>JAJMSG010000009.1:0-650991 GCA_030558335.1 Petasospora stauntonica
TCTGGTGCTTCTTCGGTCGCTTCCTCTGATGCTTCCTCTGGTGCTTCTTCGGTCGCTTCCTCTGATGCTTCCTCTGGTGCTTCTTCGGTCGCTTCCTCTGATGCTTCCTCTGGTGCTTCTTCGGTCGCTTCCTCTGATGCTTCTTCGGTCGCTTCTTCGGTCGCTTCTTCTGATGCTTCTTCGGTCGCTTCATCTGGTTCTCCATCTGATTCGTCAACTGGTTCTTCATCGGTCGCTTCCTCTGATGCTTCCTCTGATGCTTCTTCTGTTGCTTCGTCAGACTTTGCTTCTGTCTCGTCCGATGATTCTTCCGGATTCTCCTCAGTGCCTCAGAGTTCTTCGGGAACAACTACCGTTGATGCTGCCTCTACTTATGGCACACTCCCAGGATCATCAGGTTACTCTTCGGTCGCCTCATCTGGTGCTTCTGACGCTTCCTCCGTCGCTTCATCTGGTGCCTCTGACGCTTCCTCCGTCGCTTCCTCCGTCGCTTCATCTGGTGCCTCTGACGCTTCCTCCGTCGCTTCATCTGGTGCTTCTTCTGTCGCGTCCTCTGATGCTTCAACTGCTTCTTCTGATGCTACATCTAGCGCTTCCTCGGATGCTTCTTCGTTCGCTTCATCTAGCGCTTCCTCTGATGCTTCTTCGTTCGCTTCATCTAGCGCTTCCTCTGATGCTTCTTCGGTCGCTCCATCTGATGGTTCTTCGGTCGCCTCATCTGGTGCTTCTGACGCTTCCTCCGTCGCTTCATCTGGTGCCTCTGACGCTTCCTCTGACGCTTCCTCCGTCGCTTCATCTGGTGCTTCTTCGGTCGCGTCCTCTGATGCTTCAATTGCTTCTTCTGATGCTTCATCTAGCGCTTCCTCGGATGTTTCTTCGGTCGCTTCCTCTGATGCTTCTTCGGATGCCTCCGCTTCATCTGGTTCCTCGACTGGTTCTTCATACGGCTCTTCATCGGTCGCTTCCTCTGGTGCTGCTTCTGTTGCTTCGTCAGACTCTGCTTCTGTCTCGTCCGATGAGTCTTCTGGATTCTCCTCAGTGCCTCAGAGTTCTTCGGGAACAACAACTGTTGATGCTGCCTCTACTTATGGCACACTCCCAGGATCATCAGGTTACTCTACGGTCGCCTCCTCTGGTGCTTCTACCGCTTCCTCTGATGTTTCATCTGGTGCTTCCTCTGATGCCTCTTCAAACGTTTCTGCGGGTGCTTCTTCTGTTGCGTCCTCTGACGCTTCAATTGCATCCTCTGACGCTTCAATCGCATCCTCTGATGCTTCATCTATGGCATCCTCTGATGCATCCTCTGAAGTTTCTTCGGTCGCTTCATCTAATGCTTCATCTGGCGCCTCTATGGCGTCCTCTGATGCTTCGTCTGGGGCTCCATCTGGTACGTCTTCGATTGCTTCCTCTGATGCTCCATCTGGTTCCTCTTCTGTCGCCTCCTCTGATGCTTCCTCTGATGCTTCCTCTGGTGCTTCCTCTGGTGCTTCCTCTGATGCTTCCTTTGGTGCTTCTTCTGTCGCATCCTCTGATGCTTCGTCTGGTGCATCTGGTACTTCCTCTGATGCTTCAATTGCTACTTCCGAGTCTGAATCCTCAGCTGCTTCGTCATCTGTTGCTTCATCTGACATTTCGTCTGTGGACTCTTATGGTTCTTCAGGCTTCGGCTCAGCATCATCTGACATGCCTTCTGGCACAACAACAGTTGACGCTGCTTACACTTACGCCTCTCTTTCAGGGTCTTCTGGTTTGTCAAGCGCTTCTGACTCTGGTAGCTCCGTTTCTGAATTCTCGCTTTCTTCCTCATCACCTACCGGCTCTGGAAGTTTGGATGTTTCAGCTTCGTCGTTCAGTGCTTCAGCCTCTTCTGATTTGTCATTGAGCTCTGAAGTCTTGTCGAGTGCATCTTCTGGTATCTCTGGAGTTGCTTCTTCCAGTTCTGTTGCCCACGGTTCATCTTCTTCAGAAGGTATTTCAATTTCAAGTTCCGCTGACGCCGAGTCCTCATTGAGCGCGTCTTTGAGCTCTTCTGACAGGGAAGCTTCCTCAGACGGTGGCTTGTCTTTCAGCTCGTCCTACTCTGAGTCTAGCCTCTACGGTTCGTCCTCTTCATCGGAGATTTCTTCTCAAGATTCGACAGTTACCCTTGATGCTGCTTCCACATTTGTTAGCTTGGATCTGCCTTCTGGTCAGTCGTCCTTGCCATCAAGTACCGAAAGTTCTTTCTCCAGCAGTGCAGTTGCCTCTCCAAGTATTACTGCGGTCACCGCATCTACTGAGATTTGTTTGCTTGCTAGATATGAGACAGCTACTCAGACTATTCTCACTGTTGCTCCAGCTTACGACTCCATGAGTAGTATCACCGGATGGGTTGATACTACCTCAGAGGTTCTCTACGTTCAGACTAGATGTCTGGAAAGTACAGAAATAACTACAACATCTTACTTGGCCAGCTACCTCTCCAGTATGGACGTCACTTACCACACCAGTGATGTTGTGGTCACCTTTATCAGTACAAGTACACTGAAGATCACTGAGACATCCACGGGCACTTTACTGATTTCTGTTCCAACCGATAGCTCAGCCATCACTTACAGCGGTGCTTCTGATAGCTCAATGATCTACACGTCTACAACTACAGACTCTGCTGGCTTCTCCGGTGTTATAACAGTGACCGAGATCGACTCCACAAGCTCTGCCATCAACCAGGGCTACTGTGCTGTTACCAAAATCACCAAGACTGTTGGTGATGATGGTGTCACGCAGGAGAGTACTGACGTGAGTACCGTCCTTTGTGAAGCTTCCTCTTACTCACAGAGTGACGACTTCAGAACATCGAACATGTTGGTTAAGACTGTTACGGATTCTATTGGAAGCACATATACATTTACAATGTCTTCCGACGAAAGCCTGGCTTCTTCCGCCTCTGCCGCCTCACCAGCTAATGCTCCAAGCTCTGCCGGATACACTGGATCGGTGGGTTCTGCGGAGGGCACTGAATCAGCCGCCAGCTCAATCCAATCCACCGAATCTACAGGCTCTGTGGCATCTACAGACTCTGCAAGCTCTACCCTATCCGTTGGATCTACAAGCTCTGTGGCATCTACAGACTCTGTAAACTCTGTGGAGTCTGAGGGATCATCCGCCGGCTCTGTGGAGTCCATTGGCTCATCTTCAGGTTCTGTCAGTCTGACCACCACTATTGACGCCGCTGCTACTACTGTCGATGGAATTCCGCCATCTTCGGTTTCAGGTTCCGTATCAGCCTCGGCAGTTAAACAGAGTACCACAACTTCTCAGCTTCCACCTCACCCTCCTGTTGCTATTCCAACTGCAAAGAATGAGGAAGGTGGCTCATCCTCGGTTGCGATCACCAGCTCTGCTGTCTCCGCTGCCAGTGGATCAGCTACCACAAGTAGTGGAAGTGAAGAAGGTACCATGAGTGCAAGCTCCGTTGAAGGTTCAAGTACAGGCTTCTTTGGATCTGTATTCTCTGTCATTTCCTCTGCTATCGTGGGCGAAGCATCTTCGTCCGCCTCTGAATACCTGAATTCCGCTTCAACCTCCGCTGACTCTGCTGCTTCGTCTGTTTCTTCTTTCGCTGCTGTTTCCGTTTCGAGTTCCGGTGACTCTTTGGTTTCTCCAACCGCTTCAGTTGGTGCTTCTGCTGCTGTATCTTCTGCTGCTGGATCGTCTGCTGCTCCATCTGGATCAGTGGACTTTAGCTCGAGTGCTTCCACCACTCATCGTGCCGCAGGTTCTCAACATTTGACAACCACAGCTGCTGCTGCTGGCACGACCGTTGATGATATCCCTGAGGGCAGAACGATGACAATCAGCTCAAGTTCTGGCACTCCTATCATCGTTACGATTTCAGGCTCTTCGACATATTCTGACGGTACATCGTACTCGTTCACATCTGGCTCCTGGGCTTCTGGCTCGACACTTTTGGCTTCTGGTTCTTCCTCTGTTGGATCTTCGCCGGTTGCCGGAGCTTCGTCAGTTGCTGAATCTTCTGGTTCTACGCTTGCTTCTTCTTCAGTTGTTGGTACTGCCTCTGCATCATCCGCTGACGTTGCCGGGTCTTCTGTTGGAGGCTCAGGTGCGTCCTCTGCCGCTGCTGGCTCCTCGACTGCTGCATCTGGATCTTCTCTCGCTGCTGCATCTGGTACTTCTTCTGTCGCAGCTTCGAGCACTGCTTCATCTACCCAAAAGACTACCAAGACCACAAGATCTCGTCGTTTGACCACGACAGCTGCTGCTGCTGGTACAACTGTGGAAGCTATCCCGGATGGAAGAACTTACACCATCAGCTCAAGCTCTGGAACTCCAGTGGTTGTCACCGTGTCTGGTGGATCGACTACCTCCGGTGAAACCTCGTACAGCTTCTCTTCCGGAACTTGGATCTCAGGATCTTCTCTTGCAGAGGCCTCTTCCGCAGCTCAGCAGTCTTCTGTCGGTACCACTTCTACAAGTACCAAGACAGGCTCAAAGCATTTGACTACGACTGCCGCTCCAGCAGCTACAACTGTCGAAGACATCCCAGACTGTACGACTTACACATTGGGTACGTCTGACGGTAGCGAAGTTCTTGTCACTGTTTCAAACGGCACAACTGTCACCGATGGTGTTCCAACATCGTCTTCGGGTAGCTTCTCTTTGACTACAACCGTTGCAGATGCTGGTACAACAGCAGACGGTATCCCAGATTGTACTACCTACACTCTTGGTACTTCTGCTGGAACTGAGGTCGTCATCACTGTGTCTAACGGTACTACAATCACGGATGCCCCAACTACAACCCAGGGCACACCAGAGTACACTACTGTTACTGAATCCGATGGCAGCGTGGCAGTCTACACTTTGAGCACTGCCACGTCAGCTTCATCTACGACAATCGTGAAGACTGTGACTGGTACTGATGGTAAGGAGAGTTTGACCACTCTCACTACCGAGGTCGATGTTCCACAGACTGTCTACGGCTCTTTGACAACCACCATTGCTGACGCCCGTACTACCATTGATGGTGTGGCCGGTGCTACTACTATCACACTTGAAAATGGTAGTGTCACGGTGGTTTCGACCATTTTCACTGACTTCAACACCGATTCCACCGGCGCTACGGCTGCTCCAGTTCTTACAACAGTCACTGGTACTGATGGAAAGACCACGGTTGAAACAGTTTCAGCCTCCAGCCTTGCTCCAGTTGTCACTACTGTGACAGGTACTGACGGGAAGACCACTGTTAAGACTTTGAGCACAGCCGCTGGTGGCTCTCATTTGACCACGATCACTGGTGCTGATGGTAAGGTGACTACAAAGACCGTTCCATCCTCTCCAATTGTGACTACGTACACTGGTGCTGATGGTAAGGTGACCACTAAGACTATCGCCACTGGCCCAGTTGTTACTACTTACACTGGTGCTGATGGTAAGGTGACTACCAAGACCATCGCCACTGGCCCAGTTGTTACTACTTACACTGGTGCTGATGGTAAGGTGACTACCAAGACTATCGCCACTGGCCCAGTTGTTACTACGTACACTGGTGCTGATGGTAAGGTGACTACAAAGACCGTCTCTGCTGCTGCAGTCGTGACTACTTACACTGGTGCCGATGGTAAGGTGACTACCAAGACCATTCCATCTGCTCCAATTGTCACTTCCTACACTGGCGTTGACGGAAAGGTCACTACAAAGACATTGACACCTGGTCAAACTTCCGATGCTACTATCACCCAGGTTGTTGTGACTGTCTTGGACCATAAGACCTACACTAGAACGGTCGTCACTTGTCCGTTGTCTGGCCTCACTTCTACCGCTACTGCTGCTAAGAATACTGCTTATGTCAGTCATTACACCAGCACAATTGTCACTGTTGTTGGTGGTAAGACTGTTACATCTACAATTACTGGTGAGACTACTATTGATGGTGGTGTTGCTACTGCTGCTACTGCTGCTACTGCTGCTAAGGAAACTGGTGCTGCTGGAACTACTGGTAATGGTGCTAACGAGACTGCTGTTAACGGAGAGAATGGTAATACTGCTGCTGCTGTTGAGAATGGTGAAAACACAGGTGAAAACGCTACTGCTACTGTCGCTGCTGCTGGCACTGGTGCTACTATTGGAACTGGTGCTGCTGCTCAAACTGGTGCTGCTGCTAACTCTGGCGCCGCTAATGCTGCTACCCCTGGCTCTACAGCCAAGGGAAGTGCCGAAACTGCTACCGCTGCTAATGGTGGATCAAACGCTCAAGCTACTACTAACGCTGGTGATGCTCAATCCGCTGGAGTCAACGAAACTGATACAAACAACAACGCTGCTACACAGACCGCTGAAGGTGCTACTATCACAGCTGCTTCTGAAACCCAGGCCGCCGAAACTACAAGAGTGGTCACCGGTACCGATTCTGATGGCGTGAGCTACACATTCACTGTCACTGAATCAAACTCTGCTTATGGAGCTACTGAAACTAGTGCCGCTATCGAATGCACTGGTGAGGACTGCCCAACTGCAACTGTTGGAGCTGATGGCGAGACTACTGCTATTCCAGGTATTGTCACTGCTTCTGGTGCATCCTCCACAACCTCTATTTCTATCTTCAAGGTCTTCATTGCGACCTTAATTTCTCTTTCTGTTGTTGTGCTCTGATGAGCTTCACAACCACTTTACACCCCGTTTGAGGGGTTTGCATGCCACCCTCTCTTTGAGGATGGCCCTTTCTATTCGATCACTATATTTGCATTTCACTGTTTTTTTACTGTTATTATTACTTACTATTGTTATACATATGATTATATTTGCAACTTGTAGATACGCCAGTCGGTTTGTGTCGAGGAGAGTGCAATAGGCGTGCTTCCAACATATGCTTAGAACACCGAAGGGCCATTACACTGAACTGGTCATCTCTTGAGCCAAGAGGTGCAATAGCTCAATTCTGGTCTGCACATCAACTATGAAGTATTTAGTTTGTAGAATTATACTTTCTGGTACATTAATACCGACTTGCAATTGGTGCAATTGCAGATAGAGCTGGTCATTGGACATCGAGCCCAGTGAGCTGAGCTTTAAGCCATCCAGAACTGCCTTGTGGCCCTCAGATTCCAGTAAATTCTTCTTGAAGATCTTGGAACCTTTCAGTACCTGAGTGAACACTTTCTTCTTGTCCTCTACAGACTTTTTCATGTAGATAACGTACTCCTTATAACTCTTTTCCTTCTCTCGCTCACTGACGTCAATATGTTGCAATTGCTCCTTGTGCTTCTTTTTAAACTCCACGTAAAATCTGTCAAGATCTTGCGATTCAAAGTACCTCATCAACTTCACAAATGGTTTCTCTGTAAAACGTTGGACCGGTGCTGTTTGTGACTTCTTTATCGTTATGGCCATTTCACACCAAGAGTCGAAAGCTTCCTTACGCTCTTTGTTAGTTTCCAGCTCCATGTATCTCGGGTCGCTTATTAGCTTGGCGGATTCCAATTCCCATGTTCCATAGGGGTCAACGTTTGAGTCCTTTAGTAATTCTAAGAAATGGTCTCTCGACTGATTTAGTGATGCCTGTGCTTCACCTTCATCATCTGACGAGATATCATCCAGATCCGACATGTTGAAGCCCTCTCCCTCATCAGTTGAACTCTCCATGACTTCGTCCTGTTCGGCCTCGTCATTACTTCCTTCATAGTTCTCTACCTTTTCCTCAGTGTATCCAGCTTCAGGCCGTAGCTCGCTGGACTGCGTTTCAGTGACAGATTCGCCGCTTCGTACGCCATTCGTTGGCTCTTCGTCCAAACCATCAGAGTCCGAATCATCTT
Source organism: Petasospora stauntonica (assembly GCA_030558335.1). Lineage (NCBI taxonomy): Eukaryota > Fungi > Ascomycota > Saccharomycetes > Phaffomycetales > Wickerhamomycetaceae > Petasospora > Petasospora stauntonica. Next base: position 7,812 of record JAJMSG010000009.1, read on the forward strand.
CGCTTGACGAATATCCTGACAATAGACCGCTGGGCTGCGTTTGTTTGGGTGTCACCTCGGCTTCCTCCAAATCTCCCTGTACCATTTTATTCTTGTCACCCTCATCACTAACAACTTCAGCATTTTTGATAACGTCTTCTGGGACTCGACCCAATAATGTCTCTGCTTCTTCGTCAAGCTTTAGGCCTCTAGCTTTGGCCACCAGAAGAAGGAGTATGCGTCTATCAAATCGCTTAACAGCCTGTCGTAGCTCCTGATTATCAGCTCTCCATACTGATTCACCGGTGGTCTTATTGTGGTAGAAGTGCGTGGCATCTTCTGTGATCACAGCGCACCAATCGCTCTCATCAAGACGGACACAGAACTTTGGCTGTGTCATGTCGTTTTGTTCATAGGAATTTATCTACGTGTGCAAGCCAATTGGCGTATGCCCGTACTCCAGCAGAGAGATCACCTTGGTGGGCCATAGCCTAAGCCAAGTATCCCCGCGAAAACGAATTTATCATAACAACAGCGAACGAGTGGCGATAATTCAACTGCTTGAACGTGTGGTACAGTGAGTGGTAATACTAGTTAAATCAATCAGAAATGGGCTCCAGAAGATACGATAGTCGAACCACAATCTTCTCTCCGGAGGGTCGTCTCTACCAAGTACGTTTTGTTATGGGATTGGGCCAATTGGCCCCGAGACTTGAGAGCAGTGCCCTTGCTGGCGACCGGCTCATGGAGATGCAAATTCAACGTGAACCGAGCTCACAATGTCCAATTAATTCTTCAGTGCTTTGAATACTAACACTTAAACAAGGTAGAGTACGCTTTAGAGGCAATTTCACACGCCGGCACCTGTATTGGTATTCTTGCCACCGACGGTATTGTGCTGGCAGCCGAGCGTAAGGTGACAAGTAAGCTCCTCGAACAGGACACCTCTGCGGAGAAAATTTACACTTTGAACGACAGTGTCGCCGTGGCAGTTGCTGGTATGACCGCCGATGCCGGTATCCTAGTTAACAGTGCCCGTGTCCAGGCCCAGAACTACCTGAAAACATATAACGAGGAGATTCCGGTTGAACTTCTTGTGCGTCGTCTCTGCGATGTCAAACAAGGCTATACTCAACACGGTGGTCTCAGACCTTTTGGTGTGTCCTTCATCTACGCCGGATTCGACGACAGATACGGTTTCCAGCTATACACATCGAACCCATCGGGTAACTATTCGGGATGGAAGGCGACAAGTATTGGCGCCAACAACGCTGCTGCTCAAACGCTCCTGAAGCAGGACTACAAAGATGATATCACTTTGAAGGAAGCAGCAGAATTGGCATTAAAGGTGTTGTCGAAGACCATGGATGCCACAAACTTGACTTCTGAGAAGATCGAGTTTGCATCTATTTCAAACAGCCAGAGCGGGAAGATTGTTCAGCATGTGTGGAAGCCTTCTGATATCGACTCATTGATCAAGGAGTCCGGCGTCATTAAAAAGGACGAGGATGACGAAGAGTAACTATAAACGCGTAAATCGAAGCTACTACTAAGTGAAATTTCTGTAGGAGAGATGGCTAAGTCCAATGTAAATATGATATCTATTCAATCGTACAATAACTAAATGTGGACTTCAACGTCAAATGCAAAGAGTGGCACCATTACCAGTTAATGGTGAAGTGTGAAACAAACAACAAACAAATAGAGAGAAAAAGGATGTGAAAAACCAAGAGCGGTCGAATGTGTTCACTGAGAGAACTTCGAACTCTTACAGTTGCCGGTCAAAATGTTCTTTGGAACATCATAGCCTGTCTCGTTCCAACTCGTCATGTTCACATTCTGGTATGCAATTGGGTGGTCATTGATGTAATCGTATGTTGGGTAGTCATCAGGATCACATGTGATACTGATTGCGTCCTTTGGCTGATAAACACGAACGTAGTCAATCTTCATGGTCACTGGGAACATGAGAGAAGCCCAGTCGATATAAGCCCAGTTATTAGAGATACCCAAGTTCAAGATGATGGTCATTGGCTCCTTAGAGATTCTTCTCCAGCCAATGTTACCGTTAGGGTGAAGGGCGGTGGAATAGATCGTGAATGTTGGATCGTCACCCACAAACCACTGGCAGTAGCCATCGTCGTTGTCATGAAGATACTCGAAACCGTACTTCTGGAAGTATGGGCCTGCTGTGTCACCGAACTCATACCAGGAAGTGTTCAATGTGGAGACAGCAGACACGGCCTGCTGGAACGGACCACCAGCGTATGTATTCATTGCTGTGATCGTCTGGTTGTAAATTTCCACGTAGGAATAATCTGGCATGTACCAAATATCGAATGGAGCGATCTGCATAGACTGAGAAGCAACACCAACCTTGACGTTGGTGTCAACAGAGCCTTCCAAAGCGTCAATTTCTGGAGCACCTCTACCAACACCTTGGTTAGGGTGATCTTCACCATCACAGGTACAAATCGACAATCTCTGGCCTGGCAAGTAGGAGATTCCGTCTGGGGAAGACTGGTTAGCTGTGATACCGGCATCACAAGAGTCGTATGTGTATGGCCAGATACCTTCAGTAGAAGCCAAGTAACCTGGTCTACCCAAGTTACCCATTGTCCAAATACCCGGCCACAGACCGGTGACGTTACCATAGTTTGGCAACTGGGCAGAAACTTCAAGGATACCCTGGGTGAAACACATCTTGTTCCACGACTGAAGCATACCAGATCTGTAGAATAAGTTGTGGTTTTCGAAAGCGTCCATTCTAAGCTCCAAGTAACCCTTCTTAGTAGTGGAAGCGTCTGGGTCGTACCACTCTAAATCTTTGGTAGCATCGTAATGAAGATCTGGCGCAGTCCAGAACTGGTCGTCTCCGTCATAGAAAGTACGGCCCTCTGCGTTGAACTCGTCAGAAAAGACGAGCTGCCAGCTGCTGCCGTCCTTAGCGTCTCTCTCCATCGCACTACTTGGAGTGTCAGGATCGATAAGACTTGTTCTGATAGCAGCCAAAGTTGGATATTCATAGTAGGTCAAAATGTCGATGACGTTGGCAACTTCATCGTGGTCCAAAGCACCGGAATATGTGAGGGCTGGAAGGATAATGAACAGAGCGATCGCACCGATGAATAGTACAATCAGACCAATCAGACCACCGGTGGATCTCTTGTCCATGTTCTTAAAGTCATGCATAAATCTGTGTTTGTCAGCGTAGGCATCTGCAATTGGGTCAGGGTTGTGCAGATAGTCATCCGGCTCTTTCTCGTCAATGTGTAGAGGGAACGAAGATGCGGGATAGCCACCGAAGGGACTGAAGTCAGCGTCAACCAGGAATGGGTTGGAAGACGACTCTGAATTCTGGTATGAACCCTGCGATATCAGAGAGTCCTTCTTCGAGTGACCCAGAAGATTTGTATGTGAGTTGAGAGAGGTAGCCATGGAAGCAACTCTTGAACCGGCAATGGATGGATATCTATCATACTCGGGTGGGGAATACACGTCCTTGGCGATGTTGATGTTGTGCTGGTTCATGGCCGAGACATTCGATGACGAGTATGAGGTTGAGTTCTGATGGAGCGAGTTCGAAGAGCCCTGCTGGCTGTAGTACCCATTGTAGTCGATAAATGGCTTTGTTGGCTTCTTGGCGTTGATATTAGAGCTGCTAGATCCCTCACTGGAGTTTGTCTCTTCGAAAGAGTTGAGTTCGTCCTGCATGAATGGGTTCTTGGACTCAGAATCGTCAGACTCGGTACTGTTTCCCACTGGGGAGCGGTCTGTAAGATTTCTTGTAGACATTTGTGCTGTGTGTGAGGTGTAATAATCAAAAAGAGCGCTTATACAGAGAGACTTGGCTGAGAAGTGTGGCTTCTAGGCGATGCTCCTTGGTGTTTTCAAAGTTTCTAAGCAGACAAATAAACTTGTTTACTCCTTAGTTGACGAAGTTTGCTTGGAAGAGAATGTATAGGGGAGTCTTTTTCACTGCCCTTTGTGTGTTTGATGGCTTGAAACGATTGCGCTGTCAGATCAAAAAACCTTGAAATCCAAAAAAGAATGTGAGATAAGTTGCAGACAGTGGTGTTTTTGACGACTATTAAACTTTTTGCCAGTCACTATAATCCTCGGTATGTCAATAAGCTAACCTCCAACTCTTTAGTCAATTTTTTAGTTGGCTAAAGTGGGTAAAAGCCTTTGTGATCGTTCCTTCTGGTGTAGTGGCTGAGCGCGCGCGCAGTGTATAAATGGAACAGACAGATTAATAGACAGGCAGCAAACCGATTGGTGGTATGAGCGGTTAACTGTGTAGGTTGGCTTGTCTTATGACGAGTTTTGCTGCTATTTCACTAAGTGAGTCTCTCCACGAATGAGTTGACGGTGCAAAAGCCTGTGAGAGGTATGAACTCAAAGCTTTGTTGTTTCGGCTGTTTGATTTCGGCGCTGTTGCTGTGAAAGTGCGAACGTGTTTTTTTTTTTTTGCTTTAGCGCTCAAAGCTCTTCTGAGCTTTTCTTTTAAGCCAAAAATGTCCCAACAGCGCAGGAAAGGTGCGCATTTGTCCCGCGAAACCAAGGCATTTAGCGAGGTAGGGTAACTATCTTAAGTACTTCACAGATCCAAATCGGGTGAGGACAAAGCAAAAAAGAAACGACATCGTGCGTCTGGTAAGAGCGGGTCAAGGCCCAACGAGCGGACAAAAGCATAAGAAGAAGTAAACAAGCTTCAATGAAGTCCATCTTGTGGCTACAATCTACTACACTAGTTGTGTTTGATTCTTGCTGGAGGAAGACAGCTCGCCTACAATCCGTAATTGTTTTTGCTTAAAATCTAGGACCACTCCTGCGGATTTCAGTTCGCTTACATGGGTTGTTTATCCGCCTACAAGCTTAGCATTGTGTACCAAGATCTGGGCGACAATTGGGTGAAACTAGAAGGCTTGAACAAGGCTATATAAAGTCTTGGATTACACAGTTAAAGCCGTTTTCGTTTGTCTTCCCTAATTCTTAAGGAGAGCCATGGACATTTCTGCACCGATTGAGAATGCGCCTTGTTTTAATGAAGCCTCTTCTGTATGAAGACACTACCGTTCTGGGATAAAGTGAGGAAGGACATCCTGCAGCGCAGATGCAATCGAGCGATATGTAAAAGAGGCTCTCTGTGAAAACAAAAAGCTGACACGAGCGCTAGAAGTGGGTTGATCCATACACTGAGTATAGTACGAACTCAGGACTGTGTTACATTAAGCTGATTCAACTCTCGTGTTCTGAAATGGCCTAATAGCTCAACCGAGCCATAATCACCGCCTACGTCATTTTCTATAATTAGTCTAACCCGACGCGTTGATCTCGAGCCAAACGCGTCCGATTGTGCATATCCCAGATGATACGCGAGGTTTGGATCAATGATCTTACCCTTGTTGAGATCTTGCAGTGACTTCAATGCTGCCAGAAAAGCTCCGCCTCCTCTTTGGATTTTCCTGTCGACGAGGAATTCACTTAGGCGACGCGTAGTGCCTTGGGCGCTATTCACCTGCGTGCTGGTAGTCAAGGCAACTCCAGACATTTGCAGGTCATCGCTTTGTAGAGTTCTATTGTCAATGTCAGAGCTCTATATAATTTTTACTGCCCTTAAGATCCAGAAAACAGATGCCTTCGAGTAATGTTACCACCAGCCTGTAGCAGAGATCCAATCTTAAGGTTCCAGGGTCTGGCGTGGCCACGTTCTATTGTGTGGGCAGTACCGGGATTAGTTATCATTAGTGTCTTGAGCCGAGAAGTCCTGTCACTCAAATACTTCTCGTACACCAAAAGCTCTGATAATCAGACCATTCGAATGCTTGTTATTGAATAAATCTCTTGCTTTATGTTTTAATAGAAGATAGACGGGTGAATTCTCTTTATCGGTCTTTCAAAGCCAGGTCGGATGAGGCTGCCGAGCATTACCACATTCGGACAGAACAATAGAGAACAATAGTAATAGAGACGCAGCGCTAAGCGAGAACTTCTTCGAAATGAGGCTCACTCCGCTAGATATACACATTTGGAAAGCATGTTGAGGCTCTTCGCTGCGTTAGTGCATGACGGATACCCATTCTTTCCACTCATTATGGAAACTTCAGAGAATATAGAACATGATCATGCGAATGAATGAGTACGCAGAAGATTTTGGGGCATCAATGAGGTGGAAGTTGATCAAGTATAAAAGCCAAGCGAACTCCATGAATCTCCTCGACTGTTAGATGTTCATCGCTAGATAACAACGACACATACACCATGAAGTTCTCCAAAATCCTCAGTTTCTCAGCGCTTTCACTCGCCGTAAGCTCCCAATCTACGATAGTCTCCTGTGAGACTCCAACGATGGATACGAACACATATGTGAAGACTCTAGCTGGCGGTGCTGATGACGCCACTATACTACTACTGACGATTGTATCTGTTACCGACTATGTCGACACATGTAACGGAAACTCCCCAACAGCTCTTCCAACTGTATCCACCACTATCAGAACTATTGATTGATTACCGTCTACCCTTCAGCTGGATTCTCCATACCAAATTTAGTAATGTTAATATTTTATTCGTTCACTGCTGATGAGCTTGTCTTTCATAGAACTCCACAACCTGCTCACTTGATGTAGCATCTTCAACGCCCTTATCTTCTCTAATACGTAAAAATCTTGGGAATCTAAGAGAAACACCACGGCCTAAAGTCTCAGCGCCCGCTTTATAAATAGGGGATAATGACAAATCAGCAGTCAGGACCTCAAACAGCATGGAAGGCTCGAACCAGATATCTGGTGCAGCAGACGCATCATGTATAACATAAGGCTTGGCTTCTTCAATCTCCGTCTTTGAAAGAGTCTGGTAAAGCTGTTTGAGCATCTCGTCACTAAATCCTGTACCAATCTTACAGCAGGTCTCATATTCACCACTATCGGTGTTGTAAGATGCCAAAAGGAAACCACCATAGGTTCCCGTTCTCTTTCCTTTACCGTAGTAGGCACCTACCACCACGAGATCCAGAGAGTCACCAACACCAGCCAAGTAATCTTTTTTAAGCTTTAACCAACAATTTGATCTCTGAGAAGGTCTATATGGATCGGAGTCCAGAGTCTTCACCATCAAGCCCTCACATGAACCCTTGACGGACTCATCCAAGAATTGTTGTAGCTCCTCAACGTTGTCTGTTGTTTTTGATGTGGCAAATGCAAATCTACCAGGTACCTCTTGCAGAACTCTGTGGAGGATTTCCCTTCTTTCTCTAAGGGTCTTCTGAATAGTTGGTTCGCCATTGTAGCACAGAATATCAAAACCAAAGAGACACACTTGGACCTTAATATCCTCGGCCTGGACATCCTTTCTCTTTCTAGTGGAAAGAACCTGGAACGGAAGAATTTTCTGTTCCTCCCTACTCCAAGCCACAGCTTCACAGTCCAAAATCAATGATTTGGTCGACTCGTTTGGATTTAGGAAGCCCTTGACACTATCCACGATATCTGGATATCTCTGCGACATATCTTCAGAGTTTCTGGAGTAAACTCTAACATGTCCGCCCTCCAGAAGGTGTACCTGTGCACGTTCACCATCATACTTATATTCACAAGTGAACTCTTCTCCCGTGAATCTGTCCAGAACCTCAGTGATGGACTTCGTTGGCTTAGCCAACATAGGCTTCAGTGGAACTCCGGGCTTCAATGTGCAGTGCTTGTCTAAATTCATCACACCATATTTCAGTGCAGTCTTGATAATGACTTCGTAGTTTGGTACCTGACAGAACGCATCACGGATCTTTTCCTCTGCTTCAACAAATAACTCTGGGGTCACAGAACTTGCCTTTTTACCTGCTTTCACCTTCTCGTCGGTAAGCAATGCTTTGGCTAGGGATATTAATACCGTCTTCTCCGCAAGACCAATTCGAAGCTTCGACTCCAATGACCTAATGAGGAACTTTGCTTCGAGTCCTTGAGAAGCTGTCAGCATTCTTTTGATGATGTTGATCTTTTTCTGCTGAGAGTTGTTACCCGTTGTGGTAGCAATCTCCTTGAGGTTGTTGAAGACAGCATTGACGGTAAGAGATTTTGGTTTGAACATAGTTGGTTGGACATTACGAGCTTGGAGAGCAATTAGGCCTAGATCACCGGTCTCTCTGTACTTTGTTTTGACTTGTTGAGTTGACTTACCAGTGGCTTCAGAGATAGTTTTGATCAAAATTGTCTCACCGAGACCAAGTTCAAGCCCTTCGTAGTCTGGGCCCAGCCTGTTAATGAACAGGTACGTTACAAACACCAGATCATCAGGATTGGTTTGGAGCACTTTGACGAAGAAGTCAGATGTGAGCTTGTTGATTTCCAGCCTCTTAGTGGTGGCCTCGATCTTGTCAAAAACTTCTACAACAGCAGCGTACGGAATAGGCTTGGAACGCTCCATCTTAGTCGAGAACTCAGTAGCATCCATCTTGGAGAGAGATAAGATCTGTTTAGCGTCTTTGGCGTCTTGCTTTTCTGTGTCGGAATCGAAGGCTAGGTCATCTTCTTGAGCCTGCTCTTGAGCTTCACCTGTGCCCACTGCTTCCTCAGACAGCTTAGCAAGTTGAGAAGCCTCTTGAGAGAGCTCCTCGTCTTCATCATCCTCTATCTTGGATGTCTTCTTTTCTTCGGCCTGACTGATTCTAGCTTTCTTTCTGATAGGAGGTGACGATGGCGATGATGGTGTCTCTCTTGCAGGCGAAGTGGATCTCGATTTTGGACTCTTTGGGGTAGCAGACGAATCCACTCTCTCTTCCTTCGATTCCTCTTTCTTTGGGGACTCTAATTTCGTCTCCTTCTTTGGTGATTCTGGTGCCGATCTCTTTTTAGAGAGCATCGCAAAGATATCTCTGTTACCTGCCATTTTGTAGTGGTAAATTGCGGGTCTGGTGGCTGTGATGATTACTTGAGAAGTACCCTTTGCGAGAAATGGTGATAATTGAGATGATATTGAGACAATTGGAGCACTGGCACGCCTCCACATATGACATGAAGCAGGGATCACTATGGTAGTTGATGCTTCACTTAGTAAAAGAATGAGAACGAGTAACGCGTTTCTGGGCTCGCGTTTAGTACGACGCGTCTCGCAGTATGACTACAAGCTGGTTTAAATTGAGTGAAAATGGTAGTCGAATCTCTTCATCTCTGCGAATTGCGTGAGACCAAGATACCGAGCTTCGGTGTACCGTGTCTGGCCGTATTCGATCTTGAAGTCGCCTATAAAAGCATCTCATGTGCTCCAGGTCTGACTCCATAGAAATCACCATATTAAGTAGTTTACCCAATTCGGTATTATTCCGCATCTGGGGTTATCGAAGATTTGTCATCTCAAATCCTCAGTGTCCCTCCTTGAGCAGTCAGCCAAAACTCTATACTTTCTCCACATTTGGACAAATTCATTTCTTTTGCCTCCTGATTTCGGTAAACATTATTCTCTAGTTCTCTCATCTTAGCTTCACATAATCTCTATTTAAGAGACCGGAAATGGCTAACAAGAGAAGACCAAAGAAGACAAAGGCCCCCTATAGAAGGTACGGGCCTGGTAATGTCGTCAAACACACTCAGGGTCACTCTTATGGCTCTGACGATGATGAAGAGGAGGAAGAAGACGAGGTTGAAATGAATGGATACGAGCAGAATGGTTTTGACAAACAGCCGAATAACTGTGTTGTGTACAAGAGCGGTGTCTCCCCTAGTGCCTACGGTTACTCCGTGGCTGCCATCGCTGATAACACTTCTTCTCCTGATTATCAAATCCATTCTGCCTACCCTGCTTGGCCAGTGTCCAAGTTCCAAAAGATAGATGTCCTCAAGTTTGCGATCATAAGTGAAAAGATCAAGAAAGGTGAGCTTGTGGAGATCCCGGTGACCTTTTCAAATGCTGGCACATCATCGTCGCAAGATCAGCCCTTTCTTGTTCCAGAACAGCAAGGCTCGGTGTTTCCAGCTGAAATATACCACTTGATACTCCTGTTTATTGGCAAGGTCGACCCGAAGTACCTTCGTGTGTCAAAAATGTGGTACAAGCTCTACATACCGATGCTGTACAATGCCCCATACCTGGACACCCACAACTTCTACAAATTTGTGGATACTATCACAACTCCAAAGAACAAGATAGGTTCAAATGTGCGTATTTTGGACTTATCCACCATCATTCAAAGCGGCAAGAACTCCTATGTCTCGAAGCTGCTGAGAAGATGTGCCGATAACCTGGAGATCTTCGTGGCCCCTCAAACAAGTTTCGGGTACGCTCCATTGGTGAGTTTGCGCAGTTGCACTAAGATCAAAGTTTTGGACTTGGGATTTGTCAGTGAAACCGTCAATCTTAAAGAGCTTTTCCACTCTATAAGTAACTCGAAAGACCTAACCACTCTGTCGTTCCCAAGATCATCCATCTCATGTGACGAGTGCGATAGCCACACGGTGTGGCCTCCATCATTAAGCTCTTTGAGGCTGAGTGGTGGTATTACTGACAAGTTCTTGTCAGAGTCGGTATTTCCACGTACCATCAAACGACTGGAGTTTGCACATTGTCCTATTTTGACCGAGTTTGGAATTTACAACATGCTATCGAAATGTGGTGAGAACATCACGCACCTGAGCATACAATACCCGATGCCAAAGCTGAAAGAAAACTCACTGGACTTCCTTTTCACATACTGCCCCAATCTTGTCTTCTTGCAAATCACTGTGGACTATTGCTCTCGTTCACTGTTTGCCGAGGAACTGCTCCCGAAGCTGAGCAACGGACGCACTAGGGGTCTGAGAACCATTTGGATCGAGTCCAGCGGAGGACTGGGCCAGAGCACAAAGCTGCACCCAGACGACATTACCATTGCAATCATGGAAGACCGTCTTCCATCACTGAAAAACGTCAGAATTACATCCAAGCTTGGGTGGGACGTCGATGGTGATGACGTTGGTGATCTTGTCAATCTACTTGAGGAGGCCGGAGGCGGACTCTATCTGAACTACCACTAACCAATTTCTTGTTCTCTGAATTACCCAGGGACTTTATATAACGACCGTCACGAAACTTACATTCACTCATTAATCCATCAAAATCACAATTTCAATTCCTTGCTGACGTAGAACATTGTTAGCGATCTGTCATGTTGACGCGTGCCAATAGGACACGTCTAGGCACAGACTGCAAAAAGGACACGCGCATTAGATCCACGTCCTTGATCGAGTCGCTTAGACTCAATTGACGTCCCAACTGTCAATACCTGTCGTGGTTTTTATTGCCTTATTATAAATACCGAGGTTGGTAAAATGGCAGCCAAAAAGAAAGTGGCTTCTGCCACCAGTGCCAAGCGTACTGCGTCTTCTGCTCCGTCAACAGAGTACCCGTCACAGTGGAAAGCAGGACGTAAGTGGAGCTATTTCTCTACATCTCCAAATCCACTACTCAAGGATACGTCTGCTCTCCAATCCTTGGATTACCAGCTCCTTGGTGGTCTAGTGGCCATTGCAGCTAGCGCCAGACTGCTCTACATCTCTCTACCAGGACAGGTGGTCTTCGACGAGTCTCACATCGTCGCACACATCAATAAATACATTGACGGTGTCTACTTCAATGATGTGACCCCACCATTGACGGGACTTTTCTATACATTCGTCTCCTACTTGGCGGGATACAGAGGTGGTGCTGCTTTGGGTAAACCAGGCCAAGACTACAATCTTACCACCTTCCCATATATCGTGCTGAGAACTGTGTCAGGTCTGTTATCTGCTGCTACATGCGGATTGTCCTTCCTGACGCTTCGTCAGTCCGGCGTTAGGGCTATAGTTGCCTTTGCAGTATCTTTGGTGTTTGTTTTCGAGAACATGGCTGTCACAACAGCGAGAGCCTTCATGCCTGAGTCTCTTTTCTTGTTCGGTGTTGCGTTGGCCACCTTCTCCTACAAGAAATTCGACATTAGCAAACCATTCGGCAAATCTTGGATCAAGTACATGCTTTTGACTGGTATTGCTTTGGGCTTGACTGTCTCTACTAAGTGGATCGGTCTTGCTACTGTTTTCTGGGTGTGTGCTCTCACTGGTATCAAGCTTTGGTTCATTCTTGGTGATTTGGATGTCAGCGACACTAACGTTGCCGTCCATGCCTTTTCCAGAGCTTTTGCCTTCCTCCTTGTCCCACTGACCATCTACCTGTCTGTATTTGGTGTGCACGTCAAGCTGCTCAACCAATTCCACAACGATGCGTCGCTACTGTCTACTCACTACCAGCGTGAGCTTGTCGGCACCGACCTCTCTGACATTTACAAGTACGTAACATGGAACTCCACCGTGACACTCCGTCACTCCGCTTCGATGGGTGGCTACCTGCACTCCCATCCATACAAGTACAAATCCGGATCCAGAGAACAGCAGGTCACACTCTTCGATTACAAGGACTTCAACAATGAGTGGATCTTGGAGCCAGCTCCAAACTCAAGAGTCAACCTTCAGGACCCTAGAATCAAGACTGGTGCCGACATTATGCTCAGACACAAGAATACCGGCGCTGTCATGCGTGTTACCGACGGAAAGCCACCAATCTCGGAGCAGGACTACGACCACGAAGTCGACTGTTTCGGTAATTACACATATCCAGGTAACGTCACTGACAAGTACGTGATCAAGTTCAAGGACGAGAAGAGCGAGGGTAAGTTTTTGACTGCTTCGGATGTCGAATTCCGTCTCTTCAATGGCAACAAGCGTTGTACCATTCTTTCTCACGATATCAAGTTGCCAGAGTGGGGATTCAATCAGCAGGAGGTCATTTGCATTGACTCCCCAACGCTGGAACGTACCTGGTTCACCATTGAGACTGTCAAACATCCAAAGGGCTTGGATTATAACGAAATGCCATTCCTTTTGGAGAAACTTCCACAGCAGAACCTTCCTATTTGGAAGAAGATCATTGAAGTGAATTCATTGATCTATCGTTTGTTCAGAGGTATCGAATCCAAGAACATATACGTGTCCAACGGATCCTCCTGGCCATGGTTGCAGAGAGGTGTTCGTTTCTTCATGCGTCCTCACTCCTTGGTTTATGTCGTTGGAAACCCTGTGACTTTCATTTTGCCATTTGTTTTCATCCCAGTCTTCGCCATCATCTCTGTGATTTCCACCTTGCGTGGTGAGACATTGCCGCAAGCACTGTCCTTTAGAGACCAGGCCGCCACATTTGCCCTCGGCTATTTCCTGCACTGGCTGCCTTATACTCTTCAAGAAGGCGAGTTCTTTGTCCACTACTACCTTCCAGCGCTCTACTTTGCGGTCCTTTTGGCCGGTGTGACAATGGAGCTGGTTTCTTTCAAGAACAGACAGTTAGGCTATGCTCTGCTGGTAGTAATGGTCTTGTTTTCCTTCCGTTTCTTCTCTGCCATCCTCCCAGTAACATGGGGAATTGCTTGGGATACAGCCAGCTGCGAAGCAGCCAAGCTTTTCCCTACTTGGGATATGAAGTGTGATACCTACGCTTTGTAATTCACTCTAAAACTACACAACCTGTTCGATATCTTCAATCTGTAGCATTTTAATCTATGAAGATCCACTTTTCTTGGCTTCGATCAGGTCCTTGGAGAATTCAAGTACCAGCTCATTCACCCATTGTAACAAGTCTTCTTTTTTCCTCACAGCTTCGACTTTCTGTGCTTCCACTTGTGTGAGCTCCTTCTGTAACTCCACAATTTTGCGTACTTGGTCACTTTGAGAAACACCAGCACCGGGCAGTGAGTCTATCAACGCAACGATTTGACGAGACTTAAGAATTAGGTCTGTACTCAGTTCGTTGATCGTAGCCTTAAATTCTTCTGGGGGAGGCGGTTCTGTTGTTTGGCTCGGGTCTCTCGCCGGTTCTTCACCAGGCAAGGGAACGTATGTATGGTGTGTGTCAACGTAGTGGAGAGTTGCACAGAACTGTTCTACCAGCTGATCTAGGCAGATTTGCAGTTGAGTGAGACGATCTGCCATGTTATTGTGGCTTAGTTGGCGTTCCGTGTGGCAATTCGGTGATATCACAGTCTGTAATCATGGAGAGTACGGTTGTTTTTATTTCGCCGCGCGATAGAGTGATCTCTCTCAAGAACTCCTGGCTATAGCACAGAGGGAGGCTTAATAAATAAAGCACTGTTTCATACAATGGCTGACAAGGACATTGAGCTTTTGGCCGATGACTTATTTCCTACACATTTGTCTCTGAATGACGATAAATCGCCGGCTCCTAATGCTTCAGAAGATTTACTTTTTGAGAAGTACTTCGAGCTTCTAGATCAATACAAAGAAGAAAGGCTCCGATTGACAAAGCAGCTGTCAGATGGTTTTATGAATCTTTCAAGGGCGAACTATGCCTCAGGCCAAAGATTCGGAAGAGATCAGTGGGACATGAGAGTGCAAGCGACACGGAAACTGGGATGGAAGGCAACTCCTGGCCTCGCAGAAGGGAAGGATGAGAATGAAAATGATGAGAAGAAGGAGAACGGTCTCCGTAACAGGGGCAAAGCCAAAGCTGACGAGAAGCCAGTGAAGAAAGCAAAAGTCTATGATCCGGCGACTATGTTTGCAGGCCTTCCGCCACCGCTATTGAGGCAGAGTCAGAAGAACTTTGGCTCATCGGTGGACACCATGGAAAAGCTTACGATAATACTGAGAGCTATAGACAATGTGGCCCAGCAAATTGATCAGTTACCCGTTCTTAAGGAAAAGTCAGTTGAAGTTAAGGACTCACAAAAGGAGAAGCCAAGAAGGCGTACTTATGCACTGGAAAAGAAGATCCGTGAAAGATCTCAGTCGAGGAGCTAAGTGAAATATCTCTACATCTGATGAGCTAACGAATGTCTATTGCAGCGAAATATAAAAGACCAGGCCCGTTTTGAAAGGCATGGCCGTGTAGAGAGCAATTGTTATTGGTCGTAAGGGTCGTCAAGTGAATGAATCGTAGTGGGTATTGTAGAACACGCTCCAGTGAGTGAGTGTATAAGTGTGGTCGAAAATGAGTAAAAAGATGAAGAACCAAATTGTGGGAATGCTTAGAAAAAGCCCTCGGCGTGTCTATCGTTGTCAGAAGTACCATCGAATGGAATAGCCTCATCAAAGTCCTCCTCAGGGTCCTCAGCATCCAAGTTAGCTTCGCTGAGAACGACAGAAAGCTTCTCTCTGTAATCCTCTAAGCCCTTGTCCCCCATCTCCTTCATGAGATCTCTACTGAGTCTCGAGATTCTGGCAGCTTTCATGGATGCCATGGCCTCCTGGACCTCAGGGCTGGCATTGAGACCCTCAGGGTCAACACCAAATAAAAGCTTCAGTTCTGTCATGCCCTTTTGGATCTCAGCAAACTCGGGGCAGTCGTCGAAGGACTTGTTCATACTAGTAGCAAATCTGTCGATCTGCTTCTGCAAAGGGGTGCTATTAGCGTAGAGAAGAGTTGACTCTCTAATTTGCTGATTCTCGTTGGTGAAAAGTCTCTTCTTGAACTGTGGAGACTCCGTCTCAGCGTGATAAATCCAAGATTGTCTGACAGCATTGTTAGGAGATGGAGTGTCCCATGCCAGTGTATCCTTGTTTGTCATCTGTGGAGTGGACTCTGGAGAGCTGGAGGTAGCAGAGCTACTAGAGTATGTTGGGTTGCACTGCTTGGAAATCTGATACTTCTCGAGTTTGTTCAGCTGCTCAATGCTGGAAGAGGAAACAGTGTGAGAGTGTGTGTGCGTGTTTTTGCGGGAGATAGCCTTTGTTGAGGTGGCCATTGTGGAGATAGAAGCACGACCATTTGTAGAGAATGTGTGGGAAACCAACGATGTCGCCTGGGAGGAGGATCTTGGAATGCTGGACAAGCTGAAAGAGCCCTTGCCTCCTTGAACGTTAGCAGGCTCTGTTCTGTTGAATGCTACACCTGTGTGTGTGTACGTTCCAACATTCCCGTTCTCGTCAGCCTGTGCTAGCGCGTCGGCCTCACTATGTCCGTGTTCCAGCACAGGAATCTCGAAGGTACGATTTGTAATAGTGGTGTCTTTATTGTCGACATGGCCGATGTGTGAGAAGCCGAAGGGCGTTGAAATCTTGGTTCTGAGCCTCTGTCTTTCCCGCTGTGCTTCTTTCGCCATAGCGTTACCTCTGAAAGTGTTCTTGAATGCAGATAAAAGCTTACTGGACGACTTCTTCGTCTTAAGCCTCTGTTTGTGCTGCTCTTCTTCTCTCTGAGCCATCAGTGTAGTGAAGTAGCTTGTAGGAGGCAGAGGTGGTAATTCCACCGTGTTACGAGATCCCAGGTATGGCGTAGCAGAGTTTAGAACCTCCACGTTGGGCAGTGGGACGTTATAGATCTTGCCTCTAGTGTCTTCCTCAAGCCAAATGGAGTCCATCTGAGTCGGGTTCATCGTGGCGTTCTTGTGTAGCTTCTTTTCCTATTCTTCCTGGCGTAGTCAATTGAACCCTACTCAGGGCGTGTTCTCCTGTTTATAAGCTCGACCCTCCGATGAGCGGCGGTGGGGAGCTCCTTCTGCGCAGGAGTTCTTTTGTGCGAGTGCGGTGTGCGTCCAGGTCTAGTGACGCGTCTGGTGGATTTTTTTACCTTTACGCGCAGCGGGCCGACGCGTACCCGGTAAAAGAGCTCTTCCTGGTAGGGAATTTGGGGGTTGAAGGGTACAGTTTGGGGGTCGTGCGAGGCAAGATGTGCTACTTGGGAGCACCACTTGAAATACTGGGCCCTTACGGGTCTCATCGAAGGGTAACACGAGAGCGAAAAGAGGACCTCAAGATAGGCCCACTTCTCAAAAGCCCCCTGATTAAGCCCCAGGCTTGATTAATTCAGGGACCGCGAGCTCGTATGCGTGAAAGATGCCCATTTGCCCCTAGCAGTAGCGTGATGTGTTGCACCTAGTCTAGAGCCTACTGGTGTCACCAATGGCGTGTGTGAACATCCATTTTCCTTGCCCAGAGCCACTTCGAGCTGCCGCAAATTGCAGTCGATTCGGGGACACTAACGAAGTCACCACTCATCCCGGGGTGAGATAAAGTTGGTTAACCACGCTACACAACTTGACAGTTAACAGGTCGTACACACTGACGAAATTCCCTCAGTATGTGTACTAGACTCAGGCACAGCGCCTATTATACTGTCTCAATACACAATAGGAACACTGAAATAAGTGCGCACATACTGGGATCTCGCTTTATCTACATCTAGTCTCCAATAGCATTCTCTATGTTCAGATTAAATCCCGGGACCCAATTAACGTCGCTACGTCGACATTCCGCTCCGGCACTTTTAAATACTTCTCTTTTGGGGAATTCTGATCCAGGGCAAGGCGATCGGCGTTCGGGTTTCGCTGCGGCGGGTGCTCGGCTGAAGCGTAGTGCGTTCTGGATAAGATTTTTAATGCGGAGCTGAGACCAGGGGCAAGCCGTTGGAGTGAAGGATCACGCAGAAGAGGTCAGACCAGTTCGCAGGACTGTAATATCGAACGTGTGTACGTGTGGAAATTTCCTAGATGAGAAGTTAATTGGTTGCCGCCAGTAGAGGTTGGCCCGCCACAGGTCTCGCTTATTGACCGGAGCTCCACATCCGGCCCCTAAACAGATCGAAGATCTTCGATACTATGTAAATTACATGCCGTAGTACATCTGAGGGATGGGCCTAAGATCTCTGCTAAGTGTTCAGGGATTATCCCTTACTCTATGGGGAAACAATAATTATATAGTACTATCGTTGATCGTGGAATTCATTGCGGGCATTGTTAGACATATCAACGATGCGTAGTTAGTAGATGATCCACGGCGGAACGCAATCATTTACATTCCCCAATTGGGTATAGAACTTGATAGATGGTTATCGATTCCCGAAGACCCTCCTGATAGGGGCTTTTTGGTGTCTTTGTGCGATCCTATCACCACAAGCTACCCCATGCCTAGCCCGGAGGCTTACACACATGCGATAAGTATCTCGAAGCACTACAAAGTACGAAAAAGTACGTGTCAAATTGGGCGTAGATACCAGATATTTACTATTTAAGCCCCTTCAATTTATACATCTGACTCTTGAACACGTCGCCTCCACTAATCTCGGAGATATTACGTTTCATGCCCTTATTTGTCTCCTCTACTACATCCTCTCCGATCATAACAGTCTGCTTGTAACTTTGGTTTCTGAGACGGCCACTCAGTAGCACACGAGATGCCTTCTCCTGAACTGGTCTTTCCATATTTCTCTTGAATCCTAGAAGTTCGAGGATGGTGTATACGTCGCGGTAGGCTCTGCACTCTGTGCTCTTGGTAGCCCCAGAGCTGACCACCAAGTTCTGATGTCTCGAGCTTCTGACCACCTGTGTTACATTGTTAAAGCATTGTGCTCGCTGTTGCTCCGTTGATCCATTTACCATTTTGGAGTAAAGAACTTCAATCTTCACACCACGGTTAACGGCTGACCCGATCGTCTTGTGCTTGAGGTAAGTTGGTAGTCTCTTGCTGTATTCGAATGTCAAGATATCAATGTCCAGCGACGAACATGCCATGAGAAGGCCCTTCTCCGAGGCGGGTTGGACTGCAACGACGTCAAAAGCAGACTGCAGCTTCGCAATGCTCTGTCCGGAGCTTGGCTCATCTATGATAATTGTAACTCTTGAGTATAACTTTAATCTGTCATCAAACTCTTTGAATAGAGACAAGTCAATTGGATTGGCACCTGTAGTGGGTACCTTGGCGGCGTGTGGCAATGTGAAGTTGAGCGCCACATGTGTATAGCCTAAGGCTGATAGTGTGGCTAATGTGTTCCTCAAAGAGGTTATTGACTGTGGAGAAGGCTTCTGTGAATATGACTCCTGAGGCCATGGCACATTTAGATCAACAAGCGGTGTCATGTTTGTAGTAATGTGATTGTTGCGTGGAATCGTGACAATATGGGTAGAACCTGTACACCACGTAAGTACTCCGAAAAACCAAGCAATTTCACGAGCAAAAGCTTATCACCCGATCACAGTCATCATCAAACTCATCACCTGGCTCCTCGTATCATTGAAATTTTTTCGAGCCTTCATGGTTAGCGAGCCCTGGCATAAATCCAAGCTTTGTTTTGGTGAGAGGCAGGGTCCAATAGTGTGAGTTTAGCCAAAAAATATTGTCCCTCTTATAATAAAACTTGGCTAATCTGTCAACGAAGGCGTCTTTCCCCCGTTAAACTAGGTAAAGGTTCATTTGTGCGTCCCATCTCGCCAAATCATCAACAATACCAAATACTGCACGCCGGAAACTGCCGAATCGGGCAACTCGCTGGGCGTCACCCGTACGAAAAAAGGAACCAAAAAAACCACAAAACGAAAACAGCCCCCCAGCCGGCCAACGATTCAACTTCTACTCAACTATTCACGAGCTTTGCTTAAATCACAAGGCCCAGGTTATAATCCTCAAGAGCTTACGCTTTCCTTCACAAGCCTGATTGTCCACGCACCGACTTTTAGGACTGTCTGGATCTTCCGCTCCCCACAGGTTGCTGATTCGTCCACTTATTTGTTGTCCGCGTCGCCCTGTGCTTGAACGCTCAGCTTTCGTCGTTTCAGATCGATCATTTCTCCAACTGTTGGGATCTAACATCGATCTTTCAAGATCTCGAAGTTTCATAAGCGGTTTCCACTTTCACAAAAGTCATCTTTCTTGAGTCGCAAGCTGTCGACACTCACATTCTGTTGATTCTTGACGCCTTTTCCTCTATCAAGAATTCTCGTTCTGTGAGAATCAAAGATCACCGCTTCATTTACTCCAATTGGCTCTACATTCATTGCTAGAGTTCCTTATAGATAACCGTTTCGTTGCTGGCTTCTTTTTAAGTCTAAATTGTCCGAAAGCATTACAGATCTCTTATCAGCCCCGTTCCTGTTGCTGACTCACATACATCACATTACATTTAAGATACAAGCACAGTTCAACTACCACAATGAGTCGTGTCAACAACACCGCCTCAGCTGCTGCTGTGGCTGCATCATCTGCTGCTGTTAACAACATCACGAACACACATTCCTCCTCCGCTCAACCACCATCTCAGTCGAACAACGGCGGTTCCAATGGGTCCAATGGAAGTGGCTCCAACAACTCGACAATTGTTGGATTGCACTACAAGATAGGCAAGAAGATCGGTGAGGGCTCGTTTGGTGTTATCTTCGAGGGTACCAACATGATCAACCAAGTGCCTGTGGCTATCAAATTCGAGCCACGTAAGACTGAAGCTCCACAATTGAGAGACGAGTACAGAACTTATAAGCACCTCACAGGATGCTACGGTATCCCACACGCCTACTACTTTGGGCAGGAAGGACTGCATAATATCTTGGTCATCGATCTTCTCGGTCCATCTTTGGAAGACTTGTTTGACTGGTGTGGACGCCGCTTCAGTGTGAAGACAACAGTCCAGGTTGCTGTCCAGATGATCTCTCTAGTCGAGGCCGTCCACGCGCATGACCTAATCTACAGAGATATAAAACCAGACAACTTTTTGATTGGAAGACCAGGCCAGCAAGATGAGAATCAAATTCATTTGGTTGACTTTGGTATGGCCAAGCAATACAGAGACTCGAAGACCAAGCAGCACATTCCATACAGAGAGAAGAAATCACTCAGTGGAACTGCCAGATACATGTCCATCAACACTCATATGGGAAGAGAGCAATCTAGAAGAGACGACCTAGAAGCATTGGGTCACGTCTTTTTCTACTTCCTCAGGGGCCAGTTGCCATGGCAAGGTCTTAAAGCACCAACAAACAAACAAAAGTATGAAAAGATTGGCGAGAAGAAGAGAACGACACATGTGAATGACTTAGGCCAGGGATTGCCTCCGCAGTTCAGCCAATATCTGACACTAGTTAGAAGCTTGGGCTTTGAGGAAACTCCAGACTACGAGAAGTACAGACAACTACTTATGTCAGCTTTGCAAGACATTGGTGACACTATGGATGGTACTTACGACTGGATGAAGTTGAATGGTGGTAAGGGATGGGACCTGGCTATCAACAAGAAGCCAAATCTACACGGTTACGGTCACCCAACGCCGCCAAATGAGAAGGACCGCCATCACCGCCAGCAGAGAAGAAATAGACATCTACATCAACAAATCCAACAGCAACAAGCTCAACAACAACAGATCGCTCAGCAGCAGGCTCAGCAACACGCTCAGCAACAGCAGATTCAGCAAATGCAGCACGCCAATGGTAACAACCAACTGATGTCCCAGCAAACCAGTGGTGCCAACGGCTCGGGTCAACCACTGAACACAAGCAGTGCACTAAACCAGCAGCAATTCCAAAACAAGCAACCTGCTCCAATTAGAGAGAAGGTTCATTCTTCAAGCGGTCTGACTGATAACAGAAACAACTACATCAACCACACTGCAGGTGGCGATCAAGAATCTGTCAAGTCTAAAAAGGGATTCATGTCTAAGCTTCTATGCTGCTCCTGATCCTAGAGTCTCTTTGTCTCACTTCGTGATTTTTTAACAATTCTACTTCTTTTTGTCTGTCTATCTCATCATTACTTCAAGCATGTTCACTGCACACACCCAACAGTGACTCTATTACATAAATCACAGTCATTTGAAATTTTAATAACGTTCTTTATTCACCTTAGTATTTTTAACGGATGTATGTAGGGAATGTAAGTAGTTGCCCCTACCACGGACAACGGAGGCCACAGGAAAGCCGAGCAATCCGAGCCGAGCAGCCCGTTACATAATTAGGTGAAATTAGTACCCTAACATTCAAGGGTCTTGAGCCATTGAGTCCAGAGATGCCCATCTATGGAATTGTTAGGCTACAAATGTTTAGAAAAGTACAAAAGCGTATACTAAAACACATCTCGAGTCCGAGTTGAACCCAATTAATTAATATAGCATGGTCCTGTGTTCTGTTGCTCACAGTTTAGGACAAAGGTTGTGGATAGAAAATCAGTGGAAAGTGATGTATTTGGGTCACTCAAAACGGTCAAAGAAATAAATAAAGTGTGTTGTGTGGAGTGAGTAGGGAAAAAAGTTGATGGAGAAGATGATGGAAAAGAATATGGGCAGTGCAGCATGTGTCAAACAGTGGTAAATGGGTGTATTGAGGGTATAATGTTCAAAGGTTTGGTCTCAATGACTTCCACCATATTCTGCTTAAACTCAACCATTTAAGCGGTAGAGATGGTTGGGACACCGGTTCTTGGCTTGGACTTCGAACCGAAAGCACCGCCGCTCAGCAAGGAGATGACAGACAAACCACTGGAGAAGGCGAAGGCGAAGAAGGAGAAGAAGAGGAAGGCAGTGGAGGCCTGACCCTTTCTACATCTGTCGGTGGAGCCCTGAGTGATACTGTTGCTGTCCAAGTAGTCCTGGTTGGTACAAGAGTGAACTCTCAAGCCAACAGCCAAAGCAACAGCAGCGGCGAAGGTGAAGACCAAGTTGAGGAAGTCCAATGAGAACAAAAGCAATGGCCAAGCCAAGAACTCGATGAAGTTGGCGGCAATACCGTAGAAGGAGGAAGTAACCAAACCGAACACGGCAGCAAACAGAGCAAAGTTGACTCTGCTGTTGGAGTGGTCCTGGTCGTGGATGAGGGAGCCGGTTAAACCAAGAACGACAACAAGGAAGAAGAAGTTCAATCCACGGAGGGTAACGTCAACGATTTTAAGCATTTTTTAATCTTGTTCTGTGCTCTAATTGATACAATAAAAGGCTTTGGGTGAAAGGAGGAAGGAACTTCGGGTGGGGCGAAACTCCCGTTGTATATAAGTGCTGGCAATGCAGTCGTACCCGGCCCGAAATGGCAGCTCGCGCAACAGAGGCGCGCATGAAACGGCAGCTGGCGCAAGCAACCGATGTGGTGGATGGAGGCGAAAGACTCGGGATACTCGGTCTTAATGGGGTTCTTCGGCTGAGAAGGCTCGATAGTCCGAGCCTACAGGTTGCCTGAGACCTTAAAATGATATTTTAAATAAAAAAGAAGGCGATTAATGCCAGAATTCACCCCGTAATAGAGTAAGCCAGATTTCTCGTTCCGGAAGCTTTGTTTACCTAATTCGCAGCTGCCATATCCCAAAACGGAAATCGCGCTGAAACGGGGAAATGTGGTACATCAAAACACCTTCCCTTGCGGCGTGTTGTCCTAGAAACTGGAAATATCCTCTTTAGGAGTAGTACCTCTTATAAAAACATTGGTGCACACTCAAATACTCTAGTTGAAATTGCGATGAGTGGTGCCCTGGAACGGCTCCGAAATTTCCCGTTTGTCAGCCGGTTCCTATTGTTAAAACTACGTCAGTGAGCACCGAGCACCGAGAACTCCACTCCATTGCTAGTTGCTATGAACGATAGCCACCGCGCATCGAGATCATCATTTAATGTCAAATGAGCCATATAGGTACCATCCCATAGTTCGAACACCCTTAGTACTTTCATTCTTCTCAAACTCTGATGCTTATTCTCTCGCTTAAACCCCAATATCTCTCTGTAGGGCCTATGCAATTAGACAAAGCGCAGTGGCGCAAATTTTCGCCAATTTTGTGCCAATCCCCAGCCATAAACCGCAACCCTCCCCTGAAATGACGTTGACTTACCGCACTTTGTGCCACTTGCAACATTGCCAGCCATGTACCTAAAAAAATCGCGAATTGTCAGGTTATGAAGCCCTGGACATTTCGCCTCTGAATCGCAAGCTCATCTCCATGCTATCCTAGTAAGGTGTTGACTGCCTTACCCAGATATCCGATCTGAACCATCCTGAGCTCGATTTACAGTCAATCATGTCTTCAGGAATTGTCAGTGACTTTCTACAGGATTCTTTGGCTGAGCTAGAATCTCAATCCGCTAGAGTGCTCAATGATCTTGCTGAGCTCCACATTAGTGACACCTCGTTAACTCCTTTGAATGCCGGTGATGATGGCAGCATTCATATCCCTACTCCAGGAGACGAAACTCCTTCCACAGACACTGCTGTACGTCAGCTAGAACTGGTTCAGAAGGCTTTTTCCGGAATCAGCTCATTTGTTTTGGAGCTGCGCTCTAATCAGAATAACAGCAAACAGAGCAACAAGATTTTGAATCTCAATAAACTGCGGAGAATCATGGAGCCGTTTGCCGAGGGTTCTATTGTTAAGTCTATTCATCTCAGATCTCATCCCTTGGGCGATAAAGAACTGGATATCGTTTCAAAGCTCGAACAGATAACAGCGATGTATGCCCTTGTGGCTCTCTACCAGATCTCCCTTACTCATTTACTCAGATCCACCCTTCCCATCGGCGACGATTTGCTGTATTGGGAGAACACATCCTCCTCGTCGTGGAGAATTCTTCTTTACTCACTCCAGACGCTGCCTGTTCGTTCTGCTCATTTGGTTGAAAGCGTTTATAAAGACATTATCAAAACGGCTACCCCAGATTCAAACGCGCTGAGTATTCCGGTGCCAGAGTACATCACAGCCAACTACCCTCAGTATCAAAGCACATACAAACTCTATCTTTATTATAAGAAGCTGATCGTTGACTCCTTTTACAACAACTTGGTTGCTAACAACATCAAAGGATTCTACGAGTTCATCGGTTCCTCGAACAAGAATTACCACAACGCTCTCTTCGGGCCAAGGAAGATGCAGCAGAATGTAGCAAGCTACATGCATGTTATTCTTGGTGCGCCGTTTGCCTCAGTTGTTCAGGAGCTGAAGGCTAAGAAGGACGTCGCTAAACAGCTTCAAGAGAGAAATGCCAAAAAGCTAGGCTCTCTATTGCTCAAGCTTCCAAACTTCAAAGACGCCAAGGACATCGATGGTTCAATTAGAGAAAGTCTCTATCACCTACAGAGCGCTTTGTCGATTGAAAGCTCCAATAAGGGTGACGTTTTTGCTGGTATTAACGAATTGGCCTCCACTGTGCTCCCAGTCGCCGCTTCTCAGCTGAAGAAGGAATCCTCCTATAGCAAGAAGCCAGCCCTTCTTGTCCGCTACTGGCCTACTTTGCTCACGCTGATGCTATACGGTCCCTCAACTGTGATGTCTGCTATCTCAAATAAGGACTTGATCTTTGAGTTTGTTCAAAAGAATTTGGTGGAAACCGTTACTGGGTTCTGGAAGAACTGGATCCTGCAACCGGTCAACAACATTCTTTCAACAATTCGCCATGACGACAATTCTCAGATCTCTATTATGTCGCAGAAATCCCTTGACTCGGACTTAGAATCACTTAAGAGAATGGTCATTGAGTACACTATTGAGACTGCCCCAGAGTATAAAGAATTAAAGTCTACTGACATTGAGCTTTTGAAGAATGAACTGAACACGATGGTTTCTAGTGGGGATTTGACACCTATGATGAAGGGTTACGAACAGGATATAAAGCATCCCTTGAAGAACCTGGTCGGGGGAAGACTACCACGTGCCCTACTCATTCAGTTACAAAAGACCAAGGTCGACGGTGCTGTCGCCATGAGCGGAATTGACAAGCTTTTGAAGTCACAAGAGTTGGTGTTTGGCATTGTCGCTGCATCCCCATCACTTGTGATTTTGGTATATTTGCTAAGATCCATCAATGGGTACATCAAAAAGGGCTACATCTCCAGAAGTACGGGCGAGAATAAGCTCATTGTCTCCAGAAACCTGAACAATGTGGAAAGATTGCTTGGCACTCTGGACGAGATGCATGGCGAAGATCTCGATTACCTCAATGGTATGCTTTTGCTTCAAACTATCTCTCTGAGGAACGCTGGTTTGCTGTTGGTCCCATCCAATAGAAGAGTGGAGTGGATGAGGGACATGAACGACTTGGTAGATAGCAGAGCCAGCACCAAATCAAGACTCAACGCAGTCGGAAGAATTTACCACGTCTACTCCAGATTCTTTGAATAATATCTGTTTATAATATTTAAGTAATAACAAAGAAATAACGATCGTAAAGCGTAAAGAGGGGCCAAAATTAGAAGATGGAGTTGACAATGTCAGAACCAATAGTGGCACCAGCACCAAAAATTGCAGCATTTCCCAGCTTGGATCCGAACTTCTTCATGGCCCCAGAGCCGTGGTGCTGGCTTCCCTGCTGCACAACAACCGGCTGTTGCTGTTGCTGAACCTGCTGTGGAGGGAATGGTGTTCCGTTGTTTGGGTAAACTGGGTATCCGTTATTGTACTGAGACTGCTGCTGAGGTGGCAAAGAGTTGTATGATGGGGCAGGAGACGGAGCGAACGGTCTTTGCTCCAGGACTTTCACGTAGTTAGCTGGGAACATTCCTGTTCTTCCGTTGCACGATCCCTTCCACCAATCAGGCGATGTGTGCTCTAAGACGAGCACTTTCTCGCCAACTCTTAGTTCGAGGTCCTCTGGCTGTTGAACAGCGTAGTTGTACAAAACCTCGACGTATTCTTGGTTGGTTCTCTGAGGTGCCAAATGCTGCTGACTATGCTGTGGAGATGGCTGTGGCTTCTCTATTTGATTGAAAGACTGTGCTGGTGTTGAGTTACTTGAGCCAGCCAAGTCCACCGGAGCGTTTCCATTTTGATAACGGTCCGGCAGGGACTTCATGACTTGCTGGAAGAAATCCTCTGAGATGACATTACTCTCACGAAGAAACTCGAGCTCCTGTTAATTCTTTGTTAGTATACAATTGTGGTATGTGCCAAGCGTTGCCTGCGTTCTATTGTGATGGAAGGAAGGATAGCGCTGGTAGCGCTTCGGACGCTTTGATGGAGAAGAACTCACTGTTTTCACTGTGGACAGGGAACGATTCACGAGGGCAGACGACATGTGGGCTATTTTAGATGATCGTAAGCCTTTGGTGACTTGGAATCTTTTGATTTCGTTACCGTGAACAGATGAAAGTTCAAAAGTATGTGGTACCGGGTCAGCTTTTCAGGGCTGTGCGGGTTGTTATCTTCGATTTCCCGATTCGGTAACATCTTAATTCATGAATACCAATTGTTTCCAGAGAAGTATTAACCCATTATTAACAAAAGAAGTGGAGACAAGAGAGCATCAAAGCACAACAGACAATATTGGATATGACATGACAAGATTCAATAGAATTTGAACCACCGCACAACACATTGGAATCCATGTGGACATCGAGAAGAGGCCAGCCTTATAGATGGCAGCAGTGCTATCAAGAGTTAGCAAGAGGTCAAAAGAAAAGAACGAGGTTGAGAAGCAATACTCACACTAAGCCGAAGATTGTCCCCGATATCACGGCCTGAATCCCACCCAGTATTAGGTAGAATGTTATTATCCATATAGCCTTCCTTAGCTTTCTGTGTACAAACGAGGCCCATACACCGGCAGTCCCATAAAATCCGCCGAAGAATATCAAAGTCCAGAAAACAGTGAATCTCCAGATATCATACGTGTAGTATAAGTACGCCACCGTGTACATATCGTTGCCCACTGGCCAATAGAGAGAAGGAAACCCTGGTGTTGTGTAGCCTATGGGCACATCTGCCACAGTGACGAAGGCTCTTTTTGAATGTTAGTTCTATAAAATAAACTATTACTTCACGGGAGTGGCTACCACATACCTCATTACAGGCCTTTGCACCTTCTATAACGAATATTTAGCCTCCTTAGCGGCCTAATTGAAACTTTTAAACAATGCGAAGAGACATTATGTACGCCTTGTTTTTACCTGGGCAATTCTCGCCTTGAGCCACACTCATAAATTCTTTATGGGAACTACGCTTGTTTTGTTAAAAACCAAAATTCATACAATCGTGTTTATACTATAGCTATATCATACTTTTAAGTGCAAGCTAATCACTTGTTCTCAGGCTCGAGTTCGTCTTCGTTCTCGACTGGTCTCTCCGCCAGCGGAGTGATTCTGTAGCAGTGGCGAACTTCACCAGAGTCCCAATCGAAAGTACCAGCGTGGAGAACTCTTCTGTTGTCCCACACAACAACAGTGCCCGGCTCATAAGAAGCTCTAACCTGGAGGTCATGAGAGTGGTTCACGTGGTCGAACAGAAGTTTGAGAATGGCATCACTCTCCTCCTTCTTCAAGCCATCAATCTCCTCGATGAAGTTTGGAGTGAAGAGGGACTTCTGCTTAGTAACAGGGTGGATACGAACCAATGGGTGCAAGTTGGTAGAAGGTGGTCTTCTCTCAATTCCACCGTTAGACTTGGAGCTAGCTGCCTGTCTAACAGAAGTGTGAACGGCCTCGAGTCCAGCGATGATCTTCTTGAACTTAGGAGAGAGTCTGTTGTAGGCCTCAACAGTATCGGTGAAGATAGTGTCACCACCAGTTTCTGGGCCCTCCAAAATGGTAAAGAAGGTAGGACCAGGGGTGTACTTCTCGTAGGTAACATCAGAGTGCCATCCTCTTATAGACAAACTCTTAGCGAAGGTCTTGTTGTACTCTTCTGGGTCCTTTCTGCGGTACACAATGTGGAACTGGTTGTAGCCTTCTGGAGCACCAGAAGAAGGGTGGGTATGCAATGGTCCGAAATATTCACCGAACTTCTTGTTGAACTCCAAACCCTTGTCCTTGAGATCCTGGTCTCTGAAGACAACGACACCACGCTGAGCCACGTAGAGGGCCAAGTCGTCCTTAGCAGCATCGGAAAGCTCAGAGAGCTGAATTCCACGAACCTCAGAACCAAGCTTTGGAGAGAGCTTCTTGATCTTGGTGGTCTCAGACTTGCTTGGTGGGAACAAGTTCTTGAGATCCTTGTCAGCAAAGTGGCCTCTGTCGACGTGGTTCTTGTTCAAGTCTTCAGGGTAAGGCTCGTACTTTTCCTTAGGATCCCAAGTTGGCAACCACTCAGGGTACTTAGAAGCCTCGTACTCCTTCTCGCTGACTCTCAGCAATCCAGTCTCAGCATCAATTCTGTCCTCACCTTTTCTGAAGTGAATGTCAGAGGTAACATTCTTGGTAGCACTGGCATTGGCGTAGAAGCCCTTGGTGGACAGAACATCAATGTTCAGCACAGGGTGCTCTTCTTTCTTGACCAGGGTGGCAGTAGAGGTAACCATTTTTCTGTTAACTTTATCTGATGTCTTGGCTAAAGGTCTAGCACGTTCTTCCAACGATTTAGAAACAATAGGCGGTTCTTATATCCCTCAGCGTCAAACGCTTCACTTTCCGCATTCGGTACCTTTGCAATCCACCACACACCATCACGCTAGGGATTACCAATGGGCATTACACATCATCATACGTCCACCTTATGTAAGATGCGGTGGCTTTTTACCACTTTATCTCCAACTGTGGCCGGTCTTCCTAGGAATTTCCACATTAGGTTATCTTTCCACGACGTGCCACTGCTTGTGGCGTGAGTATTGTGTCAAAAGTGTGGAGACGCGCACATTTGCCGGAGTTCCTGTACCTGGATCACCGCAGTGCCACAGCCACAGCCACAGCGAATTTTCAAAGACGTACTAGAGATGGAGCGTCTTTAGTGGCTAAAAGCAACGTCCGATGTGAACTGTGGTGGTTCTGAGATTTCTTGGTAATTGTGGGCCTGCTTTGTGCACTGTGTTAGGAGCCGTAGTTGTAGCCGAGGCGATTTGTGGGCCATGCATCGAGACGTCGCTGCGAGGTATAAGTTGAGCTGTATCCCCTTCCTAGAATAATGGAATCAGAGTAACGGTTCTACAGTAGTACAGAACAATGGTTAAATCAGAGGTCGATCTCAAAGAAAACGAACTCACCACTGTGAGAGACATTGAGTCTTTCTCTTCCGACTCCACTGCTGGTGATCACGTCTTCAAAGACCCAAAGAAGGCCGAGTACTACCGTAAGCTCTATGAGTCTACAAACTACGAGTGCCGTTCCCACTTTGACCCTGACTATACTTGGACCCCTGAGGAAGAGCGTAAAGTCCTATGGAAATGTGACTGGAAAGTCACACTGTGGGCCTTCATCATGTTCACTGCTCTCGACTTGGATAGAGCTAATATCTCCCAAGCCCTCAGTGACAACATGTTGGATGACCTCGGTTTGACTACTAACGACTACAACCTTGGTGCTACCCTTAATCTTGTCTGCTTCTTGAGTGCTGAGTTACCTTCCCAATTGATCTCTAAGAAGATCGGTGCTGAAAGATGGATCCCTGCACAGCTGGTTCTGTGGAGTTTGGTTTCCATTACCCAAGCTTCTATCACTAACAAGGCTGGCTTCCTCATCACCAGATCGCTCGTTGGTCTTTTCCAGGGTGGTTTCATCTGTGACACTTGTCTTTGGATGTCCTACTTCTACACTTCTTCTGAGCTCCCAATCAGACTCGCTCTATTCTACATCGCTAATCCTTTGACTAATGTGATCAGTGCTTTGTTGGGAGCCGGTCTTTTGAACATCCGCAACGGCCCTCTTCCACACGGATGGCAATGGGTTTTCTTGATTGAGGGTGTTCTTACCTTGGCTGTCGGTCTTGCCAGTTTCTTCCTCATGCCTGCCAGTGCTGTGGACACCAAGACTTGGTTCCGTCCAAAGGGATGGTTCTCTGAGCACGAGGAAAAGATTGTTGTCAACCGTGTTCTCAGAGACGATCCTTCAAAGGGTGATATGAATAACAGAGAGCCAGTCTCCCTCAAAGAACTCTTTGTTTCTTTCACTGACTACGATATGCTGCCTATCTACTTTATCAGAATTCTCGCTGATCTGAGAGCCTCGCCTGTTGGAAACTACTTCACCTTGACTTTGAGACAGCTTGGATTCTCCACTTTCCACACTAACTTGCTGGCCATTCCATACAACTTCCTTACAATTGTCCAGTTAGTGGGTTTGGGTTGGGTTGCTGAAAGATTCTCTTGCAGAGCTTTTGTTATGGCCTTTGGTATTCTATGGACACTCACCTTCCTCTTGCCACTAAGATACTGGCCTGGCTCCCAGGTCGATATTTGGCCAACATATGCTATTCTTACTCTCTTGATGAGTTATCTTCCTTCTTGGTCCATCACTGTCAGTTGGTGTTCGTCTAACTCGAACTCTGTGCGTTCTCGTGCAGTGAGTGCTGCGATTGTTAACATGTTCTCGCAGTCGGCCAGTATCATCGGCTCCAATATTTATCGTGATGATGACAAGCCTCTCTACCACCGTGGTAACACTCAACTGATTGCTATTAACGCTGGTGGTATTGCTCTTTGTATCATTGCAAGATACTACTACATTTGGCGTAACAACCAGAGAGAGAAAATCTGGGGTAACATGACGCCAGAGCAACAGCAGGAATACATTGAGACAACTACGGATATCGGTAACAAGAGACTCGATTTCCGTTTTGTCTATTAGACACTCCTTACAATTATATATGTTATAAACTGATTTTCCGATAAATTTATGGCTTTTTTATGTCTTATAACAATTGTAGAGCTGGTGGGCTTGTTTAAGGAGCGCGCGCGATGTTCGATCCCCGAAATTCTATGAGCCGGACCATCAACACAGGAAAAGCCACAATACGGACCTTACCTTCAGCCATAACCTTTACTGCAATCTAGCTACGACTTTAAGCTAAACAATGACGGATACTACACAGGTCGGAAAGTACGAAAAGCTCTTCGCTCGACTCCAGAGGCAATATGAGGATAAACTTCTCAAATCACATAATCTCGTAACAAAGTATCAAACGTTGACACAACAATATAGCTCCTTGGCGAACAAGAAAAACACGTTACTTGATGTTATGGCCAAACTCTCGCCCTCTCATAGTTACAATAGTAACGGCAAAGCGAATGGTGTGAAACACGAAGGTGGCGCTTCCACGACGGGTCTTCATCACAACAATGGGCCTTCCAGTGAGCAAAGCGAGGATGATAAGGAGACGATACGAGCCATTCTCGAGGTTGATCCTTCCCTGGAAAAGCTTCGACTTATTCTGGATGATAAATACGATGATGACACGACATTGAAGAGTTTAAAAGACTGGGCTGGTATTTTGGAGAACACTGATGAACCAGTGGGTACATGGCTCAAGAAGTTCATATCCACCCTGAAACAGACAAATTCGAAAAGAGCAGGCGATGGCGAGTCTCAAGAGAGACCCTCAAAGAAGAGGAAGACAGACACTGGATCTGCAACTAGTGCTTGAACTAGGGTGTGATAGCTATGTATTATGAGTGCAAGTTTCCTTAGAATCATTAGCAATAGTTAGTAGTCGTTAGTCGTTATTATCTTTCAGAGGCTTAATTTGTTCTTTCCTCAACTGCTGTGGCCTTTGGAGTGTCGATCACCTCCACCAGTCGGTTATCTAATTGGTCAAGCAAAGCTTTACGTTTGAGGTCGCTCTGGTTCTTGTGATATACTTCCACAAGCGCATCAAGAGCTTCGAGTAAGAGAAAATACACCACTCTCAGCAATTGTGAAGGTATGTACGATACCACTCGCCAGAACATCCTCTGTGCCAAGTAGGGTAAGGCAATGGTAAACTTCAGTAAAGACACAGCCATCCTAAGATCGATCTGAAGGTATTCGCCTTCATGTAAAGACTCTAATTGCCTAAGAGCCTCCTCGTCCATGTCGGTCACATATCGCTTTTCTGGCTCGATTGGGACCATGTTTTCTCTCTTCTTTGAAGAGCCAGCATCATGCGCCGTGGAGTGAGACTGGTTGTTCTTCTGGTTTTCGGAGGCATAAGCGGGTGTGCTTTTGCCTAAAGGAATTCCATGAAGAGAGTTCGGCTTGCTAGTAGAAGGCCTGAAGTCTCCGTCATTACTGCCAATTGAACTTGTTCCTTTGTCCGAGTCAATAAACTGTAGCATCATTTGCTCTAGTTCGATCGTCTTTCCTTGAAACTTGTGGGCCAGTTCGTTGATCTCTTTCTCCAACTTTGCAAAACGCTCAGTTGACGAAATCTTAGTGTGTTCTCCGTTGGTTACATCACTTTCCGTGTCTAAAGATCCCAGTCGCACACTAAAGTCTTTAAGCTGCTTCTCGATTGAGTCAACTCGCAGCTGGATTGGGGCCAGCTCTGGGGAAGGAATCATCAATTCAACATCGTGGGAATTGGACTTGTCCTGTAATGGATCTCTTACATAATTGTGGATGAGCTTCACAGTACGATCCTCAATTTCCGCAGTTGACCTCTGGACTTGCTCCGAAATCTGAATTATCACACGGACAAAGCCACATGTTACAAATATGCCAATGTTCAAATCAGAGAAGATGATCCAGTCCTTAAGCTCGTCAGCAGCACCTATCAAAACGATATGTTTTCGAGTGAACAGCAAAATCGCACCGCAGAGGAATGGCGAGAGCCCACACAAACCAAGTGCTAGTATATGCTGTAAGTTTACCTTTCTTAGCGTTGCCTTTGTCGTATTCTGTAGATCGTCATTTGATTCGCTCGTCGGATCAGAACAAAGCCCATTATCAAAACCCTCAAGGTAAGCTCCTAGCTTCAGTTGTAGCTCGCTGATCTGAAGGTACCATTTCCAGGGCCAATCCAGAAGGAACTTCAAAATCCAGCAAACCAGTAGAATGGAGAAAAGATCCACAATAATAGCACTCGGGTGGTTTTGTTCATCCCCTATTTGGAACCCCCTGAAATTGATGACCCCTGAAGGGAAGAGCAGATTCAGCGACGAGGGCAACAAAATCATAGAAATTGGTAGCATCTTTACCATCAAACCGTAATGGCTGTACACTTTTGAGATGTATAGCATCTTCGTTCCATTTGTTGAGGTGTTTGAGTCTCTTCGTGGTGTTCTGCTGCCACTAAGGTTGGATATCTCAGATCTAGCATCTTCCCAAAACGTATCATTCCCATTCATTATTGCATTCTGGGAGTCCAATGGCCCTTCAATTGATGACCTCACCATGAATGAACGAACCGGTGTATCGATGGGAGAGATATTTTTCGATGAGGAGAAGCTGCCGACCGAATGCCGAAGCCTAGGGGCATGCTGCCCTTGTAAAGGGGATATCATCTTCCGCTCACTTACGCACAGCTCGATGTCAAGACTGGAGAATTGGCAATTCGCCGATTGTGTCGAGGATGGGTGAAGTATTACGAGACGCTTGCACGGTAGCCGTGATGTCTGTATTTAATAACTAACGGTGATTGTGTCAGAGATGCATATAATGCAAGGCGATCTGATTACTTGATGCTTTGATTAGGGCTTCTCTCTTCACGTGATCTTTCTTGGGGCTTGCATGTCGCGGTGATCTCCGGGGGCGCTTCGCGCACCCAATTCGCCTTTTCGTGACTGCTTCCCGACCAAGAAGAGCTGGTTAAAATTTTCTATAGGCGCGAGGGCAGTTGCACTTTTCAACGCCACTTAGGGGACCGTAATAACTATCAAATAACGTCAAAATGGTACGTTTTAATGGAAAACAACGATAGAGAGAGCACTGCAA
The DNA here is from genome assembly GCA_030558335.1 of Petasospora stauntonica. Classification (NCBI taxonomy): domain Eukaryota; kingdom Fungi; phylum Ascomycota; class Saccharomycetes; order Phaffomycetales; family Wickerhamomycetaceae; genus Petasospora; species Petasospora stauntonica. Next base: position 42,079 of record JAJMSG010000009.1, read on the forward strand.
CTGAAGAAATGGCCCATATATGACCCCAAATTGAAATTAGACCAGCTTGTTCGATGGATTTTTCACAGTTTTACCACTTTTGTCACACACCACCAAAAAAGTCACTTAGGCTGGATCAAAGGTTCAACATATGTCTAAAGCATTCATAGAAACATCAAACAAACACATTCCACCAAGTTATGGAGTACGAGGGCTTAAATGGGCAAAAAAGTGTGTTGGCACAGGGCGTCATATTGAACTTTTTTTCGAAGGCACTGTTCTCTCTTCACCGGCGAATGTCATACTAACAAATTATCAGGTTTTGGTTCAGGATTTGTTGCACCCAACTGCCGCCTCTGAGGCTAAGCAGCACAAGTTGAAGACTCTCGTTCAGTCTCCAAGATCCTTCTTCATGGATGTCAAGTGCCCAGGTTGTTTGAACATTACCACCGTGTTCTCTCACGCCCAGACCGCTGTCACCTGTGATTCCTGTGCTACCGTTTTGACCCAGCCAACCGGTGGTAAGGCTAGAGTCACTGAGGGTTGTTCTTTCAGAAAGAAATAAATTTCTTGAAATGAATATATCTTGATGACACGGACACGATTCACGGCATAATTTTACAAAAAAATCACACATATAAATTTCATGAGGAGAGGTATGAGGGAGTTCTGAAGAATGAACGATGGGATGGGTGAAGAGGGAATGCCAGCTGTTGCATTCAACTAATCAGCATATGGTTGCTTTTTTCTTTTTGGTCATTTATTGTCTAATCTGAGGCTTTGAGGAGGTATTTGAAAGCTCAGATTTAGACACCTCGGGCTTGTATTTTAGTAACAACTTGGTTCATTGGGGCGTATATACTCTTAATTGAACATAAAAAAAGGTAAAAATGTTAACCGTTCCCTGTAGATTCTCAACAGAACCATAACTTAACTTTATTCCTCTCCTAGCGGCTTATCAGCGTGCTAAAATGTGTCAAGTACACGAACAATAGGACCCATCCCTGATCTGTGTGGCCCCTACCGTGCTTTTATGACGTGTCCGGGCTCGGTTCTTCGGGAAGTTGCTTATCGGACGCCTCGTGGAGGTGGCGGTTGTTTACACAGAAACGCGTATATCCCGGGGCGGTCACTCTTCCTCCTCCTCTTTCTTGTTGTCACTCTATTAACAGAGAATACTCAAGATTCACCAAGGCGGTTAGTTTCCACTCGTTTGCACTGAACTCCCCGTCACTAGAATTACAACGCGCTCCTTTCCCACAACTTTTAACGATCTCTGTATCACCACTAACGCTTATCACAATGTTCGCCTCCTTCACCTTTGCTTTGTTTGGCAAACGTTCAACCTCAACTACCTCCAAGGACAGTGAGGATGCCACGACATTGACACCAGAGAACCCTGTGATTGCTATCTCGCAGAACACTGAAGATGACTTTGTTGATGTGGATTTGAAGAAGTTGAGCTACGCTGAAGTAGCTGCCTTGTCCCGTACGGTCAAGATCTCCAGTTACAACGTGTCTACCAAGGACAAAACAAAGAACAAGGACAATATCAAAGTCATTGAGCAGGCTGACTTGGGTACAGGTGTCTCGGAGAACGAGATGGCTGCGACTTTGGGTCGCTCGCTGTCCACTTCGAAGCCTTCATCCGCTAAGACAGTGGCTACTAAAGACGGCACCAGGGAAGCAAGCATCATCGACGCTCTGGCTGAGGACGAGATGGTCCTGGATGCTCTCTATAATGACAAGGGCAACAGATTCCCTGTTAAGAAATTTAAGAAGAAGCTCTCACAGAAGAAGGCCAGAAGATCTGCCTAAGACTCTCCTGTTACTTCGTGTTGTTTGTTTACCCCACAATGGAACTCAGCTACAAGGCCACAGCTTATGGCCCGATGATCCATCATACTGATTGCTGGTCTTGAAGTATGTGAATCTTCCCTTCTTCCTTCTTTTCTTTCTTCTTGGTCATTTGTTTCCCATTTACGCGTCGTTTGGTACATCATACACAGGCCCAAACACACGTGTATCTTGGGCAGCTGACGCGTTTTTCCCGTATTACTACACTAGCTATAATCTATATTAAATACAGAACTGAGACAGACTCGTCTGAATACTACTTATTTGGTTTACTCTTGTCCTTTGGTCATTTTGTATTCATTATCTACTGGTAGCGTAGGCTGTGTATACCCCGTGTTTCATATCACAGATCATCCACGTTTCTCGACTTGAACTTTCTGCCGGCTCTATCAGCGCTTCTATACTGGAACCTGGAGCCAATAATGGAGAATTCCAAGTAGTTGTCATCGTTTTCTCCAATGTCTTCAGAAGAGAGATCATAAAGTGGTACAACAAAGTTGAAGATGGTGCCCTTTTTCTCAATCATCTTTAATCCCCCTTGCAGCGGACCGCCGTTTTCAACTATAATGAAGAACTGTTTAGAGTCCCACACAACTATTCCTGACTTGCCGACACACTGCTTGTTTTTGGACTTCAGAACCCTGAGGAAACACCCATTGTAGTCAGCGCTCGCGAGCTTCGTCAGTGTTGGCTGTGAGGCTGCCTTCTCCATATTCTCCTTGTTAATTCCTAACAGATCTTGCATATATGAGGTCCATAGTCGATTCAGTTGCAAGAACTGGTCAAAATGTGGAATATGCTTCCACTCTTTGAATTGGGAGTAGTCCTCAACTTCCTTGCCAGTCTCTTTCTTCAGCTTGTGAGCCTTGTGTTTGATGATTTTCTGGTAACAGAGGCATCGCTGTACATAACACTTGAAGACGCGCTTCGTTTGGTCTTGGTGTTGAGGCTTCAACTTTCTTTGTGATGTTTTGGTCTCTCTGATTGAGGTGAGAAGGCCCTTGTTGTCTTTCTTCTCTGTTGTTTGTCCTTCTGTTGGACGGAGAGAGATAGTTGGCTTGTCATTAACTGCGTATCTCTGCTGAAGAATTTCTAGCGCCTCAGCCGCCGAATGAGAGCGTGATATAAGAAGGGACTCTAAAGGATACTTTTTGTCCATATTGTGCCAGTAAACTTCGTTTAGGGCTTTAATTCTCGCTTAATCTTTAGCCATTTGTTGATGATTTAGTGCGATGAGCCAGACAATTTTTCACTGGCTGTGGATCGCGTGTAATTGAAACTCTAACCCCCACGATTACTCTCTGACTTCGTCTTGATTGTAATATTTCACAACAAAATTCTAGTATAATACACTAGTATTATGCTCCGATTCCCAAGAAGAGCTCTCTGGCTCCACCTCACACAAAACAAATTCTCGATACGACAGCTATCTTCGAAGACATCTCCATTCAAAGCCGAAGACCTACAAGGCGATGAGCAGTATGAAGAATTAAACACCTTCTACTCTGATCTGTTTACGGAAGCTTCTGAAGCCCAAAAGGAACGAGGAAGCCCTACAGCTATAGATGAAATTGCTGAGCTGAATAGAGAAATGGCAGAGCTCTATGGCTCAGAGGTTGAGACAACTGTTGTTGATGAGACAATGATACCCAGTGATGCCAACAAGAGACAATCACTGCTTCAAACGATACAGCAGAACAAGCCAGCTGTTTTCCTATCCACGTTTCACAACCCTTATAAAAACTTGGCTCTGGAAGATTACATTTTCACCAACACGCCAAACAGTACGCCTTTTGGAGCTCACAGGCTTATCTTTTACGTAAATTCACCGTGCGTTGTTGTTGGTAAGAACCAAAACCCATGGAAAGAGGCTAACATCTCCCTCCTCAACTCATTACATATCCCGCTGCTTCGAAGACGCTCGGGAGGTGGTACTGTGGTTCATGACCTAAGAAATGTTAATTACAGCTACATCACAACGAGACAAGATTTCAACAGAACGTTCTTTGGGAGTGTCATTGTCAAGGCTATCAATGAATCTGATCTGGGAGTGAGACTCGCTCAAAATGAACGTGGCGATATAATCACCGAGGAAGAGGGCAAAAAGGTCTCAGGATCAGCTTTCAAGATCTCGAAGGGAAAAAGTTATCACCACGGTACCATGTTATTAGACTCCAAGCTTGACATTTTGAGACAGCTGCTCAACACAAAGCAAAGAGATGCCAATGTTGAGCTCAAGTGCTCTTCAGTGGACAGTGTTCCTTCCCCAGTAACGAACATTGGACTAGAAAACGAAGAGTTTATCTCTGTTGTGACAGAAGGCTTTGCGGAGCTTTATGGTGAATCCGTTGATATTATGGCAGTCAACGAGGATGATCTTCCAGATGAGGTTCTTAAAACTGCTGAGGAATTACAAGAGTGGAACTGGAGATATGGTAATACACCAAAGTTTGATGTTGTCATAAAGCACGACGACTTCAAGATCACTCTCAAGATCGAGAAGGGTCACCTCAAGAGCTTCGAAGTCGATCGCCACAAGGAACAATTCCAGTACTTGCAACAAGTCTTGGACAGCGGTGAGTCAATACCTTTCAAAGGCTCAGATATCTCTGGATTTATCCTGAACGAGGAGTACGGTGAATTTATCGGTCAGCACATCGATGGCACTGACTGAGTGGGTGTATTATGTTGTGTTGTATATAGCCATGAATAATGACCTTAATGCCGTAATCATTACTTCTCCCATGAAGGTGTAATCATGCGACCAATCTCGACATATGCTTTGAGTTCTTCCTTGGTGACATCAACGCCCCTCCAAAATATTCTGAACTCGCTATCCTCGAGACCGAGACTTCCATGTGACCGCTGGAAGTACCATCCATTCACTGGGTTTACCTTCTTAGATCTCCACAAGAGTCTATTTTTATATTTTCTTCTCAGTAAGTTGAAGATCACATCGGCGACACCCAACGAGCCTTGAGCATTGCGGGAGATAGCAAACTTGTCCAAATATGGAACCGTTATGCCTGTTTCTGGTGATGTCTCGTTTGTGACGATGGCCACGCCATCATAGTCTCCAACGATAACGATGCTTGATAGGATAGGCTTGATTCTAGCAAGATAGTGATTTAAGTCGATGGATCTCTTGAAAGAGTCGTCGATGAGCTCCTTGAATTTCAACAAGTCAACACCCTCAATCGAGTTAAACTGCTTCACTTGTAATCCCTTTCTTATGATAGTGGTTTTTGAGACTTTGTTATTGATGGAGAGTCTGTGAGCGTACTTCGCAGCTGGGAGTGAAGAGCTGATAAGTGCACGGTCCGTGAGTACGTTATAGATGATCGGGTTCATGTCCAAGGTCTCGTTGGCAACCTTCAAAGTGGTTATAATACCTGTTAGGTCCTGGTAATCCACTGAGTCAATGATTCTTTTCATTGAAGTCAGGTTGTTCAAGTGGATATTCTTCTCCCATGAAGAGAGATACCCAACGTTCATCTGTGCACGGATTTGGTCATATTCTTGGTTCAAGTTGATGAAAACGTGGGCAGCAGATCTCTCAATACTTGGAGTTCCACCCAAGCTATCAATAAAGACAACTTTTTCCACTGTCATGACATTTTCTTCGCCCTCAGCAGCATTCAAGCTGTGCAGCTCAGGGACCAAGCTGGTCAAGTAGTCTGAAGATCCCACAACCCACTCTTTACTGTCTTTGTCTGTCGCATATGGGAAAAGAACAGGAACATGACGGTCTGTCAATGCAACCAGGAGCTGTTTGGGAACCTCAAGCTTCAGGTCTCCATGGCCCTCGGTCTCGAGTAGTGTTCTCAGAGGCGAGAGCTTCAGGGAAGGAGTACTCAAACACTTGTTCAAATGGGAGAACTGCTCGAAAATGTACTTATCAATCTTTGAGAAGTTGAAGTCGTGCTTACCAGAAAGGAAGTCTGGGTCCAGTAAAATAACAGGCGAAGCACCGAGTCTCTTTAAATAATCCAAAGTAGCACTAAACTTGGTGAGCTCTTCGGTATCATAGTCGAGGACGTTACCTCTGAATTTGATAAGAATCACTCTGTGTGGGCCCTTATTGATTCCATCTGTATCCTCACTTTGTTGTGAATACTTGTTGAGGTAAAATTTCGTTTCTCTTCTCGTGGTTGTGAGTTTGAGAATCGATAAGATCAGCTCCTTGTTGTTATTTGATCTTCTTTTCAACTCGTTTTCGTAATTTCTTTTAGCCAAAAGAGGCTCCACATACGACAATGACGATATGAGCCTTTTTGGTGGCGCTCGAAGAGCTCTGAGCGTCCTTGTTAGCATATTTCAGCGACCTTCTTCAGATCAAATGAACCCTCAAAAGATAAGAAGATCGAAGAGTCACTTGGCTGTGGGGAAACTTTTCACTATGGCGCGAAGAAAGCTTGTTTTTGGCTCGTTCTAGAACTTGGACGCGTCTTCATTAACGCGTGTAGACTCTTATGTTGAGGTCGATAGCCAGAAATTTTATTATTGGCAACGCCCATTTTTATTGTACAGTCCTTTCTTTCATTCTTCAATTGACATAAATACCAAAAATGGCGCTTCCCAATCATTTAAAAGAGACGTTTACACCCGCAGAGATCGAGTTCCTCACCGAGAGCCAGATGATCACTATTCTACCGCGTTATACTATGAATAGTATTGATCTCATAACAGACAAGATCCCACAAATCAGAGCCATGAACCGTGTGGATGTCCCTCTTTGGTTCGCTTTAATATTGAAATCTCAGCGTAAGTGCTCCATTGTCCCACCTCAGTGGCTATCGCTGAAAGAGCTTCAAGCACTCTACAACTTTGAGATATCAGAACCGGAAAGTTTCTCTAAACTGCCTCAAAATTGGTTGGAAATTTCAAAAATCTTCTTTGAGAATGCTCCAGATGATCTGGGAGACGAACAGCACAAGCTTAAGTCAATCGTACAAGACTTGAAGGAGATACGACTCATCAAGATCAAGAAGGGTCTCAAATTGCTCAATGAGTCGCATTTGCAACTCGATAATCTGTCTCTAATGGAGATCAACGAAATCAGGCCTTTCGTGGTGAAGGCCATGTCGAGACTTACACGGCTCAATGAAGCGGTGCCTCAGGAGGAACCTCAGGACGAGGGTATGGATTACGAGGACGAGTACGAGGATGAAGAGTAATACAAATAGCATAGTAATAGAATAGCATTAATTTCATCTGGTTCTTTAATATGTACATGTGTGAACCGGTTTCTATATATACTTTTGGTCATTTCAATCATTAAATTTGGCAATGCCATTTCTCTTGTCCATCTGTCTTTGTTTCTTGGACATGTTGAACTTCGAGGTGTAGAAATTGATCATCTCCTCCGGTGTTTCGTCACCTCTTTGGTGAATGGCGTTTGCTTGGAGTTCGAAGTTCTTTCTGGCCTCTTTGGTTCTGAGCTTGGTCTCCTTCTTTGTCTTCAAGAGCATCTGCTTCTCGTAGTTCTCCAGCTTCTCTCTCAAGTGAGCATCCTGGTTAGATCTTCCAACGAGCTTGGTCTTAGCGTCGAGTGGCCACAAATCACCAGCAGCGGCCTTTCTTGCATCGTGATATCCCAACTTGTCGAAAGACTTGGTGACTGTCCACTTCTCAATTTCACCACTAGCAGCACATAGAGCCATGGTGACATGACCCTTTCTCTTCATTGGACTCATGATAATACGAGGCCATAGCTCGGAGTCCTCGAGGACAGCACCGATTTGGTGATTTTGCGTCTTATTAGCACGGTCAGTATCAATGTCATCCAAGGTTTCGGCGTCATTCGCAGATCTCTTTGCAATCAGGTAGGAGTAATTGGCAACTTCATAGTTATTGGCACCCACTCTACCGGAGCCACTAGAACCTCTTGTAGGTGAAACTTCGTCCTTTCTTTCCCAAGTCGATGAGAGAACCTGGCCTCTCTTAAGCTCCATGAGGTATCTTGGTCTCTCCAATGACACGCCATAATGGCACCAATTGAGCTTCTTACCACTTGGATACGAGTAGAATTGTGGGTTCAGAGTCTGAAGAGGACACTTTTTATGATGCGAACATGGGGCGATGATGGAGATGTGGTAGTCTGGTCTGGCCTTTTGCTGACTCTCGGAGTCGAGTACTTCCGCTCCCTCAAGAACATCATCTTCGAACTCCAAGTCTTCCGCTGAAACTTCGCCAAATTTGGCAATCAATTCATCTTCCAAGTCCTCGTCATTGACTAATTCCTCGGCTTCGTCGTATTCTTCAAAGCCTTCGATCTGGTCGAAGACAGTCGACTTTGGCTTTACCGTAGATCCCTTGATGTATGGTCTTGGAATCTTGCCACTCTCGTCTTCATATCTCTCTGGTCTGATCATGATCTGTCTGGCTCTGGAAATAGACTCGAATCCGAGGGGAGTTCCTCTTTCAACAAGCACAAGAACACCTTCTGGCTCCAAGCATTTCAGTAAGGTATCAACATTGTCATCCACTTCGTATGGGAATCTGGTTGGCTCTTGAATAAGCTGATGCTGAGCGATGATCAAATCGTACTTCTTGGCGGTATTCAACTCACCCGAGATCTTGGTATTAATTTTGATCTTCTTGGTCTTGACTTCTCCGATAAAGTCATCAAACAACACATCTTCGTCTTGTTTCACGCCCTCGGCCATCTCCTCTTCTGTGAACAGATCCTCCAGAGCACCAGGGTATTCTGAGAGCTGTCTTGATAGCAGAACTTTAGCTCTATCTTGCATTCCATGATGACCGATGATTACCGAGTCTTTCTGCTCGGGTCTAAACTGAGGACCCATAATCTCATTAAGTGCAAGCATGCCGGTAGCTGGCCCATAACCGACATCTAACACTTTCTTGGGTTGGAAGTCTGGCATGCGCTTCTTCAGCTCACTCAGAACCTGGTAGGATGAAGCGTAATCTTGAGCAAAGAATGCCGCTATGTGAATATCGTTCTCGTGGACCTTCCGGGTGGATGTATAAACCTGGTCCTCCTGAAGCTTAATATACTTCTGAGCGACTTGATACCTCAGCACTTTAGGTAGTCTGAGGGCAAGCATATGATTGTAAATACTCTTGGTAATTCTCTCAGGAATTTTAACCTGGTATCTGTTCGTTCTGGCTTCCAGAGTCTTAGGATGGAGCCTCTGTGTTTGCTCAGACTCCAGCTGTTCGTAATCTTCTTTGTTTCTCTCTAGCACTTCCTCTCTGGAGATTACCTTCACCTTGGAGGTGTTGATGCCACTGAGATCGTAATGGTGGTCCCTTACAAGCTGCCCAAACGCCTCACTCTCCTTTCTGTATGCGAATGGTAGGGATGTCATATCTGTCGATAAGGACTTGTCGATATCGATGGGATCAGAATCATGTTCCCATACGCCATCCAACTTCTTCGGCTTTGAAGAAGTGGTAGACTGGGATCTCACAAGCCTGAAAGTCGACCTTAGACATGGCCTGGTCTTCAAAGCTCTAAGCATGTTACTTTGGGTCTCTGTCTCCTTTTTTGATGAAATCAAGTTATGATTATGTTAAGGTCTTCTCTTATTCGCCCGAAGTTTTTCGCCTAGCGATGAGCTTATGTAGAAATTGGCGGTAAGCGCACTATATCGATACTTTGATGGTGGTAAATAATTAAGGGTGTCTGGGTTTCCGGATGTAGACTTCTTTTTATGATGCCACCTTGATAATAATTGAGTAGCAGCGCTCATTAATGTTGAGATTCCTGTCTGTGTTTGTAGCCAAATAGTTGAAAGTACGTTTTGAAGCGAAAAAACCAACTTATTGCAAGATGAAGAATTTTCAATTTCTAGGAAATGGAGTAGATTCTACTCAGAACTAAAGATGAATCGCACTACTTTTAGCCAATCCTCGAAAAATTAATTAAATTGCGGTTCTTCGTTCTTCAAATACTTGCTGTTGAGGTTCCAAGCGATAAACAGACGCAATTCTCAAATCTGAAAGTCTGTACAGAGCCATTAGCCTACATAAATTGATTTAAAGTACTTCAAGATATGCCCACCTAGAGACGCCCCAACGCCAAACGCAACTGGACCCTCTCGGGGCCCATGAAGTGAAAAGTTCGAACGAAATAGAGAACCAAGAAGAATAAGAAGACGGCTTAACATAGAAGCGCTGTTTATCTCAGCTAATGGTCCTCAGTGTGTTTTGTCACACCCCAATGAAAGACTACATCAGAAAACACCCAGACACCATAGAAATCCTGGTTAGCGCACACTATAGCCTGGGCCAACCAAACAGGACAATCTCGGAAAGCGGAAGCCTGGATCAACAATTGATTAACCTCCGAGTCATTAGAGTTTACATGAAAGAGCTTGTTATCAGTGAGAGTGCTATAATTGCCTCCAGCCTCACAGTTCACACTCTGCAGTGCCTTCTGGCCGGGGCCTACAACGCCTACATCTTAACTCCAGGCTCGGGTCGGAGTTCGGACTCAGTAGCATTCTCGAGCACCCTGTTGGGGACTACGCTATCAGGCACAGTTGGTACCAGAAGGGGCCTCAATAGCCCTCAATCGTGCAATGTAGTTGACGTAAAACCGCACAGTTCCAACTAATAGCATGGTGAAGAAAGCGAAGAGTTGCTGCGCGCAACACTTACGTCAATACCAGTATACCGTTGTTACCACAGCAACGTGCTTGATTGTTGGCGTTCTCAACAAACGCGCCAGGCCCAGCGGCCTCGCGAAACGGTTGGCAGCGCGCGCAGGCAGCTCATCTTGTCTCTTTATATAGCGAGATCTGCTCGCTGTTTTTGGATTCGTTGGGAAGCTAGCTCAATTAAAGAAGAATCAAAGGCTTTTCTCGCTGTTTTCTCTGTCGCACTACCCACCCACACACTTGCACAGAACTCACACTCGAACCGCTTTTAATTTTGCTCCACGAGATCACATTCGACTTTAGCTGCTCAGATCATCTTCCCACATCGATTCTGCGCTTTTGAAGTACCAGATTATTGTTTTCACGAGCAGTCTTTTTCACATTCTAACAGCCGTTTGGTTATCCACTCAAGAGTGATCCTGATTGTCTTTGAACGTATGTATTACTTTTATTCCATTCCAATATCCTTCCCCGTTGCACTGAACCCCTTGTTCTGATTCCGATGAGGCCCGTTTCAACAATGCTGATCTTTCACAACTCGCAAGACAATGACTCCAAAACTACATCACTGGAACCGAAATCTCCTACATGATTCACATACCACACTCTCATAACACAATTGCCCCAAATCACCCACAAGCACACCCCTTCATCCTCTCATCTCCTCCACATAACTGCGCGCACAGTTGACGTGTGTGGGCCCGCGCCAAAAATTTCAACACATTTTCAGTTGTTGGGTTGACCAGAGAGCTACGCGGCTCGCGACGCTTTTGGCTGGGCTCATCCATAGAGAGGCTTTCAACTGGCAGGGCATCTCGTACACGGAAGTGCTGTTAATAGGGTCAATTCCTCTGTTATTTCACTCTTGTGCTCCTTAGTGCGGCTGCTTTAATTAGACTGCAAACAGAGACTCAAGAGAGCGAGATACGTTGATCCCCACGTCTTTTAATCTCAATTGACACCATTGCAGCATCGGAGACACCTCTACCAGAATTGAACAATAACAACGGGGGCAAAAAGATATTGGATGCCTCTAAGAGCAATTTACTAACTAAAGTGTGTCCAGTATTCAAAGACTAATTTCCGTCCCTCTTTGGCGTTTCAGTTCACGTCCACTAGGACTATTATCACATCTTTCACAAAGAACAAGCTTCACTTCTTTTCCCACACACAAGAAGTCTATCTGTTCTAGTTTACATCACAGATCCCACTTTCACACACGTCCATCTTATAATATGAGTGAAGAAAGTATCAGTGAGGTCGCCGCTCCTTCTTTGAAGGCTGAGGTTGACTACTCTACCCTCCACAAGTCCATCCCAGAGCACTTCATCGGTCTCAACACTATCGATGTTGCCGAGCCAGGTCCATTGAAAGACTTCGTCAAGGACCACGGCGGTCACACTGTTATCCGTAAGGTCTTGATCTCTAACAACGGTATCGCTGCCGTTAAGGAGATCAGATCTGTCAGAAAATGGGCTTACGAGACCTTCGGTAACGAGAGAGCTATCCAGTTCGTTGCCATGGCCACTCCAGAGGATTTGGAGGCCAACGCCGAGTACATCAGAATGGCTGATCAGTACGTTGAGGTCCCAGGTGGTACCAACAACAACAACTACGCCAATGTTGACTTGATTGTTGATATTGCTGAGAGAACCGAGGTTGACGCCGTTTGGGCTGGTTGGGGTCACGCTTCCGAGAACCCACAATTGCCAGAGCAGTTGGCTGCTTCCAAGAGAAAAATCTTGTTCATCGGTCCTCCAGGTTCCGCCATGAGATCTCTTGGTGACAAGATTTCTTCCACTATCGTCGCTCAGCACGCTGACGTTCCTTGTATCCCATGGTCTGGTACTGGTGTCAAGGACGTCCAGGTTGATCCAAAGACTCAATTGGTCTCTGTTGATGACGTTACCTACGCTAAGGGTTGTGTTAACTCTCCAGAGGAAGGTCTCCAGAAGGCCAGAGAGATCGGTTTCCCAGTCATGATCAAAGCTTCCGAAGGTGGTGGTGGTAAGGGTATCAGAAAGGTCGAGGACGAGAAGGACTTCGAGGCTCTGTACCACCAGGCCGCTAATGAGATCCCAGGTTCTCCAATCTTCATCATGCAGCTCGCTGGTAACGCTAGACACTTGGAGGTCCAGTTGCTTGCTGATCAGTATGGTAAGAACATCTCTCTCTTCGGTCGTGACTGTTCTGTTCAGAGACGTCACCAGAAGATTATTGAGGAGGCTCCTGTTACCGTTGCCAAGAGCGAGACTTTCACTCAGATGGAGAAGGCTGCTGTCAGACTTGGTAAGCTTGTTGGTTACGTTTCCGCCGGTACTGTTGAGTACTTGTACTCCCACGCCGACGACAAGTTCTACTTCTTGGAATTGAACCCAAGATTGCAGGTCGAGCATCCAACCACTGAGATGGTCACCGGTGTTAACTTGCCAGCTACCCAGTTGCAGATCGCCATGGGTATCCCACTTCACAGAATCACAGACATCAGAATGTTCTACGGTGTTGACCCACACACTTCCACCGAGATCGACTTTGACTTCGAGTCTGAGGTTTCCAAGTCCTCCCAGAGACGTCCTGTTCCAAAGGGCCACTGTACCGCTTGTCGTATTACCTCTGAAGACCCAAGTGAGGGTTTCAAGCCATCCGGTGGTTCTTTGCACGAGTTGAACTTCAGATCTTCCTCCAATGTCTGGGGTTACTTCTCTGTTGCAAACCACTCTTCTATCCACTCTTTCTCTGACTCCCAGTTCGGTCACATCTTCGCTTTTGGTGAGAACAGACAGGCTTCTAGAAAGCACATGGTTGTCGCCTTGAAGGAGCTCTCCATCAGAGGTGATTTCAAGACTACTGTTGAGTACCTCATCAAGCTCTTGGAGACCACTGACTTCGAGGACAACACCATCACTACTGGCTGGTTGGATGAGCTTATCTCCAAGAAGTTGACTGCTGAGAGACCGGACACTACTATTGCAACCGTCTGTGGTGCTGTCACCAAGGCTCACATTCTCTCCACTGAGGCCCGTGAGTCTTACATCGGCTCTTTGGAGAAGGGTCAGGTCGCTTCCAAGGACTTGTTGAAGACTATTTACCCTATCGAGTTCATCTACGAGGGTTACAGATACAAGTTCACCGCTGCCCAGTCTGCTGCTGACAAGTACACCTTGTTCCTCAACGGTTCCAAGGCTGAGGTCGGTGTTAAGCAGCTCTCTGACGGTGGTTTGTTGATCGCCTTGGACGGTAAGTCCCACACTGTCTACTGGAAGGAGCAGGTTGGTGCCACCAGATTGTCTGTTGACGCTAAGACCTGTTTGTTGGAGGTCGAGAATGACCCAACCCAGCTGAGAACTCCATCTCCAGGTAAGTTGGTTAAGTATTTGGTTGACAACGGTGACCACATCAACGCTGGCCAGGCTTACGCCGAGGTCGAGGTCATGAAGATGTGTATGCCTCTTATTGCCGGCGAGGATGGTATTGTCCAGCTCGTCAAGCAGCCAGGTTCCAACGTTGCTGCTGGTGACATCCTTGCTATTCTCGCTTTGGATGACCCATCTAAGGTCAAGCATGCTTTGCCTTACGAGGGTATCTTCCCACAGTTCGGTGCTCCAACTGTCCAGGGTACCAAGCCAGCCTACAAGTTCCAGGCCCTTCTCTCTACTTTGAAGAACACCTTGTCCGGTTACGACAACCAGGTTGTTGTTAACTCCACTTTGCAGAACTTGATTGAGGCGTTGAGAGACCCAACTTTGCCATACTCTGAGTGGAACCAGCAGATCTCTGCCTTGCACTCCAGATTGCCACAGAAGTTGGACGCCGAGCTGACCTCTTTGATCCAGAGATCTTCTCAGAGAGCTGCTCCATTCCCAGCCAGACAGATCACTAAGCTTCTCGAGAAGGCTGCTGCCTCTCCAGAGACCGATGGTTTGTTCTCTCAGGTCATCGCCCCATTGGTTGACATCTCCCAGCGTTACGCCAAGGGCTTGGAGGCCCACGAGCACTCTGTCTTCGCCGACTTGATCTCCGAGTACTACAATGTTGAGACTCTCTTCTCTGGTTCTAACACCAGAGAGGAGGACATCATCTTGAAGTTGCGTGACGAGAACAAGGCCGACTTGAACAAGGTTGTCACCACTGTGTTGTCTCACTCCAGATGTGCTGCTAAGAACTCCTTATTGTTGGCCATTTTGAAGCACTACCAGCCTCTCTGCCAGCAGAGCAGCGACATCGCCGATGCTTTGCGTGCTCCTTTGAAGCAGGTTGTCGAGTTGGAGTCCAGAGCTACTGCTAAGGTTTCTATCAAGGCCAGAGAGATCTTGATCCAGTGCTCCTTGCCATCTATCAAGGAGAGATCTGAGCAGTTGGAGCACATCTTGAAGTCTTCTGTTGTCCAGCCAAGCTACGGTGCTATCGAAAGTGAGCACCGTGCTCCTCAGTTGGAGATCTTGAAGGACGTTATCGACTCCAAGTACATTGTGTTCGATGTCTTGACTCAATTCTTGGTCCACGAGAACCCATACGTCTCTTCTGCTGCTGCTGAGGTCTACGTTCGTCGTGCTTACCGTGCTTACAACGTTGTTGGTAACTTGACCTACCACAGCACTGGTACTGCTGCTAACGAGCCACCAATCGTCGAGTGGAAGTTCCAGTTGCCATCCCTCTCTTCTGCTGCCTTCAACGCCGCTCCACAGGGTAAGGGTGGCCACAAGACTGCTATGGGCAGAGCTGTTTCCGTTTCTGACTTGACCTTTGTCTCCACTGAGGACTCTCAGCCATTGAGAACCGGTCTCTTGGTTCCAGCATTGCACTTGGACGACGTTGAGGAGTCCTTGTTGAGAGGTTTGGACAAGATCCCACGTAAGGCTGCTGCCGATGCTTCTCGTGGTCCAGCTCCAGACAGAAGTGGCCAGAACAACGTCCTTTTGTCTAACGTTGCCAACGTTGTTGTCGCCAACGCCGACGGCTTCGAGACCGAGGAGGAGATCTTGGAGAGATTGTCTGGTATCCTTGCCGATGCTAAGGACGACTTGATTGCTACCTCTATCCGTCGTATCACCTTCGTCTTCGGCTCTACTGACGGTACTTACCCAAGATACTACACCTTCAGAGGCCCAGACTACAAGGAGGACACCACCATTCGTCACATTGAGCCAGCTCTCGCCTTCCAGCTCGAGTTGGGTAGATTGTCTAACTTCAACATCAAGCCAGTCTTCACCGACAACAGAAACATCCATGTCTACGAGGCCATTGGTAAGAACTCTTCCGTTGACAAGAGATTCTTCACCAGAGGTATCATCAGAACTGGTCGTATCCGTGATGACATTACTATCCAGGAGTACTTGACTTCTGAGGCTAACAGATTGATGTCTGACATTCTCGATGCTCTTGAGGTCATTGACACTGCCAACTCTGACTTGAACCACATCTTCATCAACTTCTCTGCCGTCTTCAACGTTTTGCCAGAAGATGTTGAGGCTGCCTTTGGTGGCTTCTTGGAGAGATTCGGTAGAAGATTGTGGAGACTCCGTATCGCTGCTGCTGAGATCAGAATCATGTGCACTGATCCAAAGACTGGTGCTCCATTCCCATTGAGAGCTATGATCAACAACGTCTCCGGTTACGTTGTCAAGTCTGAGCTCTACATGGAGGTCAAGAACTCTCAGGGTGACTGGGTCTTCAAGTCCATCGGTGCTCCAGGCTCTATGCACTTGAGACCAATTTCTACTCCTTACCCAGCTAAGGAGCAGTTGCAGCCAAAGCGTTACAAGGCTCACATCATGGGTACCACTTACGTCTATGACTTCCCAGAGTTGTTCCGCCAGGCCACCTTGGCTCAGTGGAATAAGTACGCTCCAAAGGCCAAGGTTCCAGATGACTTCTTCCAGTCCACTGAGTTGATCTTGGACGACGCTGACATCTTGACCGAGGTCGGCAGAGAGCCAGGTGCCAACAATATTGGTATGGTTGGTTTCAAGATTTTGGTCAAGACTCCAGAGTACCCAAGAGGCCGTCAGGTCCTTGTTGTTGCTAACGATATCACCTTCAAGATTGGTTCCTTCGGTCCTCAGGAAGACCACTTCTTCAACAAGGTCACCGAGCTTGCCAGAAAGCTTGGTATCCCAAGAATCTACTTGTCTGCCAACTCCGGTGCTAGAATCGGTGTTGCTGAAGAGCTGATTCCATTGTTCCAGGTCGCCTGGAACGAGGAGGGTAACCCTGACAAGGGTTTCCAGTACTTGTACTTGTCTGACGAGGGTCTTGAGAAGCTCAACAAGTCCGACCAGGCCAAGACCGTCATCACGGAGAGATCTGTTGAGGGTGGCGAGGTCAGACACGTCATCAAGTCTATTATTGGTGCTGAGGACGGTTTGGGTGTCGAGTGTTTGAGAGGCTCCGGTTTGATTGCCGGTGCCACCTCTAAGGCTTACAAGGACATCTTCACCATCACCTTGGTTACATGCAGATCTGTTGGTATCGGTGCTTACCTTGTCAGATTGGGTCAGAGAGCCATTCAGATTGAGGGCCAGCCTATCATCTTGACTGGTGCCCCAGCTATCAACAAGCTTTTGGGCCGTGAGGTGTACTCTTCCAACCTCCAGTTGGGTGGTACTCAGATCATGCACAGAAACGGTGTTTCTCACTTGACCGCTTCCGACGACTTGGCCGGTGTTGAGCACATCATGAATTGGTTGTCGTACGTTCCAGCTAAGCGTAACATGCCTGTTCCTATCTTGGAGTCCCCAGAGGACGCCTGGGACAGAGGCATTGACTACGCTCCAACCCGTAACGAGCAGTACGACGTCAGATGGATGATCGCTGGTCGTGAGACCGAGGATGGTACCTACGAGAGCGGTTTGTTCGACAAGAACTCCTTCCAAGAGACATTGGATGGCTGGGCCAAGGGTGTTGTTGTCGGTAGAGCCAGATTGGGTGGTATTCCATTCGGTGTCATTGGTGTTGAGACTCGTATGGTGGAGAACTTGGTTCCAGCTGATCCAGCTAACCCAGACTCTACCGAGCAGATGGTCCAGGAGGCTGGTCAGGTTTGGTATCCAAACTCTGCCTTCAAGACTGCCCAGGCCATCAACGACTTCAACAATGGTGAGCAGTTGCCATTGATGATTTTGGCCAACTGGAGAGGTTTCTCTGGTGGTCAGCGTGACATGTACAACGAGGTGTTGAAGTACGGTTCCTTCATCGTTGACGCCCTTGTTGACTTCAAGCAGCCAATCATCACCTACATTCCACCAACTGGTGAACTGAGAGGTGGTTCTTGGGTCGTCGTCGACCCAACTATCAACTCTGACATGATGGAGATGTACGCCGATGTCGAGTCCAGAGCCGGTGTCTTGGAGCCAGAAGGTATGGTTGGTATCAAGTACCGTCGCGAGAAGCTCATCGCCACTATGGCCAGATTGGACAAGACTTACGGTGACTTGAAGAAGCAGCTTGCCGACACTTCTCTCTCCGCTGAGGAGCACCAGAAGGTTTCTGCCAAGCTGGCTGCCCGTGAGAAGGCTTTGTTGCCAATCTACCAGCAGATCTCTGTCCAGTTCGCTGACTTACACGACAGATCTGGCCGTATGATGGCTAAGGGTGTCATCCGTAAGGAGTTGGAGTGGGTCAACGCTCGTCGTTTCTTCTTCTGGAGAATCCGTCGTCGTTTGAACGAGGAGTACTTGGTCAAGAGAATTGGCGAGACTCTTCAGCACGCTACCAGAATCGAGAAGGTTGCCAGATTAAGATCATGGTATCCACCAACTCTCGATTACGAGGACGACAGAGCTGTTGCTAACTGGATCGAAGAGAACCACGAGCAGCTCGACGCTGGTGTTAAGCAGTTGAAGGACGAGGCCTTCGCTCAGAACATTGCTCAGCTCATCAGAACTAACCACGACTCTGCCATCAGTGGGTTGGCTGAGGTGCTTAGCCTGTTGTCTGCTGAGGACAAGGAGAAGATCTTGAAGGGCTTGAAATAATGTGGGTTTTTTCTTGCTTGTATCTAGATCGGATTTTTAATTTCAATTGATATATACGTTTAATTTTGGTTTACGAAAAATGACCCGTAGAATGAAATCTCATCATTAGACTATGGATAAATAAACTATAACACAAGTGGGTTCATGGATTCTCAGCATTGTAGAGCTTTTTCTTCAAGCCCATGGCTTCCTCTTTGAGGTCATCTCTTTCTCTCTTGGTGATGTACAACTCTGCTTGCAAGTCTCTGATCTTCAAGTTGTAGTGGGCATTGGCAACATCTTCATCATCTTCATCATCCTTGCCGGTATCATTTTCCTGAGCGATCACTGGGGTGGCGTTTCTGGAGCCCTTCTTCATTCTGAACAATTTCAAGTCGTCAATCTCGTGTTGCAGCTTAGATGAGATCTCCTTCTCCTTTGCAAGCTCAGATTGAGAGATTTGAAGAGCACGAGTAGCGTTGTTGACGGAGTGAACTGACTCCTTGTAGTTTTCTTCGATCTTAGACAATTCAGCGACCTTGGCCTTCAATGATTCTACTTCAGACTCAAGAGTCTTTTTCGATTCCAAGGTAGTCTCCAGTTCCTTCTTCTGAACAGAGATCTCTTCGTTTTCCTTCAACAATTCATCAATTTGGGAGCGAAGTTTTGACGATCCTTGACCGTCAACCACAGCGGAACCTGTGTCAAGAGATCTGGCCTTGACTTCACCTGTTGACTCGTCAGTGACCAAGTAGCTAGCGAGGAATGTGTCCAACGAAGTGTTGAGCTTCTTAACTTCTTCGTGCGATTCAAAGAAAGACTTGGATCCAGTCTCACTGACTGCCTCGTGCTCCTTCAAGAGAGTGTCATATTTGAATTGCAGTTCATCATGCTGTTTCTTTAAGAGCTTAGCATCTTCAAGCTCCTTCTGCTGAGTCTCCAATTTTGAGCTTTGGTCATTAATGAGAACGTTCAGCTTTTGGAGATCGAACAAGTTCGAGGAGAACAGACTCTCCAATTCTGAGTGCTTTGACTTGATAGATTCGTGTTCCTCCGCAAGGACGGAGTAATCAGCGTTAAGCTTATGGTGCTTTCTCTTCAATTCAGTAAGATCCTCAGGCTCTTCGATTTCCTTTGTAGAGCTCTCGGCGAGTTCAGCCAGTTGTGCCTTCAGCTTCTCATTCTCCTTCTCTAACTCTTCAGACTTCAGAGCGGATGTCTTCAAGGAGTCATTTTCCTGCTTCAAAGACTCTAACTGAGTTTTGGAACTCTTGAGGTCATCGTTCTCTTTCTCGAGCACCTGAATCTTCGCACTGGCACTCTTTACCTGGTCGTTTGTAGAGACCTTTAACGACTCCAATTCCTTAGACATAGCTGCGATAATACTCTGGAACTCAGCTTTCTCGCTGGATGAAACATTTCCAGCACCTCTGTTGATACACACGCTGCGAGCAACACCGGTGCTACTCTCTGGAACAGGAGCTTGTGTCTTAGGTGGTGGAGATTGTGGTGTAGAGGATGAGAGACCAACTGCAGCTCCAACTGCAGCAGCACTTGCAGCAACACCCGCACCAATGGCAGCAACTCCCTTACCAACAGACGAAGATCCGGCTGGCTCAGCGATTTCTGTCTTCGATGGGTTCTCTGGATGGATGTAGTTGTCGATATCACTAGCATCAGGCTCCTCTTCAATAACGTGCTTTTCCTGGTTGTCCAGAAGGTCGCTCACAGAATTCCCATTAACGTAGCTGTCAAGGAAGTCCGACTCTCTCTTTTGGCCACCAGCATATGGCTGCACGGGAACTTCTCCTACTGGAGCTGACTTCTTAGTTGGTGATGGCTCAGGAGAGTCGATGTCTTCTGCCAATGGCTTCTCGTCCATTGTGGTGTCAATTGGTGATGGCTCGAAGGAACCTGGCATCGAGCTCACGATTTCACGAGTACGGTCTTCAGAACGAGCAGGAAGTGGTGTTTCAACTTCGACATCCTTAGGAACAGGTGCTGGCACAGCTGGTCTGTTCGAGTCAACTGGGGATGGAATTTGGAGAGGAAGCTCCTCTTCGTCAGCTGGTGGGTAAAGAAGCTCCTGCTCATGAGGCTGGCCACGTGCTGGTGTTCTGTGAGAGTCAATAGATTTCTGACGCTGTGGATTCTTCTGTGGGGTCTGCCTCTCGACTTCACGGTCTCTTTGGAAAACGTCCTCGGCAGAGATTGCACGCTCATTGAGCTGATTAAGACTTGTTGCAGACTGTGGCTTGAAAATCCCGTTTTGGAGAGCATCAGCAGGGGAAGCTTCCTTTTGGGGAGATACCTGCTTAGCCTGTGGTGGTGTGAAGATCGACTGCTGGCCCTGGAATCTCTCCTGATCTCTAACGTTTCCTGGAGTTCTGTATTGCTGGAAACCAGGCACGATCTTTTCCAGAGATGAAAGATCCAATGTGTTGAGAAGCGTACCGACCTTGTTGTCATCCATAGAAGGCTCCAGAACGCTGCCCAACTGAGCGTAGTCTGGCAAGTGGCCACCAAGCAACAAGAGCTTATCACCCTTGAGAATGGAGATGGAATGACCATACTTACCCTTTGGAGTGTCCAAAAGATTAGCTGGAAGCTTGAACCACGTCTTGGTGATCAAATTGAGCAGTGAGATATCATCAATGGCATCGCCATACGAGTCTTTACCACCAGAAATGATCAGGCAGTCTTTATAAACAACTGAAGCGTGCTCCTCGCACGGCGTTGGGACAGCACCAAAAGTTTTGTGCTTATCCCACTTGTTTGTCATAGGATCGTAGCTCCAAAGATCTGAGTTAAGAGATTTTCCGTTGGAACCACCAAAGATCCACAGCTTGTTGTCGTAGACATCCATGGTGTGGTTGGTGAGAGGAGGCGGTCTGACGGAATCGGCCGGAGTAACCCACTCCCAAGCAACATCAGGACGTCTGAAAGAAGACAAGTTGAAAACAGCCAAGTCGCTGTAGATGGTGTCATCGAGCTGACCACCGTACAAATAGATCTTCGAGTCGAAGTTGGTGATAGCAATCACCCCGATCGAGTGGCCGTATCTCCCTGAAGGTTTCTTGCCAACGGGATGTGGAATTGTCCATGTATGTGTGTTCATGTTGAAGAGATAGAGATCGTTGTCGATCTCACCGTCATCGTTTGTAACGGTATCACCACCAAACACGACAAAGGCATTACCACAGGTCGTGGCAGCATGGCCGACTCTTGGGGCAGGAGAATTGTCGTAGATGTCAACCTGCGCGGTCTGATATCCTCTGCCATTCTCATCTGGCTTGATGATCCAAGTATCACCATAGACAGAGGTATTGTGCAAACCGCCCATCACGAAGACTTCACCTTTGTCATTGGCGAACTGCGATGCCGCGTGCCTGTAACGAGGGAATGGCGAGATGAGGAGCTTCGATCTGTTCCATGGAGTGCTAAGAGGTGCAGGTACAGGAGGTTGCTGAGCAAATCGTGGTGGGGGAGGAGCATTTGAATGCTGCTGAGGAGAGTAGCTGTATCCCTGGTGTGGCGTCTGCTGGTGAGGTTGGCGCTGTGGGGACTTCTGGTTGTACATGTTGTTGTTCTGATCGTAGCCAATGGCAGCGCCCTGTTGCTGCTGTTGAGGAATCTTTTGAGTATACTGGCCCTGGTGTAAATAATGGCTATGGCCCGGTGGTGTGGGGATACCCTGCTGATATTGAGCTGGCGAGTTGTTCAAACTGGCTTGACTACCCTGGCTGCCCTGGCGGAGGCCAGCTGGTGTGGACCCCGTTGGCGGCGGATGCCCGCCTTCTCTGGTTTTATTTCCACTTGAGGAGCGAGAATTCTGTGGAGATTCCTGTCTCGAACCATTTGGAGTGCTCTGCTGGCTGGTCGGAGACTGTGAGAAGGAATCGGTCACCTCTTTGTTCTTCTTCTTACCAAACTTGAAAGGTGTCATTTTAGCGGTCAAGTTTTGTGGAAATTTAGGACAATTCTACTGAAATTGACCAATTGCGTACCACAGTATACCGAAAAGAACTCGAAATCTCCGTCAAGTTCGTTTCAAAACAACGTTTCTGGTTTATTATCTTCCCTAAACAAGGAAAGTTGCACGCGTGGAGCTCGAAACTTGAAACAACAAATGTCGGAGGACACCAGGGACTTTTTGATCTGGTCGGGACACGCTAGAGGGGCTTGCGTCTGGTGGTGTTTGGGTGTCGTTGTTGGGGAGCTGGTGTTTCGGGGAGCTGGATAGGTTAGATTTACGGGAAAGAAGGAAATAGGGAACTACACAACAACATCTCAGCAGCCTGTCCATTTGAGAGCTTTCAGGTTCATCCTTACTTGCTCAAACGGCGCTGAAACGTTGCCATCGCGGGGACCTTAACCTGCAGTGACCTCGCTTATACTCCTGATGCTGTATAGGGTCTTATTGCATACCAACGCTGATCGTCACCGGTCCAATTGACCTCATTCGAACTGCAATGGTGTGATTGAAACGGAATGCAGTATAGTTGGGATTTCAACACGCAAAGTGTAAGTTAGGTAGGTGAGTGCCTATGGTACGCCTCACTGACCTAATCTTCCGGCCCCTTACATTTAAGACTGTTGACATAAGTGATGGCCTATTTTTGAAGCGGTCCGGGGACCCCAACATGTCAATTAATTGGTCAATTGGGAGGAGGATGTGGAAACTAGTGGTGAATTATCGATGCTATGACCATTAGCCTCAGGTAGCCTTCAGACTCAGAGAATGAATACACCACGGCTGAACATGGCACATAGAGTCCAAAGCTTTCAAATGAATGTTACGATAATCGTCCCTCAGTAAGGTAGCTGGGATCTACGAAAAAAAGAGCCTGAGACCAAGCCGAAGCCCTTATTAATGGACCGTTACCATGTCGTGATCATTCGGTGAGCGTCTGCTACTCGCTACCTTTAGTCGTACTGATCACTGGGCTAGCTGCTAGTTCGCACAATTGCGTACGGCTCGAATGGTAGCAAGCAGTTTTACTGAATGTCTGTCGTTAGCTCACTGAAAGTAGGGAAGCATGAGCTCATAGACAGCGATCATGTTAATTAAGACTTAAAGAACGCTCCGGGCAGCCTAGAGATTTCTGTGAGATCCCGAGCACTTCTTCAGGGGCTTGATTGATTCCTGTTTCAGTTGATCCAGCTCAGTGCATCTCTTTCTCTTTCAAGACATGTATCAGAGCTCTCCTTTGCTCAGTACGCCACCAATTGGTAAATATAAAAGGTAAACAACGTACAGCCCAAATCAGTACGCGTCGCAACCGCGTCGCGCGAACCGTAGCCATCATCTCAAATATGTTTACGAGTCTATCACAACCAGCCCTATTGGCGGTAAAACAGATGAATTACGCCAAATGAACAAGGACGAGAAGTTTGATAGGTTTATTGAAGACTTCGATAGGAAATTGAACAAGGACACGTCCAGTTTTAAGACAATGTCTACAACCGGAGCAGGGCTAATGTCGCCTTCCGATGATGATGATGGTCTGTCCTTGTTATCCTCCAAAAGTCCTCAGTCACCGCTATTATCTACTCCTACAAAGGCTCGCCGTAATTCGATAGCACCAGAAGAAACCCCGCTAGCTGATACTTCTATTGACATCGTGGTACCTACTGTTACAGTGTCGTCCCAGACCGAGAATGAGCCTGGCACGAAGACCGTAAGACTATCCTCTGGAGGTGGGCTGAAGAGATCCAGCACAATGGGTGGAATAAGCTCTGTAAACAGACAACCTTCTGTGCGCAGAGGCCTCAACTTGAACCTAGGGCTTAATGTGAAACGTGGTACTCCAACACAGAGTAAGGCTCTCAAATCACCAGAGATCATGACACCACAGCAGGAGAGGGAAAGAAGGCTCAGTCCTGCGACTGACAGCAAGGTCCTGTCTTATCAATCTGGAAACTCACTGAATACACCAGGAGGTCCAAGGGTACGGGGAAGAGATCGCCGCAATACCAATTCTAGCGCTGTTTCCAGTGAGTTCGATGAGGTCGATGACTCTCTAAGGCTCCTCGCGTCTAAGGAGATGAAAGTGATTGAGCTGAAGCATAAGATGAAGCTGTTACAACAAGAGATTGATAATGAGGAACAGGAACTGAAGAAGCTCAGAGATAAGGTTGGAAATACGATCTACAAGGGTATATCCCCACAGCATAACAGCAACGTGAGAACGGTGGCCAATGAAGCCCATTCCACAAATAGAATAACCCCTATAAAGGATGCTAGAGACAAGAGCAAAAGAGAAAGTATCTGGGCCAAGCCCGTGAGCTTCCTGAACCAGTTTGACCAGCTGATTCAAACTGAAATTGAGCGGATCAACAAGGAGGGTTTCAAGCATCCAGCTGAAACGCCCCTTTCACCACCAGCAGACTCGCAAGGCCAAGGAAGCAAGGAACAGGGCTACTCCCTATGGTCTTTCGTCAACGATGTCAAACATGGACTGCTTGGTGAAGAAGAAGAGTCCCCTACACCAACACGGGACAGAGGTTCTAAGCTGAACGATACCATCAGCGATGATGAGGCGAAGGAGGAAGAAATGGTTACGATACGCAAGTAGTGTATAGTTTATTTTAAAGCTAACTAATGAAAACACCATCGTATAAGTCCCACTCATCTTTATTCATGAAACACGTGGTTTGCCGTCTGTGTCTAAAAGGAGGAGTCGTCATGGCGATAGTCCCCATACACGTCGTCCCAGGTGTACTTCTCATTGTGCTGCTGTCCCACAAGCTTAGCGGCTTGAAACGGTGTTTCCATGCTCCCCTCTGCGATGTTTTCGAGTGGGTCTGGTAACCGAGCATGTGATCCTCCCTGAGCCTGCTCGTGTGATGGATTAGCTTGCGTTGATAGCTCGTGTATGTCACGGCCCTCGTTGTCGACCAATTTCGACTGGTCATCGTTCAGACCCACCTGGCCATCGCTCACTCTCTTCATTAAATCGAGGAACTTCGAGTTCGCAAACTTCGAAGACTCCTTGCTCTTCATGACATCAGCAACCTGCTTAGCAGCATCCCTGAATCCAGCGTTGTTGTCTACCTTTGGGACTTCCGCCTTCGGCTCTTCCATCTGAACGCTCTGGAACTCCTTCTCCAAGTTGTCAAACTCCTTTTCCAGGGCATCAAAACCTTGGTTGTCCAGTTGGCTGTTCAAATGAGCTTGATGTAACTGTTGATGCTCCGTCATACGGGTCATGCCGCCAGAAAGAGCGTAGTTCTGAGCTACCTGTGGCGTATACATACCCGTCGTCATTCGTGATTGCTGGTTTTGTGAGTGCATCTGCTGAAGTTGGAACTGAGCCTGTTGGTGCTGAGATTGCTGGTGTTGAGCCTGCTGGTGCTGTTGGGCAGAAAACTGTGCGTTCCAGCCTTGTGAGTGCTGTGGAGAGTTCATCTTGAAGTCACTTGCCCATGAGGAAGACGAGCTTGCACCAGGAGCCTGGTTCATGCGAACAGGAGCCTGGAACTGAGGCCCAGGGTGCTGAAACTGAGGCTCAAAGTTGTGGATACCCTGTTGGTGGGCCTGGAAGTCTCTCTCAAGGGTGTTGAGCTGTTGTGTTCTAAAGTTGGAGGCGCCAGGCTGAAGTCTTTGCTGAGGCTCATGTTGTAATGAGCGGTCCACTTGAGAGTAGTTGGAGAGCTTCTGAAGAGAGTTTACTGGTCCACACGACATCGTGAACTTATTGTATGTTGTTTCTGCTTAAATCGGTTTGTAGTAGCCGTGAAGTGGATCAAAAACGAAACTAAATTGAGGTTCTGCCTTATATGACAAATTGTGGAGAAGCCGATGACACACGCGAGAAGCAGCCGAGGCCCGAACTTGGTTGGCTATCGTGTGGGAATATGGCTTTCGAGGAAGATAGTAGTATCCTTCAAGGCCAAAACTTGAATATAAATGAGGTCTGTATTGATTTGAGGAGCTCTGGATCAATTTGATGGACTTCTTAGTGTTATAAGTTGAAAAAATGCATTGGTGCTATCAGTGTTTCCATCAGCTGCGATTTCCAGTGGAGCGAATTGTGGGGCGCACCAACCTTCCTAATTAGGTCACCATATTATAATGGCAGAAATTAAAACTCTTAATCATGGGAGGCAAAAAGTTGTACAAACTGCTACACTGACTTTTCAACTTCAGCTGTGGTAAAGTGATCTTGAGGTTAGATTACCCAGCGCAAAGTGCACTGTTTAGCATCGCTTGCCTGGGGCCATTCGGACGATTTGATAGGTCAGTCTCGGATTACACTACTATTAGGGCTAGGGCCGCTGATTAGACCTCACAGAAATAGAACAAGCACCACCAAGAGAGTGTTGGGTATTATATATATCATTTTTTATGGAATCAAAGCATCTTGCTGATATCAAATACGCCTCACTTCACTAGTAGTAAACCGGACTTCCCTCTCTCCGCGAACCGAGAACGTCCACAGTTTGACCTCACAAGCTAAGATCAACACTTTATAGGTGAAGTACACAAATCTAACTGGTTCTCTAAACCGATCAATCCACTTAATCGTGTTACAATGAGCGGACGCAAGTTTTATGAAGATGAGGACGCAGTGACGCCACTCCCAGGTACTGTTGTTGCTGCCTCCGAGACCGAGATTCAGGCATTGGGCCCAAACAAGCTCATCAATGGTACTTCCGTTCGCTCTCCAACTTTCCTTGAAACCAAGATTGAAAGCTTGAGAAACTCCTTCAACAGTGCTTACAACTACACAAACGCCACCCTTGATGACTGGACCCACAAATTACACTCAAAGGAGCAGCACTTCACAAGCACGCTGGCAAGCCTACAAAGCAGAGACGAAGACATGGGCCCTGCTGCTGCTTATATCATTGTCGCCACGCTGTCTGGTACAATTTTAACAAGACGTTCGAACATGTTCCTCAAGGCACTGACTCCTGTGCTTTTCGGCCTCACAGCATTCAAGTACACCTTGCCTCACACCTTTGGTAATGTCACGTCGTTCGCCCACAAGGTTGAGCACACAGCATTGCCAAAGCTGGCCGTAAAACAGGACGAGCTCGTCAAGCATGCCAATGAGATGCTTTCAATGACTGAGACACAGAGTTTGGAGGCTCAGAAGACTGTTGAGTCCTATGTCGAGAGCGCCAAGTCCCAGGTTAAGAAGTACACTGGACTTAATGTCGACGAGACTGTTTCCAAGAAGTGAGAGTCTGCAATATTCATATACATTTACATAAACAATTAAAAGAGCATCATAAGACTACCAGAATTTCGTAGAATTGTACTTGGTGAGTTTTTCTCTTGTATACATAAACACCAGAAGGAATTGGGAATGGTGACACAAAGCCAAACATCAACATAACGACGCCCGATGTCAGCTCCAACAATTGGCCTTTAAAATGACTTTGAGTGACTGAAACTCATAGAAAATTATTCAAAGCCATTGCAATGTCAGCTTACAACTCAAACGAGGCGCCAGTGAGCGCCTCTTTAGGGTACCATGCCCCCACCAGGGGGCCTTACGGCTATGGCACAAGACCAGCGAGCGCAGCCCCTGGTGGTTCTGCTGGTGCTTTTGCTGACAATGGAGAAGACATGCTGAGCTCTATAAACCCAAACTCACGTCCACTGTCATCTACTTCAACAGCAAGATACGAGATGTATGCGCAGTTGTCACAGAGTGCGTCCATGGCTGGAGGATCCTCTTCAAATCTGGTGGCATCAGGATTTCCATTGGTGTCATTCTTCGAGCGATTAAGCACAAGCTCTCAGCTGACATCACATACTTTGGATCTTCGTGTCCAGAAGTTGATCAAACTGGAGAAGAAAGTGATGCGCCAGCAGCAAGAGTTGATCAAGGATATCACGTCCTGGTGCAATGTTTTGCCGAGTGATGAGTGCCGAAGGTTACTGTACTACTACATTAAGTTACTCGAAGCCGAGCTCGACGTTGGAGAGCAGCAAATGAAGAAGCAGCGACAGGTCATTGGACAGTTAGAGAACGTGAATAAAAGGGAGAAGCGTACTAATGATTTGAAGTGGAAGCGAAACAAGATCCTCACCAAGTTAAGAGACTCAGAAAACAAGGTGGGAGATAGTCCAGTTACATTGTTGACCAAAGAGAACCTTGAAGAGCTAGAATGCTCTGTAGAGATTGTTGAAGATCAGTTTGTGAGATCAATCAACACTGGCTTCAAAAATGCCTTGGTCGACTATGCGATGACCATGAGAAATTCTGGGGTGAGGTACAAGGATTCTTCGAACTACTTCTTGGGCAGCTATAGCTTTGCTTCCAAAGGCGACAGTTCTGGTACGAGTCTCCAGAAGTTAATTCTTCAAAACAAGTACAACGCTGCTCTGAGTGCTATAGGAGCGCCGCAGAGTGCCAATAATAGCTCAGCGCCTTAAGGTGACCCCAAGTACGCTCCCTCTTATGATCCCAGACAGACCGATGACCTGAATTTAGCAGACACAAACGAAGGATCCTGCGAAGAAAAGACATTTCATAACGAGAGGGATGTGGGGTTTCGTAGGGATGAGTTACCAATGACCAGGCCCTTAGAGCCCAAGCTAAAGAGACTGGACTCGCAATACAAAAGATCACCTGCTCCTATGAGAGATAGCAGGGGCCAACATCTTATGAACGTGGAGACAAGAGAGGAGATTCATCCCAAAGCACTACCGGAACAGTCTAGCGGTCATAGTCTGGGGGCATTGGATGGGTTCAACATCATCAGCTCTTATAGCACACCGGGTGCTTTAGGGATGATCGGTCCTGGTCTGCATGGCCACTGGGCCTAGCTAAGCTGCTGAGTGGAAATGTACAAGATATGGTATTAACTTTTCTATGTAAAAGTAGCTCTATCAATACTATGATAAGGGGGATGCAGGGGATGCCGAGAAGAATCTTTTTCCCATTTCATATGAGGAAATCATGATAGCACATGATGGTGCAACTTTGAGTACTCTAGGAATGAAGCCCACGTACAAGGCGCCAAATCCTTCAAGCTTGATGATGTTTGACATGAATTTAACGATGTTTGCCTCTTTCTTACTGGAAATTTGCATTCGTGTTTTACCAACATCGAAAGGATTTGTTAGAAGTGCAGCGATGGAGCCTGATAAACTTCCACTGAGAAAAGAGTGGATGAACAGATTCGTTTCAGCGGCCTCGGTGACGTTCAGACACTTGTCGAAAGAAGCCTTGAAGAACTCGTAAGAAGCCCAGTAGACACCAGAGAATGGGACATCCCTCCAAAGTGTCAGAGACAATCCTCGGAATAATACCTGAGGACCCTTAGATTTCACTTCCGATCCGAGATCTGTTATGAGCGATGACAGCATTGTCTTGTTGTTGGGCACAGATTGAAGCCTCGTTTTTAGAAGCTCCAGGGGAGACACAACTGCTCCCGCGAGGACTCTGGCTAGAGAACCACAAAGAAGCGGATTTATTGTTCCATAGTGTTTGATAGGCGAAGAGTCTCGGAGTAGTTCGTATCCAGTGAAGTACACTATGTTTGAAGGTGCCGCCATGAACAGGGTGAGCGAGAGACCACGCCAAAGCGTGGTGATACCCTCAGTCTTCGCTATCGTCACGAGAGCGGAGCCTGTACCTCTAAGCGGCCTCACGGGCTTCTGGACTTCTGTGATGCACTCCGTCGTCCCCGTTGTGGGACATGTTGCGTTCGATGAGGCTGCTGCTGTGGAGAGCGCAGGTTGTGCGTCCCAAAACACGTGGCGTCGACAGCACTGTTGTACAGGATTCAGCAACTCCTGCTGTTGTAGTCTTACTCTAACGACATCGAGTGGCGTTACGAAGAGGGATGTGAGGATGGATCCAGAGCAAGCAGACAGCATCCTTTGTGCTGGAGTGATGGTGATCTCTGGAGTGCGTGGCTGAGGTCGGAGATCGGGCTCTTCTATGGCAGCAGCAAACTCCGAAGACATGGGCATATTGGAGTATTGGTATTTGAGCTTGTGCTAGAGTATGGAGTGGTAAAAGCGATTAAAGCAGGATAATGCAGAGAGATTTGACCTTTTCATGGGGGCAAATGACTGCGATCTAGGAGGGTATGAGGGTGAAAAATCCGCGAAATTGGTTTGAGCCCTGTTGAAGATTTGGTGATTATGAGGCACATGTGAAGCCCTTGATACTAGTACACTAGAGTATGAGCATTGATAAAAGAGTATATCAATCATGCCTAAGGAAGAGGTCACCAAGGAGCAAGAAGAGAAGTACCAACAGGTTGTAGACGTTGTTAGAGGTCTGTATACTAAGGCTGAGTTCAGTCACAAGGGCGAGGAGTTCGAGGTGCTCTCCACCATTAGATACGATCCCTTACTTACCGAGGAGGTGGATTTATCGTTGCTATTTGATGGAAAGAGTGATAACTCCAGCTTGTTTTTTTTGTTCGATGAACACCTACATCGCACAAACTTCGCCTTGAAATATTTCGAGTTTGGGTATCAGCTGACGAGAGAACAGCTACTAGCAAAGCTGAATGAGGCACTTCAACCACTTGACAAGTCTGCGGCTTACAAGCTGAGGCTTACGATCACCAAAAGTGGCCAAGCTAATGTGACAGTCGTTTCTACTCCGCGGAGATATAACCTGCTGGATGGCTTCAATTCCCCGGACAACTACACATCTCCTACATGGAACGTGTACCTTGATACACTGCCCATGCTTATCTCCCCATTTACCTCATTTAAAACCACCAGAAGACAGCTATATACAGACGCCAGAGAACGCACACTTTTGAAGGACACAACTGAGCCACAAGAGGTGCTTCTGTACAACACGGCGAATCAGATTATGGAGGGATCTATCACAAACATTGCTTTCAAGGACAGGTCCTCTGAAGGCGAAGATTCCTGGATTACACCGCCATTATCATCCGGCTGTCTGTGTGGTGTGGTGAGACACATGTTGTTGTCTAAGGGACTTGCCACTGAGAAGGCTGTCAACGTGAAGGATGTGAAGGTTGGAGACGACGTGCTGCTTTTTAACGGAATCATGGGGGTGGTGAAGGGTAAGATTACTGATAGACCTTCGGCCTAGAGAAACAATAAGAAAATTTAAACCTTTAAATGTCTCTATTTAGCTTATAATTGAATTTTCAAGCCAACAGTTGCTTGATCTCCTCATCATCGTAACCCAAAATATACAGAATATCACTGATCTTCTTAGTATTCAGCTTTGCAGGAGCGAGTTCCTGAACTCTAGGCTTAGCATTCCAAGCGATTCCAAAGCCAGCCTTGGCCATCATCTTCAAATCGTTAGATCCATCACCAACTGCGACTGCTGCTCTGAGGTCAATGTTCTCTTTCTCGGCGATCTCCTGTGTGAGCTCTGCTTTCTTTTCACCGTCAACAATGTAGCCCTCGGTCTCACCGCTGAAAATGATCTTTCCATCAGCGTCAGTTTCGGTCTTCAAAGTGTTAGCGAAGGCGTAATCAAGACCTAATGTTTCTTTAACGTAGTTGGCCAATGGAATAAATCCACCACTGAGAACAGCAAGTTTGCAGCCTGCCTTTTTCAGAGCTTTCATGAGCTCGTGGTCGCCCTGAGTGAATTCCAGCTTCTTTTTCAAGTCTTCCCAGATGGTACCGTCAATACCTCTCAGCAGCTTAACTCTTCTGGCCAATGACTCAGCGAAGTCAATCTCACCGTTCATCGCAGCTGTGGTGATCTTCTCAACTTCATCCTCAACGCCAGCATAGGCAGCGATGAGCTCAATGACTTCCTGGTAAATGAGAGTCGAGTCCATATCGAAACAGAACAACTTCTTGTTCTTTCTAAACTCGTCATTTTTCTGGAAGATGATATCTACTTTGTCGCTGAGTGGTAGCTCTAGAATGGCTTCCTTGATGCGTTGGAGCACTTTTGACGCGTCATCTTCGGATGGGGACGTCTCAGAGAGACGAAGCGTCACTTCAAAGTCATAGACCCTGTCTCCACTGAGAGTACGGACCTTGCGAATTTTGACAGGAAGCTCTTCAACGAAGTTCTCGAGGTCGATGAATGTGACAGAGTCAATAAGGTCGTGACCAATGGCCGTGAATACGTAGGAGTCGAAGCTCATCTTTTATACTGACAGAGCAAAATCGGAGGAAAGCAAGTGTCGTGATGGTCTGAACCAAACAAAGAACTCGTGTTAAATACAGCACGGCTGTGAATTACGACAAATTATTACACACGAGGTGATGAGGTTATGACCGGGAAATTGGAGGAGCAGGGCTGCGTGACTATTTTCAGATTACATAAGCAGATGACTATGGTAGGGGGACGTCGCTGACGGTATTGTTTACACAATTTACTACTTCCAACGCTTACTCTGAATGTTTTGCTCTGGATAGAAGAGTGGAACTTTGGAGTTTTTTTATATCACATTGAGATGATCTCGGAGACAGATATACCAGCGCTCAAGCCATGGCTCATGAAGCTCACTGCCACTGTTTCGGAGGCAGAGCCTGATGTGCTTGCGGACTACATCATCGCTCTTCTTCAAAATGATCTTGGGGAGGAGGAGATGAAAAAACTGCTATCATCTTCACTTGAAGACTTCATTGAGGAAAGCCCGGACAAAGTGACAGCTGATATTGTATCTGGCGTTAAAGGCAATGTCTTTTTGAGGGATAACAGCACCCAGCAGGCCACTGCTGAGGCTACACAAGGGCCCTCTGAAAACGTTAGCAATACCTCTAATGCGGTGCCCTTGAGCGAAGTAGATCATTCGGCAGGTGTGATTACTTCGAAGAGCACCGATATGGCTACTGCACCGGCTCAGCTCGATAAAACGGCCCAATCAAGCTACTTGGATCAAGTTGTAGCCGAAGGTCGGGTTCCTAGAGGCACTCAAGTGGTAGTGTCCAATTTACCTACAGACAAGCTCGATGAGAATACCTTGAGAGAGTACTTCGTGAGATTCGGGGATATAGTGTCAATCAAAGCTTCGGTTGAGTTCAGAGCTGCGGAAATTGAGTTCACTGATCATAAATCTGCTAAGAGAGCGTGGTGTAGCCCTGCTCCAATCTTTGACAATAGATTCATCAAGGTGTACTTCAAAAAGCCTGAAAATGCCCCAGAGCAGCAGCCAGAGGAGTTTGATCTCGAAGCTTTCAAAGCAACGCAGGCTGAGAGGCAGAAAGAATTTGAACAGAGACAAGCCAAGAAGAAGGAGCGTGATGACAAGTTGAAACAGGTTATTGAGCTCAAAGAGAAGATGCTGGACGCTTATGCTAATGAGCTATCGTCTTTAGAAGAGAAGCTCAAGGCACATCCAGAGGAAGAACCAGCTATCAATGATCGTGTTGATGCCATTCAAAGAGAAATGGAGCAGCACCAAGTGACACCAGCTGCTATCGCACAAGATAGGGCCAAATTAGAGGGCACCTCATTCGTACAAAGGGGCCGTGGCTGGGCGAGAGGCCGTGGTGTTATCAGGGGCCGTGGACGTGGCAGAGGTACGTTCTATAGCCGTTAGTGATGGGTTGTCACTGAGTTAAGCCTTTTTTTTTTGGTTTATGAGAGTGGTTTAGAGACTCTGATTTTGTGTCATTCGGATCAACAAGCGGTTCAATATAAAGGACTATGACAAACAAAACATTGGGAGACTCTGCACCAAAAGTAGTATCCCGATGAAACAAGGTGGCCCAAGATGTTGTTTTTGGAGCTGTTCATTTGCATCTTGTTGATATTGCTCTTTGCCTATTCCACCCTTGTGAACCTCAGAGACCATCGAGCGCTGAGAGATCTAAGGAACCGTCGAATTGTCTACCCTTTGCCTTCGCAGAACACGAAAAAGCTCGTGGTTGAACGTAACTCCAAAGATGGCCCATATGACGTCTTCACTGATGGGGAGTCCACGCCTTCCTACAGAATATCTGTTATGCCGACAGTGTGGTACGAGAAGCTATTCTTCGAATGCTGGTGTCTAGCAGATAGCACAGGTTTCCAATTGGCCTATGTGAGAATAATAAAGGGCTGGTGGAGGCGAGGCCACATTGAGTTCCTATTGCAGAGAAAGCATGGCGAGCCCGATTGTGCCTATAAGAGGCTCCGTCCCAAGAGAGAGGAATCTGGGGTCCAACAGAACCAAAACACTTCGAAGGCAACTGTTTACTTCGACAACTCACTCGATGATGGATGTCATCTCCTGGAAAATCTCTTGATAGGTCTGGGGCAGTTAGGAACACCTGTTTTGAACCCCTATCCGGGTGATATACTGCGTGATATACTGCGTGAACAGAGCCTGGAGATTAAGGAGCTACGCGGTGTCAATGTTCGGGTTTCCAAATCCTTCAAGACAGTGGAGTTTCAATTGTTGGAAGGCCAAAGTCATATTATGACGTGGGACGCTGCTGGTAATCTTGAGATGATGGTGGCTGGGTACAACGATAGTGGCGGCGATGCTATTGCACCTGTTGTGGAAAGAGTCGGGCTTCTAAGAGCCAATACCGAGCATGAAGATGGCTATACCATAGTGACTGATACTATCAAAGTTGACGAACTCTGCGCATTGTGCACGGGGTTTATTTACTACAGAAATAAGACGATTTGATTAACTTGTAGTGTAGTCTATCATCCCTTGAGAGTGAGGCCATTCTCAATGAGATCTATGATCTGAGTCAAACCATCAACTGCGAAATCGGTCTGTGGGATGTCTCTGATATGCTCATTAGCGTGTGTTTTGATCAAAATAGTGCCAGCCCCAGCACTTTTACCTGACTTCATATCATCGATCGAGTCTCCGACCATGATAAGATTCTCAGGCGCAATACCCCATTGCTCAGCGATGTGTAGAATTGGAGCAGGATGTGGCTTAGGTGGAGTAAAAGCTCTTGTAACGATTGGGTCAAGCGAGTGGCTTGGTATGAAGTTTGAGATTAAGTGGTTAACCGGAGTCTTGTGATTATTAGTATTCCGCATGTGGGGTGGGTGCCGAAGATAAGATACTTACGATAAGGTTCCTAGTGCATATTGTCTTTGGGATGTTGAGGGAAGAGAGGTACTGGACTTGTTAGTTAGTGAAAAGAAATCAAAAAATACCTTAAACTTACCTCCATGAGCTCATTGAGGCCGGGTTGTGGTTCCTATTTGTATTAGTATCCGTATGAGTGCGAGGTGTACTCCACACTTACCATTTGCTCCATCGCCTTTCTCTCAACACTGGCGATCTTCTCCTCGGCCACTAGCTGATCCTCAGGTGTCATCTCAGCAATGAATGTGAGAATATCTACACCTTTCTCTTTGAGCCCGATCTCTGCTCTCATCTCGGCAAACATCCATGTCTGTGGTAGGCACAGGGTCCCGTCCATGTCAAAGACTATGCCCTTGATCTGAATATCGCCGGGTTGAGTGGGCTTAAGGATGAGACGTTTGGCCACTCTTGCAAAGTTGGATGACATGCACCTTATCCGTGTACTCTTGAACTATTTCAGGTCTTAAATTGACCCCAAAGTCTAGAGATAATCAGAAGTACGCAGCTCCGAGACTGGGGCTGAATCGTGTCAGGTGTGCGGATGTATCACCAGAATCGAGATACGCGCCGAATTATCGGCTTTTCCCACCACTTTGAAAGGCCACCCACAATTGAGATCTGCTAGCTAATTAGCCAAAGATAGAGCAATCGATTGAGCTTGGACTTGGCCATCACAAAACACAACGATGTCATCCACAATTGCTTATGACCCCGATGAGTTCGACAATAACCCATTCGCAGAGCCTGTTCAGCCCGTGAGTGTGGAGCCTGTGGCAGAAGAGGAACAGGTGCCACCAGCGCCGGCCAAGGACGAACCCGAGCCAATTGCACAACCAGCACCAGTAAAGCCTCAAACACTACTTCCTGAGCGTCAGGAGAAGGATAAGTACAAATTTGCAGTCAAAGTAACAGGGCTCGAGAGAAGTGGAAGTCTCTCCAACAAAAAGGAGAACCCTGCTGTCCTTTTTGACCTCAGCACAGATATGCCTCATTTCCGCAAAAAAGTATACAAAGGCATTAAAAAGTCCTATTCTGAGTTCACAGTATTCTGGAGGTTCTTGAATGGCGCTAATCCTGAATGTTTTGTGCCAGCTCTTCCGTTACCTTACACGAACTATGGCATCCAGAACGAAGAAGACTACAGACACACAGTTCACGGCTTCCAAGTCTGGTTTAACAGAGTGACTGGCAATCCAATTCTTATTCGTAATGAGGAGCTAATGTTCTTCATAAACAGTGACTTTGGAACGTATTCCCCAGTTAACAAGTCGGAGTTACCGGCCTCAGGCCTAAAGAGAAAGACATTAAAGCAGCTCCAGCCTCCTTACGATGAAGTTCTAGATCTCGCAGAATTCAGACCTCTGATTAAGTCAATATATCTGAATACGAAGAGTATCATTGAGAGACTGGAAAAGCTGACGAAGCTGAGAAAGCAACTGGGGCAGCAAGAAAATGAACTGGGATCAAAGATTGTGGAGCTCAACACATTAGAGAAGTTCCATCCAGGGATGCAGAACATGTGGAAGAAGGTCGGCAAGACCATAACCTCTCTCGGAGATCTTGATTCTGTGCTGGGATCGTATGATATGGGAACCCTTGGTGACGGCCTTCAGAATGTCGTAAATGACAGCTACATCATCAAAGAGGCTCTGACGAACAGACATTTGCTGATGCGAGACCTAATCAATGCTCAGAATAACACAAAGTTGAAGCACGAGAACGCCAGAAAACTCAGAACAAAGAGGGATATCAATCCTATCAAGGTAGACGAGGCTATCAGATCATTAGAAGAGGCATCTGCGTTCGAAGAGGCGCTGACTAAGAAGATCAAGAGAATCACGGAAGAAATGCTCATCGAGAAGGACGAATACCTCAAGTTCCTCGACCGTGAGATCAAATTGATCTTTAAGGAGTTTGTCATTAAGAAGATCGAGTTTGAGAGAAGGAAACTCAAAGTCCTCGAGAAAGTGCGGATTGACGTTCGTCTTGTTGATGAGAGCGGTGGCCTTGCACGTCTGGGCCGTGAGGCCTACCCGGTGAAGAAGGCCATCTCAACATCTAGTCAAGGTCCAAACGGAGATAGCTGGAGTGGAGACCGCAAAACTTCGCATATAACAGGTGACATACTCCGTGATGAGCAGCCTGACGATGATGAGATCTCAGAGGATGAAGTACCAGCTGAGCAGCAAGAGATTGTAGACGAGACTCCAATTGACGCACGCAATGCAGCCTCTCTACTCGGAGGGTCTACATTCTAGCTTTCTTGTGCTATATATACTGCAATTGTGTAATGAACGGTTATGTCTAGTTGATTTTCAGCGTAGATTTCCCCACTGATTGCGCTCATGGGTTTACGCACCTACACCTGCCTGAAGTTGACCCACCCCTGAAAATCCCGATAAACAAATTATATCAGTAGCGTAATTTTCAGAACACTTCTGCCCGTGAGAAATTTCCTGAACAGAGATTTCCCCACCACAAGTTGCGTAAGTCTTAGCACGCAGCTGCGCGGAATTAAATGAAATAAATAAAAAAAAAAAAATTGTGCGTTGGGCGGCGGCGCGCACTGAAAATTTTGCTTCCTGTTCTTCTTCCCTCTTACCTTCATCTATTGAGGCTCTTTTTCTTCTTCAAGAGAAACATCATCTCAACTCAACAACTAAAACAGTCAAGATGGGTAAGTTCCAGTAATGCAATCATAGATACTGCTGCTGCTTCTAGCACAATGCCAAACAATGGCGTGAGACCAACGAAGGGGCGATGAGCTAGAGCCCTTTCAAGGTTGCACCACCACGTTGTCGCACAGTGGTAGGGGCGGCGGTGGCAATATGATATATGATCCTCAATGAACCCTCAGCTAACATACAAACAGTGAACTTCACAACTGATCAAATCCGTAACCTTATGGACAAGGTTACCAATGTCCGTAACATGTCGGTCATTGCCCACGTCGATCACGGTAAGTCTACCTTGACTGACTCCTTGGTCCAGCGTGCCGGTATTATTTCCGCTAAGGCTGCTGGTGATGCCCGTTTCATGGACACCAGAAAGGATGAGCAGGAGCGTGGTATTACTATCAAGTCTACCGCTATCTCTCTTTTCTCTGAGTTCTCTGACGACGATGTTAAGGACATCAAGCAGAAGACCGACGGTAACTCTTTCTTGATTAACTTGATTGACTCCCCAGGTCACGTTGACTTCTCTTCTGAAGTTACCGCTGCTTTGCGTGTTACCGACGGTGCTTTGGTCGTCGTTGACTGTGTTGAGGGTGTCTGTGTCCAGACCGAGACTGTCTTGAGACAGTCCCTCGGTGAGAGAATTAAGCCAGTTGTCGTTATCAACAAGGTCGACAGAGCTTTGCTCGAGTTGCAGGTTGAGAAGGAGGACTTGTACCAGTCTTTCGCCAGAACCGTTGAGTCTGTTAACGTTATCATTGCTACCTACGCTGACAAGACCATTGGTGATGTCCAGGTTTACCCAGAGAGGGGTACCGTTGCTTTCGGCTCCGGTCTCCACGGTTGGGCCTTCACCGTTAGACAGTTCGCCAACAGATACTCCAAGAAGTTCGGTGTCGACAAGTCTAAGATGATGGACAGATTGTGGGGTGACTCTTACTTCAACCCAAAGACTAAGAAGTGGACCAACAAGGACAAGGACGCCGATGGAAAGCCATTGGAGCGTGCTTTCAACATGTTCGTTTTGGACCCAATCTTCAGACTCTTCGCCGCCATCATGAACTTCAAGAAGGACGAGATCCCAACTCTTTTGGAGAAGCTCGAGATCAACTTGAAGAACGAGGAGAAGGAGCTTGAGGGTAAGGCTTTGTTGAAGGTTGTCATGAAGAAGTTCTTGCCAGCTGCCGACGCTTTGTTGGAGATGATTGTCTTGCACTTGCCATCACCAGTCACTGCTCAGAACTACAGAGCTGAGACTTTGTACGAGGGTCCATCCGACGATGCCTTCTGCCAGGCCATCAAGGCCTGTGACGCCAAGGCTGACTTGATGTTGTACGTCTCCAAGATGGTTCCAACCTCCGACAAGGGTAGATTCTACGCCTTCGGTCGTGTCTTCGCCGGTACTGTTAGATCCGGTTTGAAGGTCAGAATCCAGGGTCCAAACTACGTCCCAGGTTCCAAGAACGACTTGTTCGTCAAGGCCATCCAGAGAGTTGTCCTTATGATGGGTAGAACCGTCGAGGCTATCGACGACTGTCCAGCCGGTAACATTATCGGTTTGGTCGGTATTGACCAGTTCTTGCTTAAGTCTGGTACCATCACCACCAACGACGCTGCTCACAACATGAAGGTCATGAAGTTCTCTGTCTCTCCAGTTGTCCAGGTCGCCGTCGATGTCAAGAACGCCTCCGACTTGCCAAAGCTTGTTGAGGGTTTGAAGAGATTGTCTAAGTCCGACCCATGTGTCCAGTGTACCATGTCTGAGTCCGGTGAGCACTTGGTTGCCGGTACCGGTGAGTTGCACTTGGAGATTTGTCTTCAGGACTTGGAGAACGACCACGCTGGTATTCCATTGAAGATTTCCCCACCAGTCGTCGCTTACAGAGAGACTGTTGACGCTGAGTCTTCTATCACTGCTTTGTCTAAGTCTCCAAACAAACATAACCGTATCTACTTGAAGGCTGAGCCATTGGGTGAGGAGACCGCTTTGGCCATCGAGTCCGGTAAGATCTCTGCTAAGGACGATTTCAAGGCTCGTGCCAGAATCATGGCTGACGAGTTCGGCTGGGACGTCACTGACGCCAGAAAGATCTGGTGTTTCGGTCCAGAGGGTAACGGTCCAAACGTTGTCGTTGACCAGACCAAGGCTGTTCAGTACTTGGCTGAGATCAAGGACTCTGTTGTTTCCGGTTTCGCTTGGGCTTCTGGTGCTGGTCCAATCCTTGAGGAGTCTTTGAGAGCTATCAGATTCAACATCATGGATGTTACCTTGCACGCTGACTCCATCCACAGAGGTGCCGGTCAGATCTTGCCAACCATGAGACGTGTTACCTACGCCGCCATGTTGTTGGCTGAGCCAAAGATTCAGGAGCCAGTCTTCCTTGTCGAGATTCAGTGTCCAGAGACCGCTGTCGGTGGTATCTACTCTGTTCTTAACAAGAAGAGAGGTCAGGTTGTTTCTGAGGAGCAGAGACCAGGTACTCCATTGTTCACTGTCAAGGCTTACTTGCCAGTTAACGAGTCCTTCGGTTTCACCGGTGAATTGAGACAGGCTACCGGTGGTCAGGCTTTCCCACAGATGGTGTTCGACCACTGGGCTACCTTGCCAACCGACCCAACTGACCCAACCTCCAAGGCTGGTGAGATTGTTCTCGCTGCCAGAAAGAGACACGGTCTTAAGGAGGCTGTTCCAGAGTACACTGAGTACTACGACAAGTTGTAAGCAGCTTATAGCTGATCTGTATACTGTTTTGATTTGGAATATGATATAATTTAAAAAGCTGAGCGTAGAATAGCCCTTTTTTTAAGAGCGTGTTATGAGTAGTCTATAAGAAGCGCCTTAGTGAGAAACTACGTACAGGTAGCCACATTATCGTCAGTTGAATATCAAGTCATTAAGTATAAATAGCACAAGTTCTAATAGGCACTTTTAGCCAGTTGTTCTTGGTTGTTACGCTTCATCTGCTCCAGAATCAACTTCAAAAGGTACAAGTGGAACTTCGAGTTGAACTGGACAGTGCTCACGTAACCTATCATCTGGAGACCCTCTTCTCCCATGAGGATTCTAAGCAACTTGAGTGCAATGAAGCACACAACGAACAAGCTTCCAGAGGCACTCAATACAAAAGTGTCTTCGGTTGTGAAAGGAATCACAGTCATGAGCGCTGGTCTGTCGAGGACGAGAGGGTTCACATGGGTACCCAGGGCCACCTCATTAGTCTTTAGGAACACCTCGTTTTGGAGCTTAGATAGGATGAGCTCGTTGAAAAGATTGTTCTTGGTAGCCTCCTCGCCGGAGTTGACCCAGGTGTAGTTGTGGTTGAAAGAGTATCTTAGATTAGAGAAGCTCAAACTGGAGTCAGCAAGCAATGTGAAGGAATGTAAAACATAAACATTACCCACATATTTGTGACTCTGGTTCTCCTGAGGTCTTTGTGGGACTCCTTCTTGGAAATAGTTGAAGAAGATGACCACCCTCAAGTTGGCCAAATTGACGTTTCTTTGGTGAACGAAGTCTCTAATTCTGGTCTGGAGTGCTCTCTGGAGGGGTTCGTCCCTGAGGAAGTGAGACTTGTTGTTATCCTTTGCAAAAAGTGTACACAGGTAAACCGGCAA
This sequence comes from Petasospora stauntonica, assembly GCA_030558335.1. Lineage (NCBI taxonomy): Eukaryota > Fungi > Ascomycota > Saccharomycetes > Phaffomycetales > Wickerhamomycetaceae > Petasospora > Petasospora stauntonica. Next base: position 83,752 of record JAJMSG010000009.1, read on the forward strand.
CGGCACAAAGAGCGTGTCCTGTGTGTAGAAGAGGCCGTTGAACTGTTGCTCGATTGCCAGAGACAGGTACAAGTCCATGTTAGTCGGGAAGTTGGACTGGGCGTTGAAAAGCGATGTGAGAGCAAAGGATGTCACCTTGAGCGACGACCCTGTTGATGTGATCTCCATATTCTGTGAGACCTGAGGAATGTTTTGGAGCGGCTCAAAGTCGCCAAAGAAGTCATCAAATGTTGGAATCGCTTGAGTTGTTGAGGTGGTAGTTGGTGGAGTTGAAGTGAGCGTTGATGACGGCGGCAAAGGGTAAGAGGAGCCCACAACACCGGCCATTAGCGATGGAGCGCTTCCAAGGGACATTCTGCCAGGGCCAAAGCTCAAAGGCTCCAGTTTGGTTCTTTTGTAGCCATCAGGAATGGGCGGTGAGTTCACAGTGTGTCTTCTCGGCTGCTCTATCACTTGGTGCTCCTTAGCGGTGTTCTTTCTCTTGGAGCATGGGTTTTTAGCAATAGTGTTGTAAACTTCTTCAAGGATAAGTTCTGTGGAAAGTTCTTTGATAGCACTGAGCTTCAGAACACGGCCTCTGTGACACGAGGCGCACGTGATAAAGGATGTCGGCGACTTGATGAGGTAGTGTGAGTCTCTGATCACAAGGTGGGCGTGGTGGCCACGGACACGGTCGTACTGTGCCATTTTTGAAGGCTTAAGAACCTTGTCCTTGATGAGGTTCTTAAATTCCAGCTTCTTTACCGTGTCGTTGACATATAGTGGCTGTTGATCCATGGATGCTATCGAGCTGTTGGAGCCCCCTGTCTCAAGATGTGAAGTGGTAGTGGTGGTTAGGCGCTCCTGTGTGGGCGAGCCTTCTGATGGGCCTGAGCCTGTGGCATCGGTAGTTTGGAGCAAGGAGCTTGGGTATGTGAAGTTAAGCATGTGGTGGCTTGTCACTTTGATGTTTTGTATAGGATTGTTGTACAAAATTTCACTTCTTCTACCTCCGTTATTTATGGTAATGTGCACTTTGTTGGTGGAGGCGGGAGTCTGCACTGTAAAGCGATGGGATCTGATGTGTGAGTTATCGCTGAATGGGAGTATTAGCGTTGCGAGAGACTATTCAGGGCTCAAAATGACACAAGATCTGATATAATGCAGAACAGGGGCATGGAATCACGCACAAGTGACAGATTCCTTCCTTAAGTACTATTCTCCGCTACAAAAGATTTCGCCCTAGGCTTGCACCTCGCAATTGTTCGTCTCATGCACGGGTACGATGCCGGGGAAACATACTTCCCCGAGGACTAGTCCTGCACGATGGCGCCGGGACTAGGGACTAGCTTTTGCCCAAAGAAAAGGTGCGGGTTTACACGGAGAATTGCCCTGGTTTGGCCAATTTCGGCTCCAGCTGCCCTTTGGGCCGACAATTCCCTCAGAATTGTACTGGTATTGACAGAATGGTTGAGCCTACACATAAAACGCTTGGCCCAAGGCAGACCAGATAGCTTTCTGTTATTTACATTCAAGACATATAGTTCTACATCATCAGCCCGCTCAATGCAACGGCCTTTAAATCTACGAGCTAGCCCTTACATACACCATATTTCAACAGTTCTGTAGGCCAGATCATTATATCTTGTTGACAGTCTCCTCTTGTCTCGGGAGAACAATAGAGACTAGCGCGGTCTTCAAAAAAATGTCGTGCATTGCTCCTGGTCTCTCATCAGCCGGTCCTAGGTTGGTTTCCAGTCCCGTTGTTTAGTTCTGGAGACTCAGTCACCACATTGGCCTGGAAAGCGCACCCAAATAGGCGACCATCTAGTCCAGCAAAGATGACAACGCTGGAGATGCGGGTAAGCCTCAGGCCATCTAGTGCTCTTTGTTGAAACACCTTGAGCCAACAGCTCGCGAGCATACACTAACAACATCGCCACCGCCCTGGGACAATCTCTATTGTGTGTGCTACAGCGCTGTGGGGACATCAATGTCGGGTCTCGGTTTACTAACGAAGGACTGTATTTGTCATGAACTCTATATGCTGTAGTGTTCGAGGCGATAAATCAGCTACAGGGTCTGGGAGATGTACAACGACGTGTAGGCTTGATATCTGTGGAGATAAATGCTAATCATATATCTGATAGATCCAGAGATGCCGTGTGCTTAGCCCTTACTATTTTGAGAAGTTCGTGGTAGATCGTCCCAGAGGAAAATCAGGCTGACGCCTCTAGAAATGCTTGGGTATTAGTAAAAGGGTCCACAGGACTCCGACATGTAGTCCTTGATATTATATTAGGCCACTCTATTGTACGCAAACAATATCGACAAGGAGGAAGCCAATAATAACCGCTTGTATGTGTCACATAGCCTACAATCACATGTCTTTCATGGCCGTGCACGGAGTCGTGAACTCCTCTCTTGCCCTGGTCATATTTCCGCCTGGCAAAGCTCTCTTCTTCTCCAGGGTAACTAATTTGAACACAGGCGCGTAAACACTGACCATTCTGTATTTCTCAGCTCAGTTATTGCCCCATCCATTAACCTTTGATACACTATATAAGGTAGTCTCGGGCATAATCGCTGATAGCGGAGGAGATGGCGCCCTTCGAGTCCCGCAGGATCGTGCAGTTACTAGTCCCAGACTACAAGTCCTAGTCCCACTGGGCGGACTTTCCGGAGCATATCGCGGCCAAAACATCCAAATCAGGCCCTTAAACCCGCAGGCCATGCTTTACAGCAATCCTAGTAAGCGCTTTTGAGTCTGCAATATGGTTTTACGCAGCCTACAGTGGTACCAGGGGCACAAGCTGGGGCTGAAACCCCGCACAATTGTATCTTGAGAAGTCTTGAACAGAGGCGAGTATCTAGGATTCTCCTCATTTGGATGGCTTACACACCATATTGCGGAGGTAGATGCACTACTAAGGATAGCGGTTCTGTTTGTTAGCCGCATCCGAGGACATCTATTTCAAAGTAATGGGCTGGCGCTTTCATGAACGGCCCTCGCGGGTATATGGGCCCATTTAAAATGTCACATGGTTAGAATCGATCTGATGGCATGTTAGTAATCTTAAATTGGACTCCACGAGCCGTGTGTCTATAAATAACGGGTAGCATGATATCACTAGGATCCGTTGTGGGACCAATACATCTCTGGCAATATCTTGAAAGGGAAACTCCCGCTATACATATGGTTTGGGACTACACCAACACATGTAGATCTGCTTGACTGTAACGTAGGGTGTGATGTAGGGAGCAGACCGACGGCTTTGATGTTGTGGTTCATCAAATGGAGTACTTCTTGGAGATGGGGAGCTACGATTGTCTCGAGGCCCTTCTACAACTATGGCAATGCTGGGTTGACGATGTCATTCAAAGGATGCAATACGTAAACATGAAGCTGCAACAGGTAGCCGAGAATTCCATGTTTAAGTTTTAAATCACAGGTGTCGAGGGACTAATCTGTCTGTGGAGAGAGTAGAATTCCAGGCTCTATATTCGGGATTAGGAGCTGGTGGTTACAAGTCCCTGGAATCAACCAGATCTTGACAGATGAGACTTCCCCAAAATCGCCTTCCTCTTATGGTAGGGCAAGCAAGTGTCGATTCTGGGCCAAGTTTCATTACCAATACAGTTTGTGATAAAGAGGCTTTCAGGATTAGAGAAGTATTGCTGTAGACCAGGATTGTATTCGGATTAGGCCCGGTTTTTGAAGACTACCGTAGCTCTCAAATCGACGAGACTCGCCCCCAGATCAGTTCTCAGATGAAATTGGCCTAGTCGTAGGCCTTCAGAAATCATTGGTAATTATAAAGCTCAACACAGGGTTTAAGCCGTAATCTCCATTCGGCCTGCAAAGCTTCCTCACGTCAGAACAAGAGACTATCTCCCCGGGATCTCATTTTCAGCCCCAGACGCCCCAGCGGACTAGCGCCGCAGTCCCCGGCGTACCAAAATTACAGCTGTCCTAGGCTCTTGATTGTGGTATATGTAAAGCTAAACACCGACAGCGATAAATAGCCGGACTGGCCGCACAATCTACAGCAATCTATTCTCATCTCTTGTGGACTTCTTTTACTGACTAACTGGTCGGCGGTTCACCATAGAGTCACCTTCGAAGAGCAGGGCCCACTATGCCCACCACGGAGACTAGTTTTCGGAACAGCTCCTGACCTAGACCACACCCGGATGCGAAAACTCAGGCCAGCGATCATGAGTAACAGATTACAAACAGCTAGACCCCATGCACGGTAGCTCAAGGAACATCGCTGAACACTTAGCCTGCCGGCCGGGCTGCATAGCTCGGTGCTGTTTATGAGACTTTTCAAGGGACTGGATTTGAAGATCCCGAGTCTGCTTGCCCCGGTGTTGCTTTGGCCGTAGATTGTGCACTAGTCGTGTGACTGGCCAAATGCAGGCTCATAGAGAAGATCTCAAGCCAAGACAAGTTCTAGTGGGTGCTATCTTGATTGGTTAATTACTTTGGGTCCGTGTTTGTTCTTCCATATTATCAAGGGATTGGCATGGTGAATTTTTTCTGGAGTATTATAGGGCTTATTGTCGGTAATTGTAAACTTTTACTCCGATGTGTGTGGCTTGAAGTACGTTGTAGCAGCCACTCTCCGGGATATGGTCTAGTTGAACTAGACTGGGGACTCAAAACTGAGGGCACGAGTTGTGCCTAGTCTCCTGGTGCGCTGGGACTAGATACTCCGTCTTTAACCGTTGGGCCTGGCTCTGGCGCGCGCTTAGCGCGATGTTTTGTTTTGATAATACGCGTCAGTAATTAGATTCATTAAAGAGATATTTGGAGACGTCATTGTTTCCTTTAATTGCCTGATCTGCTATAATCACCCCTGACACAATATGCCGGACCACGAATACACCTCTCTAATTCGTTTTATAGAGAGCCAGGTCCGCATTCTCAAGCAGCCCATCAAGCTGGACAGCGATATGATGGAGATGGAAGGACTATCTAAAAGGGAGATTAAACAGACATTACAAAACAGTGAGTAACAGATCTGATATTTCGAGAGATTTCTAGCTGTTCCCTGTTGAGAGAATGCATTTGGGCTTATTTTATAGCACTTGCTTCTCAAACAGACACACACTCTTCCAATTCATCAGACACATATTAACACAATCAGTAAACTCCCGGCTGGCGGTGTTCTACCAAAAGAGCTTCTCCAAGCAGGCGACCGCTCAAGTTGCTGATCAAATAAGGCAACTATGGGACTCAGAGAATGAGGAGCGTCGTTCGGCTCTCAGAAATGTTTCCGATGTCGATGTGCCCACAGATATCAACACAAACTTCAAGATCTATGTACTAGACGACATTATAGACGATGTCAAACAACTCCCAGACGTTGACGATGATGAATATTTTGAATACAATGAGAAGAGAAAGGAATTGCTTGGTAAAGTACGAAAGGTTGAGGAGCTCAAGCGTAAGATCGAGCAAGTGAGGAAATACCAAGACCTCATCAACTCCAAGATAGGTGATAGAGCTAGCATACAGAGGAATATCCCTGTAGCAGGGAGAGATGAGCTACGTGAAGAAATGGCGAAAATGAAGGTCATTCTAGAGAAACTTAATGGTCTAACAGGAAGCAAGAAAAGGAAGCTCAAGGAGCTTCTACAGGAAGTGGATGCATCATTATGAGGGCAATTGAAGCTAATAGTGAATTAATTGATGAGAGAACAGAAATACGATACCAATCAAGTGGTAGATTCTCAAAGCATATGAACTTTGAGCACCAGAGTACCCTCATAGTTCATCAGTCCATAAAGCCTATATAATACTACACGGTCTCGCCAGTTTGGGTAAGGATAACATTAATGCAAGTTTATTTCAATTTTAAAACATAATCACCGGTAGGGCGATCTGCTTAGTCGAACAAACCGAATCCCATGTCGTCGTCAGACTCCTCCTTAGCCTCCTCAACGGCCTCCTCAGCAGCAGCCTCGGTGGAACCAGAAGCGGCAGCAGCACCGGAGGAAGCAGAAGCAGCACCAGCAGCTGGAACGGAAGCCAACTTGGTGTTACCCTCAGCAATGACCTCGTCGATGGTCTTACCCTCAAGGGACTCCAACAAAGCGGAGATTCTGGACTCTTCAGCCTCAACACCGACGGTCTCGAGGACAGCCTTGATGTCAGCGACAGCTGGGGAAGCGTTACCACCCTGAACGAGCAACAAGTAAGCGGCCAAGTACTTCATTTTTGTTTGTTAGAATAATCACTTTTAAGCGGTAGAGTTCGCAGACTATTCCTTGAAGAAGAGAAATCTCTAAGTATTGAGTTGTTGATGCTAGCGTATGCTACAAAATTTTCCAGTATGTGGGCAGGTGAAAAAAAAAAGCGCGAAACCGAGGGTAGGTCATGTGCCTAATGCCATAGTTAAGCGATGTGTCCGCGAATGCTTCCCCTCGGTTCTCGAGCACTCAAAGAGCAGTCACCAGACCACACCCGTACACCAGGGAATGTCGTATTAACATCTTCGCGAACTCGTTAGATGTGTCAACCTGGTGTAAGTGTTGCGAAGGCTTGGGGGCTGATCTGTTTGTCTGTAGCTAATGCTTATGGTTTGGGTCGGTTTTGCCCTCTTGAAGATCGCATAATCCTGTGGAGACTCTTCTGGCCCCTGGGAATGGATTTAATGTAGGTATAAATAGCAGCGATAGGCTTGTGTTTGAGGGCTAGTGCTACAGGGGGAAGGACTATGTGAGCACTTCAAGCTTGCCAGGAAACTCATTTGATTCATCATCATCGTGAACTCGTGGACTTTCCGGCCCATTGCTTGTGAAGCAAACACTCTACAGATGCTTAAAAATAATCCGTTAATTCATCAAGGCTTAGCATCAAAATAGCGAGGCCCGGTTATTTGCGTTTTAGGTATAAATCTCTAGCCATTCACACGAAGATCAGAGAGGTTCTGTGCTGGGCATGGACACCGGCCCTAGGAAAACTAGAGAATGGTACTTGAGACTGCTCCTCGGTATCATCAAATACAGAATTGGCGTTAAATGTCTTATCAAAAGCACATTCAGACTCACCCTCCTCTGCAAATCCTACCCACAAGGAATGGGACACGTTCAAAACGCTCAATTCTGAATCCAGTGTGTCCATCGATGCTAATGAAGGCAAAGATTCTGACACCTTCAAATCAGACTCCACGTAGTCCTTCTGTCTCTGTGTGTTTTCTGTGAAGTGTGGAGTTGATGGAGTCAGGATCATTGAAGCACGTTTCGTGAAGATCTCGTAGTCTTCCAATGCTGAGCTTAGACCAGCTGTATGCTCAGTTGGAGACTTGACTGATTCGCCTTGTGTTGATGAGGCCAGTGTTGTTGGTGTAGAGGTATAGCTCATTTCATCATGTGACATAGAGGAAGTATCCACGATGTCCAAGCTGAAGCTGTCTTCCCCTTCCTCTTCTTCACGCTGCTCTCTAATGGCTCCCACTGTGCAGTGGGCAGTTTTCTGGAGAAGCTGATTGTAGAACTCCAGCTCTTTTGGATCTGTGATGTTAGAAGTGTCAATTTTGAGACCACCGAAACTGAGGTGTGATCTATGCTTCTTTTCTAGTTCTGCTCTCTGAGTTGGCTGGATCATCAACGAGTTTCTGTTTCTTGATTTAGCCGCTGGTGTCACTGCCAGTGGCTTTGGCTGAAGCTTGGGAGATCCAATGTTGAAGGAAGATTGAGATCTGAGGAACGAGCCTTTGGTCTTAACCGTGCTTGTAGAGACTGTGCTTGAGCTTCTCTCGCTCGCAGAGTCCCCTGGGGTGCTCTTTGAGAATGGGTTTAGTCTCAGCTTCTTGGTTTTAGTGTCGAGAAAGCTGCTTATCGTGTTGCTTCTCTGCATTGTGTAGTGATATATTGAGTGGCGGTGGTCTTGATTGAAGTGGAATGTAACTTGAACGGAGATCCAGGAGTAGCAAGAATGATAATAAGAAGAGGCTTGGTGTTGTTAACCACTAACCGAGATAAAAGTGCGTATGTGCCTGCTTAAGTATCAATGGGACAGCAAGTTGAGCCTCAACTCCAGACACGCTCCTTTAAACGTAAGGCACTCGACCATGGGGAAAAACTTTGGAAAGGTGTTCTTCGAAGGAGTGAGCAGCTCGGCCGTTCTACTTTGCATTAACTTTGCATTGTTATCTTCGCCAAAAGTGGTGATCCTTGGGCCGTTTTTCTCCTGATCTGGCAATTTTCTCGCACTTTTGCGCAAGAAATTTCGCAATTACACCAAGAAGGCAGAACGCGCTCTGATTTTCGTGCTCTCAGAGCGCGTCTTTACCGTATATGGAAATTGGCACACACGACGCGAAGATCATCGACGCGCCCGCCAGCAGACCGCTCAGGCACAACGACGCCACTTTTTGGTTCTAATTCTTCGAAATCGGCGCAAAATCTGGTACTGTGCTTCGGATAGAAGTATCAGTGGGGAATCAGGGCTTAAGGATCCAAGTTTTAGCTGTCCACAAACCAACGGATCTTGGTAGATGGCCAATTGATTACTGGTCTGTCAACTTAGTACCTGCTGCTTTTGGGGAGGCAATACAACCCTTCCAGAGGCTAATAGGAGTCGCTATAATAAAATAGCACTGGCTGCATTTCTTCCGAGGGTTCTGGCCAATGGGCCGTGGTGGAACTTTCTGGGCGCTCAGACTGGGGTAAAGCAGCCATCTTCTGTAGCTACAAGTCCGTTTGTGGTACGGAGAAAAGCTCCTGTGCAGCCGTAGCGTGTTCAGCTGGCGTGAAAGGGTGGTTAAGCTCCCTCCTTCCATATCTATTACAGATTTGGCTGTAATCGAGCCCCAGACACACGGCCTTAACCGTGGCAACCAATCCATTAGCTGACGCGCCTCTGAGGCTTGACGCGTGAAACTTGGTTGGAGAATACGCAAGGGCCTCTGGTTTCCTTTAATAGAACTCGTGTGATGTGCTCCAACAATAGATCTAGATCACTGACGAGAAGTTTATCTAATTTCACCCAAAATAGATTACTGGTGAACTGGAAGTTTCAGCGAGGCATGCGTCGCTTCTAGATAAATCTCATAGATAATACCATACATCATTAAATGGAAACTAAATAGCGAATTGCGGCCTAAAGGGCTTCATCTCCACACAACACCAGGTGGCGGGTAGTAAGGCATCGGCTGCTGTTGCATTGGAGGCATTCCCTGTGGCATGCCTTGAGGAGGACCGTACTGCATTGGCGGAGGACCCTGGTGCGGTTGTAGAATATGGGGCTGCTGCTGGGGATGCTGTGGCTGCTGCTGTGGAGGAGGAGCCTGCTGCTGTAGCTGTTGCAATGGAGGAACAGGCATATGCTGCGGTGTCATTTGCTGAACCGGCGACTGTTGATGTGGAGCCTGCTGTCTCCATTGTGGAGTTCCCTTGTCGGTTGGCGAGCGGGACATTGGCTGTGATGGAGGTCCGTTTGTAGCGAGAGAGCCCTTCGGCAGTGGAAGATGGTGGAATTGCTTGGAAGGTTCTGGTGAAGACGAAACTGCCGGTGTAGGTTCCGTTGATGTCTTGATGACTTCCATTATGATATCTCTTAGGAGTGCTGGGGAAGTCTCTGGAATTGGTCTCAAAGCAGGCACTGGTGCCTCGCCACGAGCAGCAGCCTGTAATGAGTGTGCTCTCTGCTCTGCCTGGGAAGCAGCTCTCAAATCATTGGCACCTCTGTAGCATCCAGCGGATCTGGCATAGGCGTCCGCAGCATCAAGGGCCTGGTCATCACAACGCTCATAAACACAAGCCAAACCATCCCAGGCGGCAGCACTGGCAACGGCGCTGATGAGAGAGCCATCGTCGGCCATCAGACCAGCAGCTTGTGAGTAGGCAGCCAGTGCATCTGGCAATTGGCCCATCTTCAAATAAAGAGCACCCACTGCGAGCCATGGCAGTGGTGATGTCTTGCCCTTCTTCAGGGCAAACTGGAATGCGTCGTAGGCCTGGCGTGGGTCATTATTCAGAGTGTGAGCTTTTCCCAGCAGGTACCAGCCCATGCATTCAAGCTCGTCGTTGCGCTCAGCGGCGACAAGAGGTGTGAGGATGGAAATTGCGTAGTCAGCGTCCACCTGGGAAGCTCTGTTTGGTATCATTGAAAGGTATGCAGTCATAATAGAAATTTTGCGCTGGAATCCGACAACTTGGATAGCATCACGACAGACTTGGATCGCTCCCTCGATGTCGTGAGCCCTTTCTCTGGCATTTGCCAAGGCACACCATAGCATCTCTGTCTCGGAGTTGTACTGTAATGCAAATGAAATAGCAGCCTGGAGCTCGGCAGTGACTGTCTTCCAGTCGTCACCATGCGCAGCAAGCTCTGCTAGTATGTGGTGGCACTCGCGTGCTAGGTCTGCCTCTTGATGGCTTGGTGCCTGTGATGTCACCATACCCAGAATTGTGTGGTAGGTGTGCTGTGCATGTGCTGGGTTGAGGTTCTCGAGTGTTTTGCCGGTGATCAGCATAAGGTCTGGGTCGTTTGGTCTTATTTGCAGTGCTCTTGTGACAGCCTGGTGGGCCTGCTCGTACTGTTTCATAGCAAGGTGGGACTCTGCGAGCTCCTTCCACAACAAAGGCTCGCTGTTGAGATGCTGGAACCTTGTGATTGCGCCGAGAACGACGTCGATGGACTGCTGTTTGTGTGTCTTTCTCAGTGTTCTACAAAGCACTGCGAGGAGCTCGATGCTGTCTGGAGTGTGGCGAAGAGCACTCTCAAACGACCGCAGAGCCAAGCTCTCGAGGTTGAGTGTGAGAGCGCACTGGCCAATGGCGAACCATGTTGAGGATGTCACCGTGCTGTACTCTGTGGCCTCTGACTGGGAGTGTGTGGGACGCTTAGGCATCGGGTTCTGAATAGGCGATAGTGAGTGTTTGACCATGGTGATTTGTGATATTTCTAGCGGTTTTTGGCGGTTTGTGTGGTGCCCCTTGTGGACCTTCCGTAAGTGCCAGGTTGTAGTTTCACCTGGGGCTCTGACTCTGGTGGCGGGAAGGAACTTTCGGCGGAGTTGAGAATATCAAAGTTTGCGGATAGGGGTGCAACTGTGTGTGTTCCAGCTATCAGCTCCCTCGTGGTAATATCAAAGTGTGTTGTTGCGCTTGTGCTCAATTCAAGTTTTAAAGCAAGGAAGAAAACAGAAGGGTCACCTTTTTTCCTAGTGTTGAAGAAAATTGGGCCAGAGTGGACGTTGCAAGCATCGGATATGCTTGGGGATGTATCTGCATAGGCATACATGACTTCCTTGAATGCACATCTATGCACACGCTCGGGCTGCGGATTTACGGTAGGTCGCACCATTTATGCCTGATTTCGAAGCTGATGTATGCAGAAATGCGCACGATCAGGTTCCTTGCCGTCAAGAGGATGCACGTTTGAACGTTAAACTACAGCGAAATTGATCAACCGCGGGTCCTCATGTACAACACCAGGTGCCGCGTTTGCCTCGGGCACGACGTTTGGATCCCCTTTCGCCGAGCGGGCAGTCCGTCAGGTCGTAGGGCCTAGGAATTCCGAAAAGCGGCACAGAATAATGTATAAGGCTGCGTCATGCGTCACTGCCACTTGCGCTGGTGGTGTTCTTTTTGCTGTTCGTGGGCTCTGTCTCAGGTGCTGTCTGGTGGAAGGCGACGGTGTGGGGATAAGGTGTGCCATGGTCCCAGCTTGATATTTGTTGGTGCCTTCGAGCCAGCGATTGAGTCCTTGCTATGCCTATCCCACTGCTGTATGCCAGCCCCTGGCTATTTTGAGGCTGGCGTTCTTAAGACAAAGTTACAAGGCGCGAAGATGAACCAAGATGAGACAGGCTCTGGGCAGTGCGGGTTATGGAAGCTAGGTCCGAGATCTGGGGAGTCTGGATCTGTAATGAATGAGTTGGAGCCTCAAAAGGCGTGTGTGTGGTTTGTGAAGTCTGAGCTTAAGTATTATGGACAGATCAGCTACTATCGGTCGGTTAAAGAGTGGCCGAGTGCCGTTCTCTTTGGCTGTATTCGGCCAAGCGATCACCACGATGTTGCCACGGCGATAGTCGCTCCGGGCAACGCAGCTCATAAGATGCGATGTTGTGATACGACCTTTCTGTGGAGAGTGGTGCTGGGGTTGGCTCGATCTGCATTTTTGAGGTACCGAGTGGAATTAGCTGGAAGTTGGATGATCCGTTGTCTTTCACTTTGAGTATGTCACTTCCAGTGCTGCAGATGTTACAGCCTTATACTTTGATTGTAGGGGCTTTTGGCTGTCGATGTCAGCATCAATGTAAAAGACCTCATGGAAGTTGTTAGGTACAACTGGAAACTCCCTTGCAGATCTGGATAAATAGCATGTATAACCAGCGCTCTAGGCAAAGGACAGATTCAATGGCCCGTGCGAGAGCTGAGTGCCTCACCTATGATTTGAGCTGTCTCAGGTTTACGTGGCTCTCTGAGATCATCCACTTAGGCCGATTCCAGAGCGCTTTCTACCATCATGGTGGGCAGCCGAAACGTACAAGTCCTCACTTCAACACATATTTGATTAACTCGGGGTTGACCCCATTCAACGTCGTCCCGTATCAGCAGCAATGCAGTTGTACATCAGCGTTGGTTTCACTCAGTAGTTATGTTCACTTTGATACTTCAAGAACTCTTGCGAAGCTATATACTTGCCGCATGTTATGTGCCTACGCGTGCCTTTCTGTGAACCAACTAACTGCCCCAAGAAATCAGCTTTCTACACTGTTCTAAGAATATGAAGATACTCTCTACACTGTAATGATCATCTCCTTGTTTTCGAGCTCAAGTCCGGGTGAAAAGCGCATTAACCAGCTCATGGAAGTTGCAACACTATGGAATCGTAATTTAGCACTGGTGAAGGCGCATGATGCATGCGTCAAAACGCATTCACACGCTAGAATATGTGCACCAAGTCCAACAACTCCTCGGTGATGCATTCTGCGCCTGCAGCAACAGGAGCAGGCTTTTTTTGAGAGAATTTTGAGTTCGTTGCGGTTCGAGGAGAAAAACTCATCGAAAATTCGAAACTGGATGATGATCGACCCAAAGCTAAAATCAGGGGCCGGAGAGGAGTAGTGGACAGGAAGCAGCCATAAATGGCTGCTCGTTTTGCAAGGGATTTTGGAATGCTTATACCATTGAGATTTGTCATGTAAAGCGGTGTTAGTCATATGCCGGAGAGACATATGTCGGAATGTTGCCCGAATAGGCCACGGTGTTATTGTGTTGTGCTGTGTTATATTTTCGTTGGCCAGTGTGGAGCTCCGCCGATGCGAAATAAGCCCACTTCAGGGCTTTCCTGCCCTCTTGCGCCGGCCGAGGTGGCAGTGTATCGGCCCTGAGGGGGAACGATTCTACGCATTGAGCGGGACCAGTAAGCACTACAAAAGCTTTTGTAAAGAAACTGTTCATCAATTCAGCCATCCATGAGGCAATATCCAATGTGGGAACCTTTGAAAGGTGGGGGCTCACCGGAACCTGGTGAAACTCCCGAATCCAAGCGTATGGCTTGAAATCCTGGATGGCGCGAAGCTGTGCGTTATGGCGCATTGCCGCTTTCAAATTTGGTACCTCTAGGTTCCGGACCATACATCTGGCGTTGGAATTGCGACAAGGACCGAAACCAAGTTATAGACTGTAATTACGCTTTAGTATTCTATTGAACGCCTGGAAACACAAGGGACTAGGACTGTCGGTATGGATTGCTTTTGATGGAAGTCCCCTCAGCGTCAAAGTTGCACCATATACCGTAACCAGACTAAGGCGGCCACCAGGCTGCCCAGTTCAGGTTCAAATAGCACAGGGCGATCGTCGTGGTTTAAACACTGTGCACGCGGTCGCTGTGCGTACTTTGTACCAGGTTCATCTCTAGTGGGGGACAATCTATTTTCTACGTCGTGCACGTGGCAATTACATCAACAACAGGGCTGTAGTTCCGCTTGATCTTACCCCCTCACCAACCCCGACTCCGTCCCTGTACCTTCCCAAATCGTGTAAGCACAGCTCAACAGCCACCTCACAACCAACGCCCCTACGGCGAGATCTATCTGTCCATGCGCTCCTCAACTTAATTTATTCCCGACACATGCAGTAACATGCTTGGGAGCTCCTTGATGCAAGCACGAGACTGCAGGCCTGTTCCTTTTCCTGCGCCTGGTCTTTGCTGCTGCACTTCTCGGTACCCGCGCAAGCAAAGGAAGCGAGCTGGAGCCTGGAAGGGATCAGCAATTGTCTGAACTTACCTGAGTGTTGGCGCTGCTGGTGTGCTGGCTGGCAGCTCCGGGGTTTGAATGCTGCCTTGGTTCAGTGCCTGTCGTGTGGACTGGCTTAGAGGCCAAGCTTTAGGTGCTATGGCTTGCCTTGAGGAGACTGGAGAGTCTACGTCTTCGCAAAGGGTGGTCCTGGATATTGTGGGGCAGCATGAAACTGGGATTCCAGAACTTAGATAAAATCTTCGCAAGGTTTTGATTTGCAGCATTATGTACCCCTCTGGAAGGATATTTTGCCATCCGATTACATCATGTGGGCTAGGAATTTAGACATCTGATTGTCTTGGGCAGGGTCTATCGTGTGTTTTGATTTATAGCTCGAAGTGTGCATCCTCACCACTGTTTAAATGTTATATAGTTGTTTGGCTTGACAGGACGTTCCAAGCTGTATTACTAGGATAAAAATAGAAAAAAGCTTAACTACGTTAGACGAGGCTCTAGTCTCAACGATGCACAGGCTCCATGTTACATTATGGCTACTCTCTTCAAATATCACCCCCACATTCTCTCAGAAGAGTAACAAATGAGAAATTGTACACCACAACTGCTCACAGCAACCATTGAGCTAGCTTCGGGTGTCATCTTCCAGATCCGCAATGAACTTATTTTACGTCAATGATTCTGAAGGCCTATATATAATGCCACTTTGGGACAGGACCTAAAATCGCGGAGTTTCGGACTGAGAGACTAGTCTTCGAAATATTTATCTCAGTCTACTGCACACATCACGATAATAGCCTATAAACCATCAAAATGACATTCCAAGAACAAATCAGGCAATTCAAATTTGAGAGACTTCTAGAATCTAATTCTGAGAATAAGATTGTTGCGTTGTTGGGAAAGATTGCCGGAAAGCACGCTATCCTTAGATTAGAGAGAGCCCATTATAACCTGGATGATCTCCCGTCATTGACATCTTCTCTGCTGAAAGATGCAGCTCTCACTGGATTCAATGACATCTACAAATGGGGTAATTGCGTCATGGAGGGCTCGCTACCAGACTTTCCTGACGTCAAGATCAACATGATATACCCTGCTACTAAGACGCACATTAACAAGTACATTCACCAGGATTATCACATTGTCTCCGAAACCCCTGAGATGTACAGAGACTTGACCCTGCCATATATCGAGACTCAGACTGGAGACAGACTCAAGTGGGTGAGAAACATTCTCTTTAAAGGTGCTGAGGCTGAGAGCATCGTTTACAGGGAGGAAGGAGATGATGGCTTCGTTCTGGCACCAGATATGAAGTGGGACGGTGTTAGCATAGACCAATTGTACCTCACTGCCCTTCTAAACAAGGGAACTGAGCTAAGAACTATCAGAGACCTGACGCAGGAACATATTCCATGGCTCAAGTCAGTGGCTGAAACTATCAGAGATGTTGTGTCAAAGAGGTACTCTGTTGAGCCTGATCAGCTGAGACTCTTCTTCCATTACCACCCAAGCTATTACCATTTACACATACACTGTGTCAATCTCTTACATAGCGGCCTTGGTTCTTCTATTAACGCTGGTAAAGCTTTCTTGCTGGAGGATGTTGTTGAGCAGTTGCAGTGGTTAGGAGAAGAGGGCTTCAAGAAGAAGACAATTACAGTTTTGCTGGGAGAGAACTACAAGCTGTGGAATATCCTCAACCAGGGCAAATGATATTTCCATATCATGATGAATAAATTCTAGTCTAATCAGTCAATATTTCTAGTCTTGTTCTAGTCCCTTCCCTTCAAGCGTCTCGCTTCCCCAGGTCCAAATAAAAATCAAAACAATAGAGCAACAGAATGGCGAAGACACTTGGGCCGTGGTATTTAAAAGCAATGAGCGATTCAAAGCAGCTATAGTACAATGGAAGAATCACGAACTAAGAGGTCACTTCTAGGGTTTGACCAATCTTCCGGAGAAGAAGAAGAGCTACCGCCTCCTCAGCGCATGAAGAAGCCTAAGATGGCGATGAGGTTCAAGCCCAAAGAAGAAGATAATGAGGGCGAGGCGGTAAGAGACTCAGGTCTCAAAGGAGCTGATAAACCTGAGGCTAAGGATACTAAAGATGAAGATGACTATTTGAAAATTGAAGTAGTTGACACTCAGCCTCCAAAATTCGGAAGCGATAGGGCTGGCGGCAAAGAAGAGAGGCCAGATACAGTGGCAAGGCTGAAAACATCCTTATTTGGCCAACTAGTTGCGATGGATGAGGCAGAGCAATCAGTAATGTCACCTGTTAATGCACAACCCCTGAAGTCCAAAGGTTTGAAAATGATGGAGAAGATGGGATTCAAGGTTGGAGATGTTCTTGGAAAGGACCAGGACAATAAAGATGCCCTGAGAGAGCCAATTGTTGTATTACCGAGAAATAACAAAGTCGGAATTGGTGCAGAAACTGTTGATTCAGCGGATAGCCTGAGTAAAGGTATCAACGCCAGCGATGAGAAGGAGTTCAAGGAGTGGAATCAAAGAGAGAAGCACAATCTCAAGCTACAGAGGCAGGTGTACAAGATGCAGAAATACTGCTTCGACTTTGAAGATGGAGAGATCGTCAAGGATATAGAGCAACTCCATCTCCAAGACTTGAATGTGTTATGGAGAGGATATGTCAAGCACCTACAGCAGGAGATCAAGAGAAAGAGGGAAGAGAAATTAGCTCGTGATGAGGATGGTGAGGTGTCTGAAGACCTCACGGTTGTGCAAGACATTGAATCCGGTGATGAGGATGAAGAAGACGAAGATGAGGAGCTACACATGTTCGAAGAGCAGTCTCCTGAGCAAAAGATCTCGAGACTGAATGCGCATCTCAGGTCCGACCATGACTTCTGCTTCTATTGTGGAGTCCGCTACGAAAACCAAGGTGATTTATTCCAGAATTGTCCTGGCACAACGGAGGAAGAACATTTGTGATAGATTAGCTATTGTTCAGCCTCACTTATGCCACTGTTACGTTATAAATTACTTGTAGTTCAGCGAGGCTCCGTTAAAGTCCCAATGATGTATTCTAGTCCCGCGCCAGGGGTCTCAGGTCCAAAAGCCATCTCCGCTGTTTACAAATCAAACTCCGCAATTACCATAACAATAGGAATAAGGTCAAAAGTTTCTTAAAACACATAAAATGCCCCTTCTTATCGGCATTGACGTTGGTGGTACGAACACCGACTCTGTGCTATTAGATCCTTCCAATAGAACGGCCTCTGTTGTTAGTTGGAGTAAGCAACTGACATCACCAAATGTGTCTAAGGGCATCAAAGATTCCATCGAAGCGCTGTTTGTTTCGGGCGCAGAGAAGCAAAACATTCTCTCTGTCACTATAGGAACAACACATTTTATCAATGCTATTGTTGAGAGAGACAGTGCCCGCTTAGAGAAGGTGGGTGTTCTCAGACTCTGTGGTCCGTACTCAAGGACAGTACCTCCATTCTCAAACTTCCCAGCGGACCTTAAAAGCTTGATTTGTGGATACACAGGGTTCTTAGAAGGTGGATACCACGTTGACGGTAACGAAATCGAAGCAGTTGATGAAGAAGAGGTTCGATTGAAGGCTAGAGAGATTAAGAAGGCAGGTCTCAGCGCTGTCGCTATTTCAGGTGTTTTCTCACCAGTGTTCCCAGATCAGGAGCTAAAAGTCGCTCAGATCTTAGCAGAAGAACTTCCAGATACCATCATTGTTCCATCGTACAATTTGAGTGGCATTGGAATTCTTGAGCGTGAGAATCTAGCGATCTTGAACGCCTCTGTGAAGAGGTTTGCTAACAAGATCATCAACACATTCGCCCAGGCTGTGAAGTCCACCGGCATCAATGCTCCCATCCTTTTGACGCAAAATGACGGTACCGTATTGACTATCAGAGAAGCGTTAGAGATGCCGATTAAGACGTTCTCCTCTGGTACCACCAACTCTATGAGAGGCGCTGCTTTCCTGGTGAACTCGCAGAGCGATTCCAATCTCAGTGGGAAGAACATCATCGTTGTGGATGTTGGTGGAACCACCACAGACGTTGGCCTACTCCAGTCAAACGGATACCCCAGAAAGACGTCGTCATTCTCATTCATTGACGGTGTCAAAACCCGCTTGGCCATGCCTCAAGTTGAGAGTATTGGTCTTGGTGGTGGTTCCATTGTGAGACTATACGATGATAAGGTAACGGTGGGTCCCGATTCTGTTGGCAATGACTTCTCTTTATCGATCGTTGGTGGTGGAGGTGTACTTACCACCTCTGATATTGCTATTTGGCAGGAACTCCACAACGGAGAGGCTGCTGGTAATCCGATCTACGCCATTGGTGATAAGGAACTTGTACGCCACAGCGTGAATGCGTCAGCCATCCCACTTTACTCTGAAGAGATCCTGAAGATGGTTGAAAAAGTGGTAGATCGAATGAAAACATCTCCTGAGGATATACCAGTGTTGTTAGTGGGCGGAGGCTCCTTCATTCTACCAAACACCATCAAAGGTGCTTCCGAGGTACTCAGACCTCAGTATTTCCAGGTCGCCAATGCTATTGGCGCTGCTATTGGAAGAATTAGTTCCACAGCGCAAGCCTTCGGTAAGGTGGATGATAAGGAAGCTATAATCGAGTCATTGAAGAAAGAGGCCAGTAATAAAGCTATAAAGAGTGGAGCCCTTCCAGAATCCATTACTGTGGTTGATATCTCTTCAGAAGAGCTTCCTTACGTGAACATGCACAAGTTTGAGGTCAAGGTCGTTGCAGACGTAAACTACGAGGAGTTGAAGTCAATCGAGTCATCAGACGAGTTCGATTCTTCCTTCGTTGAGGAGTCCCTCTCCAAGAGTGCACAGGGCCGCTCAAATGATGAGCAAGAAGTGGACTACGAGACATACACCCCAACAGTCAACAATAAAGAGTGGACTTTGAGCGAAACAGATCTTGAATTCCTAAGAGTCGGAACTTATATCCTCGGCTGTGGTGGTGGAGGTGACCCTTACCCTCAGTACCTCATCGCTCGCAATTTACTCTCCCAGGGCCATAAGATGACCGTGGTGGACCCAGACGATATCAGCGAGGATAACCAATCGATATTTGTGGGGTTCGCCGGAAGTCCTACTGTTGCATGTGAACGTATCCAAGGCTCTGAGGTCATCAATGCTTATCAATTGCTGAACCCTGGCAATATTGAAACCGTCATCTCGCTCGAAATCGGAGGTGGCAACGGGTTCCAGGCGCTCCTCCTTGGAGCGGAGCTCAATAAGAAGGTCATCGACTGTGATCTAATGGGAAGAGCGTATCCTATGATTTGGCAAATCACACCAGTTGTTATGAGCGATAGGCCCTGCTACTCTCCATGCGCTTTCAGTGATGGCAATGGTAACGATGTTCTCGTGAAGAACACGAAGACCAACAAAGCAGCTGAGAGCCTAATTAGGGCTGCATTGTCAGAGCTCGGGATTTACGTGGGGTTGGTCTCATCAGTGGAAAATGTTCAATCCATGGTTATCAAAAACAGTATCTCCTTGGCCTGGAGAATCGGTAGAGCTGTTAGTATCGCTAAGCAGCACTCCAATATCGCTAACGTCGCTCAGTACATCATAGACTCTGTGAAGCCGACCTCGGCCAAACAACTCTTTGAAGGTAAGATTGTCGCCGTCGACAAGAAGGTCACCAAAGGCTATGTTTTTGGTGAGGTGGTTATTGAGTCCCTAGACAAGCAGATGATGAGGATACCCTTCCAGAATGAGAACTTGCTGGCCAAGATTGATGAGAAGGTAGTGGCCTCTGTTCCTGATTTGATTTGCGTTTTAGACTCGGAGACAGGTGGAGCTGTGGGAACGCCAGACTATAAATACGGCTTAGCTGTTATAGTTATCGGAATTGCGCCATCTGACCACTGGACTACAAAGAAGGGCCTTGAAGTGGGAGGTCCTAGTGCATTTGGCTTCGATGACGTTGAGTACAAAAGCGTTGGAACTTACACCAAAACGGTCGGTGTGATTGATGAGTATGCTAGCTAGACACTTAATATATATTAATATACCCTGTGATACATTTTTAAGCATAATCTTTATCATGTAGAGGATGACCTATGCTGCGCTCTGATTGGCCAGATCGGTGATGGCCTCGAGGCCCCAGACGTGCTGGGGGCACATGCTGGGGTAAAGACCATAACTACGAACAAAACAGTAACAGAGAGCCAAATACACTCAGCTACAGCCAATTTCATAGAAACTTCATTAATATATTCAATTGAGTCTGTTTATAGTGCAAATTTAGAATGTTTTATAATGCAGTGTAGCCGAAGCACTCAGTACTGGCGGGCAGCCTCCTGACAAGCCTTCAACTGCTGGAGGTAGAAGTCACAGATCTGCATGTTACCGTCGTTCTCGGTCAAACATCTGGTGAAGTTTCTAGCATCAACATCACAAGCAACAGCGCCCTGCTGCTGGTAAGCCTGGGACTGGAGCTGAGCTGGGGCAGCCTGTTCAGCTGGAGCAGCTGGAGCGGAGGAGCCACCAAACATGGAGGTGATACCAGCACCAAGAGTGTGGCCAATGGTAGAACCAACGGCAACACCAGCAGCAGTGGAAGCCATGTTAGCGAACAAACCTGGCTGACCGGAGGACTGCTGGGTCTGTGGGCGGGAGTAAGCGTTTGGCTGTTGTGGAGGAGCGGTAGCAGCGGCTGTGTGAGCGGATCTCTGCTGAGTTGGAGCAGAACGCTGGACTGCTGGACGGGAACCACCGGATCTTCTGGCCATTTTGTATTAGTTGTAATTAGTTACTTGTGTAATCGGATGGAGAGAGTTGTTGATGCAGTTGATGTTGTTAACTTGAAGTGGCGTTGGCGCCTTAATATGAATTTTTTGAACGGTTGGGGCCACACTTCAAGAATCCAGGGGCGTGGGGCTAAGATTGGTCGATTGACTTAAATGTGAGAGTTTGAGCTCACTAATTTTAGGTTATTGGGTATATCCTATGGTGTTAAGTACAATTATTGTGTTGTATTTGTAAAAAATCAAGTGAATTGGCCATGATTCCCATTCCCGGCGCTGACCCCGATCTCGGCTTCCACCACGCTCTAGAAGCTCTCGGCTCGGAGCTCCGGCAACGGTGGAGTTAAGGGAGTTGAGTGCACTTCACTACGCTGTAATTAGATAATAAGAACGAAAAATTAACAAAGATATATGGAATACCGCAACGAGTGTGTCCAGTAGAAAAGAACTAAATATGGAATTTGCTTCTGAATCTGTCCCTCAGCGTAGAGGTGGAGGACGGCTCAATATTCTCAGTGAACTCTTTCTTGAGAGCATCAGAGTTAGAGTCATCCTCCTTGTAGGAGTCGTAAGAGTCGTGTGGAGTAACACCCAAAGCGTGTGCCTCCTCTGGAGTGAATGTCTGGTAGACATCGTACTCGTCAATCTCGCCAACACCAACTGGAGGGAAGAACTTGTTGATAACCACGTGCACAAGGAAGGCGATTGGGTAACCAATAATGAAGGAGATATAGAACATCTTAATGGCAGCCTGTGGAACGGAAGTGAGTGCTGGGTTCACAGATGGGAATCCAACAATTCCTGGAACAAATCCACAGATCCACGAGACAACTGCACGCCAGTTGACACCAGCAGTGTACCAGTAAATGGAATCCTTCTCGGCTCTGTACAAATCAGTAAGTTTGAGCTTCTGGTGTCTAACGAGGTAGTACTCTGCGGTGAAGACACCGATCATAGGACCAAGGAAACAACCATAAGAACTGAGAACGGACAAGAAAACAGAGGCATTAGCCAAAATTTGCCATGGCTGGATGACAATAGAAATAATCATGATGATGTAAGCACCACGGCGAATGTTGATCCATCTTGGAGCAATGGCAACCAAGTCGATACCACCAGAAACACCATTGTCGATGGTGTTAAGACCCAAGGTAGAGACAAGGAAACCGAGGGAGGCAAAGAAGGCAGCACAACGAGATTTTGGACCATAGTCCTCCAAGATCCACTGCTCAATGATGTTTGGAGGGTTCCAGAGGTTGAGCTCACCAACATCACCGTAGGATTGAGCAGCAGCAGAGGTACCCAAAAGACCGAACAATGGAACGACTGTACCAAAAAGCATGATAGAGACGAACTGACCCCAAACCTGATAACCCGGTTTCTTTGCGAATCTGGAGAAGTCAGGCTGGTTGGCCAAACCGACAGCGAAAGTGTTGATCACAGCGTTGATACCGTGCATCCAGGCCATTCCCATATCGGCACCTCCCTTAACAGTGGACTTAGAGTGAAGAAGCTCACCAGCTCCACCGGCGTGCACCATGGAGCCGATGGAAGTACCGAAGACAGCAAAGAAAGCGATAATGGTGATGAACTTGAAAGGGTAGTTGAATTTCTCTGGTGGGATGTAGAGGAATGGAATCGATATCACGTGGTAAATGACGAATCCAATGAACTGCTTCAGCGTCATTGGAAGCGACTCTGGCAAGGTGTTGTGCAAAGTGTTGAAAGATGGGAAGATTGTGGACAGAATAAGTGACACCAACTGTGCGCAGGTGAAAGACTGAACAGCGTACCACACGATACACAGCACAATACGCTGGATCAAGGCCAAGAAAGAGCCATAGATACCAAACGTGAAACGGCCATAAATCGGGTAGCCAACGTGCCAAACAGCACCACCCCATCCGTGGGAGAGAGCCACAGCGAAGATGATGAACTTTGCGAGAATCACCACAACCATGGACTGCCAGACATTAAGACCGAGCGACAGCAACGTACCACACGACTGCCATGTTGAGATTGAAAGTGCAATCACGTTCCAGAAACCCAGAAAGTCCAGGTGACCCCAAGTACGCCTACTAGGAGGCAAACAAATGACATCTGGCGATTTCCAGTTGTCTGTGGCGACAGTGGATGAATCCTTAATCTTTAGAGCGTCGATGAAACCCATCGTGCTTGTTGTGAGTTGCTAGATCTAGATTCGAGTGTAAGCGTACTCTCTAGTTCTTAGAGTGTTCGTTTCTAGAAGTTGAATGTAGCCTTTTGAAATTTAATACTTTCACAAGGTACAGACTTATCTCAAGTTTGTTGTTTTTCGCCCTTTTTCTTTTTGACAAGCCGATGACGGGTGGCTGCGATGTGGTGTGGGGCAGATTTCCGTACTTACAGCAACAAAGTGCTTGAACGCTTAAACTAATCTGACACTAGCACTGGGGCAGGCCAAGCTTTAAAATCAGGATAAACTCTGCTATTTATCAAATCTACAGCACCACAGATCGTTGGGCCCTGAGCTTAACTCTATCCCACTCGAGGCCCACCCGAGGCAGTGGCACTGTATGGCCAGATTTACCTTGTGTGTAGATCCACGTACGTTTCTGCAATTCGCATCCACCGTTGGCCTCGTGCATAGAGAGTCCAGCGCTCTGATTGGCTCTTGGCCCTGAGATCATGCACTTCTATGTACTACACACCCTCTTATGTTGCTGTCTTGTTGCCTGGCTGCCTCGGAGTGCGCGCTGAGGGCGCAGGTAGAGGTAGTTTTACTCGAAATAGATAGCATTTCCCCCTGTTTGCCAACAATAGGCACATTTTGTCTCCTTTACTCCTCACTGAACAAAGCCTTTTTCACTTGGAGAAGCTTCGGACGATCGCAGCAACGGTGCAGCACGCTCGGAGGATCAACGATCTGATGCACTTTCATCACACTCCATAGACTGGGTGTAAGAAGGAAGAGTTTGATCACCTGTTCAATGTTCTATAGCCGCGCTGCCTCGATATGATCCTCGCAATGCTGTTTGTTGCCTCTAAGCCCATTCATAGATGAGGCACTGACGCTGAGGCGACCTTTATTATTATCCTCACCACTGTGCCTCACAACCGAGTATCGACGATCTGCGTCCACCCCGGGTTTCGGTTGGAGGAGAGAATCTACTAGATTAATTTCTAACCCTGCCACACGCCTCTCGATGGAATGTGTGCCTTCGTTAACGCCTACTGTCTACTGCACGTGCCAAGTGAACGCTGAAGTGCTGCTTCATTTGCCCTCCACATATCTCGTATCCAAGGCGTGTGACAACATATACAGCGCCCTAGTACTGAACCGCTATGCTCATGCTCGCCTTGAAAAATTGGCCCTTCGAGGTCGTTCTCTAACCATCCATCCTCCTTTTCTTTGTCACGTGAAGTGCACGTATCATGACACAACGTCTACCACGCTTTAGAGCGCCCGGATCGGCCACATATTCATCTTGTGTGCTCCATACCGTATTCCATCGCATTCGACCGCCAGTGCGTACGTTCTTTGGTTTGTGGGGCATTTTCAGCCGAGATGAGATCTGGTGGACCCAACTGGCACAGCTGCGGCAGTACTAGCAGCTCAGCTCGTGTGTTACCACTGCTAAGGGTCTCTGGCCAGAGCCATATGACAGCGTTGTGGTACTCCCACGCGCAGTGCGCCGGGCCCGCATACAGGACTCAAGACATTGTCTAAGAGTTCGCCAGCTAGTATTGGAGACTGTAAGCCTATATATAGCTCCTAAGGATTAGCTGGGTATTCCAATTGATCAAGCCTTCAAATCCTGCCTCGGTTCACTTCAGATTGTGAAGCAGCAGTGCGTGGATTGACAGAGTAGTTCGAGTACCTCGCCGGCTCAGCTTTAATGGTTCAGCAGTAAGGCACAATT
The DNA here is from genome assembly GCA_030558335.1 of Petasospora stauntonica. Lineage (NCBI taxonomy): Eukaryota > Fungi > Ascomycota > Saccharomycetes > Phaffomycetales > Wickerhamomycetaceae > Petasospora > Petasospora stauntonica. The sequence goes on from JAJMSG010000009.1 coordinate 108,626, forward strand.
TATGTACTCTGTTTGAGGTACACCACAGCAAGGCCGCAGACTGAGCACAAACCTGAGAGGTTGTGGCCTAAGTTTTGGCCTAGTCTTTGACAGGTCTGTAGAGAACTGAATCAAGGCACGGTATTGTACGTGGGGCAAAGCCGGGGAAGCGAGATTTCGAAGACAAGAGCTAGATTAGATAAGAAGCCACCCCAGCTACAGCTTACACTATATCACGTGAATCGGTTAGTTGACTGTGTTAATACCTCATCTTGGTCGGCTTTCTCCATCACGCCCGCCGAACTAGATTCTCTCGTGCGTACATAGAACTGCTTCCACACACAATAGTGGAATCATTATCGGTCTGATATGAACTCTATTCCATCTCTTCTAGGCCCAAAGTGCACAAGTTTCATGGATAAGAAAAGATTCTGGATCTGCTGTAGTTCTCAGCTAGCAGATTTCATTGTGGATCCAAGATCGTATATCGGGTGTTCCATGTGGGGCGTGAACAATAAGTTGCGGACTTGAAGAATAAGACACATTGTTTTCGGCGGACCTTTCTGGGGCCGCTGTGCCACATATTGTCTTAAAACTGGACTCTTTCAAGTGCCCAAGCCTACAATTGTCGCCTTAACCCCTGCTTTGGCACTAATTCTACATTCCCTTCCCCCAAGAGAGCCATACAAAAGTCTCATCTCGCAGCCAAATCGGCAGACATGCGGACCTTTTCTCAATCGCAGCGGAAGAAAAACGGGCGGAGACGGAGCTCCGCAGCATGCGGCAAAACTTGCAACCTGCTATAGTGCACACAAGCACCAGGTTGTAAAACAAGAAAAAGATCCGATGTGTCAGCAAGCTTTTTCCCTGTCTTATAAAGGAAGCTGTCTCCCCGTACTCTGCAGCATCATTCAGGAGCGAGTTATTTAGACGACGGTCGATATCAACACGATAACTTTAGATTGCATTGTTCTGTCATTGGTCATCAGATCTACAACACAAGTGATTTCTGACCACATTCACTTATCACACGTCAAACACTCCCCACAACTCACATCATCACAACCTAAACAATGACGACAGGGACAGGGCCAGTTCACGAAGTCAGAAACCTCACAGAGTTCGCTGAGGCTCTCAAAACATCTAGAGTGGTGGTACTTGACTTCTACTCCACAAGATGTCCGCCATGCACAGTAGTTGCTCCGCTGTATCGCTCGCTAGCAGAGAAGTACCCAGATGCTAAGTTCTACCAGATCAACGGTCTCTCAGAGGAGGGACTTAAGGTCCAGCAGAGTATAAATGTTGTTTGGTGGCCTACGTTTGTCATCTACGTCGATGGCCAGGAAGTATGGAGAGTCAAGATCCCAAACCCACCTCAAGAATACCCAACTCAGGAGCTCGAAAGGGAGCTGGTCAAGGTTTACAACTAAGTCTAAGCCTCTCCTTCATTCGAGTGCTTTGTTTTACACGCCTCTCGCTGCATTTTGATTTAATCGCCTTTTTGTTGTTGTTCTTCTTTTTCTGCTAACTACCCATTTTATCAAGAGACAGGTGCGCACACACAGCTAACATGCTTAACCTGTGACCTTATACACCCATGGACTCTTTACTTGAACGAATTCACGCCACTTCACCATTCGCTTGCTCACAGACTTCACCGGCGTAGCCATTGACTTCTCTGCAGTTGTTGAACCACATGTTGAGGTGGTAAGCCCGTACTGCATTGATCCCTCCACCTCCTGCTCGGCTCCTAAAGTTTTAATGCCCCAGGAAAAACGACAAGGTGCCGTAACAATGTACGTAGCGCCCATCACTCTCATGAATCACTCCTTTGCATTAACACTCCTCACATAAGAGTTAATCCGACTCCGAGAAGAGCTGTGGCTTAAACTCTGTTTGTGTCCCAATTCGGCATCTTTCTGCTTCCAGCCATTATCCAAGGTTAAAATTGCTTTTTCACCCTTGGCTGCCACCCTCTGCTGCCAGGCTGCCTCGGTCAACGGCCTCAGGGCGCGGAGGGCCCACCCCTGGAATTTTACAATCGAGGTGAGAAAATGTGGGTAAACTAAAGCCCGGCGGCCGTGCGTGGATTTGTATGTAAAGTTGATGCCCCAAATATAACAATCTTTGGAGAAACAATTTTACTGGTACATCCGTGATTTCTTCACCTGGCAATATCCGAGCATCTCCATCTGCTTAAACGAAATCCTTTGACCAGGGCCTTTTTAGTGTGCTGAAGCCGCCCACCGGAATCCCTTTTGGTTCAATAACAACTAACAACAACAAGCCCAAGGCAGGCAGCTGAGATCATATCACTTAAAGCGTGCTCGCCCAACGGCTCTGAAAGGCTTTCTCGCACTGCAGTTGAGTTTATCATCTAATTTATACAAAAAATCTGTCTTTGAGCTCGATCTGTTGTGGACCCCACCACATCCTCATCACTAATGTCATCGACACCAGCACCGCTGCTCGAACAGCAACAAAAACAGCGGTCTCTGTCCCATTACGACACGACTCCAGTTCCTCAAGACCACAGCCAACAGCAGGCTCCTCCTCCGAAGAAGTCAAACACAGGTGGTAAGAGATCCCATGCCTGTGGTCCATGTCGAAGACTGAAGAGGAAGTGTGACCTTCAAATCCCTTGCAGTACCTGCAAATCTGGAAGAAATACCAAGATCGATGAGTGTCTCGCCAACCCAGCACAGCCTTTGAACAATATCCAGGAGCTGATAGCTCCAAATCCTAAGTTTGCCAGAGTCAAGACTTCTGCAGGCAACTCTCCTATTTCTCCAGCGGATCATGACTCTCCTAATGGGCAAGTGAAGAAGCAAAAAACAGGGCGCACGTCGAGTTTTGGACAATTTGAGATCAAGAACGACGACAACGCTCACACATATGCTACTTCGCCGCTTTCCCACTCGAATATGTCCCATATGGACCCTCATCATCAACATCAGATACATTCGCAGCGTCACCACTCACAGACTCAGATGCCTCCACAGGCTCACCTTCCTATGGCTACACACATGTCAACAGCGAGTGTAAATTTCCAGCCACAGCCGATACTGCCTCAGCTAGGAGCTCTGCCGACCCTTCACCAACCGCAGACCCAGCAGGCACAGTGGAACAACCACAGCCCAGACAACTTACGACAGGTCTCTTCATATCCAAACCAGTCATCGAGTTCATACGACTCCCCTTCAAGCTCAGGGCTGGCCGCTGCGCAAACGATGCCACAGGACGTCAGTTACAATCTCCATCAACAGTTGCAGTCACAATTTCAGCGTATCCAGGCTTTAGAGAACGAAAACGCCGAAAGCCGAGCAAAGATTGTGACACTACAACAAGAGCTACATACAAAGGACTCCAGTAATGGCTCGTTGGCTAACTCTCACCATGGTGGTTATGCTACCAACCACAATATGGATCCAAAAATGGAGTACAAGTGGAAATATATCAAGCTGCTGCCATCTAAAATCCAAACCAAGCTCCTAGTTGAGTTTTATCTCCAGAACATCGATTACATCTACCATCCTGTTCACCACCCATCCTTCAGAGCATCTTTGGAGTCATTCTGGGAGGACCAGGCTTCAGTAGATGTTGGCTGGCTGGCGACTCTCTTCATGGTGCTGTGTTTGGCTGCAATTCATCTCCCAAAGGGTCTTATCAACATCGATCCAGCAGAGATTGAACGCTCTCACAAGATTTGGTTCGACGCCTCAAAGGAATGTATCGACCTGGCTGATGCTGCTAGAAAGGCACCATCAGACTTCCATCTCTATATTTTGCAGTGGTGTTCTTTGTGCCAGCTCTACTTCTATGCTACAAGACGTGCTGAGCAGTTGAATGAGATTCTGTCGAAAGCTGTGGAAGATTGTCATGCTATGGGACTAGACAAAGACGATAAAGACAATCCAAATTTGCTTGAAGTCGAGCTCAAAAGAAGGCTGTGGTGGGATATTTGTGGTTGCGATACGTTTAGATCGCTTTCTCTTGGTGTTAAGCCAATGATTCGCTCTTATTGCTCCGATGTTCCCTTCCCATCCAACTGTAACGATGCCGATATCACACCGGACTCCATCAAGCTTTGCTCGATGAGTGTTCCAACTGATAACTCCTTCAACATCTACCGTGCGGTGATGATGAAGATTATGAACGGTATCTTCGAAAAGGACCACCAATTCAAGGCGGAGGATATGAAGGGTTTAGAAGACATCAAGGACAAGGTCTTTAGAGGGTTAGTGGAAATTGACATGGAGCTATGCCAAACAAACAAGAGTTGGTTCTTCGAGCTCGACAAGCAAGGATCCATTCCTTATGTGATTGATCCAAAGATCCACTTCCAGCACCATATGCTTCACACCTGCATTTGTATTCATAGATTTAGAATTTACCAGAACTATCTTCAAGAGGGTATACCAGTCGCTTGGGAAGTGGCCAAAAGCACTGCCAAGGCATTGTTCCATGTTTACAGAAGACTCAGAGGTATTTATGATCTCAAGAATCCATTGTTCCTCCCACAGATCCACCAAGCATTCACAGGTTCCGTTGTCCAGTCCATGATGCTGATGTTAAACAAGATGTCCTTGACCGACCAAACTACGTTGTACGAGGACATTGATTTGATGTTAAACGACTTGGAGAAGTTGGGTAAGGAGGTGTTCATTCTCAAGCCTGAAATCTTGAAAGAGAGTTTCAAGGTGCTCAATGTTCTGAAGAAGAACATCAACAAAAATTTGGTAGAGCTGGAGAAGGACCAGAAGGACATTGTGTCGAACGTGTTCGGTGGTAAGGACATGACAGAAAGTTACTTGAAGAAGTGCACTGTGTCCTTCATCATTGATGGCGAACAAGAGAGCGATACTCAGGAGGATATGCCAACGCCTTATGACTATGCCAACCAGTTGGGTTCTCTTATTGATAAGCAGCTCATTCAAAAATCGGTACTGAAGTTTAATGAGATCGAGTCCAAGCTTAAGGCTGGAGAGACCATGTCTGGGAGAAGAGGGTCTATTAGACCGCCAAATACACCAATGTTTGGTCCACAGAATGGTTCCAATCTCCACAGGGGTGCTCCTACGCCTCAGCCTTTGAACTCCACTGCATTAGTGAGTAATCACGTTCCTGGTCCGGTTCACGGCCCAACGCAGATGGCACCTCCGGGCGACGACCTCGATGAGCGTGCTCGTCACATGACTCCTTTCGAAGTGAACTTCAATGACATCGACACTTTCTGGAGCGATATGGGGCCACAAGGTCTTGACGAACTGAACAACATGTATTACTCCGAGTTCAGTGGTTACAAGATTGGCTAATCTTCGGTATTCATCTTTCGCTATGTTACTCGAGTATTATTATTTTATTATTGTCATCTAGGATGCTTTACTTTTCTTGACGGTTGTTTTACTTTATATTATTTAATTGCAATGGATTACTATATATTCATCATCACTTATAAGTAGACCTTCTCGAATGACCAAATCGGGCAAAATGTAAACACGCGAATGGCTTCCCTCAAAGGCGAAAACTCAAGCAGCAAACATCAACACAAACTCCACCACAATCAACATCATTGAATAACAACAACTACTCAAAGCAATATAAAAAAAACAATGCTAAGAACTGCTAGATCTATGCCGTCGCTCAGAGTTGTTGGAAACCTCGCCAAAAACGAGATCCAGCAGCAGTCGAAGGCATTCAGTACCGCTGCTACCAAGTACCATTTGGTCTCTCTAAACATCCCAGATTACCAGCACAACGTCTCACTTAGATATCAGTCCTTCACCAGATCAGTCCACCAGACCATCCAGAAGTCTCAGACACCAATCATGAATAAAAAGTCAGAGTTCAGTATCATGTCACTGAACACCTTGAAGGCGGAGTGCCGCAAGCGTGGTCTCAAGGTCAGTGGCCGCAAGGCCGAGCTTGTCTCCAGAATTGCAACCCACGAGTCCTCCTTCTCAACCCGCTCTGTGCACTCAATTTCTACGCAGTCGAGACCTGAGAAGAAGACGCCCGTGGTGAAGGCCAATGCTCAGACAATCAAGAGATTCTCAAACACTACACATGTTGAAGCCAAGGGCGACGACTCTCACATCGACTTCATCAAACCGGTCGATATGACGCCACCAAAGCTTGTGGAGGATGACTACGTGGTTCAGATCCCATCGTTGTCAGCTGAGGCTTCTCAAACTCCTGTCACCCAGTTAGAGATCCAGATGACCCAAGCTGGAAACCCTAACGAGACCGTCGTCTCCAAGGCCGCTGGCTCCGATACAAAGATCTTTGAACAGGGTTCCTTAGAAGATGTTGTTTCCCAAAATGCCTCAGTTCTAAAGACGGACGCTAAAGACTTGCTAGGCGAGGTGGAAGAAGCTCCGGAAACACCTTATGAGTACGAATATAACAGTGTCTCAGGCAACGATAAGAAGTTCCTTGGAGGATTCCTTGCTGCTGTGGGTCTCTGGTGGGTCATTCCAGATGGCAAGAAAAAGAAGGAAGAGAAGAAGGAAGCTGACAAGTAGTCTTCTCTCTGCTATTTATTGGAACGGGACATGAGGTTAAGGTGGGTTATTGGGCACGCAATTTTAAGTCGTTTTAGAATCGACATGAATATTGATTTACATTACACATTTGGTTTATGAGTTGTGAGCAGTGCTTACTTGTAGAAGATTAGGATAATGAGCACACTCAATCGTCAAGTCCGGCAATGATGTATTGTGAGTGTGGAATCTTTTGAATTCAGCACTTCGAAAAGTTGAGATATATGTAATAATTGAGCCAGTAGACCGCTCGATACTTCGAATATATCAGCTAATTGCAGTTGTATTTTAGAATGTGAAATTACCACCCGTTTTCCTATACGCGATGATAATTGGTGTCCGGATGTTTTGCGACATATTCCATCAGTGAGGTTTGAAATTGTGATTTTGAGTTATTCTTGGTGGTAGGACCTATTTTTTACATGATGTTTGCTTGAGTCTTACTTCAACTGACTTAATAAACATGTTTCATTCTTGATTTATGGAAGCTTATTTTTCAAAAAAGTTCTGCTTCTCAAATTTAGCGACTCTCTTCTTCATATTTCAAAGACAATCGGTTCATTTTCAACCATCATCCCATGGCGCGCGGCCTGCTATTTCAAGATATTTAATATATTAATAGCATTTGACTTGATAAGATGAGCTTACAAAAGTGTTTGAATTGCCCAATGAACCCATAATAAAAGTAGTACGTACTAGTTAAAATATAGAAAATTTGGTAAGGACACACAGCCATAACTTCGAGGCTACAATAAAACAAAATGATAAGCCAATGAATGTATTAAATACCCTCAATTAGTGCAAATATATACCCACACTAAGCAAAGTTAGTCCCGTGAGCAGCAAAGGCGTCACCGTTATGCTATAACTCGCCTGTCCACGATGGTAATGCCCTCCATATCTCTGCAAATTAAGAGTATCGTTGATCTCAGACTCAACTGTCTTCTTCCCCGTCGTTTGAAACTTCTCTTCGAACCAGTCATTTTTGGTGTCGTTGGGCGATTTGTGTGATGTTTTCACAAATCTTTTCTGGATCATTCGTCTTTCGAACCATAGATTGCCCTTGAGATGAGAGTCGTAATCGAAGTGAGGCACATCATAGTTGGAGCCCGTTGAAGACATTGAAGAAGGATCCATGTTTGCATATTTTGACGTCGAAGGCTGATATCCAGGCCCATAGTGGACCCTATTTCGTGTGACATTAATTCCTCCTGGAGAGTACATCCTTGTTGGAGAATGCTGCGATGTGACGCCTCCATAGCTCATGGATCTCGGCTGGGAAACTCTAATTTTAGCATCATAAGCACTTCTTTTCTTCTCGTTTGATAGAGTCTCGTATGATGACACGATTCTGATGTAATTGTTCTTAATGATGGGTTTCAGAGCCGTTGGAACGCGTTGATTGACGTCCGGGTGGAAACGCTTCGACAGCTTTCTGAAAGCTGCTTTGATCTCCTTTTTATCAGCTGTGTGCTTGATTCCAAGGACCTCATATGCTGTGAGTGACTGAGGAAACTCTTTGATCTCCGGAGCATGGCCGTGGCTGTGGCTACTGGCATGATTATGGTGAGTTGCTCGTTGGGTAAAGGTTTGAGAAAAGTGCCGTATTGGGACCAAAGGCACAGAAAGGCACTTCATGTGAGACGCAGAGGCCCTGGTGACCCTCTGAACAATCATTTTGACTCTCAACTGAGCTAAAGGGCTGTTATCGATGATATAATATGCCCAAGTTGGGTGATTTGATACCTTTCAGTGGGGAAGAGTTCGTTGATAGAGCCACGCCTCTGCTTTATATATGAGATGAGGTTACGGCCGTATGTTCAAAGGATTTACAAGATATATATACATTTCCAGTCATACAAAGCCACAATAAGCATAAATGCAATCAGTTGGTACACCGGAGGCTTTTAACTCCAGAAGACACCCCTTTTGGCTAATTTTTTTTTGATTCGGGTGTCGATAACGCACATACTCATACATGAACGCCAGCACTAAGCAGATGCTACGGATCTGAGTGGGCAACATCGCCGGTTTCGGCTATGTTCTTATCTCCATTTTATTAAATTATTCGTCGTCATCTTCGTCATCGTCCTCGTTAAAATCCAAGCTGATCCACCCGGGCCAAGCCAGTTCGTCCCTCATCATCTGCCTCAACATGTCAGTCAAGAACTTTTCGACCTTGCCAACATTTCTAAGCACAGATCCATCGCCCTGAGAATCTCCAATCTCACTTTCAATTCTCATCGACCTAATGATGTCAATACGTGATCTGTAGGCTTCCCTGTCCCGAGACACCAGCTGCGATGGGTTGCTTAGTAAGCTGTCGAACTGGTCATCAGTGACATCACAAAGGAACGACAGATACACCACTTTATTGACATGTGACACGACAGCCAACGAGTGGATACCTAGGTCAACAATCCGAAGCTTCACAGGAAGCTTTATGAAGCCAGGAGATGGATAATTTAAAAGTAGATCGACCTGAACCTCGATTGAGATGTCTCCCTTGTACTCGATCTCTAGAAGCATCTGTATATCCCTTGATCTTAGCTCTTTCTCTCTCTCCTTCTCGCCATCTTCAATGTCTTCGCCTGGCTCACCAGCTTTGCTATTGTGCGTGTTCTGGTCCTCGCCGATCTCCGAGGAGGTGCGAACATTGGAGCTCTGGTCAACAACGTTAAAGAGACCTTTAGTGATCTCCACGGACTTATTTCTTGGCCTCACAGACTCATCCAAGGAGTTGCTCTGGTTCGTTTCATCTTCTTCACTCTGTTGATGTATATAGAACTCCTCGAAAGGGTCTCCAATGTGTCGTATCGTCACTTGTGGTGCCTCTGTTCCTAACGATACATGCGAAACCCTTAGGTTCTGGAGATAGTCAGGCAACGCCATTCCTTGGAATTGGTCATCCAGAAACTCTCTGATGGACTCATTCAGTGATTCATCACTCTTGAAGTCCTGCCAGTTGATATCAATGCTCATTTTGGCCACTTTTAACTGGTCTAGAAGCTGCGGAGAGTAGTGTTAATAAGTATATGTTGAGGTTATGCTTTCGCGGCTTGAGCTCGATGATGAGTATGTCTCGGGGGCTGGGCTTAAACGAGCATCTGAGAGGGGACATATATGTCACAGAAAGAGGTGAGGTTCTCAACAGATCTACCACTTAGTCCTTCATAGAGGCCTGGAGTTCCACAATGCTCGCTTTGTCGGCCAAAACTACAAAATTAGTACCCAGAGTACTGGTGCACGGGCGTGCTCATCTTCATACTACACCGAGCCCCCAGTTTAAGAACTTCCTGAAGGATAAGCTTAAAAACAACACATCTGGAGACCAGGAACATGTTGTACAAAGAACTCTGTCACATCCACCAGAGCTGTTTTATGAAGTCGTCTCAGATGTTGAATCTTACTCCAAGTTCGTGCCGTATTGCACACGCTCGTTCATCAATGTCAGAGACCCTGAAACAAAGCAACCCACCGAGGCTGGAATCAGAGTTGGCTGGAGATCATTTGACGAAGAATTTGTGTGTCAATTGCACTGCGAGCCGAGCAAAATCGTGATAGCTGAAAGCATGACACACTCGTTGTTTGAGCATCTCTATACGAAATGGACTATAACTCCGATTCCTCACAAAGAGCACTCTTGTCATATGGAATTAGTGCTAAAGTACAAGTTTAGATCTCAATTGTACAACACAGTGAGTGCAATGTTTGCTGAGAGCGTTAGTCAGCTGGTTATCGGTGCGTTTGATAAGAGAGCACGGGAGCTGAGACGTCTTCAAAGACATGCTCGCTAAACGGGACCAACGAGAGCAAAATCGAAGAACACCATATCAATTGATATGACCATAGATAAAGGTGTAAATAGAAGAGTCATATAGAGCTACATATAGAATTTATGGAAATAAATGTGTCAATATAAAACCTCAAGAAACACCCAAAGTGGAAACTACGCGATCCCGACCGATAAATCCAAATACACAGAGATCCAAATTTACCACAACCAGCCTTAAATCTCCCAACTGACCATTAAAACAAAATAATTAAAACCACCAAAAACTCACACATGAGTCGACTGTTTGCAGAAGCCGAAGATCCCTGGGCACTTCCCACACCAAAACACAATTGGGATAGTGCGCAGGCCACAGGACCGATGGAAACTATGGAGCAGGAGGACGAACAACAACATAGCGATACAGAGGCAGGCGAACACCCTTTGACACACAACGGGCCAGCTACGGAGTCAGTTCTAGGAAGCACAGGACTTGGTGAGAGCGTTTGGGGCATCAATAACGACGCCAATGATATTCTTGGTGCTAGCCAAACAGTCGCTCATACCGGTGTTACTGATAACAACCCTCTGGAGCACACTGTCAGCAATTCGAATGGAGTCAGCTCGGACTTCCATCATTGGTCGGAATCAATTCGCTCAGAGTATGTTGCTACTTCTCCTGATGTTATATTTGTTTCGGAGATTCCTGAGAGAGAGGGCATTCTATTTAAGCATACCAACTATCTGATTGAGCATCATGTTGTTCTGGAAGGCGAGGCGGAGACCACACCGGGATCTTCTGAAAAGCGAGTTGTCAGGCGTTATTCCGACTTTTTATGGCTGTTAGAGGTCCTCTTGAAGAGATATACCTTTAGATTGGTGCCTGAGCTGCCACCCAAGAAGCTTGCTTCGGGCTCTGATCCGTTGTTCCTCGAGAGAAGACGTCGTGGCCTTGCTCGCTTCCTTAATGGCCTTGTTCGCCACCCTGTGCTCAAAAAAGAGCCACTGGTGGTGATGTTCCTCACAGTTCCTACCGATCTTGCTGGTTGGAGACGCCAGGCGCAGTATGACACTTCGGAGGAGTTCGTTGACCGTAAGAGTTCGACGCCGTTTGCGGTGATGTGGCAGAGCAGCCACGCGGAGCTCGAGGAGATGATGACAAGCGCAGAAGATGAACTAAAACAAGCATACGAGAACTGGGTAAAAGTATGCGTACTTGTGGAACGACTTTGTGTTCGTCAGAAGCAGATGGCCGCCGACCAAGACAGGCTATCAGAGGCATTAGGCCGAGTGAAAGTGTCCACAGAAGTGCTCTACAGAGTGGAAGAGAACAGGGTGCCGCAGATCAATGAGGGTCTCAGAGAGGCTTCTAAGCATGTTTCTGAGTCTGTGAAGATCCTTGAGGAGGAGGCCAAAGAAGGGGATGAGAAGGTTCTCGAGGAGTTCAAGCGTCACATGGACTATATCATCGCTTTGAGGGCACTCTTTGAAAGATACCACCGTCTCGGATCTAACGCAATTGAACAGCTTTCTAAGCGTAAGCAGTTGAACGAAGATAAGATGAGGGAGCTCCAGGGAAAGCCAGACGTTAAGGGGGCCGAGATTGACAGACTGAACGACTCCATCGTCAGCGACACCAGGGAGATTGCACGCCAAACAAACCGAGACTGGCTAATCAAAGAAAACATCCTTACCGAGTACGTTGTTTTCCAGGAGACTCAGTTCCAAATAACACGAGCTCTACAATTGTGGTCTCACGGAAGACTGACTCACACAGAGAGACACATGGATAACTGGACAAAGATGTCCTCTGTGCTACAGGATATGCCTATGAGTAGAAATGAGTAACTCCTATATAATTTAATATACCAGTCAGTCTATGCAATCTTTTTGTTAGTGTTGGTGAAACCAACACCTTTGATAGTGGCAATAAAGTCACCTGAGTCGTCATCATCAACCTCGGCCAAGTGAACCTCTGTGCCGAACAGCTGCTTAATGTCTCTCAAAGTCCAGATCAGAGACTCGTCAATCTGCTCCTTGGAGATCCTCAGTCTTCCGATATCTTCTTTTCCAATCACCATGTATACCATAGCCAATGTCAACTGGTTTCTAGACACAACTTTGGCCTTTTCAAGCTCCTCTAGCAGCTGGTAAGCAACACGTTCACCGAGGTCCTCGGGCACTTCACCAGCACCACCAACGTCTTCAGCATAACATCTCCAGCCCTTTTTCGTCTCTGCTACTAATGTAATTCCAAATCCAGGACTCTTACCAGAGTTCTCACCTCTCCAAACGTCAGCAGTGATGTTAACTTCGCACCCTGTGGCTTTCAGCACTGCTCTGGCCGAGTCGATCATTCTGTTGGCCATCGATGGCGACACTCTCGCACAGAAAGCGACACCTCTGATAGCAGACACCTTCGGTGTCTCTGTAGCATGCATTGTGAGCGGTTGGGCGATCAACGAGTCCACAACAAGGTGAACCTCACCGCCTCCGTTAGGTGGGCATCCTCTCTTGATTGTGTGAAGAGCAGCCTCACGGACACCGAACTTCTCCATCACTGGAAGCAAACCCCATCTGAGACCCTCCACACCAGCAAAGCCCTTCATCCCTGTTGTTCCTCTAAAGACGATTTGGAACTTTTTCTTGGAGAATGGTGCCAAATAGAGCATTGGCTCGATAAAGTAACCGACACTCGCGTTGTCAGGACAGTTGTGTGTGTGTGCACCACCAATGATGAGGCCTGGGTAATAGACCACAGTGGTACCGGTGTAAGAAATCTCAATACGTGAACCGTTCGTGACAGTCTCTAGTAAACGCAAAAAGGACACCTCATGGTCTCGAAGACCAGGGTTTAAGTCATCAGAACGAATCTTCTCGATACGAATCGGCTTACCAGATAGCGTAGCAAGCACGAGACGCAAACGGAAATTACGAGTCCCCTGGAACGTTGAAGGTTTTGGCTGTGTTGACATTACGTGAATATTCCTCTTTAGACTCCTTCTTCAGCCGATTATATGTCGAAATTAATAGTAATGTCACAATGTGTAGCGATGAGCTCTGGATAAATTTTCGAGAGTACTTAAAGTGGCCTTACCGGGATAAAGCTTTTTTTTCATTTTTAAATTCGCGGGGCCCAAAATTTCGTCCTCTAGGTGTATTAGCCATTGAACTGTTGACCCTGTTAAAAGTCAAGAAATCAACGCTTTGAAGCTCAATTGCGCCTGGAAACAGCACAAGAATAATGAGTGATACTCCCCAGGCTAGTACGGCCTCTCCTCAAAAGCGCCCCCAATCAGGAGACCCACAGGGGGCTCAACAAGCTAAGCGTGTCAAAGTCGAGGAGACGGACAATAACAATAACAACAGCGCTAATGCTCCAACGGTGGACGATATTCTCAAGGATGACTTTGATATGGACTCATTTGCAATCCCGGATGATGGTGATCTGATGGGCTCTTCCCAATTCGGCAGATCGGCAGTATCTTCCCAGCAGAATACTCCCCAGATGGTGAATCTCGAGATCCCTCAAATTCCGCAGTCATCAGCTACTCCCCAATCAAATTCAGGCACTCCACAGTCTCACCAAACCCTTCCCTTACAGCCTCATCAGCCATCGCAGACGGCAACTCCAGTAACAGCTTCTGCGACGGCGACACCGGGTCCACAACAGCCAGCGCAGTCTTCTCTAAGCACGGGGGCAAATACACCACAAATACAGCAGCAACAGCTTACACAGACACAAACCCAAGCAGGGCAAACACAAACACAAGGAGAACAGCAAGGAGAAGGTAAACCTTCAGGTCCAGCAGACCCGGATAAACTCTCTGATGCTTTATTATCCGCCGGTGTGGATCTTAAGGCAGAAGAGGCATTGCTCAGCAGCACGACGCTTCCATCAAAGCCAGGACAACTAGCTGGTACTAATGTTGTGGACCCAAGCAGACCGATCATTGTTAACACTCCATTCCTTGATCCTCGTCACTTGGCCATTTACATGAACAAGGTCGTTGCCGCGCACGGCCTTAGACCCAACACCGAGTCAGATGCTACGATGGTCCAGCTGATGACATACGCCTCTGAAGAGTGGATGAAGAACATCGTGACGAATGCCATCGTGCTGTCTCGTCACAGACGCCGCGGTATCAAGAACAAAAGAAGATCCGAGGTCACTGTCGCCCTTAGAGACGTGGCAGTGAGAAATAAGACCATCGAGGAATCTCGTCTCGAGAGAAAGAAACACGCTGGACTCCAGGACTCAGAAAAAGGTGAAGGTGCAGAAGAAACACAGCACAAAGCTACAAATGCCACAGTGGCTATGATGACAGGTACGAAGAAGAAGAAATATGACTGGATGAGTGCCGGGTCCAGCAGCGCTAAGACATCCGCTGGTGATATCTCTACGAGATTCAGAGAGGCAAGAGAAGAGCCGGGAATTGTTGTGAGAGATTTGTTGAGTGCGTTGGAGAAGAAGAGGGTTGGTGTACAAAAGACGCTAGCGAAGGGCTACGCTAAGCTTAAGGATTAGAAAGCGAAACTTTGCAGGTTTATGTCATGATATTATGAATGGGGTTTGATTGTAAGGCGAGTTGGCCACGATTTTAGATACCAGTAGCCACAAATTTAGCGTCATATGCACCTCTAAGTGGCAGAGACTAACTTGTTCATTCTTCTGAAGCGAATGCAAAAAAAATAAAGTAACGAAACGGAGCACTCATGCTGGGGGTCGAACCCAGAATCTTCTGATTAGAAGTCAGACGCGTTGCCATTACGCCACACGAGCTCGGTTTGTTGAAAGGCGATTTTCGCACTTGGCCATACAAGATTGTTTGTGGTAAGAGCACGACCTCAGGCACGTGACAAACTGCGAAAGCTGTTCCAGTGAGTTGGGGTAGGGCTAAACGGGCAGTTGGGAGGTATCAGTAAATAACTTGAAGCAGCAGTAATGAATTTTCAGGATTTGAGTCTTCAGAGCAGACCGCAGTGGAGATAGCACAATATTAGGTTTCGCCCGCTTATGTCTTTGGTTGCCATAGCAGCGAGATCAAGAGCGCGCTAGTTTTGTTTTTGTTTTGATTTTTGAGCTTCAACAGTTTAATACCCAGCGCGTTCTCTTTAGTACCATAGCGGCTTGCCACTGGAGCATCACAACATTCAGTCGATATGGACTTCAATCTTTCTGAATCGTTGACATCGTTTCAACAGGCCGAAAAGGGATCATTTACATGCAGAGATCCGGATGCAACCATCGAACAAGTATCAGGGCCACTTAGCGTGAGCCCTGAGTCCATCTCAGATTCACAAGTTTTTGAGGGCTTGGAAGAGCTTGTGTTGTCTTACCCTACCCTTTCTAGACGTCTACAGAAGCAAGTTATTCAGCTTGTGACTTCTTCCCTTTACAATCAGTCTGATAATGCTTCGAGTATCATTGAAAGTGGACAGACAGATGCTTTTACCGCGCAGAAGCAATACTTAGAGGCCTATGTTTACCTCTCAAATTGCTTGTTGACTTATCTTGGTTTGGAGAACATTCCACAAGCTGCCAGCACGAAAAAGGCTACAGCTCAGGCACTCGACGTATTCAAGAATAACTCCACTCAGTTGGAGACCATCCTGGAGGGTATTTGTGCCATGTTCAGACTTCATTTAAACAAGCTCTTCGTTACTACCCCGGAGAAGGATCTTTTTGTTGGAGCACTCACGAGACCAATCTATATTCTCATGGAGAGTGAGTCTAGAATGAAGGTGAACACCGTGAAGATGTACATGTTTAAGGTCATCGCGATGGCCGTGAAGTTCCATGGCCATGCCTCCGCCGCCCAAGCTGCCATTATTCAGAACTTGACTTATTTCGGCCATTTAAATGCTGTCATGGCTGAGTTACTCCAAATTTTGAATGACCAATACGATTATCCACAGCTCACCGAAGATGTTTTGAGAGAAGTCAGTAATAAGGAGTTCAACCCAAACGATAATAACGGCCCCAAGCAGATTTCTTTATTCATCGTCAAGGTATCAGAGCTGGTTCCAAGGGTCTTATTGAAACAGATGACATTGGTTTCTCAGCTCTTGAACAACAACTCTTACACGTTACGTTGCGCGGTTGTCGAAGCATGTGGTAACATCATCTTGGAGATATCCAAGGATGAGGATGAGCTGGAAAGACACAAGAATCAAATATCGAAATTGTTGGACTTGCTTGTTGAGAGATTCTTGGATCAAAACCCATACGTTAGAACAAAAGCTGTTCAGTCTCTTCTCAAGCTGTGCGAAGCTGACGCCAAGTTTACAAAACACCGTGAGACATTTATGAAGCTGGCCGTCAGAAGTTTAGAGGATAAAAGCTCTCTCGTGAGACGTAACGCTGTCAAACTCATGTGCCGACTTGTCTTGACACATCCCTTCGGTGCTCTCCATGGTACGCAGTTGACATTGTCTGTCTGGGAGAAGAGATTGGCCGACGCGGAGTCGGAGTTGGAGAATTTGGAACCAGCTGACACTACGCAGGCTGTTGTTGAACGCAACCTTGAACAGGATTCCGAGGATGAGGGCGAGGAGCTACCGTCTCGTATTGAGAGAGAGTGTGACTCTAATGCTATCTTCAAGGTCAAGCTCACCATCCAGTATTATAACGATGCCATTCACTTCATTAAGCAGGTACATAAGGGAATTGAAATAGCTTCTCAGCTATTATACTCTAAGAACAGAAATGAGGTTATCGAAACTATGGATTTCTTCGTTCTTGCTGATGCCTACAATGTTGAGAATGTGCGTGCTGGTATTCGCCGCATGGTTCACTTAGTTTGGATGAAGAGTAACAACGATGAAGGAACTAATGTCGCCACTCACTTGGTTGAGTGCTACAGGAACTTGTTCTTACTCGCACCAGACGACTCTTCAGAACTTGAAGCTGCAGCAATGGTGGCAAAGAACTTGATCTCTCTTACGTACAACGCCACTATTCCTGAATTGGCTTCTTTGGAGAAGCTTTTAGGTCTTATGTACGAGTCCTCGTTGGTCAATGACGTGGTTATAAAGGTGCTTTGGCAGATCTACAGTCTTCAGAGCCAGCAATTCTCAAAGAAGCAACGCCGTGGTGCCATCATTGTCCTCGGAATGCTCTCTCTTTCGGATCATGAGGTTGCGCTCAAGGGTATCGACTCGCTTCTCAGCATTGGCTTGGGTCAGCATGGCCAGGAAGATTTAGTGTTAGCCAAGTACTCTTGCATTGCCCTAAATCGTGTGGTACCAAACGATAAGAAGATGGCTAACTTCAAGATTCCAAGGGAGGAAGATGCCATCAAGAGACTGAGCCATCTTTTAATTGAGTACAACGACAACAGTGAGTACTACAGTGTGGCTGAACCTGCCATCAACACAATCTTCAACATCTCATCACACCCTGAGGAGGTAGCTACAATGATTATCAAAGAGAAGACCAGACTTACATTCGGTGCCCTCAAAGAGGGCCAGTCGCAAGTTATTTCTCTCTCACAGCTCTTATTCATTGTTGGCCACGTCGCTATCAAGGTTATTGTTCACTTGGAGGCCCTCGAGGCACAGTTTAAGAAGAAGAAGATTGAGGCCGAGATAACAAAATCTAAGGAGAAAGATGAGAATGCCAATGAGTTAGAGATGATAGGTGGTACATCGGAAGACGATTTCACAGATGCAATCTCTTTCATCAAAGAGAAGGAGCTTTTGTATGGTGAAAACTCACTCTTGGCTAAGTTCGGCCCGCTAGTCAGAGAGATTTGCCTGAACAATTTGAAGTATGACAACAAAATTCTACAAAGATCTGCTGTTCTTTGCTTAGAAAAGTTGATGTGCATCTCGTCCAAGTACTGCGAAGACAACTTAGCGTTGTTGATCACGATTATGGAGAAGTCGGACGACCCAGTCATAAGATCCAATGCAGTGTTGGGTCTTGGTGATATGGCTGTGTGCTTCAACAACTTGGTTGATGAGAACACCGACTTCCTATACCGCCGTCTTCACGACGATGACTTGATGGTGAAGCGTACCTGCTTGATGACAATTACATTCTTGATTTTGGCCGGCCAAGTCAAGGTCAAGGGCCAACTCTCCCAAATGGCCAAGTGTCTCGAGGACCCTGACCAAGGTATCAGTGACATGTGTAAGTTGTTCTTCACAGAGCTTGCTTCCAAGGACAATGCTATTTACAACGGGTTCATTGACATCTTCAGTGGATTGTCGAGTGACAGCACTTTGGGTAAAGACTCTATGAAGCGTATTGTGAAGTTTTTGTTGTCCTTCATTGAGAAAGAGAGGCAGCAGAAGCAGCTCAGTGACAAGTTGTTACAGAGACTCAATAAGGTGGAAACTGAGCAGCAATGGAATGATGTTGCTTTTGTATTGAGCTCCATGCCTATCAAGAACGATCAGATATCACAGGCGTTGGAGGCTGGTTACACAATGGTCTCTGCCAGAAACTGAGACTTAGATAAGGATGTAAGTACTTTTATTCCGATTAAATTTCAGTATATGTATATGTGCATGTAGTTTTAGTCACCTCTGTAGTGGTTACCGAACATCTCATATGGGTGGTTGAATACGCCGCTTCCTGTTCCGATCTCACAGTCGAATGGATACTGGTTAGAGAACAGTTCGCCCTGGTCCAAGTGCTTCACAACGATATCAGCAAGGCCTTCGATGAAGTCAGGGGAGTCGTTAAGAGACTCCGCTCTCTTGTACTTAGCAGGGTACTTGCAGTCCTCCACGAGCTCGATGTCGAGTTCGTGAAGAGTTTCGATATGATCACTTGTGAAGGCGACTGGGACGATGATGATACCAGCAGCGTTCTCCTCGATTTTTTCGTAGAACTTGGCCGTCTGAGCACCGAGCCATGGCTTAGGACCAACTTGGGACTGATAAACGACTCTGTATGGGTTAGAGAAGTTGAGCTCCTTCATCACGGCGTAAGAGGTGGCGCCGACCTCAGCAGGGTAAGCATCACCGTTGTTGATGGTGTCCATTGGCAGAGAGTGAGCAGAAAACAAGATTTTAACCTCTGATCTGATATCAGCTGGGAACTCGGCAAGTTTGGCCTTGATATTCTTAGCAAAAGCCTTGACCAAGCCCGGGTGAGTTGGCCAACGGTCAATAGCAGTCCACTCGATAGATCTCTCTGGGTCGTGAATCTGGGTCTGTCTCCAAAGCTCGTTATAGGTAGAGCCCGTAGTGGAGTAACTGAACTGTGGATACTGTGAAAAGGCCACAGCTCTTGTCAAACCCTCCTTCTTAATCTCTTGAATTGTGTCCTCAACATAAGGACGGGCGTAACGGAAGGCGACGTATGGTTTGTGTGGCGCGGACTCGGGTCTCTGCTCATCAAGCAGCTTACACGCTTCCTCGACCTGGTATCTGGACCATTTCAGAATTGGTGAGCCTCCACCAATTGCAGAGTAGTATTTCTCAATTTTGGGAGTACGCCTTTTGGCAATGAAAGTAGCAAGGTATTTCTGGAAGCGTCCGACACCAAGGTTAATGAGATCGTTATCAGCAAACAATCTATAAAGGAAGTCGTACACCTCAGGAATAGTGGAAGGACCACCCATGTTCATGAAAACAACAGCGGTACCCTTATGATCTCTAGGAACAGGAGCAGCAGTTTCCTGGGTAGAGACCGACTTTGAGCTCGAATTGCTCGAGGAATAGCGACGATTGCATAGATCCATCGTTTGCTTAAGACAGGTGAGCTTCTTAGCGGAGAGCTGGATACCGGAGGAAGAAGAGCGAGAAGACGCTCTCAGCGCAAGGCTTAAAGGGCCAACCATCGTATTTATATGTGAATATCACCACAAGATAACACTTGTCAAGATCGATAACCCCCGTGTGCTATGGAGTTTGAAAGAGACTCAATTAAAGCCCTGCGCCTTCGATGATTCCGCTGCGTAATAGGCGGACACCCGAACACCACGCACCTTTCTCCGGGGTTCGATTGCTGCTGTGCTCTTCTGCGCGATTCGCGAATAGTCTTTATTGCCTTGGATCAGCACTTAAGAGCTGCCTCTGGGTGTATTGTGTTAGCAGATATCACACGATTGGCCACGGCGGTTAGGATAAGAATGTTCCAATTCGTCGCAGACCGTATTGCTGGATGGGCAGATGCCTCTGGGCTCGATGAGGCGACGCTGAAGATGGCAATTTGCCTGCTTGGGTCATTTCCGCTTAACGCGGTGCTGAAGAGGCTCCCAGACGGTAACATCACACTAAAGAACGTGTACATTATCTCGATGTCTGCTATCTATTTGTTCGTCATTTGCGACTTATTCTCAGGATTCCGTACGCTATTCATCTCCACAATGTTCACTTACCTTTGTACGAAGTACTTCAAGTCGGATTTGATGCCATACGTGAACTTTGTCTTCGTGATGGGCCATCTCGCAATGAACCATCTGAACATGCAGTTCTTCAATGAGTACGATAGCGGGAAGATCGATATCACAGGAGCACAAATGGTGCTTTGTATGAAGCTAACAGGATACGGCTGGAATGTCTATGACGGAAGACGTCCTCAGGAAGAGCTGTCGCAAGAGCAAAAGAACAAAGCAGTCTATAAGGCTCCATCATTGCTCAGTTTCTTCAGTTACACCTTCTTCTACCCTTCACTGCTGACGGGCCCATCGTTTGAGTACAGAGACTACGAATCATGGCTCAATTCCGAGATGTTCTCCGATCTCCCTGAGTCGAAGAAGCCAGGAAGAAGAAGAAAGAGAAACATCCCACGTTCAGGAAGAGTCGCATTCTACCGTGTTCTCCAAGGTGTTGCTTGGATTTTGATCTGGCAAAAGTCGTCGGAGTATGTCCAGATGCCACACATCTTTACCAAGGAGTTCGGTGCTGAGAACTTCCTCTTTAAGCTGGGTTATCTGTACGCCCTCTGTTTCAGCTACAAGCTGAAGTATTACGCAGCATGGACTATTTCAGAGGCTTCTTGTATCCTCTGTGGACTGGGATATAATGGATACGATAAGGAGAATAAGACGATATTGTGGAACAGAGTTCAAAATATTGACATTTTCGGCGTGGAGTCTGCGCAAAACGTCCACATTGTGTTGTCTTCATGGAACCAGAACACAAACAAATGGTTGAAGAATTACGTTTATCTCAGAACTGTTAAGAAGGGAAAGAAACCGGGCTTCAGAAGCACAATGGCTACATTCTTGACATCTGCTTTCTGGCACGGAACTAGACCGGGCTACTACTTATCTTTTGCCACTGGTGCTATTGCTCAGACATGTGGTCGTCTCTTTAGAAGAAATATCAGACCTATCTTCTTGGAGGCTGATGGACTGACTCCTAAGTCTTCGAAGATCATTTATGATGTGATATCCTTTATTGTCACTCAATGTTCTCTTGCATACTTTGTCCAGCCCTTTGTCATTCTTGATCTGAAGCAGTCCTTACATGCTTGGGGTGTTGTGAACTACTATGTTCATATCGGCATGGCTCTGACACTATTTGCATTCCAGGGTCCTTTCCGTAAGCCAGTCATTGGGTTCTTCAAGCAGTTCCATCCACAGAAGCCACAATCAAAGAAGGACAGCATTACGGATATCATCAAGGAGAAGAGGGAATATGAAGAGCTGAACGAGGTGAACTTGGGAATCCCGGAGGCAGACTTCGAGAACACACCAATTGGTAAGATCATGGAGGAGCTTGTGGAGATTAAGAGCGAGTTTAAGAAGTGGCAGGAAGAGAAAGGCCCAGAGAACGAGGGCAAGAGACTCAGAGAAGCTTACGAGAGCTTGACTAAGGACATTGAGGAGTTCCAGCATAGTGGCAACATCAAGACCGACAAGGCTGAATAAGGCTAGGGACAGTTGTTGATTCATTACTTCATTCATTTTAACCAAGTCTATAAACTAAATGTCATCAGGATCAAACAGATCCAAATCCAATTCTTCCTCTTCGTCGTTATGCTCGGTGGTTTCACCGTAGTTACCACCGAATGAGCTTCTTCTTGGGGCTGAAGACTCTCTATTTTGCGTAGCATCAGCGATATCCTTAGCATCAATAAGATGGTCCTCTTGCTGTGCAGCACTTGTGTCCAATCCCAGGAGTTTATCTGCCTGAATGGAGGATATGGCGAGCATGCCTCTTCTCAGCATGTCTTCGGCTGGCCAGATGAAATTGTTTGGCCCAATAGCCCCAGCATCGAATGTTGGTGGAGCTGTGGTGAACTTGGCTAGTTTCATAGCATAATTGAGTAGTTCATCCGCGTGAATCTTGGTATCCTTCATGCGTTTCTCTTCTTCGAGTGTCTTATCGAGAGACGGCAATGACATCAACTGTTTACGGCACTGGCTCAACCCCAAGAGGATATTTTTACAATTGAGGTCAACCTTGACGGATTGAGCTTCTAGTGAGTCAATGCTCAGTCCAGATCTTTGATGAGCGATTATTTCGTCGAGAGAAGTGCCGAGCTCTTTGCTTATACTCACCAGCTTTTCAGCGTCCTCAACACTAGGTGTATACTTAGCAATGGAGCCCAAAAGCGAGCCCAAAGTTTCTTCAAATGCCACCAAATGCTTGGAAATAGGCAACTGTGCCACTCTTTTCTCATGAAGTGCACTACTCGCCGTATGAGCTGCGCTAATAGCTGTCGTGGTACTTGTGTTATTACCAGCACTTACGCTTGAGACTTCGGGTGTTCCCAACCTCGAGGGGATATTAACGGAGGAGGTTGGTCTCGCTAGGGCGGTTGTCCGCGTAGCATGGGCTGCTGGACTATTTGACATATTTTTCTTTCTTCTGAGCTCTTTTAAATCGACCAAGAGACAATGAAACTAACAAAGGCTTAGATATGTTGATGCTGATGGTTATGGTGCAGTCGGAATACATCTTCCCACTCGGTGAACTTCCGAGGGCAGTTCCACCAATTCGCGCGGGGCCAAAACAAATCCTTGAAGGTCGCCCCACACTTTGGAACTATTCGGTAACATTAGCCTTTTAAATAGCCACTTTCTCATCAATTCAACTCTGAAGAAGCGCAATTTGGAACAAAAATGCTGCGTCTAGTGAGAAATTCAGGAAAAGCCAGACATTTTGGAGCTTTGGGTGTCAAAAACTCGGTGTCTGCTGCTCTCCACAAGCGTTCATTCACTAGCTCTTCAAAGCTCCTGGTGAGCGAATTGGACGCATATGAGCCAAAGAAACCAGAGCCTCGTGTCTTCAAGTTCGACACTGAGAAGATCGACAACCCGCTTGGTACCTATACCCCTACCAAGCTTGTTGAGGATCTCGAGATCTACGATGAAGACATGAAGGCAGAGCAGGCCCGTCTGAAAGAAGACAACTCCAAAATCAGACATTTCACCGTCAATTTTGGTCCTCAGCATCCAGCTGCACACGGTGTGCTCAGATTAATCCTTGAGCTTCATGGTGAGGAAATTATTCGTTCCGATCCGCACATTGGTCTCCTTCACAGAGGAACAGAGAAGTTGATTGAGTCCAAGACATATCTCCAAGCTTTGCCGTACTTTGACCGTCTTGACTACGTTTCCATGATGACCAACGAGCTTTCATTCTCTCTTGCCGTTGAAAAGCTTTTAAATGTTGAAGTCCCTGCCAGAGCGCAGTACATTCGTACGATGTTTGGCGAGATCACCAGAGTACTAAACCACTTGATGTCGATTCTTTCCCACGCGATGGATGTTGGTGCCCTCACTCCGTTCCTGTGGGGTTTCGAGGAGCGTGAGAAGCTTATGGAGTTCTACGAGAGAGTCTCTGGTGCTCGTCTCCACGCTGCTTACTTCAGACCGGGTGGTGTCTCCCAGGACCTCCCTCCAGGAATGCTTGACGACATCTACATGTGGGCTACTCAGTTTGGTGACCGTATCGACGAGACCGAGGAACTGCTCACTGACAACAGAATCTGGAAACAGAGAACCATTGGAGTTGGTAGAATGACAGCAGAGGAGGCCATGAACTACGGATGTTCGGGTGTCATGCTTAGGGGATCCGGTATTCCATACGACATCCGTAAGTCTCAGCCCTACGACGCCTACGACCGCGTTGACTTTGAGGTCCCAGTGGGAATCAATGGTGATTGTTATGACCGTTACTTGGTCCGTATGGCCGAATTTAGACAGTCACTAAGAATCATTGAACAGTGCTGTAACGACATGCCAGCTGGTGCAGTGAAGGTGGAGGATTACAAGATCTCTCCACCACCAAGATCGCTCATGAAAGAGGATATGGAGGCTTTGATTCACCACTTCTTGCTCTTCACAAAGGGTTACGCTGTGCCACAGGGTGAAACCTATGTGCCAATTGAGGCTCCAAAGGGTGAGATGGGTTGTTACGTTGTCAGTGACGGCTCTGAGAGACCTTATAAGTGTAAGATCCGTGCTCCTGGCTTTGCCCATTTGGGTGCATTCGACCACATTGCCAGAGGCCACTTGCTGGCTGACGCCGTTGCGATCATCGGTACCATGGATTTGGTGTTCGGTGAGGTTGACCGTTAAGGAGCCCATTATTTATTGCAGTATTTATTACTTATTTATTATCTATTTATTTCATTATTTATTCAAATACACACGAGATATTCATAAGTCGTCAAATCAAGCCTTCTAGACCTTCTTTTCATCGTAGCCGTACGACTCACCAGAGCTGGCATCGAAATCAATATCAAGCTCATCATCTAGCAACTGGTCCATGTAAACACTTGGTGGTCTTCCCTGTTTCCTCGTGAAAGTCTCCTTGACCGGAGAGTATCTCTGGTTTGATGTAGTCGGGCTCTCAATAGGAGAATCAGTGTACGACAAGTAACCAGCCGAAGCGTTGTTTTGTGGATTAATCATAGGCTCATTGTTGTAGGTCCCCAGCTGCAACATCTCTGTTGGCGAGATGAACAACGAGCTTCTTGATGCTCTGGTGACTGCGCTTCTGTAAGATCTTCCATGTTGAGCTCCAGCGTTGTTATTCACCAGATTCTCCACAGAGGTCCCGGATCCAAGGACATTCAACGTACTATGTGAAGATAATGAGTAAATCGAGTGTGCGATCGACTTGGTCTTCGTCAACGGAGTGCTGAAGATGGTTGGGTCGTAATTGTAGTCCTCAGAGGGCTGCGATTCGTAAACCGTCTTCTTAGCAGCTCTGTAGGAAACACACGCCATGATAGCTCTGGTGAGGAACATTGTCACCAAAATCAGGCCAATAAAAGCACCAACAACGGTGAATGGAAGCCCACTAGGAAGGGAGCTGTATTGAACGTGCGGGTTCGTGCCAGAGGGAACTGTGGGCGTGAAAGTGGCGGAAAAGGAGGAAGAAGTTCCGGTAGTGGAAGTTGCTGTGATCTCAGGCATCGATGCTGAAGATGAGGAGGCGGTTATTGTTGGGATGCTGGAGCTGGAGCTGGAGCTTGATTTGGAGCTTGATTTGGAAGAGGTCGAAGCTGAGGCGCTTGATGAAGCATCTGATGATGATATCGTTGTAGTCGATTTTGCTGAGGATGAGCTGCTCAACGAAGAGCTTGTGGTTGTTGTTGCTGAAGAAGCTGATGATTTTGAAGCAGAAGAAGACGCCGTTGTGGTTGCGCTGGTCGAGCTGCTGCTTATTGTGGTCTTTGAAGACGAGGAAGATGAGGAGTCTGCTGCCTCAGCGACGGCTACCGTTAGGGCTAGTACCTGAACGAATGTTGTGAGTTTCATCTTGCAATTCCACACTACCTATGGCAAACAAAGAAGCCAGTTAGGTGGCTGAACAGATTAATAGAGGACCCTTTAGAATATTTATATAACCACCACGAACCAGAAACACGAGCACACGTCGGTGAAAGTCAGCGAGCACAGTAAAACTCGCATACAGCCACCTGAAAGAAAGCAATTTCATAATAGAAAGGACAGTCTCCGCATAAAACCACTCCTTTGTTCTCTCTTCTGGCGTACTCTCGGCCCAATTAGGGCTCGAGTTGCGCTGTTGTGGGAAAGGAGTGTTTACATGCGACGCGTCATTATGCACGGGCTACCGAAGGTTTTACGCGTCACGCGTCGTTTGGTGTCACCTTTAAACTCCCGTGGGAAGGATCTACTATTTGCTTATGTAATAAATGGCATGGACTCGTGTAGTAATTAAATATCTAGGATTAAGTGAAGCTCAGAATCTCCAGTTCTCGTCAACAGACTCAATGGCCCATTTGAACTTCTCTCTGAGTGTCTTGGTGAAGATCTTTTCAATTGGAACATCCCACCTCTTACAGAACATAGCAGACAGTCTTGGATCGATATAGTTGATCTTGGAGGTCGAAAGCGCAACTTGAGAGTTGTCCTCCTTATCCTTCATCTGGAGCGTAGTATTCGTAATACGTTGCTCAAGTTTCTCGATCTGCTGCTCAAGCTTTTCAATCGTAGCCGTTGATGGAACTTCTGGCTTACCAGTCTTGAGCTCCTTTGCGTATTGCTTCTCCAAATCGGCGACTTTGCCAAACCACTCTTTTAATGTGGACTCAGGCAGAAGCTCCTCCTTGGCCTCAGCCCTCTTCTCGTTCTCCCTCTTGAACTTCTTCTCGTACTTTTCACGCTCACGCTCAATGACTTGCTTGTGGATGGTAGCTTCATCCTCTTTGGCAAGGTCCTCAAGCTCCTCAAAGAACTTAGGGTTCTTTTTCTCCAGCTTCTTGTCCAGCTGCAACATCATCTTTTTAAGACGAATCTTCTGCCAAAGCATTTCCTTCAGCTTGTCATTGATCTTCTGCATCGAAGTCTCGTGTCCCTTGGACACAGTACGTTGATGGTTACAAAGAATAGCCACCGTTCTGTTAGCAGCGTTGAACTTCACAACCTTCTCAGCTGCAGTACCTTCATTTGGAATGAGATCAAGCTGGTCTTGCATCGTCTTCGAAGCATTGTAGGTACGGAACACCTTAGCTGTCAAGCCTGGCATGTACTTTTGGAAGTGTTTGTTGAGAACCGAAGGATCAATACGATCAAAGAGATCATCTCCTGGACCCTTTGGTGCTTTTTTGAACAGCTTCAAGTTTTTGAAGACCTGAGGTTCAACTTCGACTTCTTGGTAAAATCTGATGGAATCTTTACCCAGGAAATCGAAGGCGACAGTGCTGGGAGGTGTGAGATTGATGTGCTCAAATCTCAAAGAACAACAACCGACGGTATCAGCCTCGTCATCCGACTTCTCACCACCCGCTCTGAGGGCGAAGATATCAATAAGGTAAGTAGCAGTGGCGATCTGTCTATCAAGCATCATGCTGCTCTTCAGCATTACCTTGTAGTCTTTTCTAATCTTCTCGATATGCTGCTTGAGCTCCCTAGCCTTCTCAAACTTCTTGAAGTCACTGATACCCTTCAATGAAGAGTTCGCAGCAAATCTAACATACTTTTGACTGTCAGCAATGTTCTCCTTCCACATAGCCAACCAAGCCACCGTGTTGTCATGCTTGACTTCCTTCCACTGATGGCCCACTGGAGGCTCAGGTATCTTTGCGTCTTTGCCAATGTTAATGACAACATCTTCCGGCTGGACACGTCTCTTGAGCTTACCAGTCTTGGGATGTGCACCACGACCTCTAAATAGGCCAGGAGGTTCGATTCTGAAGTTACCGATCTGTTCGGTTCTTCCGTTGAGAAGACATGTCTTGTATGGAGCTTCGAACTCATCCTTTTCTGCTTTGATTTGCTTCTTCTCAGCAGCAGTCATTGCTTTCTTCTCCTCTCTCTTTGTTTCGTAATAGTTGAACATCTGTCTAAAGTCACACTTGTTGAAGTCTTTGATATCGACACCGCATCCACCTGATTCCTTGAGCACTTCTTGGAAGTCGTGGAAGAAGTTTTTCTGGAAAGTTGGATTGTTTGCATGATCAGTTCCAAGCATAGCACCGAAGAAGCCAGCAACCTCTTCTGCTTCGACTGGTAAGTTGACAGGCTTGCCATCGTAGATGAGTTTTACATGAGATGGGAGTGGTTCGTAGTCTGGGGGGAATATAACACCATTGTGTTCTAATGTCTCCCATTTAATAGAGTCGTCTTCTTGTTCGTTCTCCCACCACTTATAGCCCTCGTCTTCTTCTTTCTCATCGTCATCCAGAGGTGTCTCTTCTTTTGGAGTTTCTTCTTTCACTGGTTTGGCTTTCTTCTTAGAAGTTTCTTTCTTTGCCTTTTTGGAAGCTGGAGCAGCTGCCTTTGATGTGGCTTTACGCTTCTTTGGAGCGGACTTGGCTTTGGCATTCTTCTTTGCTGCCGTGGCAAGACCCTCATCGGAGTTATAGTCAGAAACAGAGGTATCATCCGTGAGCTTGGATGATGACTGAGATAATCTTCCCAGAGGAATATCTTCATCGTCATCTAGTGACTCATTCTTCAGTTTGGAGTGGCCTAAAGCGTCTGATGTTAGTATTTGCGCAGATATTGGACGGATGTTATGGCTTTGACAGGTTTGCGATGACTATCACAAACACGCGTAGAAGTGAGCCAAAAATGGAGCGGTTAACTTACTTTTTGCTCTCTTGGATAGCACAATATCGTCCTCGGAGTCACTCATCGTTTAATAATCAATTGCTTGTAAATTGGTGGCTGATGGTAAACACTCTGTGTATACGATACGCGCTGGAAAGGTCACAGTAGCCTTAGCTTTGACACGATTAGAGATGAGCAAGCCAAATTTTGGAGTTTCACCGAATATGTGAAGTTGAAATGAGTATGATTGACTGTAATGAATACTGAAGGACGCTAAAACTCGAGGAAATGAGCTGATTCCAACGCTTAACGTAAAAATAGTAAAACCCTGATATCAACAGA
Source organism: Petasospora stauntonica (assembly GCA_030558335.1). Taxonomy (NCBI): domain Eukaryota; kingdom Fungi; phylum Ascomycota; class Saccharomycetes; order Phaffomycetales; family Wickerhamomycetaceae; genus Petasospora; species Petasospora stauntonica. The sequence goes on from JAJMSG010000009.1 coordinate 137,698, forward strand.
AGCTATAAAATCGAAATGCACAGCTCGGATTTTCACCGCGCTGAGAGCCTGAGAGCTTTGACCAGAAAATGCGAGAGAGAGCTCGAGTCACGTGCTAGAAGGCTCGCGAAATGGAGTGATGCCAGGGCTTCGTACGCTTGCCGATTTCGGCAATCAAGGAAGAAAGGAAGCGAGAGGCAAAGGGGCTATTTTTAGACTTATTCATGGAAAGCCATGGAATGGGCCACACAAAAGAAAAAAAAATCACGAAGGAGCGAGTCCGCTCTGGGAAATAGTTGCCTTGGAGATAGAGTTTGATAGTGCAAGGGCTCTGTCTAGCACGCGGTAGGGGACCTGGACTTGTAGAACTGTCTGAAGCCAAGGGTTCCAACAGAGGTCGTAGCATGACTCTTCGCTATGCTGTAGCCGCGTGGGGTTTCGACATGAATCACGGGACGAGTTGATAACATAACCGCTCTCGTGGTGGCCGAGTCATACGCCTGACGAGGTTCAAGGGAGGCCAGTAATTATTGTAGTTGCTACAAATTGAATAAGAGTAAATAAAAATTAATTAAGCTTCCTGTATATTGTGGAAGAAGATACACCGGGAACCAAAAAAAGAAGTGAAACCAAAAACAAGATGATAAGTAACAGAATGTTTGTATTAAGACAATATCAACGGCCCTGCGGCCTTAGGCCTTAGAATAAAAGGGTCTGTATGTGAACATTGTGGTATGGTCTGTTTGTTTTATGGATGGTGATCAACTTAGAAAAGGAAAGCAACACCAGCGGCAACGGCAGCACCGAAGACACCAGCACCAACAGCGTTGGAAGCGGCAGCACCAGTAGAGACAGAGGTGGTGTCGTTAGAAGCGTTGGAAGCGTTGGAGGCGTTAGCGGCCTGGACAGCGGCAACAGAAGCGAGAGCAGCGACAACAGTCTTGAAGTTCATTGTGTATAGTTCTATGGTGAAGAAAGAAGAGATGTGAGTGGCGAAAGGGAAGGAACAGAAACAGGGCAGCACCGGGCTTTTATATCCCAGGAGACTGCCGGACCGCTCCTACCGCCACAGCCTCAGCGCGTATCTGAATTTCTCCTGGCGAGGGCAAAAGAAAAAATTTTCCAGGCCTTTTTGGGATGCGCGCTTGGCAGATGCGGTAGTGGTATTACCGCATTAGGAAATAGTAAATGGTTTACATGCGTTTCCTAGTCCCGCAGCACTGGTGATGGTCTGGGTTGATAACGGGCGGTTGCTACACGCCGATGGGGTGGAATTCATTATAGTAGTGGGAAATACCGGTAGATGTACTCAATGTATTTCTTTAATAATAAGCTGAAGCACTCGAGAATGCTAGGGGCTTGGTTGTACGTTTTTTACGGACAAATTTGAGGTGTTACCGCCGATAAATGGGCGAGAATGCTCGATTATGAGCCTGCGCTTAAATTTCTCATGCCTCAACGAGAGACGTTGGACGCTGAATCGACTATTCCTCGACTAAATTGCAAATAAAGTATATTAGCTTGCACACAGGAGTGTCATAATCTTATCTACTGAGTATGGCTTCCATATGATTTTTCCTGAAGTCTAGAGAGCCTGACACCCTGCTAATTCTCCCTCCCCAAGTTAGGCTAACCTCTTGCAGGATTCTGACGGGTCTAGCTTTTCTCGCGACAATAGGAACGGCGAGTCCCGCGAGTCCCTCTCAGGCCCCCTTAGTCTTTTCCCACGGGGAGATGCTTCGCGCGGCGCCCCTTTCATTTTGAGCCTTTGGCGAGCTTATGGCCAGGTCTAGGCCTCAATTGCAGTGTCAAATTTGGAACAAAAGGCGAATAGCACGCATCTATCTGCTTTCCCGAGGCCTCATTCATCGCTTCTTGTGGGTCAGAGGCAATGTGTCATAGTGATGAGCGTTTACTGCTTTATCTGGAATTCCCATCTTAATCTGTGAGCCAGCGCTATTCTCTTTACGATGAGAGTATTGGGCATGATTCTCTTCATAAGCTTTTTGATTGTAGCCTAGCGTAGTTATTAATCCTTGTTCAGCGTCGTCGGGTATGGGCACTTCCAGGGTCCCTAAGCTCGAGTCAATCTGAGACCCCGTGCACTATTGCCTGCTCGAGAGCAAGTGAAGAGGTTTCCATAAGCCTATTAACATCGTCATATTCATCATCATACACCCGCAAAGCCTCTCTGTGTAAAAGGTAAGGATGCGTTCCAGCGCTCGCTTGATTGCACCGAACGAGATTGGAACGTGCGGTAGACAGGCGACTATGAAAGACTCACTGGGGGAACTAGCCGCATTCCCCGGCCAAGGCGAGACTTCTTAGGTCGGGTGGCATTTCACGTGCTCTTGCTAGCCTAAAGAATGAAAATATATGATTTTAGAGCGGTGAACGCCTTTGCATTTCACCGACTACCGAGGGGGCTTTGGTGGCTGCTTTTTCAATTGCTGAAGCCTATGACATCAAACCTGGCCTCGAGAAAATTCTGCAATGCCTAGTACAGTAGCAACTTGAAGCAGGACTCCGGAAAGCTGACGCCCATGGAAACTTCCTCTTTAGCAATAGAAGCCGATAACGACCCCTAGTTCGGGCTCATCACATTCGGACTACCAGCCATATCGCAGCGTCTATACTGCATGTATTATATAACCTGTAGAGCCACGACCATACAATGCCCACCAGGCGACACAAATGGGTAAGTCAGGCAGCCTAACGGGCGATGAAAGTAGTAAACTACACTAGGCCCTTCATGTTCTATCGAATGAGGCAGCCATATTCAAGGAACAGCTCACTCTAAAATGCCTTCAAAATTCTAGTCCGATGGCGAGAGATTCCATAATGCATGGACTCGCACCAACCTGTGTGGGTGAACCAAGGTGTACCTGACGATTGATTGGCGAAGTGTAGATCTATCGCTCGAAACAGGAATGAATTAAAGACCTTTAAAACGTATCAGGAAAGTGGCCTAAGCCCGCTGTATGTTCCATATACATTTGCAAGCTGAAATGGCGGTCGTAAAGCTCGAACGCCTGGATTACGTTAAAGTATGACGCGTCATCAAAAGAAGATGCGACCGAATGGGGAATTACAAGGGCTCGCCATAAATTGTCGCCGCGACGCGTGAACTAGTCCGCTTTTACGCGTCGAGACTAAGGACTGGGAACGTGATTTCCTTACCAGAATGCCAAGGTTTGGCTGGAAGTTCTATCAGAGAGGAATGTTACTCTTTGGGCCTTTTGATCGTATTGAGCTAACCATGTGCTAAATCGGCACATCTGCGTTTCTCTGAGGGCTGTGAGGCACCAAGGGGAATAGGAAAGTCTAGACAATCGAGCTTTAAATGCCTCAAACTCTGTAACATGTAGGTAGAGCAGGTTATCAGGGTTACCTTTAGATGTAATTGGATCAGATAAAATCTCAAAGACCGGCCTCAGAGGCGACAGTCATTAGTCTGGATTTGAGCTCGGCATCCGATACCAAAGAATAAAATCTCGGAATTTCGAACAGGTTTTATAGTGTAGTGGTCATCACCTTCGGTTCTGATCCGAATAACCCCGGTTCGAATCCGGGTAAGACCTATTTTTTAATGCTCGGTTTTCGCCGGTCTGCCATATTCACGTGTCAATAAGGTGAGTTAGCAGCACAGCTAGCATTTATATGTGGAGAGCAACAATGCCACTTTCACCTCCCTTCCGAGCTTTAGTGTCCTATTATAACATTGTTACAACCGCTCATCAATATGCATGCTAAAGATTGGTTACTAGTTTTCATCGCCTTCTTCCTCCCTCCAGTTCCGGTCTTCGTCAAGAAGGGTCTATTCTCTCCTGATTGTAAGTAACTTCTCGTCTCGCTTATCTGGGGTGTGTCTCATGACTTCCTGTTCCACAGTTTGCCTTAGTCAAGAAATTTGCCGTTTAATCTTATATCCAGTTAATAATTCATGACAACTCGGTAATTGGCAACAATGAAGCCTATCATCTGAAGCGATGCTTGTTTAGCAATAACTAACTCTTTACCAGTCCTGATCAACATCCTTCTATGTCTCTTGGGTTTCTTGCCTGGTTTGTTCCATGCTCTTTACATCATCTCTCAGAATCCAATTCCAGAGTCTGGCTTTGAAGCTGTGAGAGGTGGAAACTATGGTTCGATTTAGATGGTTTTTAGCCTTCGCCTATTGTCCGAGGGACTGCTATCTATCATACTGTCAACCCCACACTTTCAGGTGGCATTACGCTTTCACCATGAATCCTTTTTCAATACATACGAGTTTTATGAAATTATACTGATTAAATGTAGCCTTTAGAGAATTCCAGGTGCGTTGAAAAGAGTCTTCGTATGAAGATCGAACACTACCCAGATCAGTGGTCTCATAGCTGGACCATCTTCGTTAAAACGAAAGAGCGAACTAGAATGATTGCAAAACGCTAATCATCCCCAAACTCCCCTAGAAGACAATCCGAGATTCACCGAAAAAAAAAGGTGGAAGAGATATCCCATTAAGGCCCTCTCATCAAAGATAAGATCAGATAAACTCCGGTACCCTGCAAAACGCAGGGCGATGGAACATCTCAAAAGACCCCAATGGTGTATCAGACCAAGACGGTCTGTTACAAATCCCTCCCTCAAACATGAGGCCCAATTGTTATTCTTCGCATAAAGACACATTAACACGACGTATGTGCTTCCTTAACGGTAGCATGGCCGGCTAACTTAAGACATGCGGTTGAACTATATAGTTGACTCGGTGTGGTTCAAATGTGGTACCGTTGTGCTCTGATTCGTAACCAATGACAGAGGTTAGACCGTGGGGTTACTACAGTTAATGACACGGAAAACGTGTATTAAGCTGTTTGCATTGATAACGGATATCAGTATTGTGTCAAACTGTTCGTTAGACGTTAAAGAAGTGAAGCGATGAGCTCCAATTTTTTCCAAAGCGTCTTCTTCGCGCGATCTTGCAGTTTTGTTATGATGGGACACCGGTAAGTTTAGGTGTTGTTAAGGGGTGCTGATTAGTGCAATGAGCGTCGAAACTCCACAGAATTCGCTGACTCCGTGATTTCCTACATTAGAATCACATGGTTCAATTCCAATGTCCTGCGATAAGCTGAAGCAGCATCTTGATTAGTTTGTTCTATTATTATCAAGAAACTGCCCAATGGGGAAATTTAAATTGCGCAAAAAATAGGGGCCGCGCAATTTTCGCACGAGGTGGACGACGAGGGTGGCAAACCGCACAATACCTCTCTAAATAGTGGCTTTTGAGATTATTGTCAAAGAGATTTCACTACAATATTATGAAAACAAGTAGTCAGGATACGGAAATATATATGGTCCAAATTTCAAACATTATCGCCTAACAAAAATTACTCTAAATGAGCCACTTGAAGCAATTCAACGCTGTCAAGCTTGCCACCGGGGCGCTGCCCCTAGCAACGGGCGTGGCCCCACCGTAGCGCCATGGGGTTACCCGGCCGTGTTGCCGTGGTTTTTTGTCGCGAGTAGCCAATCAGCGTCGAGAACGGTGGGACGACGTGCGCCAAACTCACGATCGTATAAAACTTTTCCGCTATCCTCAAATTTTCTCACCAACTCAAACTCTGCGAAAAGGCCAACACCTCCGCGCTCCACCGCGAACAACACTACACCAAAGCGCCAGCCAGCCACCGCAACTGTTCAGGGTAACCCTAACACCTCAAATCAGTTAGCACACCGCAACGCACGCGCGCACTACAGCCACAGAAGTCTTAAATAGAGACAGAACTCTTGACGAGCAGCAGGTTCTCCTTTTCGGGCCGTTTCTCTCTCTTTTCTTGTCGTTGTTTTGCCACCAAATTTCTGACGCCTTTATTGCGCTGTTCAGTCTACGCTACGTGTCCTTTGCCACTTCGCGCCACTTTTTCCGCCACTCTTAATTGAGAATCTCCATTTTTGGACTTTGGCGTATTTTCGCGACTTTTCGGTAAGAACACACTTTAACACACTACCACTTCACTTCTTATCATACAAAATTATGGCCACCTCTTTATCTATTGGTAAGGCCAGCGCTCTCAAGCGCTCCAAATCTTTCTCTGCTCAGTCTGCCAATGCTCCAGTGAGCGTCTCCTTCGCCCCAAACAAGCGTGTCTGCCTTGGACCTTCTTGGAGCAGACGCAATTCTGCTACTATTGGCGCTCTCTACACTTGTTCCTCTTCCGAGAGCGATGAGGACGAGGATGACGACTCAGGCAACGACACGTGTTACTTGAATAACCAGAGACGTGCCAGAAAGAGAGCTTTCTCTATGAGAAAGCAATCTGTGTCACTGGTTGACGATAAGCTGAACTCCGCTATCTCTCAGTACAGTGACATGGATGAGGAAGATGAAGAGCAGGAAGAGAAGAAGACGAAGGAGAAAAATAACAGCAAGAAGGACGAAGAACTGAAGTCAGTCTTGCTGTCAGTTCCATCCTCGCCATCGTCTTACAAGTCTACTGTTGATAAGCAATTCGAGTCTTTGTCCCGTCGTGATTCTCAAGCAAGTAACTTGTCCACATTCTCCTTGAATGGCGGCAGCTTCAGTAACAACAAGAAGTCGCCAACCGAGGTTGACAGAGTTGCCAGAGACCGTTGCTTTGACTACTTGGTCTCTGCCATCGACGAGGCTTGGGCTCGCTACTGCGATGCCACCTCCTATGCTGAAGATGAAGTTTATAACAGGGCTGATTTGCCAAACACTCCAGCTTCTCTCGGAGTCTCCGAGGGAGAGGACGAGGAGGATGATGACGACGATGACGATGATGACGTTGAGGCCGGATACAGATCTTCTGGCACCAACTTGACCGAGTACGACTCTGAGGCTGAGGCCAAGAGAGTTAGTGGTCAACCCTCAAGTGTCAGATTGCAGCAGCTCAAGGACCGCTTGCTGAAGGCTAAGTACTATCTCCAAGATTACATCGAAACCGAAGACTCTGAGGAGGCGATGGCTTTCTGGAAGAGATGGGACTTAGTCAAGTATGCTACTATTGAGCTTGTTGAAGATGATGACGATGACGAAGTTATCGAATCGACCATCGAGGACCTTGAGAAGGGTCGTCTCTATGGTTGTTACTGAAATCACACATACAACACAACAACACAACAACACAGAAATATGATATCCCATAAGAAGTGTGAGCTTCTTATACATTTTGTACACTATGAACTTTGTCGCTAAGTTCTGATTATGTCTTACGGTTTTAACAATAGGTGTTATGGTTTTTACGAGTTATTATTTGATTTGAAGGTTTTTGCATTGGAAAATAGAGGTTCTCTCAAGAGTTGAGAATCTCAAGGATTTGATTTGTTGAGAAAACAAAGAACTGAAGGTGACTTTGGTTGATTATATTTTTACATACACAGATCAATTTCTTTTAAGCACCAATCTTGTAGATGGACGTATTGTACCTGATGTTGTGGAGCACTTGACTTGACCTCTGGGCTGCGTACAACTCGATGACGAGGCTCCTGAATATGCAAACCAACGGATGTAGGTGGCGTCGTGAGGAAGTTTTCCGTAATGATGATACATTCAAACGTGATTCCAGTATTGTGCCCAAGTTTTTGAGATCATCCACCAATTGCTTAGGCAGGAGAACATGATTGATTTGTTGCAGTGAGGCTTGTAATTGCTGTTCGAAATACATGTAACAAGTCCAAAGATGTTCGAAAATACGACCACATATCGATTCACAGTCGAATAGTTCTAGTACGAGCCCACTGTTTGCCCTGGCTAAACTAATAAAGGTCTTGGCCAATTCTTGCAGAGTCTCATAATCTTGATGGAAGAATTTCAATAGCTCAACATTGAAAGCTTGTGAAAGGTTTGTAGCGGGATCAAACACTAAGGGTCCTCTCGCAAGAAAGGACAGCAGCTGCCTGAAACGGAGAAAACCACTATATAGTTCCTCTGTGATGGCTTCTTGAACATCTTCATTGTCAACAGATAGAAGCATCAGCTTCTCCGCAAGTACAAAAGCGTCATCAGGCTTCATGGTTCTGGACTCTTCAGATGAGCACAGTTTGAAAAGAGTACTGCAAAGAATGTCAGGGTAATTTGATCCTGAACAAAGGTCAATAAGTTGAAGGAGTGTGAGAGTAGTTTCCTCAGACTTCTCTTGACACTTGACATATCTCATATAATATTTAACAATATTGAACTCTGACCCAGACAGAAAGTAGTTATTGAAGACAAATTCTGACACTGTTAAGCTGCTCTTGCCGTCTGTTGTTGGGTTAGAGCTCCGGTCCAGTGCTAGCAATTGACCTAAAGTATAGCATATTATGCTTAACACATGGGAGGGACTATAGGCAGGGTCCAAGTCTGGCAATTCGCCCAATTTGATAGCACTGTGAAAGAACTTTGTGTGCAAGCCTGAAAGGAACAGGACTTTGAGAGACTCTTGTGGAGAGTGAGTGATGAGTTTGATGACAAACTTCAAGTATTCTGCAAAGCGAGAGAACACGGCGCTAGATGTCCATTCTAAGGAATGAAGCAGTCCAGAATATGGTTTAAGTGAGCTTGAGTAAAGAACTTGGTGGAAATCTGATAGAAGGCCTGTCAGAACCAAAATGGGCAAATCACTCGTGAGCATCCACGTATGCAAAGAGGGAGAGTAGCCACTAATAAGTACTAAGTTTACTAGTATCTCTCTCGACGGTTTTGCCAAGTCGTCCTCCATGAACAAATAACTTCTTGTAATCTCATAAATTGGAAAACATTCAATGGGGAGCCTGTTCTGGTGAATCCTATATCTTATATCGGGTTGGTGCAACAGGGAGGTGAACCAGTATTCAACCAACTCTGTCAACGTGAGGTAGTACTGTGTCAACTTGAGGAAGAAGGATGATATCTTAACCAATTGATCTGGCGACAAGCCTTTCAATCCTAAGCAGCTTATCAGGAACACTCCCATTATTTTACTTGTTCGTTGTATAGCAGATTCAAACTCAGGCGAGTAATCGTCATACTTCTTGGTCATCTCGCTGAGCAAAAGATCGAAATTGCCTATGAAATTATCAAACACCAGTGAGGGGACCTTAGAGATCTCGATGCTGGCAAGAAGTAAAAGAACATCATGCTCAAAGAGAGCAAAAGCTCTACGAGAGTCAGCCCCAATGGATCTGTAAAGCTCGTTGATTGATGCTTTGAAGGAAGGGTCCAAGGAGCCTTTGCTTTGTGAGTTCTTTCCTGTTAGTACGTATATATGGTCGGAAACAAATAGATTCAAAGTATCAACAAACATCAGAATAATAGCTAACTAACTGAGTGTGCAATTCGACTAACAAGGCCTCAAACAGAAGATCCCGGTCCCTGCTAGTTGACGCACCATAATATGCTCGCTCTGTTAAAGCCATATACCGCTCCTTGATCTGGGCTGAAGAGGGCCAAAGGGCCATCCAAGTCTCCGAAGACATTTGTTGACAGATCATGTTTGAAGAAAGTATCATAAACCAAGATGCATTTGTTGGAAAATGAGCCATTGAAACAAAAACGTTTGTGCCACATAAACGTAGACCCCAGAAGTGCGCTTAACGCGGAGTTCGCTATCCGAGATCATTTATGTGCGATGAAACAACACTATGTTTTAGATTCAGGGGTACAATAAAACCGTTTACACCATAGCGTTTCAGCTTGAGAGTACTCTCTATTGGCGGCATTTCAAGTGATACAATTCTCTAACCGACAGTTTCAGTGTTGTTTTTTCTCTAGTATAAAGTATCGCTTCTTCCTCGTCACTGAACACGCTCAGTCTTCACTCTAACCGCGTCAGCGTTAGATCTCACAGTACCCATGGGCGCATCAGACAACTTAACGAGACCTCAGACTGTGAACTCAAGCTGGGATTATCCTGTTAGTAGTTCTAGGGGATTCAATTACCCTCTCGCAAGGCAGAGCTCACGAAGCATGGGCCTAAGAAGAGAGCCATCTTCAAATCATCAGTACTTCAGAAGCTTTAATCGGAACACCACTAATGGCATCAATGCCTCATTCAACCATGAAACCTCACACCTCACATGTATGGCACCAAATGCCATCTGGAGTGAAGTTTCAACATCGTCGCCGGTCGTCTACAACCATGAGCTCCAAAGCAGGGCCGCTTCGTCTATTTCTCAGCTGAAGAGTCGCCCGAGAGGGTTGAGAATGGCTACTTTTTCGGCTCCCAACAACAATACACTTGGGAATAGGGCTCACAATACCATCAACAAGAGCCTAGCTAATAAGAAGGATAACAGTTCCATTAAGGTTTTCAAGGAGAACGACTATACGAACAGGTACATTCACACTGGGGAGTTTCCAACCAACTATGTCCAGAATGTGAAAGCACCAGTTGAAGGCTATCCAAAGCTCCAGAGACTGTTTGAGCTCAAAGAAAATGAGACTGAGAAATATGCTTGCAAGCCGTATGGGTGTCGAACTCGAATGGATGATATAGTGCCAACGCTGAATCAGTGGATTTACAAGCACAAGCTGGTCTTTGACGTTATTATGATTGGTGCTTTGACTGACAACCAGTTCATTCTTCCGCTCTTGACGCAATTGCCATTGGAGAAGCTTTGCTCCAAACCAGGATTTCTCTTCGTATGGGCCTCGGCCAAGAAGATTAATGAACTTACTGGCCTTCTTAACAGTGAAGGTTGGGCTAAAAAGTTTAGAAAATCAGAGGAACTGGTGTTTGTTCCTGTTTCAAAGAGTTCACCTCACTACCCGGGAGCTGATATGTTCAGTGATTCTTCTCTCTTGGAAAGTACGCAGTGGCACTGCTGGATGTGTATCACTGGAACAGTTAGAAGATCTACTGATTCACACTTGATCCATTGCAATGTTGACACCGATTTCAAGATTGAAGGTGATCAGATGAACCAGCCAGAAAATTCTGTTGTTCCAGGCCACATTTATAATGTGGCAGAGAATTTTGCAAGCGGTACCCGCAGACTTCACATCATTCCCTCGAGATCTGGGTTCCAGACTCCGGTTCGTCCAAGAAGAGGCTGGGTTATCATGTCTCCAGACATCATTTTAGACAACTTTGAACCTGCTCAGTACAAGAAAGAGATCTTGGCAATTGGATCCAATGTGCAGCACACAGCTGAGATCGAAGCCCTGAGACCAAAGAGCCCTGTTTCTAGAAACACCAAGGCAATTGCTACCCATTAGGTCTACAACGCAGCTACGTCATTAGTGATCGAATGAATGAATTTTAACGTATAGAATCCCTAGAATCACTTAAACCAGTTCTGAACACCCTCAGCGATTGGAGCCAAAAGGCCCTTCTGCTTTGGAATGTACTCAACTCTGTGGTAAGCGTTCAAGTTCTTTCTAAGCAAGATCTGGTAACAAGTAGCAGAACCCTGTCTAGAAATGATGGTAGAGGAAGCAAGGAAGTACTCCCAAATTCTGAACCATCTGACACCATATTTGTTGATGGCCTTCTCCTTGTTGTCCATCCAGTTTCTGTACCATCTCCACAAGGTGGCAGAGTAGTGAACACCGATGTTGTCAACGGAGACAACTTCGAATCCAGTACCCTCGAGTGCAGAAGTCACAAAGTCCAATGGAGTGGAGGCATCAGCACCTGGGAAAATGTACTTGTTCATGAACAAACCCCAGATGAGGTCCTCGTACTGCCAGGACTTTCTCAAACCAGCGTACTGCAAATAGAACATACCATCGTCCTCCAACATGTCGTAAACCTGCTGCAAGAAGGTTCTGAACTTTCTGATACCAACGTGCTCAGCCATCTCCAAACAGGTAATCTTGTTGTACTTACCTTCTGGAACTGGAGTGTCTCTGTAGTCCATACACAAGATCTCGGATTGGGTGGTTGGGATGCCCTGGAGTTTGAGCTTCTCATTACCCCATTTGGTCTGGTTTCTACCCAAAGTGATACCGGTGACCTTAGCACCGTAAACCTTAGAGGCGTAGGTGGCCAAGGTACCCCAGCCACAGCCGAGATCAAGCATTCTCTCGCCCTCCTTCAAGTCAATCTTGTCACAGACAACCTTGAGCTTGTTGTCCTGGAGCTGTTCGAGGGTCTCCTCCTTCTCAATGTCAGAGATGATACCGGAAGTGTAGATCATTCTAGAGCCAAGGAACCAGGTGTAGAAGTCGTCACCACGGTCGTAGTGGTCACGGACCTGCTCCTCATCCTGAGATCTGGTGTGCATGATGACCTCTGGGATCATACCGAGGAGGAAGAATCTGAAGAGGGACAAAGTGAAAGAGAAAGAAGCCCAGTCGTGTCTGTACTCCAAGATCTCAAGAGCATCACCCTTGAAGGAGACCTTGTTAGCGAAGTAGAGCTCGTGGAAAGTCTCCATTGGGATCTTGTTCTGGCCAGAGTACTTCTTCTTCAAGTCATCGTCGTGGAAGTCCAAGTAGTACTCAACGCCTCTGTCTGGGAGGGTAGCCTTGGTGTTGAGTCTTGGAGAGAAGGTGGAAGCGACAGTCCAGAAGGCAAGCAAAATTGGCAAGCCGAGGACAAGAACGAAGAAGAACCAGGTCTTGCATCCACCGCCGAGCTTGTACTTAAGGTACCATGGGATACCAGCGATAAGGCCGATCAACAAGTAGTTGTTGAAGTGCTTAGAGCCAGGACCCTCAGCTGGAAGCGGAGCATTGGCGATAGCTGGCGACTAGAAGTTTGTTAGTACTCTTCCCATATTTAAGGTATCAGGCTGGAATCCATCGACTCGTATAGCTTCAGTTTAAGGGGTTCACTCACAGCAGTGGTTCTAACACCGAACTTCGAGTTGGCTGGAGCCGGGGGTGGCGTGGCCGGGGTTGGCGTGAATTCGTAACCGAGGAAGGCCATTCTTGGTTCTAGGAATTCAGTAGCCTCTTCAATTGAGTGCAAGTGAAGCCAAGTGGAAAGAGTGGAAAGATCAGATTCAGCTTCGGCGACGCGCGTTGGCGCTGGCGTTTGCGTTTTCGCTATTTCTGGGCGCCTGGCCGAGGTGCGTTCAAAGTGTTAGTTTTCGCCGATTGGCGGTGGTGCTTTGAGTGGCGATTGGCAGGTTTTTGGTGAATATTTTGTGACTATATCTTAATATCTACCTTATTGAGACATGTGGCTACTTTCACACTTTATCCACGTCAAAACAGCCCAACTAGAAGAACTCTTAGACCAAGCCACTAGCCCCAGCCCCAGAAAGCCCGATCAAAGCACGGTTTGCGCAGCATATCCGCGAAAACGTTTGTGCTGACATAAGCACATCATCACGTTTTAAAATTTTCCTTAACAAAGGCGATGAGCTCGCTTTATCAAACTTTCAGCTCTCTTCTTTTCACGCTCAAATATATAAGGAAAACTACTTCTGTGCATTCCAAGATGGGTAAGACACAGAAAAAGAACTCCAAAGGTCGTTTGGATCGTTACTACTACCTCGCAAAGGAGAAGGTAAGCACTTCGTTATTCTAATTTTCTGCATTTCAGTACTAACAGGCATCAACAGGGTTACAGAGCTCGTTCTTCTTTCAAAGTGATCCAGATCAACGAGAAATATGGCCATTTCCTCGAGAAGTCCAAGGTTGTTATCGATTTGTGTGCTGCACCAGGTTCTTGGTGTCAGGTCGCCTCCAGCCTGTGTCCTATTAACTCCCTTATCATCGGTGTTGATATCGTCCCTATCAAGCCATTACCAAACTGTATCACCTTCCAGTCCGATATCACCACTGAGGACTGTCGTTCTAGACTTAGAGGTTACATGAAAACATGGAAGGCCGACACTGTGCTTCACGATGGTGCTCCTAACGTGGGTCTCGGATGGGTTCAGGATGCCTTCACACAGTCCCAGCTTACACTCCAAGCTTTGAAGCTGGCCGTTGAGAACTTGGCTGCTGGTGGTACCTTTGTCACCAAGGTTTTCAGATCTAAGGATTACAACAAACTTATGTGGGTTTTCCAGCAGTTATTCGACAAGGTTGAGGCTACTAAGCCACCAGCTTCGAGAAACGTCTCTGCTGAAATCTTCGTTGTTTGCAGAGGCTTCAAGGCCCCTAAGAAGCTGGATCCACGTCTTCTTGACCCTAAGGAAGTGTTCGAAGAGTTAGCTGACGGTCCACAGAACAATGAGGCTAAGGTCTTCAACCCAGAGAAAAAGAGAAGAAGAAGAGAGGGTTACGAGGAGGGTGACTATCTTCAATTTAAGACTGTTCCAGTGATGGAGTTCATCAGAGATGAGAATCCAATTGACATTCTGGGTTCCACCAACGAGCTTGAAATTGACGCCGAAGACCCAGAGTGGGCTCTGGTTAAGAAGCTGAGAAAGACTACGCCTGAGCTTCTTGAGTGCCTGAAAGATTTGAAGGTTCTCGGTAAGAAGGATTTCAGAAACATCTTGAGATGGAGAAAGAACGCCAGAGAGCTTTTGAAGCTCGACGAGTCTGCTCCAATTGAGGTGGAAGTTGAGGAACTGGATGAGGACGCTCAGATTGATAAGGAGCTTGACGAAGTCAGAAAGAGACAGCTGCAGAAACAAAAGAGAGAGAGAAGAAGAAAGAATGAGCAGAAACAGAAGGAGATCCTCAGAATGCAAATGAACATGATTACACCAACAGACATTGGTATTGAAGCTGGTGACTCCGGACGTGAGTCCCTCTTCAACCTTAAGGTTGCCGAGAAGACGGGCCAGTTGGACGACTTGGCTAAGGGTAAGAGAAGAATGATCTTTGACAAGGAGGAGCTCGCTCAAGATAACGATATTCACATTGCCTCCGATGCTGAAGCGGACTCTGACGGTGAGTTCGACGACTTGGCTGGCCAATTAGACAACATGTACGAAGCCTACCAGGAGAGAAGATCCGAGAGGGATGCTAAGTACAGAGCTAAGAAGGCACGTGGTGATGACGATGATGAGAAGTGGGATGGTATCGAAGACAAGAAGAGTGATGATGAGAGTGAACCAGAGGCTAAGGACTACGAAGAAGAGAGTGATAGCGATTTGGACAGTGATGACGATGAGGCTATTAACAACCTGATTGCCAAGATCAAGTCCGAGAAGACTGGCGCTCTTTCATCAAAGGCTGACATGCTCTTCAACGATCCAATTTTTGCAGGCGTTGAGAACACCATCACCACTCCAGGTGCTAAGGCCAAGCTCCAAGAGGCTACTCCAATTACTTCAGCTGGTGAGTCCACCACGGCTTCTCTTTCTGAAGGCGACGATGACTTCGACTCTTCCGATGATGACAGCAAGATCGAGTACGTTGGTCGTGGAAGCTCTAAGGATGACGAGATGGACATTGACTCCGATATGGATGATGATGTTAACCTTAGAAACCACCAAAAGGAAGTGGATTTGGCCACTGCTCAAGCGATGACACTGGCTCACCAGATCGCCCTTGGACAAAAGACAAAGCACGACCTTATGGATGATGGTTTCAACAGATACTCCTTCAACGACCGTGATGGATTACCAGCATGGTTCTTGGATGAGGAGAAGCAGCACACAAAGATCAGTAAGCCTATCACGAAGGAAGCTGCGTTGGCCATCAAGGAGAAGATGAAACAGCTCAATGCTAGACCAATCAAGAAGGTTGCCGAGGCTAAGGGCCGTAAGAAGATGAGAGCTCTCGCTAGATTGGAGAAGCTCAAGAAGAAGTCTGACATCATCAACGAGGACAACGATAAGTCTGAGAAGGACAAGGCTGAAGAAATCTCTAAGCTGATGAGAAAGCTGACGAAGAAGCAGAAGACTAAGCCAAAGGTCACATTTGTCTACGCTAAGGGTACGAATAAGGGTCTGAGTGGAAGACCAAAGGGTATCAAGGGTAAGTATAAGATGGTTGACGGTGTGATGAAGAACGAGCAGAGAGCACTGCGTCGTATTGCTAAGAAGAACAAGAAATAGGGGGATTGATTAAATATATTGAGCATTCGAAGTTATTTCTGTTTCTTAGAAACATCTGTAGTTGACATAATGGTATATGAAGTGTAGAGCTTCATCAGTGTGTACAATGTACCGATCACAACGGCAACAGAAGTGAGTATCTGGATCGATAGGAAGTCGGATGCATTCCCAGTCGGGATTTTGTACTCCAGTGTACTTTGCTGACTCTTGTAATGGTAGAATATGGTCGAAGGCTCGAAGAAAGACTCGTAGCCCAAGTTGTAAGACTCGAATGGGTTGCCCTCCAGCTTTTCAACTTCTTCCCTCTCCATGAACTCGTCGGCATCACAAGCCCAGAAAATCTCTGGAGTTGACATTTCATAGAGTGTTGGATCTGAAGGCTTGATGTATCGGCTGTGGTACTTCACTTCGACATTGGATGAGCGATTTGTTAAGTGGAATAGCTGCTGAGATCCGAACTTCTCGATCTTCCATTCTGGTGCTTCTAGATCAGCCTCTCCCCAATTGTTGATTAGTCTCATTTGCTTTTCATTGTACTGATACTTGTCGAAGAATAGCGTCTTTGGAATCGTGGAGAGCATAAACAATTCACACTGAGGGTATGGGGCTTCAGGCTCCTCATCGCCATGCACCTTCAGAAGAGGATGCAGTCCCATTGGCTCCTGGAATGCAAACGAGACCTTAGAGTCCAATGTATTGTGACGAGTTTTAACAATAAGCATGGTCTTCGTTGGTGCCAAGTATTCATCCTCTTCGGGGGATAGCACGGTTCTTATACCTGAGAGTTCCATATCCTCTGCTGATAATGGCTTAGCTTGAAACAGTGCAACTTCTTTCCGGAACTCCGATTTCCTGATGTTTGCCTCAAAGGGCTCACTTACCCATTCTATCACCAGCTGTTTGTTCTCCCAACGAATGTCGAAAGAGTCAACAAAGGAAATTCTATCAAGCTTGTCGACTAGCGAGTTGAGATAGTTCTGAAAGTTTGAGCTCTTCACTGAGCCCGGTGAATGGTATGAAGCCGCAGTAGCTGTGGATATCAAGTCTTTATGGTTGAAAGGAAAGTTAAAGGTGGATCCAATGTATTCTCCGACTCGATCGAACACCTCTTCGTACTCCACTGTTGTTGGGATCAGGTGAACTGAGAATCCGGGAACCCCGAAGTTTTGAAACACCTCCTGGCGCTGGGCACCAGACGACCATTGAACACGAAGCATATAGATCTGCTCTAAGACATCTTTGACCTGTTTTGTTGGTTAGTATCATCAATTGGCCACCTTCATGGAATGGAGACGTACTGTTTGAGGAAGCTCGGCCTCAGGGATGGTTAGTCTATCCTGACGAGCTCTAAACAAAGAGCCAGGCAACTTCACCAAATCCTCCGAAAATATGGCATTGTCGGTGTCAATTGCCTCTAATGTATCCAGTAGAAAGGTCGTTCTTTGCTTCATCTCTGGTATAATGGTGAAATGTTCAGTAGATTGTAGAAGCAAGAGATTGGTGTCGCGTTTCTTATATTCGATGGCAACGAGTTGAGCATATTAGCTCCGGTTAAGTCCGAAAAAGGTTTATAAGCTCATTACCTGTTGAACCTGAGATTATATTTCACATGTTCGAGCTTACGTCGGTATATCATTCTCAAAACTGGGTATTATTGTCACTGTGTTGTATAAAATAATTAAATAATCGCTCCTAGCGACGGCCTCTATAGCCTCTGGAATATCCTCTTCCTCTTCCTGAGAATCCGTAGCTATGGCCACCATTTCCATGTGGCTTAGACACCTTGATTCCTGCAATCTTACCCTCGAGCTCTCTAACATCAACGTTAACGATGTGGCATCTCATCTTGATCATGGCGTCCTTGTCTTCATCATTCAGTTCGTCTTCATTTACATCATCCTCATTTGAAGTTGTGGATGGGAAGGACACTCTTACTTCGACCGTATCTCTGTGCTTAGATGTCACCAGCTTTGGTTGCAGCTCTCTTATAAACATGAAGTTGTTGGAGCCTCTCTTGTAGAAGGTAGATGCAAAGCCCTCGGGGTAAGCTTGCTGATCGTAAGACACCAATCTTCTATGATAAGCGTATCCGTTCTTCAGTTCACTTTCTAGTGGCTGATAAAGGGAAACAGGAAGGTCCGAATGATCGATTTTGAAGCTCTCGGGGAAAACATCACAGTCCATCTGCTGACTTGATATTTCCAAGTGTTCAGGGTATTCTCGCTCCTTATCTGGAGTCATTGGCTCATTGGAGGCACTTCCAGGGCCCATGTTGTACTCCTGGAAAAGCTGCCTCCCATCAAATCCAAAATCGTTTGGTGGCATCATCGGTGGTGGTACTGGCATGTTGTTCATCTCACTGAACAAATTGAACTGCGGTGGAGCGACAGACTGTTGGCTCACCATCATTGGCGGTGGCTGGAAATTCGAACCTGGTAATTGAACAGGTACGGGATGTCTTTCGACCATCGACGGCTGTCTTGGGAACTGATCAAATGAAGGGTTCTGCTCAACAACTGGCGAAGGGAAGAATCTGGAGGTTCTCGAGCCATTGCGGCTACTTGATGTATTTGTATTTCCATTGCCAATTGGAAGCTGGCCCATGGAGGTCTGTCTCTGCTGGAGAGAATTCTGGTATTGGCGAGGCGGTTCCATGGAAAGCGACAGATGTGCTGTGCTCGTAGGATGAGAAGCCTTGAACGGGTCATCAAGACTCAGGGCCTCGATATCGAAGGGCGACCAAGAGCCAATGGCACTATCGCTCTTTGTTGAAAGATGCCTATCCTCATTATTCTTCCAGATTGTTGGTGAGTTAGTCCACTGAGTGCCATCATTGTAGCGCTCACCGAACATGTTCTTAGGGGTTCCTTGCCCTAAGCTTGGCTCCGGCGTAAAAGCACTGTCAGCAGGCTTTGATAACGGCGACTGACTCAATGAGTGGATCATTGGAAGAGCTTGTGTGCCTCTTCTGAAACTCGAGATCTTGGAATTAGGTGAAGACCATGACCTCGTGCCCTCTGGTGACTGATTCGCCAGTTTGTGGTTTTTATTATGAACCTGTGGAGAGTTGGTTTCTGTAGTAATCTGTGATTGGATATCCGACCATTCTTCGTCTGCCCAGTCGGTTGATGTTCCACTTGTTTCTGGAAGTTCGGTCTTGAGGGAGCCCTTAAGACCTTCCTTTAACTTCTCGACTATTGATTGGCCAACATCAGAGATTTCAGTGGCCATAGGGGACTGAAGAATCTGGCTTGTCTCTGTGCTGCTAGCAGCGACACTACTGCTGGTCACCGTAGATGGCTTTTCCTCTGCCACCTCTGGGGGAGGAGTCGGGCTATTGTTGCTTGTACTTGTGCTTGGCTTCTTATTACTAGCGCCTCCTCTCTTTCTGGTAACAAGCTTCAATTTGGTTGTACTAGACCCTGTGGGGGTGGGAGAACGTGAGCTCTTCTTAAGCTCGCTATCACCTGTAGCTTTAGCACTGGCTTGTTGCCGGAACAAAGAATTCACGGACTGTGACTTGAACTTCTTCGGTTGGCCTTCCATCTGCAACGCCTCTTCCTATTCGTGCTGTATTGTATAATCAAATCGACGTGGATTTGTTGGTTAATTTGTAAGTTTACGATAATTTGAGTCAATTTCCATGGCCCGAGCCTCAGCTGTAAGATCAAAAATTTCAGAGAGAAGCGCGCTTACGTAATACACTCGGATCTTGTGATGCGATGTTATTGTTTGATTTAGTCACCTATACAATTAACTGGCTCAATCATTTCTTCCCCCGATTGCTGAACATATCTAGTGTACTGTCTCGCTATCTGTAAGCTTTGTCGCTCATTGTCGCCTGTCTCGTTGGTAGAATGACTATGTCGCTCACTGCACAGTTCGTACGTCTTGTGGTCACATAGATAATCAAGTCGGAGATATCAGTAGGTTTCAAAGGCTCGTAGTCTTTATAAACACTATCGGCTTTTGATTGGTCTCCATCAAACCTGGTCAAGCTGAAGTTGGTGTTGATCAAGCCTGGCTCAATTAGGACCACACGAATATCGAATGTCACAAGCTCCTTTCTCAATGCTGTGTTGAATGCCTTGACAGCTGCCTTACTTGAGCAATAAGCAGCACCGCCAGGGTAAGGATCTTCGGCCGCTAGCGATCCAATGTTCACAATGGTTCCTTTGTTGTTTTGCCTCATTATAGGAACAACCAATTGGCACATGCTCATCAAACCCAAAATATTGGTGTTGTACATAAGCTCAATATCCAGCTGTTTGGCTTCGCCCACTCTGTCAAGTCCTCGAGCTAATCCTGCACTATTAATGAGGAAATCGACATTTTGAATTAGATTCTGAGGTATATTTTGGAAGAATTCGTCGATCTTAGAACGACTGGAAAGGTCGCCATAGGTGATGTAGATGTCGTCAGAAGACAATGAGGTGTATTCTTTGAGATACTCAGCCTTGAGCCTATCTAACTCACCGATGTTCAAGTCAACTAGAATGAACTTCATTTTACCATTTGAAGCACGTAAATAATCACGTGTGGTGTTAAGACCAACACCTGAAGCAGCACCGGTAATTAATGCAACTTTGTCTGTAAGATCCATTTGTTGTCGAGTGCTATGAGTTGTCGAGCTCTTTGTGGATTGTTTTGTCTCGGGTAGCTGCTTGGTTGTTCAAATATATAGGTATGATTCCCCACATATTTGGTATAATAAGAGGGGATCGCATATGATGTGTCCCCTCATACGGTAGAGCTCATATTTCATCAGGGAAAAACGCTCAGGGTGCACAAGGCTGAGTATAAGAGGCTCTCTATACTGTATACACCAGGGCCCAGGCTTGTTCCTGTTAGCATGGAAAGTAGCTCACCGAGGATAGTTCAGTTCTTTGAGCAGACTCACCATCGTGTCATGGATTTATGATCTCTGATCTCCGCGATTAAAGAACATTGAAAAGGCCCTTTATGGACCAATTACATCAGAAACAAGACCACCTACAATCCTAATAGTACCAAAGTCGGTCATATTAACAGCTGCAACCTCACCGAGCGCAAAGCCCTTGATTGAACAATGCAATGACCATTCCAAACCCCACAGATTGCCACATGCGGGAGATACCCGTTTTGCGTCAAAAATTGTTATGCAGCCCTGGCATTCGCGAACTCGTTTGTTGGCGGCTTTTTCACCTGCCTATTTATGGAACGGTCAGAGCAACATCGCACTCGCTTGTGCTCCCTGCATCTGTACCCTTCTCTAACGGAATACAAGACTTTTGTGGTCGTATGAGCAAGCAGTATTTGGGCAAATCTCATATAGAGCTAGTGCTATAGCTCCACTGCACGGCCCGTATTTACAGGCGCTCTGTCCTTCGTTCATACCACTCGTTAAAGGAGGAGGATCTATACTGAGATCTAGAGCGATAGCATCTACTATATTCACATGGTGCTCAGGACTTTGGCTCTTTGTTTAGCCATTCTATGCTGCTGTTCGCAGGCTAACCCCTTGGAAAGACGTTCCGATAGCACAACAAGTACCCAATCGTCTATCTGGGATTACAAAAATGACAAGATCCGTGGTGTCTCTCTCGGTGGTTGGTTCGTACTCGAACCTTACATTACACCCTCCTTGTTTCTACAGTTTGGCACTAACGAGTCTGATATTCCAATTGACGAGTACTCATTTACCAAAGTTTTGGGAAAGGATCAGGCAAAAGAGCAACTAGAGAAGCACTGGGCTGAATACTACACTGAGTCGGACTTTAAAGACATAAAGAATTATGGGTTGAACTTGGTTAGAATTCCCATTGGATATTGGGCATTCGCTTCACTTCCAGACGATCCCTATGTTCAAGGCCAAGAAAAATACCTAGATACTGCTATTCAGTGGGCCCGTAATTCTGGGTTGAAGGTTTGGGTGGATCTTCATGGCGTTCCAGGCTCTCAGAATGGTTTTGACAATTCTGGTAAAAGAGGCCCAATCGGGTGGCTTGATACTAAAGAGAATATTGACCTTTCAGCAAAGGTCTTGGATTACATTTTCAGCAAGTACGGTGGATCCAATATGACTGACACCATCATTGGTATTGAGGTGGTTAATGAGCCGATGATGCCCTCTTTGAACCAAGAAAAGTCTGTGCAGTTCCATTACGATAGATATTATGATTATAGAAAAAAGTACAGCTCAGAGAACTATTTTCTTGTGCAAGAGGGATTCATGCCTATTGGCTGGTGGAACGACCAGTTCAATCAAGACTACACGAACGTCTCAAAGCCATACACCAAGGCGGTTAATGAATCAGTTTTGAAGAATGACTACTTTAATGGTGTGGTGATCGATCATCACCATTATGAAGTCTTTACAGACGGCCAGTTAGCCAAGAGTTCTGACGAGCGTGTTACTGACATATTCAATTACGCTAAAAGTGTTGGGTTAGAACAAAAGTATCACCCATCACTTATTGGGGAGTGGAGTGGTGCCATCACCGACTGTGCCAAGTGGTTAAATGGTGTGGGCACTGGAGCGCGTTATGATAACACCTTCCGGTCATCACAGTTGAATGCTTCTTCACTGGTGTACTGGAATACCAGTAAGACTTCCAACGGTATTGCCATTTTAGAGGACGATATCGAAACCACTGTCGAGAACGATGAAGATGATGAGAATGATGTCTACATAGAGAGGGACGCAGACGAGTGGGACGAGTCGCAGGACTTTGATGAGGATACGTACGACTATGAGGCTAAGCTTCGTCTCGCGCGTCGTGATTCTTCGACCACCACTTCATCCACAAGGACGTGCTCCACCGTTCAGAACTACACAGATTTCTCTGACAGCCACAAGGCTGATATCCGCAGATTCATCGAGGCTCAATTGGTTTATTACGAGAAGTACAGTGCTGGGTGGATCTTTTGGAACTATAAGACGGAGAACGCTATAGAATGGGACCTCCAAATGCTTGTCAAGAAGCAATTATTCCCTATGCCACTCACTGATTATAAGTATTACTACACGAATGGAACCGCAATCCCGGCACGTTTGAGCGCAGCTTCTATGCCCACCTCCCAACTGTGTGGTTTGGCATCGACAAGAAGCTTATTCTTGGCCTCCATGGCTTTGTTCAGCATCTTGTTCATTATTTAGATCGCACCAGATAAGATGCTCTGTTTACTAAAGGCTATAAATAGAAATAATCGCGAGGCTCCCCCAAGAGCTGCGAAACGCAGCCCAGAAAATTGGCAGGGCTTTTGATCGATCGAAATACGCGGCGTAGCTCTTTGTAACAAGCATCTTTCGCATTTATTTATAGCTAAGGCTCTTTCAGTTTGGCTTATTGTCTTTACTCACTGGTGCTTGAAGCTTTCTTACTGAATTTACTTAGGAAGTGCTCGTCATCCCGAGGACCTCTCGATTTATACTCCCAGATCATTGTTATTGTTTCAGCTCTACGTGTTGCCAAGTATACCAAGCTACGCTAAGGTGTGAACTGACAGTTACGCCTACCATACAAAATGAAGTTTTCCAGAGCCACACTCACCTCTGTCTGTGGTCTCCTCGGACTCACACGCTCGGCAAATGCCATCGACCTTACTGTCACAAGTTCTGACTCTGCGTGTGATGCCGGTGCTTTGATCCAGGGCGGTGTCCTTGATTACTACGAAGGTACCCGTTACGGTGGTACCGTTGGTATGTTCCAAGATCCATACTACTGGTGGGAAGCTGGTGAAGCCATCGGTTCTTTGATTGGCTACTGGTTTTTCTGCCAAAACGACACCTACGAAGAACTCATCTTTGATGCCTTGATGGCGCAGAGAGGTTCGAACTACGATTACATCCCTTCAAATCAGTCCATGACTGAAGGTAACGATGACCAAGGTTTCTGGGGTCTTGCTGTGATGGAGGCCACTGAGCGTAACTTCACAAATCCAGACGATGACGAGCCGGGCTGGTTAGCGCTCGCGCAGGCTGTGCTCAACACAATGTGGGCTCGTTGGGACGATGATACATGCGGTGGTGGTCTCAGATGGCAAATCTTCACATGGAACTCTGGTTACAGTTATAAGAACACCATTTCCACTGCTTGTATGTTCAACATGGCTGCCAGATTGGGTCGTTACACTGGCAATGACTCTTACATCGACATCGCTAACACTGCCTACGAGTGGCTTGTGGAGGTTGGCTTCGTCGTTGAGGGTGATGCTGCCCAGGTTTACGACGGTGCTGAAGTCACCCACAACTGTACCGATATCACCAAGATCGAGTGGTCTTATAACATGGCTCTTTTGATGGCCGGTTCTGCTTACGCTTACAATGCTACAGAGGACGACACATGGCTCCAGAGAACAGAGATGTTCGTCGATGGCGCTGCTGTGTTCTTTGACGACGACATCATGTACGAGCGTGCTTGTCAGGCCTCCAAATCTTGTAACACAGATCAGCGTTCTTTCAAGTCCATCTTCTCTCGTTGCTTGGGTCAGACCGCCAAGCTGGCTCCAACAACCTACGACAAGATCTGGACATGGATCACAGACTCTGCTGAGGGTTGTGCTAAGTCGTGTGTCGGTGGTACCGATGGTCACACATGTGGTTTGGACTGGACATTAGGCTCTCACGATGGCTACTACGGTTTGGGTGAGCAGATCTCTGCTCTGGAGATCATGAACCAGCTGCTTATCAACAACAGACCAGCTCCATACACCAACGTGACAGGTGGTTCCTCTGAGGGTGACGCTTCCCTCGGTACTAACTCTGACACCACAGCTTTGGCTACAAACGACTTGGACATCACCGGTAAGGACAAAGCTGGAAGTGGTGTCATTACTGCTCTTATTTTGGCTATTCTTACTGGTGGTGCTATCTGGATGGTGGTTTGATCCCTTTGTTTCTTCTTATTCTCACTTAACTTGTATAATAAAACTGCGATACTGGATACGTTGTAGCTCATGATGACGCGTGGAGTGGTGCGCGGTGGAAAGCTGGGGAAATTTCATCGCTACAATTGATACCTTCTACACTGCCATATAATCGGGCAATATAGAAGTGCTAACGGGATCATGACACGGCTCCAAACTTTGGCTAAGCAGCTCACTGTTTTCATGGAATCGAACCACTCGTTCCAGGTGGTTTATCACACTCATTCCCCGGTAGTAGCGCCGAACACACAGAGGCTTTGTATCCTGGATTCCTCATTCAACCCACCACATAGAGGGCACTACTCACTCATTAAGCAGAGCGTGAAGTTTCCTTACTCTCAAGGTCTCCATAAGCAAAAGTCTGCAGTTATTCTGATGTTTAGTGTGGAAAATTGCGACAAAAAGGTTCCCAAGCCAGCGTCTTTTGAGCATAGACTTTCGATGATGTGCCTATTGGCAGATGATATAAAGAGAGAGATGGACGTTCCAGTTTACGTGGCGTTAACAAACAAACCTATATTTGCTGATAAATCACTACAAATCCAACAATGGATACGATCAACTGTCGCTGAAGCGTTTGAGAGTCTCAGGTTGACCTTTTTACTCGGATTTGACACCCTAATTAGAATCTTTGACAACAAGTACTACAAGCCTGTGAAGACGACAGTCGCTCTCAAAGAGTTCATGGACCACAACGATTTATTTGCGCTAACAAGAGACGATGACAAACAGTTCACTCTAAAGCAGCAGATGGAGTATTTGGAGACTATAAAAAGAGGCGAAGACCCGGAGTGTTTGAGGGAATGGGGTGACCAGATCTTCTTGTGCGAAGGTGAGCCTGAGACTTTAGATATCTCTTCATCAGCCATTAGAAGATTGATTTCTCAGAATTCATCAGACTGGGAACATCTGACACTGCCCAGCATAGCAGATTTCATCAAGGAGTATAAGCCTTATCGTTAGCTACTCGCAGTGCAATTGTACGCTTCCTGCCAGAAGTCAATTTCGAATCGACAAACATCAGCGTAGATTTGCATCAGCTTTTTGGCCTTAATCTGAGATACTCCGATGGTGTGCCTTTCTAAATTCTCAATTCCTTCTTGAACCGCTTCAACATACCAATCAGATGTGTAAGTATCGAGCCACTCTTTGTACTCTGCTGATGTCTCCTGTGATACGAACTGACTAGCTGCTGCTGCTGCTTCGTGATAGCCTAACAAGCACGGAGCCAAAGAGATTTGAATTTCGATCCAATCTCCATGCTGCGCCACTTCTTTGAGGTAATCGTTGTATCTTTTACAGCTGGGAGATGTTTTGATGCAATCGAGGTCCTCGATGCCATAAGCACTCAGCTTCTTTGCGTGCTCACCGAGCTCTCTCTCAATATCTCCCAGGATTTTGGATTCTCTTGACCTGCACTCCATATCTGGTGCTTTCTCCATTGCAAGCTCGTGTATCTTGGCATAATTTACCAAATACGAATAATCTTGAGTCAAGAAATGTACGAAGCTTGCCTTGGGAAGTGATCCTTTTGCAAGCTCAGTAACAAATGGGTGGTGAACGTATGAGCTCCACAAGGAGCCAATAAGAGGATCCAAATGAAGATGGTCGATGAATGTGTAACTTGGGGGTTTGATACTGTGAACATGGTTCAGTGGCCCATTTCCCTTTCCGATGTTTTTGCCTGAAAGAATACCAAACTGGACATATCTGATGGAATGAGCAATGGCCCTCTCCAACGGCAGTCCACGGGCTAGGTTGGATGCAATTGCTGAAGCTAAGCTACATCCAGTTCCATGGGTGTTTTTGGCGTTCAAGTATCGAGACTTGTAAGTGGTAATGCTCTGTGTTTCTGAAGAGTAGAGCACATCTTCGATAATGGCCCCACCATTCTCAAACGAAGGGCAATGACCTCCTTTAATGAGGATAGCCATTGCACCGGTCTTTTGCTGAATGAGTTTTGCCGCTTCTCTCATAAGATATCCGGTGTGTATCTTCGACTTGATACCGTATACGCCTAAGATTCGGATGGCTTCGGGGATGTTCGGTGTTATCAATGTGGCTCTTGGGAAGAGGCTAACGAGAATGGTGTTGAGGACGTCAGGGTCACTTAAAACAGCACCTGTAGTTGCCACCATCACAGGGTCCACCACTAGTTTCTTTCCATCGTGGTACTTATCCAGTGCATCGCTCAGTGCTTCGACTGCATCCTTCGTCAAAAGCCCTGTCTTTATAACGTCAACTTCGATATCGCTCAGATTCGAGTCTAGCACGCTTTGAAGGACCGCTTTTCGAGTGGGCTCGATCATCTGCACACCACAGGTGTTTTGAGATGTTAATGCAGTGATACATGTCAAACCATAACACTTATGGGCCGTAATGGTCTTAAGATCAGCTTCAATTCCTGCACCTCCAGACGAGTCCGATCCAGCAACAGTGAGAACGGTTGGTACGGCTTCTGGGGCTGTATCTGGGATGGAAATGGTAACTCCTCCGTACATTGTAAGGGTGTTAATCAATGGATTGAGCATACAAGCTAAAGGACAGCTTCGTGAGTCGAATTATGATCTATTTATACCATTAGCCTCACAGCACCCGCGATGTAGTTTAGTGCCATATGCGCTTAGCATGTAGTTCTTTGATCTCAGTTGACAAACGAGATTCGAACGCTAATAGCCGCTTACAGCGTTCTTGGTATCTCCAAAATCGCTCATCTTACGACATGTTATTGCATGATGACCTTAGTTAACTTAGTTGAGGGTGTTATTTTGGTATTATGGGTGTGCGATCTCGACCTTAATGCCGAGATAAAGCCTGAGAAAGAGATTGCATCAAAAACCAGCATTTGGCTTTCTGAAGGCTAAAATAATGTCTCTCAATGCTCACTCTTCCTCGGTGATGTCGATTGTTCAGGTGTTTCCTTGGTAGCTTTGAGCACAATCACGGAAGCTCCCTCTACGCCCAATTTCGTAACATAATGTATTGAAGACAGCATATAACAGCTTGTCTCGGCAACCAAAGAAAAAAAGATATACACATGAGAATAGCATAGCCCTTGAATGAAGAAAAATGGATTTTCAAAATCAATTGATGTGTAGCGGTGTAATTGTATGATTTTGTAGTATCAGTTCAACTGACAACATTG
Source organism: Petasospora stauntonica (assembly GCA_030558335.1). NCBI lineage: Eukaryota > Fungi > Ascomycota > Saccharomycetes > Phaffomycetales > Wickerhamomycetaceae > Petasospora > Petasospora stauntonica. The sequence goes on from JAJMSG010000009.1 coordinate 165,602, forward strand.
ATGATAGAAAGATCCCGCTTCAATTGCATTGTAAGACCCAGAACATCTCCTTCAGTGGCCAATGAATAGGCACATTCGTATAGAATGTGCACGAAGTTTGATTTGTATTTTGTTTTGTTTATAAGCGTCCCCTTTTAGTCCCCTTCACGAATATGTAGTTTGATGAAATGTGCCATCAATTGGCAGTGTGATGTATGAAAATGACGGTGGCAGTCTAGCAAGTTTACTTGGCGACAGTGATGTTGTCGAAGTGCTCTCTCTCAGCAGCCTCAGCCTCAGCCTCCAACAAGTATGGCAACAAGTATGGCTTGTCCTCAGATGGCTTGACGGCGTCGGAAGCTGGAAGCAAGTGGTGGGTGATGGCACACTGGGCGGCAGTGAGCATTCTGAAGTTTCTGGCGTAAGACTCCTCAGCTGGCAATCTAGCCAAAGCCTTCTCGACCAATGGGTTCTCCTCGTGGATCAAGTCATCGAACTTAAGACCCATCTCTCTGTAACCAGCGTAAGCACAGAAGAACTTGGCAGCTGGGACGAAGATAGCCTTGAGGGCTGGGGTACGGAGAATGAAGTCACCGGCCTTGACAATGGAGGTGTGGGAAGCCATTTTAGTTGTGTGATAATATGGTGTATTAAGCCAGAGCCCGACCCTTTGTTGTTGCCTATAGGCTCCTAAGCTAGATTTTTTCGTCAACAGGACCGCGACACAGTGCAATTTGCATTTCCCTGTTGTTGATTGGGCGCTCGAAACGAGCGGTACGGGCACCACTGCTTATCTAATCATGAGGTAAGCAATATCCGTACTCTCCGCGAATTGGTTTGATAGCAAGAGGCGGTTCGCGACACATTTCGAGGAGCTCACAGCTTCAACGTTCAGGTGGCTGTGGGAAAGCTTCCATGGCGTCACTGCACAGCTGTTGTGCCTGTGTTGAGAAGCATATCAACGCGAGATCTCTGGCGTCGGGACCTATCCATCTGCCTTCCGATCCGTCTTCAATTTGAGGCATTTTCTACGAGGAGTTTATTAGATATAGCAAGTTTATTCAGTCAGCCCGGTAATAAAGACAAAGTGGGGGCGTATGCTATGTGACAATGTGTGATTTGTAGTTGAATGTACCTGAAGTACTTCAACTGAAACGTGAGACCAATTAAAACCAAACAAGAAAAAAGAAAACCATTAGAAGAACTGAAACATTGTTGAATGCAAACGTGATAATAATAATAATAGAGTGTAGTGTAAAGTGTCATACAACATCAAAAGAGAACAAAACCGGATGATAAAAAAAGCAAATTTGTGCGTGTCGTAAGCGGGAATGGGGTGACGGGTATAATGTACAATCACTTCTTCATCCATCCAAAGAAGGTGCCCTTCTTCTTGGCCTTCTTGGGAGATTCCGAGACTGCGCGTGTTGGGGTTGTAGCCAACAGCTGTGGCTGGAATGACTGAACAGGTGGAAGGTGATCAAAATCATCGTGATAATATTTTGGAGTCATGGTGCTCAAATCCAAAGCAGGGCCAGGCTCTCCAAGATTGAACGGAGTCAATGTGCTGTCTCCCTCGTAAGAGTCATCTTCAGCCATGTGATCTGGAGAGCGGTGTGTAGGTACCGTGGTAGGGGTGGTGTCAATAATGTCCACCTTAGTGGTAGTGTTACTCTTCGTAGAGGAGAAGGAGCCACCTCTGATTTTCATAGTCAACGAGTTGAGCAACGAGTTTGACTTTTTGTGGGTCTTTGTTGACTTTGAAACAGATCTGTGTGATGGTGAAGCACTCGATGAGGTCAATGAAGAAGATGAGACTTTGACCTTTGGAGTCGACGACGACTCTTGAGGAGCTTTATAAGAAGAGTGATGGCCTGGTGGCATATCGTAAATTCTAGACTCAAACTTGAATCTTGATGGGGAAGCTGCCAGAGAAGAGTTGATGGATGAAGCGGATGATGATGAGACAGAGTGAGGTAAAGAAGGAGTTCCAACTGTGGACTTCTGACTTTGGAAGCTCGAATAAGAAGGTTTGTGTAGCGAGTTTTGAGTGATTTGCGAAAGACTCTCCGAAGACTTCAGCGCATTAGCTAGAAGGATATTGTTATTGTAGTAACTCTGGTATCTGGCGGCAGAAGCACCACCACGGCGGGTTTTCGAAGAAGTTGGAGTAGAAGTGAGGGAAGGGTGTGGATTTGGTGACTGAAGACGCATGGAAGGCGGTCCGTTGTTCAAAGAGCTAGCAGAGTTCAAGCTGTTCAATGAAGGGTTCTTATTGAGAGCTTGCACAACGGAAGAAGTAGAGCTCAAGGGACCACCGTCCTCGTCGTCCTCTTCCTCTTCGTAGATGGCCGAGTTTCTTCTTGAGTTTTTATTGGAAGAACATGTGAATGGCTTGTGCTTGAAAAAATCCTCCAACTCTGGAGCCGATTCGGTTCTTCTGTGGAATGCAGCTTTTGTTTTAGTAGGAACAACCTGCGTAGCCGGGTCATAATGGACACCGGAAGCCAAGTCCAAGTCGATGATGGCCTCTGGTATTTCATAGTGCTGAGGTTTGTGAGAGTATGAATAGTTCAGTTGCTGTTGAGAGTTTCTGTTCATTTCTGGTGTGGTATCGTTGGATGATGAGTTATAGTCGAGCATTGCCGGTGATTCCAAGATTGGCTTGGACTTAGCCATGGAGTGCGCCCATGAGTTGATTCTTGTGTGTTTCTTCTTCGGAGAAGGAGTCGAAGCAGATTGCCTCTCAGATGAAGAGGAAGACTCCATAGAAGAGGAACGTCTTTCATCCGCATCTGGCTCTGTTATCACCAATGCCGGAGGAGATCTCTTCATGAAGGATCCAGTAGGCAAAGAGGTGGAAGCAGGCGTGGACAAAGCTTCGTTGATGGACGGGCCCTTGAAAAAGTCCAAGTCGAAGTCTCCACTGATGGCAGCGGATCTCTTGTGTGCATGGCCCCTTCTCATCGCAGATTGCGGGATGTTAGCTGGAGCGGCCTGGAGCATTGTGTAGTTTCGGGTTGTATCAAATAAGAGTATGTGGAAGATGCGGGTAGTGTAGCACAGTCAAGAAGCCAATCAAACCCAATCGACTAATAATGAGTTTGAAGGCCACTATGTGTATCTCAATTATTGAGAAACTGGCAGGTGTAAGTGTTCAAAGCTCGGAGAAAGCTGCTAGAGCCAGGGCTGATTAAACGAGGTCGGGAAACCGGTTCGGAGAAACTGGAAAACTCTCGAACAAGGCTCACAAGGAAGCTGGCAAAAAGCGGCAAGACAGGCAAAAAAACAGTTGCTCCGGGCTTATTGGATATTCAATAGCTAGAGTGTGCTAGCTATTGAAACTGTGATGCAAGAGAGGTCCCCGAAGCCAAACGGTAGTGACCAATTGTCAGATGAGAAAAGAGCGTGGCACCTCCGCTGGTGTGAGGCGGAAGAAATGTGTGGAAAAAGAGTGGCGAAGTCCGTGAGTCGGATTGGTGAATGAAGGCTCTGCTGGGCTATTAATGAGTCGGCCCAGTGAACAAGAAGTCGATTGGTTCTTCTGATTAAGGAAAGCGAGTGTGTGAAAAGTGTGGAGAAAGTGACAAACCGTGTCCTTTTTCTCTTCTTTTGTTGAAGATTTTTTTGGCTCTCTCATTTGTATACACGCGCTTGAGCCAGGCGCGCGGATGTTTGAAACACGCCTCTGAATCTGCGGCTGCCTGTGTGACGGTGCAGTTATGCAGCTGCTGTACCTCCACCCACAGGGGCCTCATATATATCGGATGCATTATGATGCATCCGCGAATGTCGGCCACAACCGCCTCTGGGGCCCCTGTTGGCAGGTGCCAGGGGAGCCCAGATTTGGGACGTTTAATGGACTAATTTGGCGGAGACCTTATAGCGGAGTGGATAAAGACTAGATATGAACTCTGTTTGAGGGTCAGCTATCTACGTTTTTCGAATTTCACTATGCTGCGTAATTTTAAATCTTCACAGTTTCTGGACACAGTGGTTCACGCTGAGCCCGAAAAGCTTATATCGTTTGTGGCACTCTTCCGTTTTCGGTCACATGGATTTTCCATACTGAGATGTACGTTGTAGCGTCACTGCGCTTGATGGAGAAAAAAGACCAGCTATCGACTCAAGGGTTGGTGGGCCCTATGCAATCGATATATTGTAGATCTTTTATCTTATCAGCTCTGGTCTGTCTTCTGCTTTTGATGTGTTCGCTGTTCTATCAAATTGGACCTCTGCTGCATGTGGTTGAACTCTTTGGTAAAAGCGCATATGGCCGTTGATTGCAATTTGGTCCTTATCTAGAAATTAACAAGGACACCGACCGACAGGCCCCCTGTAGTTGGCCGATTCACCACCGCCATAAGGGGAAACTGACAATCGTTCAGCCCACTGCACCCCCGCAGAACAAACGGCAAGCCTCACTCTGACTGTTCATAATTACTGTCAATGTCAAGGCGTGATGCCTAGAGCACATGGCCTCGATAAGCGGGCAACTCTAATTAGGAGCTAATATATATGGCTGGGGTATTAGCGAAGATCAGTCCATCAGTAGCCTGGTATGGTCTTCACAACCCAGTGTTACACCTTTAAGATTAGAGCCTGCCTCGGATGTAGGAGCCACGCAAGCTGTCAGACACCACCCCCTTTGGTTATAATGGATTGCATAAGAAAATTTCACATATCTATTAGCCAGGGGCAATCGGTAACCGGAAGGCACATTTTATGCTGCAACGATTTCGTCTCATTAGATAAAGGAACCTGGGCCCTCCTCGAGGTGTGTAGATAGTTGCCTCTAGCAAACTTACGAGTTGGTAATATGCAGAGCTTATTTAGAGTTTCTGGTGAAGGTCTGCCGATCACCGCCTTTGGCCTTCGGTGCCCCACAGTTAGGAACCTTTAATTTGGGGGAAATTATTTGAAAGCTTTCACTTTCCTATTCGGTATTGTTAAATGAGTGCACGTAGCTAGTAGAATATACACAATAGGAGTTGGTTTCTGCAGCCTATTTTCAATTTGAGATGCGGAAGCCTCAAAGACAAAGTAGCGAATAGGCGCTATGCTTCACCGAAGCACATCCGTTGTATGTATCCAGGGCTATACTTTCCATCATTGCTCTAAAAGTATGAGTTAACGTTTAGGATGATTATGTGATAATTCTGTGAAGCGTTTTGATCTTGTACCACCGATCGGTTTCCTATTGTTCGCCGCGCTGCATAGATGTGTCCATGTCTCAACTCGAAGGCGGGCTGGGGCAACGGTGGGCACGACCATGTCACCATGACAGTTGAAGGTTGTCCACTTGTGAAATAGCACATCGTAACTACATTCTGTGATGAAAAGCCTCTTTTTAGGAGAGAGGTAGAGAAGGCTAAACTCCTTAATGAAGTGCATATGATCCGATGCCCTTTGTCTCGGCAGATATATTTTCACGGAAATTGGTGACGAAATGTAACACAGCGCCCAGAGTATTAAAATGCCCAGGCACATTACCGCCACGCTTATCAATTAGAACTTCCTCCAGTGTTTCCATACATTTCTATGCTTTGAAACGGGGTCGTTTGGATATAATATCCGATGTGGTGAAGTCTGGGCGAGCAAAATTTCTCTACTGTACTGCCATGTAAGCAGCGCAACCAAGCATGTTAGACGAATGGACCTTAGCCAAATATACCACGCTACTCGTCCTAATTAGGCCTTGAAACTGAGCCCAATCCGAGCAAATTAGCCCACATCTTGTAAGCCGTGCGGATGCGTAAAGCTGGCTCGGAGATCGACAACACAATAAATCGAACGCGTCAACAATTGAGATGGCTTCACGCGTCAGGTACAAGCCCTTACGCGTCGTTTTTAGAGCGTGCTAAATTGATATTTCCTCTTTGGGAATAAATTGAAGTCGAAATAGGAAACATGTATTTGCGGCCTGGCTTATCTGTTATTGTTCATCATTGATAGGTCTGCTCATTTGTGCTTTCAAATTGCTGATAGATACGTCGTACTGGTTAGTGCAGCGCAACAATAGTCACGGTGGTCTTGGACAATCCAGATAGCTACTTACGGAGCATTGCAGCAGATTCTACACGTCAGATTAATTCACTATTTTACAGTGATATTATAGGGTGCTCAGAAACAGAAGCATTCCACCTTTGGTCTATTCTTTCAGCCTTTCGTGGCGATTATGGAGAGCGACGTTTCAGGGGGCCTTGAGTAGCTTTGCTCAATCACCTGGTCGCAAGGCACCTACGAAGCATGGACAATCAAGTCATCAACTAATAGCATTGCAGGCAAAGAATAGCTGTGCTCTGAAATCTCAAGTAATTAGATTAGCACTATGGCATGATATAGCTTGTCGTTATGGTACCCCGTACCGCGCAACTCCAGACGGGAATAGCAAAGCCTTAACCCCGATTCCAGCTCCATCCTTCTTTAAGAATCTAGCCCAACCTCGTCACCAAGGCTACTCGAGATAACCAATCACTCAGAAGAGGCCAAAGCAGCCATCATTAGTGATTGAGTAGTATGACTCTGGTGCTCTACTCCTCGAGGCGCGAATGCGAACTCCAGCGCATTGCCAGGACGACCGAGGTTTCGAGCTACATAATTTCTTCTTTAGCAGCTTGACTGCTACAGATAAGAGCACTACTTAACGGAAATAATTTCAGCCAAAATACATGGGGAACGGAGGTTTAGATCTTCTGACTGCCCTTTTGGAGGCTCTGCCTGCCTTAGAGGGCCAGTTTAGCTTCTATGAGCTGACTGCCGGGTTCCTGATCGGGAACGAGACAGGCGTTAATCAGACTGTATCTCATCCAGCTTATTACTTGACAAACATCACATCGCCTTACAACTTAACAGCGGCTGAGCTCATAAGGAATACTACAATGTCACCCTTCCAGATACAGTCAATGTTTTTCAATAAAGAGCCGTTTGTAGGTGGTGTTGTGGCTATCAGTTTTGTCCTCTGTGGCATTGTCACAGCTGGTTGGATGTTCCTCTTACTTCTACTTTTATCGTCTAACCCCATTCCAAACTCGTTGTTGCTTACAAACTTGGTGTTTTGTGGTGGCCATAGTGCTATGCTCACAAAGCTGACACACATCTTACACAGCCAGTTCACGGAAAATTACGCGGACACAACTGCCATCCTGGCTCAAATCACATATTCTACGTGGACGATGATTGTACGATCTCTTACCGCTTTACTCATTTGGATTTCTTGGGTTGATCTGCTGGTTCAGATCAACAAGTACACACGACGTAAACTCATTCTTCTCTCGGGGTTGACCTTGAGTTTGATGGCATTCTCATTCTCTCTCGCGTACAGATTCACCAACGGTGTTAACAGAAACGCCCCGCTTGGACTGAAGCTGACACACTATATCCTCGAGTACCTCATTATCACCATGTTCAATGTTCAGGTTCTCCTGTACGCCTTCAGAAAGAAAAGGTTTGCTTTCCATAAAAAGGCGCTGGCGTTGGCTATTTTCAGCATTTGTACGCTGTGTACGCCATATATTTTTAGCACTATCGATTTGGTATCGACTCCGCTGAGCTCGTGGTCTACTTATGTTCTTTCATTCAGTAAGCTATGTGTCACTATTGTGACTTGGGAATGGCTCCATACTATTCGGGCACTGGAATTGAAATATGAGAAGAAGACTGTCCTTGGAAGAAGAATCTCCAATGATAACTTCGCTCAGATCACCGGTATCGATCCAGGCCAGCCACAACACCATGGCAATACTTACATCATGAAGTCCATAAATGTTGCTGGTTTACTCACTAGAGTGAACCCTGTCAAATGGTACCATTCTTTGGCTACATGGGGAAACGATAAAAGGAAACACAAACCAGGCGATAACGGTAACGCGCAAAAAGAAGTCCACCGGATGAGTCTTATCCAATCCATGGGTGAAGAAGTTTCAAGGCAGCCGTCGAACGTGTCAGAGGATTCCGGTCTTTCGATCGTTGCTGACCATCCAAGATTCGACGTGGACCACAGATATTTGAGGAACACGCCCTCTACATTGCATTCCAGGAACACACCCATATCATACACCAATGCCACACCCGATATACCCGAAGGGGTACAATTCCCACATAACCAGCAGCCTACTGTTTCGTCCTCTGGTAATGACGTTAATAATTGACATACTGTGTAACAAAACTTACGACCTTTAATGACCTTCAACCAATGATGTAGTCATGAGATTGTGACACCGCGACATTTCTGGTGGCAAATAAGGTTCGGATGCGGACATCCGGAAAGCCCGCGAAGGTTCTAGAAACGTTGTGGAGTGTGATATATAAGTAGCTATAGCACACCACAATCTGATCATTTATACTGACTCGATCTTAGGATCATATTGCAAATTGATACACAGTGACAATGCTCACAAGAAGAATCAGCTCTTCGGCAAGGGTAATGGCAAAGGCTAGAGTCGCTGCTCTAGCCCAGCGCCATTTAGCCCCGTCTTTTGCCACAGCGGCATCTCGTCAACTAGGTACCTCGTTTGACCTGGTTAACAGGCCATCTACGGGTACTTTCATAAGAGGTTATGCGTCTCAAGGGCCTAACAGTTTCCGTATGAACATGAATCCGCAGCAGCAAGAAGAGCAGAAGCCTGCTTTGGAGCAGTTTGGTACAAACTTGACAAAGTTAGCAGCAGAGGGTAAGCTCGATCCAGTGATTGGCCGTGACCAAGAGATTCAACGTGCTATTCAGATTCTTTCTAGAAGAACGAAGAATAATCCTGTTCTGATCGGTCGTGCTGGTGTGGGTAAGACTTCCCTGATCGATGGGTTAGCTCAACGTATCGTGAAGGGTGAAGTTCCTGAGTCTCTGAAGAACAAGCAGCTCGTTACCTTAGACCTTGGCGCATTGATTGCTGGCGCCAAATTCAGGGGTGAGTTCGAGGAAAGACTGAAGTCTGTTCTTGAGGAGATTGACCAAGCCAATGGCGAGATCATCATCTTCATTGACGAAGTTCACATGCTCTTGGGTCTTGGCAAGAGCGACGGCTCGATGGATGCCTCCAATATCCTCAAGCCTAAGCTTGCTAGAGGTCTGAGATGCATCTCTGCAACCACACTGGACGAGTTCAAGATCATTGAAAAAGATCCTGCTTTGACAAGAAGATTCCAGCCAATTCTTCTGAACGAACCAAGCGTTCAAGACACGATAAGTATCCTGAGAGGATTGAAGGAACGTTATGAAGTACATCACGGTGTTAGAATCACAGACTCTGCCTTGGTCTCTGCGGCCACTCTCAGTAACCGCTACATTACAGACAGATTTTTGCCTGACAAAGCCATCGACTTGGTCGATGAAGCTTGCGCAGTGTTAAGATTGCAGCATGAGTCCAAGCCGGATTCCATTCAGATATTGGACAGATCAATCATGACTATCCAGATCGAGTTAGAATCCTTGAAGAAAGAAACTGATCCACTGTCTGTCGAGAGACGTGAGAAGCTTGAGAAGGACCTCAATCTGAAGTCTGAGGAGTTGTTCAGACTCACGAAGGTTTGGGAACAGGAGAAGGCTGAGATTGATTCTATCAAGAACGCTAAGAAGGACTTGGAGCAGGCTAGACTTGATCTTGAGATTGCTCAGAGAGAAGGTAACTTCGGCCAGGCTTCGGAATTGAGATACTCCAAGATTCCAGAGCTGGAGAGAAAAGTCTCAATAAGTGAGAATGAAGATGCAAAAAGCGAGTCGTCTTTGCTCCACGAGTCTGTGACCTCCGATGATATCTCTAAGGTTATTTCCAAGATGACTGGTATACCAACTGACACGGTCCTCAAGGGTGATAAGGACCGGTTGCTGTACATGGAGGACTCCTTGAAGAAGAGAGTGGTCGGACAAGATGAAGCCATCCATGCAATCTCCGATGCTGTGAGATTGCAGAGGGCTGGTTTGACCTCTGATAAGAGACCTATCGCTAGTTTCATGTTCCTTGGTCCTACTGGTACAGGTAAGACAGAACTTACTAAAACATTGGCTGAATTCCTATTTGATGACTCCAACAATGTTATCAGATTTGACATGTCGGAGTTCCAAGAGAAGCACACTGTTTCAAGACTTATCGGTGCACCACCTGGTTACGTGATGAGTGAGTCTGGTGGTCAATTGACTGAGGCGGTTAGAAGAAAGCCATATGCCGTTGTGTTGTTTGACGAATTTGAAAAGGCCCACCCAGATGTGTGTAAGGTGCTTTTGCAAGTCTTAGACGAGGGTCAGCTGACTGATTCTCAGGGAACTCACGTCGACTTTAAGAATACAATTATTGTGATGACCTCGAACATCGGTCAGGATATCCTGCTGCACGACACTGAGATCAAGAATGACACTGGCAAGGTCTCTGAGTCTACAAAGAACAAGGTCATTGAAGCTATGAAGCGCAATTACCCTCCAGAATTCATCAACCGTATTGATGATGTCGTTGTCTTCAACAGGCTATCCAAGGACGTTCTCCGTGGTATCGTTGATATCAGAATCAAGGAGGTCCAAGAAAGATTGGTGGATAAGAGAATGACATTAGAGTTGACAGACGAAGCTAAGGACTGGCTCACTGAGAATGGTTATGACAGCTTATACGGTGCCAGACCTCTCAACAGATTGATCCAGAAGCGTTTGTTGAACCCAATGGCTATCTACCTGTTGAAGGGCCAGATCAAGAACAACGAAACAGTCAGAGTTGTTGTTAAAGACGGTGACTTGGTTGTGGAGCCTAATCACACAGAGCAGGAAGCTGCTGAAGAAGCTAAAGAGGAGAAGCCAAAGAAAAACAAGAAAGTCGCCGAGTTGGTGGAGGACGACGAGTAATTTACGAAACGCACACGAAACTTGAAATAAATCCTGTATATGAAACCAAAAATGTATATTCTCATGAATTTGGTCTGTAGTTCAATAAATAAAGAGTTAAATACAGTGTATAAATATATAGTTATGAAGTTGTCGAGGCATCTGAGGCTGCTGCGTCTCCAATAAACTTATCGGTCCACTTAACATCTGCCTTCAACAGATTGGGCTTCTTAGTCTCCCAATTCTGTTTCCACTGGATCTCTGCAGGGTCTTGGTCTGGTTCGACCCATTCGAAGTTGTCGCCACCAGATAACCAATATTCTTGAAGAAGGAGATCGGTCTCTGGGTGCATGGCTTCCATGTCTCTCTTCTCCAGCTCTACGCGGAAAGCTTCGCTAGTGAATCCATCGTTGTTAGACAGAAGGATATCAGCTTCCGCAATTTTTGAAAGCATCAGCAGCTCATCAGCATGCAAATACTTTTGGCTTCCCGAGACATCTGATTTCCATTGAATATCGCTGACTTTGCCGGTGAATTTACCACCGAATGCCAGGTATCCAAAGAAAGCCAAATTGCCCAAATACGTGAGAACCATTCCATAAACACCAATCTGCGGACTAATTTCGAACATTCTCAGTGCAACATCAATTCCTCCGACACTTCCGCAGACACCGACAAAGGCCTTGATGATGTTCATGTTTCTGCGCTCCCGCATCATTTCAATGTATTGTGGGGATGCCGTGGTAACATCAACAATATTCACTGCGTTTTGGATGTCTGCTTCCCATAAGGCACGACGGAGTGCAATCATTCCTGTTTCCTTGGTGATGACGTGTTGGGAATCTCTTTGCTGGAAGGCTTGGAGAAGAGGCAAAAGCATCGAAGATGGAGGGTTCAGCAGTAAAATCTTCTTTAGAGTATCCTCCGGCAGCTCACGAGGCTCTGTGATTAGAAGTTTTGAGATATCACACAGTTTGGATTGCTCCGTCATCGAGGATTCTTCCGCATATTCAAATAAGTCCTTGAAAGCGTTTAAGTACGAGGTGTCGTTAGTTGGGTCGAATTGTGTCCTTGACTGTACCGAAAGTGTTAAGCTCTGCAGCGAGTCGAACTTAGCAAGCAGGAACGATGAGCTGTGGAAAGCTCGTAGGTGAGGTGCTCGTAGTGATCTCAGGCCAGATCTCAAAAACATAAAAGAAACAGGTGGCTTAAGTGCTCGAATTGCTATGTTTTAATGGTCAACGCAGATAATGTGGGGCAAGCTCTATTAGTTTGTTGGTGAACCTGATGCGCGCCATAAATAAATATCAAGACATTCCATCCGCTGCGCTCGAACTGAGGCACATTGAGATCCAAAAAGAATAAAAAAAACGAACGAGGTCCAGACGAGATTCGAACTCGTGACATTCTGTGAGTGAAACAGACGTGATAACCACTACACCACTAGACCCAATTCGAAATTTAAAATTGACTCTTTGAACCTGGTCGCATATTCTTCAAATCAAGAAAGGTCCGAATTTCGGCCTGAACAGACTCTCTGAACACATCGAAGATAAAATCAAATCAACTTCGACCTAAGGCAGCCTTAAATATCTGACATAGAGACTAAATTTGGTTTAAAAAGCCATTGAAAACTCAGCAACCCGGACACCAGTAGGCGCACCTTGACACCAGGACTTAATCACTTAATAACCCATTGTTCCCTCGGCACGGCTTAAACATATATATCTCAAAGCTTTCAGTATGTGAAACTGTGACCCCACTTCATTTGTTAAGGTCTTCTGGTGATCTAAGTCAACAAATTTTTTTGGTAATGTTGCATCCGAGTAAGATATTTAGATACGATTTAGCAAAGCTACACCCAAATCCAGCTTCACTTAAAACATGAGTAACCCTAATAGCGACTAAATCACTATAAGCTCTAACCCAAACATAGATACAAACAATAAGGTTTGATTGGATGAGCGATTTGATCTCTGTGGTTCCCATTAAAGCATAAAAAATAATAACATAGGCATAGCTATAGCTCTCGTGGTGTCCGGGTGTGATCCCGAGGCACTGCTACATGCGGCCCGCTAAAGGCTGCTCCACACTTATCTCATATCCAGATTTTATTATCTTCGCTGTCAATTGCTGAACCATTGTCTCGTCTTTGGTGGGAGCTATTTGACAAAAGGCACTAAGATTATCGGCCAATGACTACGATAGAACCGCTGGGGGTCACCCTGAAGAGCAGGCAGCCCGATGGTCAAGCAATTAGCAACGGAACAAGCAAGAAGGGTGGAGAGAATGGGGCCGAGTCTTCACCAAGACGGATGGAGATAAAATTGATTTCAGTACGGCTCAAGGAGGCAGCACTAGATTCTCCGAGCTTCAGAGCAAGCTACAACCATTACTCCTCTCAGGTCGAGCAGATTGAGATGTGGATGGAGGGTTTGTTGAAGTCCGTTAAGAAATACCCGCAACATTACACGGACTTCAAAGAGGTTAACAGTGTGCTACTAAACCAATTGCTTCCAGACTTTTTGAAGACGTCAACGATTGACCAAGACAACACATTGAATGTGTTGGAATGCACTAAAACGAACCTGGATAGCTTGTGGTCCTCCGGATTAAGTGACCTAAAAATCGATGAGACGGAAGTAACGGAGCTTCTCGGAGAGTTCTCAAAGGTATACTTGAAGAATCACAAGGAGGTTAGAAAGAACTTTGACTTTTTGCAATCTAAGTATGATACTACACTAGCCAAGTTTGCCGCATTATCGAAGACCAAAGAGCCTTCTTCGTTGAGGGAGGACTCATTTCAACTACATGAGGTCCGCAAGTCTTACATATCAGCTGCTTTGGATATGTGTCTGGAGACAGCAAAGTTTCTCGAGGTATTAGACTCAATGATAATGCAGCTCACGGAGATCATCTTCAAGGGAAGATCCACATTCGATGAGCGATACTATCACAGAGTCAAGGCTTGGTCACAGTCTCTATCAAGGTCTATCGACTTGCTGCTACAAGACATGAAGAACTCCAGAAACACCATCGAGAAGTCCACAATTGCGCAGTTTGAGCCAAGTAGAGACCTCAAGGACCACAATCCAGCATTGATTGACGTCGGATCGCTGACTAAGAAGGAGCCTGATGTTCCTGAATCTTTCGAGAAGCATGGTTGGCTTTATATGAAGACAACGGTCGGTAAGCCAGCTCGAACTATCTGGGTGAGGAGATGGGTATTTGTGAAGAGTGGTATCTTTGGTATTCTTTTGCTATCTCCTTCGAAGACCTTCGTTCAGGAGACTGACAAGATTGGTGTTTTACTGGCAAACATCCGATACGCCGCAGACGAGGAGAGACGATACTGCTTCGAAATCAAGACATTGGAAAACACCATTTTGCTTCAGGCGGAGACTCTGAAGGAAATGAAAGAGTGGCTTAGAGTCTTTTCCCAGGAGAAACAAAGGGCCATTGATAATGCTGGTAGCAATGCTGGACAGTATGCCTTCGGTCGTTATCCTCCACTGCTTTATGAGTTTGCTTCAACATCTTTGACGTCTGCCGATGTCGAGCTTACGACCACAAGTGCTGATAACACGAACAGTGACGAAAATCATTACACTGTTTCAACATCTTATTTGTCAAACCTTGTTGGACAAGATACTGCTGACTTCAAGCCGATGACCTCAAACGGCGAGTTCAGAAACCCGGACCTGAATACTCCAATTGCCACGAGTAGATCAAAGCTGGCTTTGCTCTCCCACGCATTCTTGGACCCAACTGTGGTACCTACTGCAGTAACAGCAAATATCTGGGGTAGTGTGAACTGGGGAATGTACTATATGAACGATACTCACTCGAGGGGGGTCCGAACCCCAGGTAATAACTTGAAAAGATTGGGCGAGAAGACTCAATACCCGGCTTACTATCCATCACATCTAAGGACTTACGATATTCAGCTGAAATCACTGTTTGAATCTTCCACAGGGCCCGATGAGCTCGTCGTTGTTCACTTTGCTTGTCTCTGGACTCTTAACAACACTCAAGAGCTGTCAGGTAGGGCATACTTGACGACTAAGAATTGCTATTTCTACATGAACAGTACAGGATTCGTTTCCTTGTTAAAGAAACCACTGACAGAGGTAGTTGCTGTGGATGTCACTCAGGAGAGAAACTGGGAGTGGATCAAGGTGTACGATGTACACGGGTTGAGTATGAAGGGTCGTGTTTTCCTTAATGATGGCAAACTCCTTCAAAAGAAGATTGATATGCTTATTAACAATTTGGCAAAGGACAAGCCCTTGCCAGATAGTGAAATCATCCCGCAATTAGAGGCGATCGAAATGCAAGAACTAAAGGCAGCAGAAAAGCACAGAGCTAAGAAAGAACATAGTCCACACTCACATAGTGAGCTTTCATCATTTCAGCCATTTACAGGGGCCATTGTTGGTGGTCATCGAATGAGAACCAACTTCAGACAAGACTTCGACTTGGTTAATGTGGTGGAGTACAATGCCCCTGCGAAGGCCGTTTTCCACATCATGTACGGTGATCATTCCTTGTTGGCAAGGGACACCATTGCATTGGTTGACACCGATGAGTTCAATGTCTCTCCGTGGTATCCAGTAGGAAATGAATTGAAGCGATTTATCGATTACCAGATGGTTCTGACTCGAGGCTTCATCAATTTCAGATATGAGAAGCAGGTGCCAAGCAGGTCAATCCAAACAATTGAAGAGATCGTGGATAACAAATACTACCGTATCGAGGAAGAGAGAAACTCACTGAAGGTGATGATATGTGGCGAAGAGTTTGCTGTCAAGTCCAAGATTGTTATCGTATCTACCGATGCCAAAAGCTGCAAGGTCTTGTACTACGGTAAAGTTGGGTTTAAAGATGACGCTGGTATGTCTATCATCAGAAGGATATTTGGGAAGTCTGCAAGACACTTCCAGACGCAGGAATTCCAGGCCCAAATTGAGAAGGTGACAAGCTGTATTAACAAGTTGGGTGCACATGGTCAGATAATTAAGGCCATCAGAACATACGGTAACCTATCTCAATCTGAAGATGTTCATGAACCAAGGGAAAGACTGGTCACTCAGCTCACTTTTGCGATGGTGGTGAAATACTACTTCAAGGTATCCATGTACTTTATCAGCAGTACCATATTCACTTTGGTCAACTTTTCACTTCATCTAATCACGAAGCTTTTCGTCTCTCTGTCCATGAATTTGTTCCTAATTGTTCTTTTGGGGTGTTCTCTGTTCTTCAACACCTATCTCATGGGTAGGTCGAGTGTCTCATATTGGAAGCAGATTCGCCACGAACACATCATGAGAACCCTCCGAAACGACCTGGAGCTGACAAAAATGGAGCGGTCTATTTCTCTCAAAGATATGGAGCTTCTCACAAAGCCAGAGTTCGATACTTCCTCAAAATGTTTCTCCAAGTTCATGACTTCTCATACTGTTGACGCGCAAGGGTCTCTTGTGGACACCAAATTCCGAGACCAGCGCCACCAGTTGGCAATCAAGCGTAATGAGCTCATTGTCGAGCTCAAAATCTTGGAACAAGTTGAGAGAGAACTTGTCGCTGGCAACTACAAGAACTTTGTTATGTCGGAGGTGAATATGTGTAAAGTATCGTTGGGAGACATGGGCATTGAAAACGACGAACTTGAGGTGTACTGCTCCAGCTGCATTGATGACTACAAAAGAATGGCGATTGGGCTCTTATAATTTCCATGTATAACTCAGAATCTCATTCGTCGAAATTGTCTGTAGCTTTATTTATCGTCATTCATTCATTATCTCTAAAAGCGGGCTCTATCTGCAAACCCTTGTCACAAACCACGTTTGGCCAGGTTATCAGCAATATCTAAATACAGAGCAACGCTATTGATAGACGGCCCCTGGCTATTTGGAATAACAGCATTAGCAACCCGCTTAAATCCATTTGTCCAGTTTATGAGGTCTAAGTGGTCAACATTCTTTAGCGTTCCCAAGTACGTTCCCCATTTCGCAGACTCAACGCTCACCATTCCATCGTTGTCACCGGAAACCTCGTTGATGATACCCCAGCTGAAAGCAAATACATTGTACCACTTTGGATAAAACATGGCACCATAACTGAAATATTGTACCGACTTGTCATTCTTCACCTCTTTGTTGAACTTCTCCATGTATGTAGTGGTAAGCTGCTCGAAGCTCGGAGGAAGCTTCACCGTCGAAGAGGGAATTTGTGCTGCCTTTTCAACAAGATAGTCGGCAACTTCAGAGCCTCTATGTGGCGTGGTGACAGTTGTTAGACTAACAACTTCGTAGTTCTTCTTTTCCAATTCCGCAATCAAGTAACGAGCATCCAGCCCACCCATTGAATGCGCTATGAGATTCACCTTCATCTTCTTATCTTTCTCTTCGAAAGTCTTTTTTGATTTATCATCCTCGTTGTAGATCTCATCCACCGACTTCTGTCTCAAATACCCAACCTCCTTAGTTATAAATTTGTTCAAGTGCTGAGCTCTGTCCTGTATACTACCGAATCCAGGAACCTTAGCTACCATCACCGTTGTTCCCTTCTTCTCAAGAGCCTCTTTAATGCCGAACCAGTACTCAAGTGCAACACCGTCATGATCAGTCACCACAAAGTTTCTTCTATGGTCATCATGGCTCTTCATCAGACCCATAAGGTACTTAAACGAGGGAAAAACCATGAGCTTGTCAAAGCCGGAAAGCCCGTGGCATAACACCACAGGATACTTTGGCGCATCGTACGCTTCTTTCAATTGTAGCTCGCTTATGAAAGAATCCTTGTTATCCACCGAGGGCTCCATGCTTTGAGGACCCTTTGATGTACCACTCCACTCAAGCCATCGACTTACTGCTGAATAGCTCTGTTGTATATACGATTCTTTCTCTTCGTCTGTTTCCTCATCTTCATTAGTGTCGCATTTCACTGTCGTGTGACGGGGCCACTGTGAAGCTACAAGGCCGGAAGATGCTACTCCAAGTACACCCTTCCCATAATGTCTGCTCAAAACACTGAACATTTCAACTGGAGTCTTTTACACTGAAAGTGTAGCCGGAAACGAGAGAGCTCATCGGTATTTCAGGTTTATCCGCAACTCTGCTTTCTCGGGTTGCGCGTTCGCTTAGAGACGGCGTTGCCATGGCAACAATCTGGGGTCACCCATATGTTATTTACATTTTACGAGCTACAATTAGTAAATACCACTTTTACTGTTAAGAATAGTACGAAGTGAACACTATCCAGTATCTCCCCCATGAAGATTTTTCCATGACCCTTCAGAATTTGAGTAACGACCTCTACCTCCGTCCCGATGATTGCCGGTTAAACCTTCTGTCTCCTTCTCTTTGTCTGTAGCCTCTGTCTCGTGATCCAGAGCTCTTCAAGGCTTTTCTTTTAGCATTTGTAGAGTCTCTCCAGTCTCCCGCAAGCTTGGAAACACTCTGACTGAAGTCAACGTGGATTCTTCTGTCGTCAATCAGTACACCGTCCATCTTCAAATATGCGGCTTCACAGCTCTTCTTGTTTTCATACTCAATGAAGGCATACTGCATCGAGTCTCCAGAATCTTTGTCTCTGATAACTTCACATGATATGATACCTCCGAACCTTGAAAATATAATTTCTAGATCATCCTCCTTGGTAACGGGATTCAACTTGCAAACGAATAGTACATTCTCCATAGGCTTAACCTCTGCAGATGGCAAATCGCCCATGATTTCCAGTGTTAAAGCTTTAGAGTCAGCTTCTCTCTGCTGTTGGAGTTTAATTTCCTCTGCGGATTGCACTCTTTCTTCGGTATCGACAACAGCCATATCATCCAGCCTCACTGTAGACAACTGTGCTTCAGATGGTTCCGGAGCTTCAGATTCTGTTACCAGTCCCTCAATTTCATCAAATGGATCGTCAAGAACGTAGCAACGATGTATCCTTACATCTTGGTACGGTCTATTGTTCTCGTCCACTATCACCCCATTGATGAGGTCCAAAACATTTAGCCCTTCACTTACTTTACCAAAGACCACACTTTGTAAAGCTGATCTTTTTTCATCTTGATCTGTGAGAGTAATACATGTAATTGAAGTGGCAAAGTCATCGACACCATTTCTCTGGGTCAAGAGAGATACTGATCCTCTTTCAGTGTTCTTCAATGAGTTCTTCTTCACTCTAAAGTGTTTAGGCCTCGATCCATCAGCCAAATGCCAAGCCGATTTTCCGCCCTTACTCAATGGATACAGTGGATCTCCAAATTCCAGGATAAAGTCCTTCTGGATGTTGTAGATGGGTGCATAAGTGAAGTAGTGAGCCTTACACAACTTTATGAAGTTTATACATTCGGTTGGTGCCTCTTTCGTGAATAGGTCAATGACTATGTTTCCTGGCAAGTGTTAGTAGCTTCAAAGAGAAAACAGATATCTTATGGCACATACCCTTGGAGGTTTGAAGCAGGACACTCATGTTTTTGGCCCCGATGATAGGTATATATCGGTTTCGTAACGGTACAGAAGATCAAGCTTGACTTGAAGTAAAGCCATCGCTCCAGGGCTGCCTAACCGCGCGAAATCGTTTTATAAACAAAGCTAAGGTGATGCTTAAATGCCACCAAGAAAGTTTCTGCATATGTTATATAAGTTATAGATAAACAAGCGTGAGAGTCGTGATGAAAGACAGTACGCCCAAGAATAAAGACAAGACCAACGAAAACGACAAGAATGGGGTTTTGAAAAGAAAATGCGGCGAGTGTTCGGTAGTACAGCTTGAGACCGACTTTCATAAGTTCGTATCCTCCGGAAGATATGCCTCCTTGTGTGATAGATGTCGCACCGCAAAGTCTGATTACACAAGGAAGAAGAGACAGGAGGCGAAGATTAAGCAAGCAGCAGACTCCTTGGAAAGCGGCAAGGTGTCCGGAGTTGAGCGTGCTACGGGAAATCGGGGGTCAGGAGAGAACGATCTCGAGCTTGAAGATGGTAGTGATGAAGTACAATTCGATGATATCGACGAGCTTTTCCAGTACTTGAGTGATAGAAAAGACGAACCTAATTCACATATTAAATGCACCTTTGAGGGAACTGTTGGAGATATGCCTGATTTGCAGACATCCGAAAAGGGCCAGCCAGCATTGAAGCGCATTGCTGCCGAGGCTAAACAACGATTGAAGGCAATAATTACCGATCGTGCCAATAAGCCCGAATACGGGCATTCTAAGTGGGCTTTGTATAGGTTTGCTGGCGCTGGAAAGAGCGTCTACATGACATTGCACTGCTCCGAAGATATGAAGAAGGCCAGAAGCTCCTCATCTAATGGTAAGAGAAATAAGCCCTCCAAGAAGACAATAGACTGCAAGTCTGAGATACACGTGATATATTACTGGTCTAGTCGAAGAATGAATCTTCATTATTCTCATGTGAACCATCCCCACTCAAGCAGCACGAAGTCCAAAAAGAAGGGCAAGGCTTCTGCCGACCACCAAGAGAAACAGGTTGAATTGGAGGATGTCGACCCCAAGATCACTGCTATCCATGCGAGAGCACAGCAAAATGACCAACAACAGGAGTTCTTACGAAAGATCCTTAATTAGTTTCTATATTTACAGAATGAATTACGCTAAAATTATTTACCGGATACCTGCTTGATCATGAAGTCCTTGATGAAACCGAGCTGGTTAATCGCATTAAGACCGAATGATCTCAGGGCGACAATAGGCTCCGCGTTAATGGAGTACAGCTTATGGAGCTTATCGACGACTCCCAATAGCATGTTGTTGATAGGATATCTCTCTGCCCAGTATGGTTCAAGGACCAATGGGTTTCCAATATCCAAACCACGCTGAACACCCTTCTCCAAGGCTGCCACTAAGGACTGAACATCACCCTGGCCCATATTGAGACCCTGGCCTGCTAATGGATGTGTAGTATGGGCAGCGTCACCGACAAGGGCGACTCTCTCGTCCACGTAAGTATCAGCGTGAGAAAGTCTTAGGGGGAAACGTGCTCTTGAGTTTTGTTCGATACCAATGACACGTACTGGGAACTTGTCGTCAAGCTCCTCCTCGGTATATTTCTGTGTGGCATGGTCGATTCTCCACTTTACATCTTCTAGTAATCCCTCAGTATCACCAGCTAATACCTTTTTGTAATAGTAGTTCATATCAACCTCTTCCAAGAGGAAGGCAGCGTTGACAAGCTCAATGAACAACTTTTCGTCCAACTGGGTCAAAGCTTCTGAGAGCTCAGGAGTGGTAGACCACACCATCGTAGCACGATCTTCAGGCATCGGCAGCATGGCAATTGGGCCATTTGGCAAAAATCTTTGGAAAGCCATTGATTGGAATGGTGGATACTCGAGCTTTAGTGTTCCAACAACGCCAAATCTTTGGTAGAACCATCCACGACTCTCAATTCCCGAAAACTTCCGTACTGGAGAGTTGAATCCATCAGCACCCACGAGTAATCTTGTTTTGATAGTCTCTCCATTTGAGAGATGGACGATTGGCCATTGTGTGAGCTCATCCTTGGTAATTTCTGTGACTTTGGTGTCATCAATGATGTCCAAGCCAAACTCAGATGATGCTTCCGCCTCAAGCTCCTTGATTCTTTGGTAGAGCCCGGATTGAATATTAACATTCTCACACATAGTAGCAATCTCAGGGTGATCAAAGTGTAGTCTGGCATCACTCAAACCCTCTGTGATTACCATGGAGTCGTACGGTTGCACTCTCTCTTGCTTGATCCACTTCCAAGCACCGATACGCTCAAGATACTCGATACTTTGGGGTGTTAAGGACACAACTCTATTAGTGAGAATATCTGGAGTCTCTTCATGAAACTTCTTCACGGCGTCCAACTTGAAACCCTCTACTAAGGATACCTTTAGGTCTCTTGTGATTTTAGAGGCTTTCAAGCCGGCGGCCATTGTTAAGCCTGCTGGACCTCCTCCAACAATGAGGATGTCCACGAGCTTTGGCCCCGCTTTCACCGTAGCAAGCGTACGTTTGAACACAAGCGACATGTCGGTGTGAATATAAAGAGCAAAGGAAGTCAATTGGCTGATCAAGGGGATAACTAACTTCTCGTTTAATAGGGGATGGGCTCATATGTCTCGAATGCTAGGGCTGGAGATCGCGACAGTTTCGCGAATTTACGCGAATGCGTTGTATATCATCACCGCTATCGCCCAGCAGCAGCACAGTGAAAAATTATGGAGAACCGAGTCACCGAGTATTAATTTTACTTCTTGATAGTGGTCGTGACTATTGGAGGATAGGATCATATTGCAATTTTTAGAAGCAGGTGGTCTCTCCTTTTCTGAGAGCTTCAAAGTGTTCAAGCTACTCCAAAAATCCTTACTGAAGCCCGTGGCATCCCGGACATCTCCTTATCATCCTCATCTCCATCAAAGGTCCATAATGTCTACCAGAACTCCAGATATTGTGCTCATCGAGCGCTTACAAGCTCAGGCAATTACAGGAAGAGACTTCTGGAAAAGGCCGACTCCGCAGCCTCTGGAGGTGTCCGTGGAGCTGCGTACAGACTTCAGCGCATCGAGTGATACCGATGATCTCAAGTATTCACTGAATTATGCTGTAATTTCCCGTAACATTGGTGATTTTTTTGACAAGCATAGAAGTACAAACTTCAAGACATTCCAAGGTGTGGCTCAGAAGGTTGCCGAGGTTGTCTTGGACGAAAAGAAAGGCGGTGGTAACAATGCCCAAGTGCTCATCAGCGGCCGCAAGACGGAGATCAGAGCAGACGAGATCCAAGTCATTATTAACAGACAGAAGACGAATGGCAAACTAGAGAAGATTGAAGGACTGGGGGATATTATCAATGTCAAGGGACTGAGATGTTCAACTTTGATTGGTGTGTTCACGTTTGAGCGTCTTATGAAGCAGTACGTGTCACTGGATCTCGAGGTAAAGGGCTTGGAGGGCACAGAGATTGACGTGTACTCTATAATTGACGATATTTCCAACTACGTGGAAAATGCCAACTTCAAGACTGTGGAGGCTCTCATAGAGTCTGTAGCTCAGATCGCTACCCAACACAAGATTTTGGAAGTGACGGCAAGAGTGGAGAAGCCTAATGCCATCACCTTTGCCGAAGGTGTCGGCGTTCAGGTCACAAGAACTCCAAAAGACTTCGAGGGGAAGCAGAAAATTGACTGCTCCTTGGAGGCATTGACTAAGCAGCTGGACCAGTCCTCCTTCAACCTGCCTTCCTTCACCAAGGATGTGACCCATGATGCTGAGGCCGTACACACTGCATACATTGCCTTCGGCTCCAATGTCGGCAGCCCAATTCAGAACATTCTCCGAGCTATCGATGAGCTCAACGAACTTCCTGATACTAAGGTAACATGTACATCCTCTCTTTACGAATCCGAGCCGATGTACGTCTTGGATCAGCAGAAATTCCTCAATGGTGTTCTGTGCCTATCAACCAAGTTTTCACCACAAGACTTACTCAAGCAGCTGAAGACCATTGAACATGATGTTCTGGGGCGTGAGAAGATCATTGATAACGGCCCACGCTCGATTGATCTCGATATTCTTCTGTACGATGAACTGGTATTGAATGATTCAGATGCCCAGCTGACAATTCCACATATCCGTATGATTGAGCGTACCTTCGTTCTTCAGCCACTGTGTGAATTGATTCCACCGACTGCCATCCATCCGGTTACTGCTGAGCCATTCCACAATCATCTCAAGCAGCTGTACGCCTCTGAAGGCGACTTGACTAAGCAGAAGTCTAACAGACTCTATGCCCACGTCCCACTCGTAAACAAGTTTTCTGCACACCACAAGGAGAAATCCATTGCATTTGATTTGGTGGCTCACACTCACCGCACCCAGTTGATGGGAATCCTCAATACAACGCCAGATTCTTTCTCCGATGGTGGACTGAGCGCCTCTCTCCCGTTGGCGCTGGAGAATGCCCTGAAGATGGTTCATTCTGGTGTTGATATCATCGACATCGGTGGTGTCTCTACTCGTCCTGGATCCATTGCTCCGGACGCAGAAGAGGAGTGGCGTCGTGTTGTTCCTATTATTGAGGCTATCAGATCTCATGAGAATGAGCAGCTAAGAAGCGTCATCATCAGTGTTGATACTTACAGAGCTAGCATCGCCAGAGACGCAGTGCAGGCTGGCGCCGATATCATCAATGATATAAGTGGTGGGCTTTACGACAATGAGATGTTCAAGGTAGTTGCTGAATCTGGAGTTCCATACGTGTTGAACCACACAAGGGGAACGCCAGACACAATGTCCAAGCTTAATCACTATGAGGCATCAAACGATACCTCCCTCACTGAATTCTTTAGCTCCGAGGAGTCACTCGGAGACTCTGAAGAGAGTGTGCTAATAAAGGCCGTCTCAAGAGAGTTGACAGTCCAATACAGAAAGGCTATTGATGCTGGTGTCAAGAGATGGCAGATCATCACAGACCCTGGTATTGGATTTGCCAAGGATCTGAAGCAAAACCTCGCTATCATCAGGGGAACACCTAAGATCAAGACATATGCCAACTACAAGGAGGACTTAGACCAGTACAACTCTCTGGAGGGTCTTCCAATTCTTCTGGGTCCATCCAGAAAGAAATTCATTGGTACACTGACCAACGAAAAGATTCCAGCAGAAAGAGTGTTGACCACAGGTGCGGTGATCATGTCGTGCGTAGGCTATCACTCTGACATAGTCCGTGTTCATGACGTTGAGGAAGTGAAGAAAGTTCTCCTTATCGGTGATGCACTTTACAGAGACGTCCTCTGAAGACTATAAAACTACTGGTATATAGAACAAACAATTGATCGTTGCATTTTTCGAACAGTGCAGTGTAAATCGCTAAAGAACATATGATGGGGTCGTTGACTCGTTAAAAGTATTGGGCACCTTCTTCACTCGCAACTCCACGCCGGCGTCCTTACAGACCCGGCCCACTCCAAACAGATAATAAACATAAATTAGGAAAAACTGGTAAGACGCTTACTCGTCCTTGGCTGGGCAGTCACGGGAAATGTGACCGGAACCACCACAGGTGTAACAGGTCTTAGCAGAAGCAGTGTTCTCACCACCGGCAGCAGAGGTACACTCCTTGGAGATGTGTCCGGTCTTACCGCAAGCGTAACACTTCACAACACCAGCCTGGCAGTCACGGGCGAAGTGGTTTGGACCACCGCACTTGTAACAGGTAGTCTTGTTGTTACCAGATGATCTGTTACCACCAAACTTCTGTGGGCGGCCGGCACCTGGCTGGTGTGGCTGGTCACAGTTTCTGGAAATGTGACCGAACTGGCCACAGTTGTAACAACGAGCACCATTGCTCTGCTCAGTGCAGTCGGACTGGACGTGACCGACACCACCACAGTTGTAGCACTGCTTCTGAGTGTTCTGCTTTGGCTCTGGGCACTCGGTGGACTCGTGGCCTGGCTGACGACAGTTGTAGCAGAGACGCTCCTCCTGGGTACACACCTCGGCGAAG
This sequence comes from Petasospora stauntonica, assembly GCA_030558335.1. Lineage (NCBI taxonomy): Eukaryota > Fungi > Ascomycota > Saccharomycetes > Phaffomycetales > Wickerhamomycetaceae > Petasospora > Petasospora stauntonica. The sequence goes on from JAJMSG010000009.1 coordinate 190,889, forward strand.
TGGCCGACCTCACCACACTTGTAACATGTTCTTGGGAAAACAGCAGCCATTTTGGATAAAGATTTTACTTTTTGAAGTGTTTCCTTACGTGAATTAAGAGGCGTTGACTTGCAAATTTTTTGATGAGCGCAGATGTCGTTGACATCGAGCGCGGATCAGGCCAACTCGGGGTGCACTCCGGGGTGGTTTGCACGACGTTTGACGGGGCCACTTTCAATTTGCCGGTACATCAGGGTTTCGAACAGCACTTACGATGATAAAGAAGTATTTTATCTATTTGGATACTCAAAAACTGATCTTAACTATAAGAAAAGTCACTTATAAGACTTCTTTAAGCACCTCGTGACATACATCCGACTCAGATCATGTGACACACCGGATATTGCCTGATATGGACAAGATGCCAGATTTGACACATAACCCATGTAGGGTCAACTCAGTCAATGGGATGTAGGTCGGTGATGTACTTGCCATATTCGATGGTTTCCTCAAAGAGCTCAACTGTCTGCTCATCCTTGAGGCCCAATTCCTTTGAGGCGATACGCATTGCAACTTCACAAGAGAGAATATAGAGGACGAAGGAGTCAGTAGACCAGAATTGAATAGTCCGACTGCTCTGGCCGTGCTCGATAACTGCATCTAGATATTTCTCTTTGATGATCTTTGCTATGACGGCTTGTCTCTTTACTCCGTAGAAGCCAATAACGAACTGTGCAAACTCAGGCCTAGTATAATCAGTAGAAGATATGGTTGTTGAGCGAGATGATCCCATAAACTCCTTGGCTTTACCACAGTAAATTGAGTCTATTGACCCGTTCAAAATCCTTGGGATGCAGCCTATATGCTCATTGACTTTCTTTTCCAACTCTTCCCTGCTCAGGGAGCCGGGATATTGCTTGTCCTTGTATTTTTCCTTCAGCATCCGAGTCTTTTTGATCTCATTAGCACGCTCGTCAAATTCCTCGTAGTCGTTCCTGAACCCAATTGACAGGTCTGCATCCAAATCTATCTCTGAAACTGCCTTATCCTCGGATGGTCCTTCTGGAACATAAACCTTCTCAGTTGCCATTAACTTCAAAAAGTCATCTTCCTCGTTGATTTGGTTCGCCAAATTGATGATTGAAGAATCGCCGTCTTCAAGCAGCTCAGCCTCTCTCTTTTCTTTAGCTTTCTCCATTTTCAAACGTGCTGCCTTCGTGGCTTCACTCTCAAAATTGAACAGTTCTTCGTCAGATTGAGATAGAATGTCAAAACTTTCCTCGACCTTTTCCTTTCTTTGTTCTTTCAAGTCTTCCATAGGTTTTTTCCTCTTTGAGGACTTTATCTTGAAGACATCTTTGTCAGAGTTGTCAGGAATCTTTGCTCTCTTTCGGTCTATATTAGTGCTAAGAGTTGATTTCACAGCAGCTGCCATCTCCGCCATAGAATCGAACGTTTTCTGGTCGCTTCTAAAGGCCACTATTCCCTTACGATCCTGACTTGACTTACCGAATTTCTCGGAGAGCTTCCTTGACTCTAACATCTCCCTCTCGAAGTCATCGTCTTGTTTGTTGTCCATACTTCTCTGCATTAGGTCTGACGGTTTATTCTTGGTTTCCTTCTCCCTCTGACTATAACTTGCGGAGCTCCTCTCGGACGAGTGTTTCGAAGAGCTCAGCCTGTTCACAACACCGTCGCCCACCACGGAGCGAGGACCGTTGTTTGCTTGCTGAAGCTTGCGCTCCTCAATCCTCTGAATATCAGCAGCGGATTTCTTGGTGTACTGCTTCTGCACTTTGCCCTTCCCCAGTAGGAAACTGTTGCTTCCGCCAGAACGATACGAAGAACCGGTGTATGTCGATGATTTCAAATCAGAGACTTCTTTATGCTTTTGGTGGCGTAGAGTTCCATCAGATTCAAGATCTAAGTCCAATTGTTGCGAGTAATGCCCTTCGGGGCGTCTAACTGGTGCATTTCTCTCATCATGTACTCGTGATGATCGTGACAGTGGTCTGTGTAGTGACATGTCAATAGAGCTCATCTTGCTGCCCAGGTTCATCTTCCGAGGCGTAGTTTCGAGCGTTTGCTTTTGATGAGACTTCTTGATTGGGCCCTTCCCTGACCCAAGAGAGTTATAAGACGACATTAAACCGGAATATCTGTCCCAAGATCAGCTATTACAAGTCAATTGTTTATAGAAGTTTGGTATAGTTATTGTCCTGAGAAGGGAGATTTGGCGCGCGAAAGCTTACCTCAATGTTAAACTTCCGTCTTTGGCAGTTTCTTCACTCATAACAGAATCGACTACACTAGAAATTAAGCCAATTGATACAATGCCTGCTCCACGAGGCTCACGCTATTCAAGAGATAACCGGGACTCAAGAGAGAGTAGGGATGGTAGAGACAGGGAGAGGGAAAGGGAGAGGGAGATGAGAGATAGAGAGAGAGAAAGAGATAGAGGAACTCGTGGTGATAGAGATAGAGGAGGAGAACGTGACAGAAGAGGCGTTAACTCTAGAGGAGACCGTGAGAGGGAAAGAGAGGAGAGAGATCGTCAAAGAAGAGAGAAGCCGAGAACGTCATCGACATCTCTTCCAGAGAAGCCCTCGACGCTAACGCCCAACGCAACGTCTAGGCAAGAAAAACAGCCAGAGCAGCCTAAGAAACCATTTGAGACACTGCTAGACAGACAGCTAACAACTCCTAAGCCACCGCAAACTGGCCTGGAAATCTTCGATGCCAGTTGGAACGAGGCCGGCAGTCGTATCGCAGTATCAAGGACAGATGGTTCAATGGTGATCTGGAAGATGAATCCAAAGGCTGAGGTAGCCAGAAATACAAACCCAATGGTGATTGCCAAGACACACGAAAAGCCTGCTTACTCGCTGTCATGGAATCCAAAGAGCGAGGAAGATTTGGTGACTGTGGGGAGAGATAACACCATCAAGTTTTGGAACGTGGTTAAAGGTGTCTCTACTGGAGAAATAGAAACAGAGCAAAAAGAGCTCAAGTTAGTGTCGTATTCTCCTGATGGCAAGTATATTGTCTCTACAGGTAGAAACTATCTGCTGATTATCGACGCACAAGCCAAAGAGGTGATCCAAACAGTTGAGCTGGGTGAGTCCTCTATCTCATGCATCACATGGTCTAATACTTCCAATGCAGTCTTCCTTGGGTTATCGAATGGGTTGATCTTACTATTCATGAGAGACCATGAGTCGGGAAATTTCAAACAGGTACACAAGCTGGATGGACACCGCTCAACGATCAATAAAATGGCAATGGACCCAACAGGAAAGTTCGTCTGTGCAGGAAGTCACGAGGGTATTATTACAGTGTGGTCTACAAAAGACCTGAGCGTTTCAAGAACGATTGGCGGTGCTATTGACCAGTCAGTCAATTGTATCGATATCTCGGCAGACGGCAAATTTGTTGGTGTCACCTACAGAGAGAGCGATATTGCCAGGATCTTCGATCTTGAGTCAGGAGCAGAGGTCAAGACCTTGAGTAAGTGCACTGCTGGCGCGCAATTGGACGAGATTTTCAAGTTCCACCCATCAATCCAGACATACATGTTCACTGATAGCCATGGTGATGTGTTCACTGGTGTCAATAACGCTGACTCTCATTATTAATCTGAATGTGCTCTTATATGGTCGTGCTTTGTAGAGGTGGTTTCCTAATTGAGAAACGGCAAGTATTTAAGAAGGTTACCCGGACGCACTGAAAATTTGCGACCCCCTGTGCCGGTATTAAATTTGTCCACTGAACAATTCTCGCCACTTCCTCGATTTCAACGCTTGTTGTAACATCACGACTTGAACCAGTGTAAGCAAAAGTAATCTAGTGCATTCGTAACATAATCGTATACACCTAAACTTACCATAAATTATCTTTTCTGTTACTTTGTCGTCCGCTCAGTCAATAACCGAGCATAATAACCAACAACAACAACAAAGAACCATAAAGGAAACACAAACAAAGGATGTCGATTCAGACGTTCGTAGACACATTGGAGGAGATTAAAGGTGTCAGAACCGGTATCTCGGGCTCTCGTATCAAGAAGCTTACCCAATTTGCAATTGACAATGTCAGTGTAAGTTAAAATCCAAACAGCAGACCACCACGCTACAGTAACGCATAAACAATTGGTCCTAGCATAAGACATCAGACATGGACATAGAATCAGTTGATAAACAGTGTCATGTGGTAGCTCTAACCAACCACCTGTTTCAACCTTTCACCCCATCCCCTGCCATTAATGTTTATACCCGTTGCGTCTCGTTGTGGCTTAATCTATAAATCAGACTACTAACAAAAGCCATTATAGCTGTCCTCAGAGATTGTTGATAAATGTTTCGAGAACATTAAGGCTGTCCCAGCCACTCACAAGCTTGGTGCTCTCTATGTGATCGACTCGATTGCTCGTCGCTACCAAGACAGTGCTTCGTCACAGAGCTATCCTGTCTCTTCGGCCGCCCCAGAGGGCACATATGCCAAGGGGCTTTATAAATTCGATACAGTGATTGAGGAGTGTTTACGTATTACGCTTCGTGTTGTTACCCAGGAGCATAGCGAGAAGGTTGGTAAATTGATTGACATCTGGAGTAAAGCTAACACATTCACCCAATCTAAATTGAGTGCCATTAAGGCAGAGTTCTTCGCTGGCTCTACCACGCCTACTACGGCTCCACCTCCATTGGCCCAGCAGAATACTTCTAGCTCCAATGCTGCTCCAGCTTTAACCGCTGACCAGCTTCTAAAGAACTTAGCAATGCTCCAGGGCAACAACGCTAGCTCGCCAAACCCATCGTCCTCTGGATTCCCTCCAGTCGCCGCCCCTCCTCCTCAGATGCCTCAGATGCCTCAGATGCCAGCCATCCCAGGCTTCCCAGACCCACAAGCTGCTGTTGCCCAGCTCGTCTCTCAGATGGCAAGCAGTGGCCAGCTTCCTCCATGGATGCCGCAGCCTCCACAGCAACAGCAGCAGCAGCAGCCTCAGTATGGCAATAATGACTCTGGCCGCTCGCGTTTCCGTGGCAATGACACAGGGATGTCCCAAGAAGAAGCTTTCCGTCGTGCAGGTGGCCCAAGCTCTGGCTCCTCTAATGGACTCGGCAGAGATCGTGGTGGAAATGGCTACTCACGCCGTCAACGTTCCCGTTCTCCACAACGTCGCCATGACGGTCCTCCTCCAGGCCACGTGATCGGTGAGCTTAACGTTCCTGGAACTGCACACTACAGAGAGAAGGATGTTCAATTAGATCCAAACTTGCCATTCAACTCCATCAAGGTGCTCAGTCGTACCATGTTTGTCGGTGGTATTCCAGGCTACATGAACCAGGAAGAAGTGAAGGCTATCCTTAGACCTTATGCCGAGGTTCAAAGTGTTATCATGAACCCAGAACGTAAGCACGCTTTCGTCAAGACCTACTCTCGTCGTGAGGCAGAGAACGTTTTGGCCAACTTCACCAAGATCACTTCGGTCAACTTGCGTGTCCGTTGGGGTGTTGGCTATGGTCCTCGTGACTGCTGCGACTACCAACACGGTGTGTCTATCATTCCAATCGATAGACTGACCGACGCAGACAAGCGTTGGGTTAACAGCGCCCAGTGGGGTGGTATCGGTCCAGACCGTGAACTCGTGCCAAATTTGGTGATGGAGGAGCCGGATATCGAGATCGGCGAGGGTGTGTCCTCCAAAGCCATTTCCAAGAAGATGCCTACTGATGCCTCTAGAAATGGCCCTCGCTCTACGAAGCCAGGTGAAGTGGACAACACTGTTAATGAGCAGGTAGAGCTGCCAGCATTCATGCGTAACAATAACGCTGCCAACCCACTTGCAAACTTGTTCAATGGTAACGCAGGAGGTGTTCCACCACCTCCTCCTGGCGGAGCTCCTGTTGCTGCGCCTGCTGCTCCTCAAGCTGCTGCTCCAGATGCCCTTGCCAACCTGATGGCCATGCTTCAACAGAAGCAGCAGCCTTGAATTTGTATTTAGCTGAAATCTGTAACAATATTTGACTCTATTCTATACGTAGCTCAATAGTGACACAATCGTGACTGAATGTCTCGATGTGGTGGTATATAAATACTCGGCATATTTTAGTGCGCAGAGGTGGTGGGGTGCGGTGGCATGAGGGTGGACGTTTCAATGGAGGAAGTTAATAATATGCTAGAAGCTGGGGAAGTTGGGCGATACCAGGAGCCAATTGAGATGATTACTGAATACGGGCACAGCTTGTAAAACTCAGTAGTCATATCACCGATAACTTACAATGCGCAGGGTCCCGGGCCCGTTTTGTGAAGCTCCAAAAAGTGTGCGCCGAAAGTCCCACTAACCCCGAAGCACACCCGATTTTGAATACCCACCGATAGGTGCCGATTTAGCGGATAATGGGTGGCCTCTGAGGAGTTTCGGTGGGAATAATGACTGCCGGAGTTGTCGGTGTGGCATAAAGTGCTCTTGTGCCTAGTATCTTATTATTAGCGGCATCTTTAGCGTACGGAAACCAGCGGTGATTGTTAGGCGACTGCAGCTCATCACCCGAAATAATCACACACACCACATCTGAAAAATCCTTCTAATTCTGCGTACTTGGACTTCCAACACTCTCTTCTAGTTTCACTAGCAACAGACTCAATAACTACTAATGAGACTAAAATCGCTGGCTGGACTGGCCGTTCTGGGTCAGCTATCAGTTGCGATCTTCTCCCCTAAAGTTTCAAGTTCGGCCTTTGACGGAGCTCCTGTGCTCGTTTACTTTGATGGTACAGAGGTGTGTTTTGATTCACCGATTAAGATCTATATTATTTGTCTACTAACATACCTTAGGACGTTCTTTACTTGGATACGAATACTCAAGAGCTTCATTTCTCCAAGAACGGTGGTAGCTCTTTTACCAAGGTCAATACTGATGGTGAGAAGATTAAGTACCTAGTGCAGCACCCATACAAACCAGGATATGCTTATGCCCTCACAGAGGGTAACACTCACTACGAAACAGTGTCTCAAGGTCTGACATGGAAGAAGTTTTCATCCCCAGAAGCTCCAGCCAGATCGTCTGTGGAGACATTCGAACATCAGCACTCTCCGTTAGTGTTCCATGGTAAGCGTGAGGACCATATACTCTACGCTGGAGGATGTCTAAATGGTGACGATGAGTCATGTGAAAGACAGTACTACTACTCGAAGGACAATATGGCCTCCCTTAAGCCGTTGACTAGAGCTTACTCTTGCGTCTTTTCTGACGGTACACCTTACACAGAAGTCACTGATACCAACCTCATCACTTGTATTGTGAAGGGAGACGATGACGGCACGGTGCTGGCAAGATCAAGTGACTACTTTTCCACCAGACAGTATATTCCTGCTAACGGTGGTCTAATCACTGGTATCACCAAGCTTGGTGTTGGCTCGCACTCCCTCATCGCACTGGGTGCCCACTTGAGCGACTCAGAGTCCCAGTTCGTGTATGAATCTTACGATGGATACAACTGGCAGATGGTTAAGTTCCCAGCCGGAACAGTCCAGGACGACTTCACAGTTGTGGAGGGTACTGCCAATAGTATTTTCCTCGATGTGAAGTACAGTGGTTCTGAGCAGGTCGGTGAGCTTTTCTTTTCGACAGGTGCCCAGGGTTCATACTTCACCCAATCATTACAGTATACTTTCAGGAACTCCCAAGGAACTGTTGATTATGAGCTGGTTCAGTCTTTGGATGGTGTTGCTCTGGCCAATGTTGTCGACAATGGACTGGACGTAATTACTTCCAACGCCACTCCAGTTGTCAAATCTAAGGTTTCCTTTGACCAGGGGTCGACATGGAACAATCTCAGGGTCACTGATGGGTCCTGTTCTAGCGACTGTACCTTACACTTGCACTCTTTGGTCCAGCGCTCTGCCGATTTCCCAAATGCGGTTGGAAAGTACTTCTCTTCTCCAGCCCCAGGTATTCTTCTTGGTGTTGGTAACACTGGCTCCTCCCTTAAGTCATATGAGGAAGGTGACACTTTTATCTCGTTGGACGCTGGCCTGACTTGGTCTAGAACACTCAATGGCCCACACCTTTTCGAGTTTGGTGACCAAGGCTCGATTATTGTTGCGATTGAGGCTAACAGTGATACTAATACTGTCAAATACAGTACCAATATGGGTAAGTCATGGCAGCAGTTCGGTCTCGATACTACTGTCAGGGCTAAGATGATCACAACAACTCCAGACTCTTCTACCTTCAAGTTCCTCCTAGTGGGAACTAGCAATGGTCACTACTCTACTTTCGGCATCGACTTCACTGGTGTCTACGACAAGAAATGCTCCACGAGCGACTTTGAGGACTGGTATGTCAAGGGACCTCAATCCGGTGACCCAATCTGTGTTCTGGGACACAAGCAAAAGTTCAGAAGAAGATTGAGAGATGCAAACTGCCGTGTTGATCAGCAGTTCAAGGAAGCTATTGCCGTTGAGGACTCTTGCGCTTGTTCGAACGCCGACTTCGTCTGCTCTTTGGATTTCAAGAAGGACACTGACGGCCAGTGTGTTCCATCTAGCGATTCAACCTCTGAGAGTTACATTAGAGAGAAGCAATGTGTCAACAATGCCCCAACATATGTGGTTCCATCGGCTTATACAAAGCAGCCAGGAAATGTGTGCTCTGGTGGTGTTGACCTAGGCACTGACCAGGTCAAGAAGTGTCCTAACTACCAAGAGGAGTCCGGATCTAATGACGACCATAAGAAGATCGACTACGATCAGGATGACAGACCAGATGAGACTGAGCACGACAGTAACCCCGAAGAGAGAGAAGGTAACAAGGAGGGATCCAAAGATGGTAAGAATGATGGAAGGGTGAAGACCTCGTCGTTTGCCTTTGCTGGACAGATCAAGAAGTACGAATACCTTGACAGAGTTACTGGCTCCAACTTGCGAGATGAGACTATCGTTCTGCTTACAACTCACAACAAAGCCTATGTTACTCATGACCAAGGCTCCTCGTGGGAAATGGTGGCTCCAGATGAAGAGATCTTGGATATTTTTGTTAACCCTCACAACACTGACCACGTCTACTTGTTGGCAACCAACCAGAAGATCATTTACTCCACGGACAGAGCAGATAACTGGAAGTACTTCAGAACACCAGCAAACTACATTCCTGGCGTTCAGCCTCTTCAGTTCCATGCCAAGCACTCCAACTGGTTTATTTACGTTGGCCAGCAGGGTTGTGAATCGAACTCTCTCACAGGATCCTGCCGTACTGTGACTTACTACACCAAGTCCTATGGTAAGAGATTTGCTAAGCTTCAAGAGCATGTCAACACTTGTCAGTTTATCGGCCATCTGGCCGAACCTACCGATGAGCAGTTGATCATTTGTACTAGAGAGGAGAACGAGAACACAGTTCACAACAATGAGCTCATTCTATCCACAAACTTCTTCCAGACCACAAGTACGCCAATCAAGAACGTTATTGGATTCGTCCAGAGTGACGACTATCTTGTTGCAGCCTCTGTTTTGAACGACGGCTCTCTCAGAGCTTATGTATCGACAAACGGAGAAAGTTGGTCTCCTGCCATGTTCCCACACAACCTTCGTGTTGATAAGCAACAAGCTTACACTGTTTTGTCAGCCAAGTCCCATGCTATTTTCCTTCACGTTACCACCAACGACAGAAGTAACTCCGAGTTTGGTGCGCTGCTGAAGTCCAACTCAAACGGTACTTCGTATGTCATGTCCAACCAATATGTCAACAGAGACTTCTACGGCTTTGTTGACTTTGAGCAATTAGAGAACTTGGAAGGTGTGGCTGTTATCAACACTGTCTCAAACCCAGATCAAGCCAAACAGGGTGCTAGAAAGCAGCTGAAGACAATGATCACCCACAATGACGGTGCTGATTGGGACTTGCTACAACCACCTGCAGTGGATTCTGATGGTAAAAAGTACGAGTGTTCCGGAAAAAGCTTGGACCAGTGTGGCTTGCATTTGCATGGGTACACAGAGAGGGCTGACTACAGAGATACCTTCTCTTCTGGCTCTGCAGTCGGCATGATGGTGGCTGTTGGAAATGTTGGTGACAGATTAGGAAACTACCTTGATGGACACACATTCCTGACTAGGGATGGCGGTGTTACCTGGAAGGAGGTCAAGAAGGGCGTTTATCAGTGGGAGTATGGTGACCAAGGTTCCATAATCGTACTTGTCAATGGGCAGGATTCGACCAACTCCATTTCGTACTCTTTGGATGAAGGTATAACGTGGGAGGACTACCAGTTCACTGATGACAGGGTTCTGGTTAGTGATATCTCAACTGTTCCATCCGACGACTCCAGAAAATTCTTGCTGTTCACCAAACTTCCATCAAACAGGGGTGATAGATCCACGGTTTACCAAATCGACTTCTCCCAGTTGCTGAAGAGAAAGTGTAACTTGGACTTGGCTAACCCTGACACTGATGACTTTGACCTCTGGACTCCTAAGCATCCACACATCAGTGATAACTGTCTGTTTGGTCATGAAGCACAGTACTACAGAAAGATTGCTGGAAGAGACTGTTACATCGGTGAGAAACTTGATAAGCCATTCGAGGTGATCAAGAATTGTGCTTGTACAAGACAGGATTACGAGTGTGACTTCAATTATGTTAGAGATCAGAATGGTGAGTGTAAGCTCATACCAGGGTACACTCCACCTGATCACTCTCAAGTGTGCAAGGAGTTCGACGTTGATGAATATTGGCTGCCTACGGGCTACAGAAAGATTCCATTGTCCACCTGTCAAGGAGGCCATGAGTTTGATAAGGTTGATGCCCAGCCTTGTCCTGGAAGGGAGGAGCAATTCAAGCAGAAGCACAGAGGATTAACCGGCTTATCATTACTCGCGGTCATCATCATGCCATTGGCCGGTGTTGCGACTGTGCTCTATGTGATTTACCATCACTACGTTGGAAGATATGGCCAGATTCAGCTGGGAGAGGATCAAGAGCGGCAATTTGATGACTCGAGCTCGATGAACAAGACTTTCTCAGTGATAGGATTCGCAGTTGTCAGGGGAGTAGACCTTCTTCAGCAAGGCTACGAGTGGGCTTCTGAGCTTGCTCAAGACCTGTACTCCAAATTGCTAAGAAGATCCATTACACTTGATGATAATGCCAGCCTTCACACGAATTATATTCCAAGAGACGCTGTGGAGGAAGAGTATGCGGACCAGACTGACATCGAAGATGCCGAGATCTTGGACGATGGTGATCTGACAGAGGCTGAGGATGACCGCCTTTGAAGCGCAAGCAAAATGTGTTTATAGTTACGAATAATTAAGATTCTTATGTGATTTTCCCTATCTAGTCCTCATGTTTTCTCTTGGTGCCCCTTGACTCCTCGTCACTGAGGTCCAAAGGCTCACTAGCGTCCGAATCTAGCTCCTCTTCCAAGCCATCTCTCTGAGCCTCGGTGTAGTACTTCACTGCACTTGGGAATAGGTCATCAGAGAATAATCTAGCCAGGTCGTCACCATTTGGAAATTCCTTGCCCGGCTTACGGCCAGTCCAGCGGAACCATCCGAAGAAGCTCTTCATACCTGCCCTGTAGTTCTTCTTACCCTGCGCACTTTTTTTATCTGTGATCTTAGAAGGGTTAATGGAATCATAGAGCTTGGGCCATACAATGGAGACCGGCTCGGACACAAGTCTCTCAGTATCATCAACCGATTCATCTTCGTCATCACTCAAGTCACCAGATCTCTTTTTCTTCTGTGCCTTCGAGGCCTCTTCTGGGTCAATCTTTTCGATCCAGAATTTCTTGGTGACAGTCTGAGAAGGGAAGTCTGATTCATCGGAAGAGTCAAAGTGGAAGGTTATGCTGAAGTTTCCAGGGTCAGCGTTGTCATCTGATGAAGTGGCAGCATCCCATGAAACGTAAATGTCTTTGATTGTCTCTAAGTACTTGAAGTCCTGGGCCCTAATGTACTCTGCGAATTCAGGGTGCTGAGATAGAACAATGTGCCAGAACTTGTCTAGAGATTTGATGTGTGTACTTCTTCTTTCATAGATCTTTGAAACAACTTTGAGACGTGCAATTTCTAGAATTGGTTAGTATTTCATGCTCCGTTCACTGGTATAAACTGTACTTACCAGCAGCTCTCTCAGCTTGTTCCATCTCTTCCTCGACGGCACCAAGGCCTATGAGCGCGCTCTCCACTGCCTTGCTTGTAATTGTTAGCATATGATATAGCAGTGCATCCTAATTCTATTCTAGAACTCACTAGTTGTCTTCTTCCATTGTTCAATTTATATTTTGAGTAATGTGAAGTGTTGAGGGTTTGAAGTACGCGTAAACATTTAATCAACTCATCGCGCTCTTCCTTAGCTTCGGGCTCTATAAAGATCTCACCCAAAGATAAGCTACAGGTCGCAAGCATAAAACGTATATAACACTTTTCACAAGAACTAAGATCTTCTTCCGCCCCTGGTCATCTGAGGGAGCTTGAAAGGAACCTTGAGAGAAGCGACTTTGTATGTGGCAGCCTGGGCTTTCTTGATACCGAAGGCCTCGGCCTCGGCGACAGTGGCACCCTTAACAATAGCACCAAGTGCCTTGAACAAGCTAACAAGCTTGGATGGCTTGAGAGAGAGTTCTGAGGCCAATGGAACAACCTCCAAATGGAAGCCAGCAATGTGGAACAGTGTTGCCAAGATGTAACAGAGAAGCTTGTCTTCGCTGTGTGGGTCGATCTTGAAGCCTCTTTCCTTTGAACGACCAAACTGTCCTGGTCTGACAATTGCGAAACGGTCAATCACACCGTCAACAAGAAGCTCTGGTGGGTTGTTAAGCTGTGATGTGAGGGCCAATTTGTTGGAGATACGTCTGTTGGCGTAGACACCCATGAGAAGGGATGCGTAGTAGATGAGTTGTGCCTTGTGTGTTTGAGACTCGTCAGAGATGGTCTGCAAGTGCTTGTTGAGGAAGGTAGATTGCTGGTATGGCAGCATTTCGATTCTCTTTTCTTGGTCTTCCTCGTTAATAAGCGAGGAAACACGGATAAACTGGAGCTCCTTCTTTGAGACGATGTTGAAAACAGGGTAAATGTCTTCGACAGCGGTAGCCTCTGGGTTGGCAACGGGCGTTGGTCTGTCCTCCATGACGGTTTGCTCGAGTTCTTTTCTAGTCGGTAGAGAAGTGGTGTGGTCTCTCACAGACTCAACAATGTCCATCTGAGAGTCCTCCAATTTCTCTGCATCAATCTTGTTTCTTTCCAGGTCGGAAATAGCTTTCTTGGCCTTCTTGGTACCGAAAGCCTCACCAAGAGCACTTCTCTGGATGTTGAGACGGACATTCGACTGCTTAACTTTTGGTCCCTTCAATTTCTTGTGTGACTTAGAGGTGACAGTACCTAACAGAACTGGTGCCTTGTAAAGTTCAACGGACTTACTGAGTGGGTCATAAACAGCAATGGCATACTCGCTTGGGTCCTCGCTCTCAGCTGATGGCAGGGCGGAGTCGTACTCGAGTCTCTCGTTCTCACCGTGGAATATCACATCACCGTGCTTGTTTTTATAGAGGTCAAATGATACGTCTTCTGGAACTGTGAACCCCTTGAAGAAGGAGCTCACCGCGAGTTCTGGCTCTGTTGTGCATCCGGCAACACGTAAGTCGGTGTGCTCGTCTCTTTTTCTCTTCTCCACCATCTTATGCTTCTTCTATTACACAAAAAGGCAGAATTAAACGATCAAAATGTATAACATTAAAGAGATGGCACCTCATCGCATAGAAAATTTTGAAAAATAATTTACGCGGGTCGGAAGTCCCACCCTCGGAAATATAAAAATGAGATAGAGAAGCATGCATCTCTGTCTTTATATTTTGTTATGTTTCGAGTACTAGAGATGGCATATTCGACAATATGACCCGTATTACGACCAAGACACACTATGAGGTTCTGGGAGTGTTACCAAGCGCTTCTGTTGCTGAAATAAGACAAGCATACAAAGAAAAACTCCTTTCCACGCACCCAGACAAAACTAAAGAAGTTGTTAGCACCGACATAATACACCAGATCAAAGAGGCACATGCTGTTCTGTCTAATGACACACTACGACACCAATACGACAATGAGCTACAGGAAAACTTCAAGAAACATGGTCTCATAAGTAGTGGCGAAGGGCTAGACGTTGTATCGTTGGATGACTTCCAAGTGATAGAGACCGAAGAAACCATGGAGTTCAGCAAAGACTGCCCACGTTGCACTACACAGAACGGCTTTGTTCTGAACGAGAACGATTTGGAACAAAACGGAACGAGCGATGGTGCTGGTGGGTACGATATAATTGTGCAGTGCAACTCGTGCAGTCTATGGTTGAAAGTCAAGTACTACGATACAGAGGAAGAATAGATGCATTATATCATGAGAAATTAAGTTTCCAGGCTAAGAATGGCACCAATAGCTTCACCCATAGCATTCATATCAGTCATGAGAGAAATGTGACCCTGCTCACTTGAAACCTTTGCGACCACTGGGAACCCCCTCTTTTCAGGCATGAGCCATTTGTGATGAACAACACCATCACCAGGCCCATAGTAAAAGTCCTCGTAGTCTCCGAGCTTGATTCCTTCAGGGCCATTTACACGGGCACCACGAACCGTCGGAACTTCGTTGCCATAGACGATAGCTAGGGGTGGGTACTTCTTCTGGGAGTCATATGAGAGCTCATTGAGAAACTTCTTCGTGCGGGCCAGAGTACGTTTTAGGTACTCGTACGATTCTTCGAAGGTGGTATGGAACTCTGGCTCGGCGGATCCGTTAGACGAGACTCTCAGAGACATGGAACGTTTCATATCAAAGTCCATGGCTTTCTGGATAGGTGACTTGGCGGGCTCAAGTTCGGCAGAAGACCTCTTCTTTGCACTCAGCTTGCGGGCCTTGGATACAGCAGGCGACAAATTATACTCAACCCATGTCTCCGGATCAAAGTAGTCTAAATCGTATTTATCATCTGTCTTTCTGTCAACAAAGCAGCGGCCATCTTCAGGAAGGAAAACAAAGCTCGATCTCATGAAGAAATTAATTTCCGCTGTAAGGATTTTAGTGCTGAACATCACGGAATCTCCAAATCTTATGGGACCGAGGATGTTAGGGCACATAGAAGGGACACCGACATAAATGAGACCCCTAAACAGCGATGGGTCTCTCTGCATCGTGTGATGAGCCACTAGGCCACCCATTGAGTGTGCAATGACCAATACTCCTTTTTTCTTGCGACCCCTATTGCTAGGGAGCTTTTTTAGGAAGTCGTATAGCTTCTTCGAGTTTATATCAGATGATAGTCTCCAGTCGTATCCAAACATATGAACTCTTGTTTTTCCATTCGTCAGCTTGGCCCGCAGCTTCCGAGAAATGTCCACTGGCCCCACATGATTCAGCATCTTACTAGAGTAAATCTCCTTCTGAGCCTGAATCTCATCTTCGTCCTTCGGCCCAATCAGCAAGTTCACCTTCTTAAAATTGAGCCCTGCCCTGACACTAGGGATCCACACACGAGAACCCGTGGAAGTTTCCTTAAGAACACTACCTCTGTAGCCTCCCAAGATTACAACGTCGCCGTCAATATCGTCCCAAACAGTTACGGCTTTTTTCTTGTCGTCTCCTAGCGAAGGCATGTTGATGGAGGGCGTCAGGGCTCTCTTCATAGCACGAAATCGTGGGTTATCCGCCCCCTTAAGATCCTTGAATAGATATGCCTCTTCTAATGTAGATATACTTTCTTGTCTCTTCAGCTTTGACTTAATTTCATGCCGTGACAGCGAGCTCTCGTCCTCATCCTCACTGTTATTACTTCCTATGATCGGAAGAGATTGCCGCAACTGTCTAATTGACGGAAGGTGCGATAACAAGGGATTGCCACCCAAAGGCAGAGAGAATGTGAAGATCTTGTGTTCGTTTTTGTAATGATGTGATTCTAAGTCCTCTGTAGTAACGTCATTCTTCTTTAGCTTCTCCTC
This sequence comes from Petasospora stauntonica, assembly GCA_030558335.1. NCBI lineage: Eukaryota > Fungi > Ascomycota > Saccharomycetes > Phaffomycetales > Wickerhamomycetaceae > Petasospora > Petasospora stauntonica. The sequence continues at coordinate 206,858 of JAJMSG010000009.1, forward strand.
CTTGTGTGAAGAAACAACACTTGCTCCCCCAATGACCGATGCTGCTGTCTGCGAGCTCACATCCGAGTGATCATCATCGTCCGGTTCCGGGTAGTAATCTTCAACGGCCACACCAGGCATCTCTTCGTCTTGTTCCTTCATTATGGCTCTTGTCGTATAGAGAGAATGAGTTTGTGAGCAAAAAACCTTCCTTGATCAAAATGTTCGGGTCTTACGGAGTTTGACGGCACATCGCACATTATTTCGGCCGAGAGGTCCGAGATCCCGACAATTTATCAACACATGCTCCTGTAAGCCTTGGGCACTAAATCGCTTTACTTCACAATCGAATGAAGGCACACACAGATGACCAAACCGGTGATCGTAGGCGTGGATGTTGGCTCAACGGCGGTCAGAGTTGGGTTCTTTGATCCCAATAATTGTGATCTAATCGACTCTATAGCTTTGCCTATAGATCACACGATCAGTAAAATTGACCATAGGTTTGTTACACAAAGTTCTGAACAAATATATACGAGATTGCAGGATTGTATCAGGGAACTCGAAGGTAATCATGACGGAGAGGTCATTATCACGTCGATCGGCGTTGCAGCTACATGTTCAGTAGTTGTCATGAGAAAGGTGAACGGGCAATTAGAACCATACGCTGCTGATTATGGCCACTCGGACGAAACACAAAACGTTATCTTCTGGATGGATACAAGAGCAGAAGAAGAAACAACGCAAATAAATAATGCATTAAGTGGTGACAAAGTCCTCGGGCTTATGGGTGGATCCTTCCTAGAGGAAATGGGTTTGCCTAAGGTGAAGTACATCTTGGACCACTCGCCGTGCAAGGACGACCTGGTATTCTTTGATCTCCATGATTATCTTAGCTATCGGCTCTCTGACAGTCCAATTGAAAAGCTGAGACACTGCAATCATCCAAATACAGTTGCTATAGACGGAGAGGTCAAGGGATGGCCAAAAAACCTACTTCAAAGACTGAATATGACTGAGCTCATTAATGGTGGCATTGGCTCAGTGGAGGGCCGCATCTCTGACGGTATACCGTTTGCCGGGTCTCCTGTTGGGAAGTCATCGCACGGGGTTATTGCACAGGGAGTCATTGACTCATATGGGGGTTGGCTAGGCTCTTGTGGTAAAGCAGTGGAGGGTACACTCACCATGGTTGCAGGAACGTCAACTTGTTTCATATTAGCTCACAAGAACGAGCTGCCTATCAAAGGCATTTGGGGACCATTTAGGGGCCTATTTGAAGAGCTAGTGGTATCCGAAGGCGGACAGGCTACAACAGGAAAACTGATTGAGCATTTGTTCGAGACCCATCCGGCCTTTAAGGACCTAGAAGCCATGGGACCGAATGTGTTTGAGTCTTTGGAGAGCCTAATTTCACAGCTTGAGGAGAAGCATGGTCTCAACGTCCATTTTCTGGCTAAGAATATGCACCTGTTTGGCGAACTATCTGGCAACAGAACACCATATGCTGACGCTTCAATGCGTGGTGTGTTCTTTGGTGAGTCTACTGATATTACTTTGAAGGACTTAACGCTTAAATATATCTGCATTTTGGAATGCCTGACCTTCCAGACAAAGCATGTGTTGTCTCTGTTGGAAGATTATGGAGTAAGAAAGCTCAACATATGCGGGAGTCAGGCGAGGAACAGACGTTTAACTAGCTTACTTGCCACCGTCACGGGACTGCCTGTTGAGATCAGTAACACAAATCCAGAGCTCTCGGGTGTTAGAGGTGCTGCTTATCTCGCTTCAACAGCAATATCTGATAGAACGCTACTGCAAACCGTTCAGATGTTCAATAAGGATGGTGTCTCACACAGCCCTGAAAACTCGGTGCCTAGGCTGAAGGAACTTTTGGAGACAAAGTACGAGATTATGTTGGATATAGCTCAACGACAGTTGTACTATAAAGAGAAGATTGATAAAGCTATCAAGTGATGGATTTGTATAGACTATATAATGAGCAGACTCACTCAACAACTCTAGCAATATCTACCCATTCAATTTGAGAATTTTGGCTGTCATCCCTTCTTAGCCTGAAGAAATGATCAGTGTACTTCGAAGCACCCATGCTGTTGAGGAACTTCTCGTCGTGTGTGATGACAATTAATTGGAAGTTCTTCTGTGATTTTCTTTGTTCAATAATTCGGCCCAGAGAATGAGCCAAAGACTCAATGTTATCAGCGTCCAAGTTTGTGGTTGGCTCATCAAGGGCAATAACACCACAGTTGGTACCGAAGCACTCTGCCAGAGCCAGTCGAATGATGATGGAAGCTAGAACCTTCTGGCCGGCAGAACAACGGCCCCTCATGTCCAGTTCAGCGTCCTGCTTAACCATGACCACACGATAGTTATATGACTTATTGCCCTTACCACTTGGTTCAGATTTGATCTTGATGGCGTCCACATCGGACCCACTGTATGTGCCCTTCCAGAGCTCATCAATAATCCTGTTAATTTCCTTCATTTTCAGCGCATGGTAGCTCATAATGGCACTGTCCAGGGCCTTGGAGTATGTTTGTAGATCATCGTTAACAACAGTTCGGGTTTGCAGCTTGGTCCACTCTTCTCTATAGTTCTTCTCAACATCCTTGAACTCGGTGTCAATCTCACGTTTCAGTTGGGACACTTGATCTTCAATTTGACGGATTTCACCCTGTTTACCGGCAAGCTCACTTCGGAGGTTTGTATAATCCTGTCTCAACTTTGACGAGCGCTCCTGGTACCTATCACGCTCAGCTTCAGCTTGCGAAACGTCTATGAACTGAATGTCATTCTGGATAGACTGCAAACGGGATTGAAGATGTCTGAGATCTAGATTAGAGCGTAAATTGCGCTCTTCACCAGTAGAATCAGCAAGACGAATTTCTTCTTCGCTGATACTCGAGCTTGTAGCAGAAACAAGCTCCTCGAGCTCTGAGATGCGAGACTGAGCCTTATTGATCTCTTCTTGGCAGCTTATCAGTTCTTTTGAGGTATTTTTGGTGAAGTTTGAGATCTTCTTATTCAAAGAAACGAGCTCAGCCAATGATCCAGAAAGGGAAGAGAGATGTTCTCGTTGCTCTGATAGGCGTTCAGCATTAACCCTTTTCAATGACTCTAGTTCAGAAGCTAAATGAGCCAGACCTTCATCATGCTCGGCAATCACAACATTTGTTTTCTCAACTTCTTCCTTCAATTTGAGCGCCTTCTGCTTATTGTCGGATATTGTCCGAAGGAGATTTTCCCTCTCAATCAGTGATCGTTCCATATTACTGATGACCAATCTCTTGTCTTTCACATTGCCTTCAAGTACGATGTGTTCTCTTTGAAGGCTCTCCTTTTGGTCTTGAAGTTCGGTCACTTTCTTTCGCATCGATTTGAGTTGTTCAGACTTGTCCTTGGAATCTCTTTGAAGATCGGCGAGACTTCGTGATGAGTAACCATAATCACTTAATTCTTGCTGCTTAGTCTCTAATTGAGCCTTCAAAGATGAAAGATCAGAGCGCAGTCTGACAATATCACTGACTGGATTACGCAGAGCTTCGAGGTCCGAGATTTTACCCTTTAGGACTGACAAGGACGACTTCAAAGACTCGATTGAGGAGGCATGGATTTCGATCTTCTTGGTGTCAGATTTGATCGAAGGCTCGATTTCATCGATCTTCGTCTTAGTTGAGGTGATCAGCTCAACCGAAGGGGCAAGAGCACGGACAGTTGCGAGGTAGGTTTTGCAATCTTCCAGCTGCTCAGTGAGTTGCTTCTCGTAGCCTCCGTCAGTTTTCTTTCTTAGCTCAGCGATAAATGTCTTCAAAATAGGGGCATCGTCAAATTTTCTGGAGCACAGATAACAGGAATCCGTCGTTTCGGCGGCCTCCAGTGCCTTTTTGTTGAACTGGAGCGTCGTCGTTGTCATCTTTAGATTTTCCAAAGAAATCTTGTAGTCATCCTCGGCAGAAGAGACGATCTCAGCATAGTCCTCGACGTCCTCATCTGGCAGCTCACCCTTGAACTTTTTCATAGCCAGATCAGCAGAAGAAGTCAGCTTGTCTAAAGTAGTCTTGTTATACTTCAAATTGCTTTCCAAGGCCCGAGATGCTGATTGCTCTTCGGAGATGCTCAGCTCAAGATCACCCATTTCTTCCTTCAATTCATCAAGCTTAACATTGAACTGCTCCATTGAGGCCTCAGTATCCAGGCCATGCTCTTCCATGGCAGAAGCATGGGTCTCGATCAGCTTTTTGAGAGCCTTGTCCTTGAATTTCAGCTCATCCGAAAGTATAGAAACCTTGGCATGAGCATCTGAATGTTTATGAGTCTGCGAGATATCTTGAGCTATTGACTCGAGCTCATTCTCCAGCGACGAGAGATCGTTGTTCTTTGATCTTATCTCTTGTGCTATGGAGTCGATGCCCCTGTCGTTCTTCAGTGCAAGGAGCTTCTCCTCGAGACTCTCCAGGGAAGATTTCTCGTACTCCAAATTACCTTCGTTAACATCAAGGTTGTTGACACGAGACTGGATAGCCTTGTTCTCAGACTCAATGTTTGTTATGTCATTGGTAGCATACTCCTTATGCTGAATGAGCTTTAATCTTGAGTCGGATGATTCCTGAATGGACTTTGATAAGGCGTGCTCCTCAGCCTGGATTTTTCTTTCAGTCTCTTCCAGCTCCGACTCAAGATTACTGACGATGCTTTCAAGTTGTGATTGAATAGCATCGTAGTTGTTTGTTGCAATTAGTTTGTTCTCTGAGACAATCTTTTCACAGATTTTGTCTCGAGAAACCAAATTGCTTTCGTTATCCTTTTCCATTGCCTTTAGCTGTCCTTGCTGGCCTACAAGGCTGCTCTGATCAGCTCTCACCGTCCGTAGCTCATTCTGAAGACTTTTCACTTCTGAGCGGAGATCCTCAACACGCTTTGAAGAGTTCTTGAGAACAGACTGGAAGTTGGCAAGACGGTACTGAAGATCCTCGTCACTGTCGGGTAGTAAAGTACAAGAGTCATGTAATCTATCAATTTGTTCTTTGACCGATCTCTCCTCGTGTTTCATGCTCTCGAGCCTGGAAAGGACTTCTTGGAAGTCTTGATTCGATTTGAACAATTCGTCACTCTCTTTAGTAATAGTAGCGATTTCCCCTTCCAGGACGGTTGTTTCTTCGTTATACCTCTTTACGAGGTCTTGATTCTTCTCGAGCTTCTCACGAGTTCGCTGTGCTCTATCTTTATCCAGTTTTAGATGCTTCACAGATTGATCCAACAGTTTAATCTCAACAGCCATGTCCTTTCTTATAACTTTAAGATTATCAAGTGCTTTAGTGAACTTGAGAGCTTCGAATATCTCGTCGAATCTCTTCTTCAAGAACGCAGGCTCTGCTAATGGCCATAGAGATTCTTCTTGGTGACAAAATATCACATAGTCCAAGATCGGCGTTGGTGTACCGAGATTCTTTGGTACCAAATCATCTAGTTCGGCACACTTAGTACTAATTGTCGTTCTCTCTCCTCTATTCATCTGCAGTAACTGACCCTCCAAAGTCTTGAACGTATTGGCAGCATTGCCTTTCTTCGCCAGCACTTGCATGTTTCTAGTACATACCATTGAATTGCCACTAACACTCTGAAACGCCAACTTAACTTCTGCCTTCACCTCCTTTTCACCATACATGCCAGGATCATGAACAAAGGCACCACCCTTCGAGTTCGGTGGCATATCACCAGTCGTAGCGTACTTTAAGCATTCAATGATTGTCTGCAAAGCTGTTAGTTCACATATACCCTGAGCATATCAATCAAACTCACTGTTTTACCCGTACCATTGGGACCCACAATAAGAGTCAACGGTTTTCCAAACTCAATGGTCTCTGGCTGGTGTGCGTCAAAAGAACGCACTCCTGAGATGGATAGCTGTTGTTCCGGTTAGTGCTTACCCTGTTGATTGTGGCTTTCGATGCTCACTTACTTTGTAAATCGCCGACCTGGGAAGCGTTAGTAAGCAAGTTAAGCTGGCTGAAGAGATCTATCTTACATTTCGGAGATCACACAAGCGCTCAATTGACGCAAGCTAGGTTATATAGAGCTATAAGCATAACATTAAACCATTTGGAGATCGGATGCCACTGTTAAAAGTGCGTGCGCCATCAAAATAGGTTACGAGCCCCTACCGTTAGTCGTGAAAAACAGACCGATGAGCCATCACCAGCACCACCAACATCACCTCTCCCGACAACAAAAGCCTTACACCAGAACACCACAGTTTCATAGCTGTTTGTTTATGTATATTCGTTCACTTGCACGCAGAACAATGGCAACAGTGAACAAGGCAAAAGTTGTGCAGCCAGAGTGGCGCGCCACAGTTCAGGAGAAGGCCAGTGAGCAGCCAGTGCTCAAGCTTTATAACTCTTTGACCAGAACAAAGACCGAGTTCGTGCCCATCAGACCTCGTGAGATCTCATGGTACTCTTGTGGTCCAACCGTCTATGACTCCTCCCACATGGGTCATGCCAGAAATTATGTGTCTATCGACATTAACAGACGTATCCTGGAAAACTACTTTGGTTACGATGTTAACTTCGTTCAGAACGTGACCGATATCGACGATAAGATCATTATCAGAGCAAGACACACTTACTTGTATGAGCAGTTTGAGAAAAAGCTTGAGTCACTTGAAGCCATTCCAGAGGATGTTCTTGCCCAGGCCGAGCTCGGTTTCAAGACTTTCGTGGAGAAGAACCTGCCTGAAGCTCCAACAGACAAGAAGGAATTTGCCCAATGGGCCTCATCAGTCAATGTTTCTGAGAAGCAGGCTGCCAACCCAAAGTTCCCAATGTACTTCAAATCAGCATCTACTGCCCTCAAGGCTATCACTGATGTCAAGTCCGTCACTAAGCAAGACTTCTTGTCCGCTGTCAAAGACGTTCTCGTGCCGCTTTTGGACTCCGAGCAGGGAAGCGGCGTCAACGACCCAGAAGTGTTCCGTGCCCTTCCAGCTTACTGGGAGGACAAGTTCAACGAGGATATGTCTGCATTAAATGTTCTGCCTCCATCCGTTGTCACAAGAGTTTCTGAGTACGTCCCCCAGATTGTGGAGTTTGTGGAGAAGATCATCTCCAATGGTTACGCCTACGCTACTGACGATGGATCCGTATACTTCAACACTGTCGCCTTTGACAAGTCCGAGAAGCACGACTACGCCAAGCTCCAACCATGGAACAAGGGTCAGATGGATTTGATCGCTGAAGGTGAGGGCTCTTTGACCACTAACACATCAGGAAAGAAGTCTGCCAATGACTTTGCTCTCTGGAAGGCCTCAAAGCCTGGTGAACCAGAGTGGGAGTCTCCTTGGGGAAAAGGTCGCCCAGGTTGGCATATCGAGTGTTCCGTGATGGCCTCTGACATTCTGGGAGACAACATGGACATCCACTCCGGTGGAATTGATTTGGCTTTCCCTCACCACGACAATGAGCTTGCCCAGTCGGAAGCTTGTTACGACTGCGAGCAGTGGGTCAACTACTTCCTCCACACAGGACATCTTCACATTGAGGGCCAGAAGATGAGTAAGTCTCTGAAGAACTTCATCACCATCCAGGAGGCTTTGGAGCGCTATTCTGCTAGACAGCTCAGATTGGCCTTCGCTTCCACGCAATGGAACAACCAGCTTGATTTCAAGGAGGCTTTGCTCCAGGAGGTGAAGTCTTTTGAGTCTTCTATGAGCAAGTTCTTCCAAAATGTCAGAGCTTTGAACAACGATTACAAAGACCGTGTTTCTCGCGGTATTCATATCTCCAAGCGTCCTGGTGATGCTGAAAAGCAGTTCATCAACGACATCCGTGAAACAAAGCGTTCCGTTCATGCCTCATTCTGTGATAACTTGGCCACTCCTCAGGTTCTGAAACACCTTTCGGACCTTGTAACCAAGACTAACTCTTACATTGTTGCCTACGGTGCTGATATCAAGATCGACCAAATTCTGGAAGCCACATACTTCGTCACTAAGATCTTGGATGTTCTTGGTTTCCCAGCTCGTTCAGACCGCTTGGGTTGGGAGGATTCTTCCTCTTCCTCTGGTGCCGCCTCCTCGGTTGAAGACGTCGCCATGCCATTTGTGAAGGTCCTTTCCACGTTCAGAGACACAGTGCGTTCCTCTGCCATTGCTAAGGCTCCATACTCTGACTTCCTCACTGCTACTGACAAGATTCGTAATGACGAGCTATTGAACCTTGGTGTTTCTCTCGATGACCGTGCTGACGGTCAAGCTGCCCTCGTGAAGTTCCTCAGTCCAGCCGAAAAGGAGGAGTTGCTGGCCATCCAAGCTGAGAAAGAAAAGCGTGAGGCTGAGAAGCTGGCCAAGAAGCTGGCCCAGCTGAAGTTGAAAGAGGAACAGGAACGCCAAAGAATGGAGAAGGCCAAGGTCCCTCCTTCAGAGATGTTCAAAACTGCTGAATTCACTGCTTGGGATGAGAACGGATTCCCAACTGTTGATAAAGAAGGCAATGAAGTTTCGAAGAGTATGAAGAAGAAGCTTCAAAAGCAGTATGATGCTCAAAAGAAGCTCCACGAGGAGTTCCTTTCCAAGCAATAATCGTATACATAGAATACTAATTTACTACATTTCTGTATTGATAACATGCTGTACAGTGTGGGACTTTTCGTGATATATGTACATGTGTTCGTCCTACGTCTTTTTGAATTCATACACGTGAGAAGAGATACTCAGTGGCCTGGAAGTACTCCTTGCTGACCTTGGACTCAATTTCCTCGCGTGTGAGCCAAGCGTACTCAACGCCCTTTGGCTGGAAAGAACCTGAGAGAATGTGAGACTTGATGATGAACTCCCTGGTCAACCCCTCTGACTGCTCCGAAGCATCCACAACATTGGAGTTGTTGAACTTGAGTAAGGCGGCTGGAGAGCGTGCCACGGTCCATGTGTTGATGCTGTCACCTCCAAGCTGTCTCAATCCCTCCTCGGCAGTTCTGTGTAATGGGGTGCCCTCTGTGGTGCTAAAACTTGGCAGTTTCCATCCTAACTTACCATCCTGTACAAGGAGGTAGAGTGTTCTCGGTAGTTGTCTTTCGAGGCTCTTTAAATCGCCCTTTGTGTCGGCCTCAGTTGTACGCGAGTTTGGCACCACTGGTCTCGAGATATCGGACATGGAGGACTCCTCGTACTCGTCCTTTGGAATGATAACATCTTGCTTAGAGCGACGTTCACGGTTGTGGACAATGTCTGGAACGCCCTTCTTGTAGAACACACCTGGCTGCTTAGAAACAGGACCACGTTGGGCTTTGAAGAAACGACGCTCCGCTAGGGAACCCTTCTTGAAGTAGTAGTAATGTGGGAATGTCCACATCAGACGGCGCTCCAATTCTTCCTGGTAATTGTAGTATGCACTCTCTAGCGGTGTGAGGTCAGGTGTAACAATTGGATTACGAGCCAGAAGAAGACCAGCTTTGATTGACTCCAATGACACCTGTGCTGGAGATGCTGTGGTAGCGAGACATCTCTTGAGTGCTAAGGGAGTTAGTTCTGGAACCGATATGCTCGAGAGAGAAGGCACAAACATACGCTGTATACTTTTCTGCATCATTCTGGCCGAATAACTTCAATGCTAGGCTCCAGTGACAAAAGTAAAGCTGAACGATTGTATATTCATCTTCGATCCGGCGTTGTTCAACACGCACCAAAACTGAAAAATTTCGAGAGTTCGGAGGATGTCCGGATGTCACGTGCCTGCGCTACAAAGGTTGGGAGCCCTGGTTTAAATTTAGCACCTATCGATACCATTACATACTCATCTTATAGCCCCAAAATTCATTAAATCGTTATTAAAGGTACGTAAAGGTATCTAGTACACAGCCAGACGTCACAGCATGCGTCTTGAGTGGTGCAAAAACTCTGCATCACCAGACTTTACCACCGAGCCGTCCTCGTTGTCATGTTCCCTCAAACGATGACTTCTCTCCCTTTCAAGTTCCTTGGAGTTCTGTAGCATGGCGTTGAGCCTCATCTCTCTCTCTGAAGTGCCGGTTTGAGGAGTTCCTGGTCCTGACTTCTCGAGGGCTGCATTGTGTGGCTTATCTTCACGATGAGATTTGTAATGTGGGGACCTTGAACTTCTGCTATCGTCTCTATCTCTGTAGTTGCCTCCGGAACGACCAGACGATTTTACTTCGTACGATCTTTTCTCATCCTCTCTATGGCTGCGCCTCTCCCTATCTCTATCCCTGTCGCTTCGATCGCTTCTATCTGACCTTTCCCTACGGTCTCGGGAGTCCCTATGGCGGTGAGAGCTGCTTCCGTGTTCGCTTCTTCGAGACGACGACGAATGTCTGTGCGAGCTGGAAGAGCTGTGCTTTCCATCTCGTTCTCTTTGCTCCTTCAGTTGCTGGGCCTTCATCATCTGCTGCTGACGAATCTTCATCATGGGATCATCTCGCATCCGAGCCATCTCATCGGCTTGTGATACAATCTTATTGTCCTGTAGCTTCTCAAAACCGTGCTTCTTCTGCTCAACCTTCTTGCTCAAAATCAGATCATCCACTCTCTTTTTACCCAATAGATAGTCATCTTCGCCATTCTGCACTTCCGCATTATCACCACTGCCAACCTGTCCCTGGTACATCCATTCCATACGCTGAACAGCTTTCTGCCCAGTCTTCTCATACTGCAGTCTCCTGAGTTCCTCGAGTTCCTTCTCCTTTTGGATCTCCGACTGCCTTTCTTGTATCTTCTTGCGCTCTTCTAGTGCAGCTTGCTCCATTTCCCAAACCTTGGTTCGGTTCTTCATCATGGCTGGATGCCATGACTTCTTAAGATTGAGGTCACCTGGTGCCATCTTTTGCTGAGTGTGTAAAGTATAAGGCCTGATAGGCTTCTCAAGTGTACTTGAAAGTGTTTCGATGCTTTTTTATTGTTTATAGAGTATGTGCTAATGACATCAAAAAATTCGCGTACTCTATCTCATCTCCTCAGGGGGGCAAGATCAACCACATGACAAGCTCGATAAACTGCCACTTCACTGATTCGCTGGACATAATGATAACTAAGGGAGGCTTATAGGGTTAATTAAGATCACAGTAAAGTAAGATTTTACGCATCTCGCTTGCTACATCAGACATCAACACATGATACATATTATACCACGGAATTAAACAAATGAGGGAGAGCCAGAAGTGCAACGTCGCAAACAGGATGTATACAGTCAGTATATGCCATTGCGGTGAGAAATCCCATTCCAATTATATAATCTGGAAGGAGACACCAGCAGACGCAATTACTGCCATGTACCAGCATGTCGCTTGAGAAGAAAGATAAGAGATGCCCACGGTGTAGAACGTTGATATTCTTAGAAACCGTGAATCTTGATACTCTTCTTCTGCAGAGCCAGTTGGGAAGTCAAGAACTCGGCGACCTTAGTTCTCTGGTCACCCTGCAACTGGATGACTTCACCAAGCTCCTCGTCCTTGACGATGTTACCGTTACAGGCGAAGTCCTTCTTCAAGGCCTTGAGAATTCTCTTCAAGTCGTACTCCTCTGGGAGACCCTGAACAGTGGTCAACGTCTTACGACCATTTCTCTGCTGAATACGGATATGGATGTAGTTAGTTGGCTGAGTCTCGTCGTCACCAGTGTCGGCGAATGGGTCAAATGATTGCAGGTTCTGGACGCTCATAAAAGTCGGTACGGTGGATGTGCTTTTGAAGCTTCGTTCGTTGATGGAAAGTTGTGTAGTGAACTGGTAAGTTACTTGCAACGGATAGAGAGAAAAGAACAAAAGAGCACTTGCTTCGTGTGAATCTGTTTGTTCCTGCTTTTGCTGTTGGGCTGCGAAATCACGTAAAATTGGAAAAAATCATCGGTCTGGGCCGCATCATAGCATAAACACCACAGCGCGGTTTTGTTATGCTTCTCACTTGTTTATGGTAGCTGCCAGATTTGGAAGTTTTGGTTGTTTTTCGCCCGCGCCCCTTTTGTCTCGGAGGTGGTGATCGGGCGATTGGGGATCTTAGTGCTCTTACTGTTATTCTTAGGAATTGTAATCGAGGAGATCAAAAAATCTGGCGAGTAAGTCTTTCCACTTGGTATTTGTCCGTGTTTATCCAGGCTTGGTACCCTTTTCACCAACAATTGACGGACAGCAGTGAATAAACAAGCCAACGAGAAGTGGAACCTGTCTCCGATAACAACGGCTACCTGACAAGATTCTACGGAATCTCTTGAGTGAATTCAGAACTAACACCAACTAGCAATGTCTAAGACTGTTTCTGAATCTGAGCTGGCCACATCTCTTAAAAAGGCCACCTCTGTCGATGAAACTGCTCCAAAGAGAAAGCACGTCAGAGCGTGTATCGTCTACACCTGGGACCACAAGTCTTCGAGAGCGTTCTTCAATCAATTGAAGCTGCTTCCAATTCAAGGCGATGAAGTGCAGTTGTTTAAGGCATTGATTACTGTTCACAAGGTTTTGCAAGAGGGTCACGGCTCTGCTCTCAAAGAGGCTATGCGTAACTCCGACTGGATTGAAAGTCTGGGAAGAACCGTTCACGGTGATGGCTTCAAAGGCTACGGAAGACTCATTAGAGAGTACGTTGTCTACTTGCTTAGAAAGCTTAACTTCCATAGAAACCACCGTGGATTCAATGGTACTTTTGAGTACGAGGAGTATGTTTCCTTAGTCACCGTGCAGAACCCAGACGAAGGCTATGAGGCAATCATGGACCTCATGACTTTGCAGGACTCTCTCGATGATCTCCAAAGACTGATTTTCGCAAGCATTTCTCACGACAGAAAGTCTGAGTGTAAAATTTCCGCTTTGGTGCCACTTGTTGCGGAATCTTATGGTATCTATAAGTTCGCTACTTCGATGCTTAGAGCTTTGCACAGAGCCACTGGATCCGAGGATGCATTAGAGCCGTTGAGAGAACGTTATGCTTCTCAGCACAACAGATTATCGGAGTTCTATGCTGATTGTTCTTCGATCCGTTACCTGACCTCTTTGATCACAATCCCAAGACTGCCGGGAACAGCTCCGGATCTTCGTGCTAAAGATGAAGATGACGATGACATCCAGAGACCTATTTCAAGACAGACTACCCAGTCTCAGCCACAGTCTGAGCCAATTTCTGAGCAGCCAACTATGGCTGAGTTCCAGCAACCAATCCCAACCCAGCCAACCGGTGTGGACTTCTGGAACACTCAACAGAACGTGTATGAGGCTGAGCAGGACAGACTCGCCAGGGAGGCCCAGGAACAGATGATGCTTCAGCAGCAGCAGGCTGAACAGCAAAGAGTTTGGTTTGAACAGCAACAAGCTGAACAAGCCGAACAGCAGAGACTCGCTCAAGAGCAGCTTATGCGTGATCAGCTTCAGAACCAGGCTCAAGGAAGAGTCGCAGAATTGGAGCGTGATCTCCTGGCTATGAGACAACAGTACGAAAACGATCAGTTATTACTCCAACAATACGATCAGCGTGTCAAGGCTCTAGAGCAGGAGATTATGACAACCACACAGAGTGCTACTCAGCAACTTGGCTCGAAGGACGAGCTTGTGAACAGTTTGCAGGAGCAGTTGACCTTATGGAAAAACAAGTATGATTCTTTGGCTAAGCTGTACTCTCAGCTTAGACAGGAGCACCTGAACTTATTGAACAAGTTCAAGAAGCTTCAGCAGAAGGCCGCTTCAGCTCAGGAGGCAATTGAGCGTCGTGAGAAGCTGGAGAAAGACCTCAAGGCCAAAAATGTCGAGCTTGCTGGTCTGATTAGAGAGCGTGATAGAGCCAGACTTGACTTGGACAAGATTAAGGGTGGCAAAGATGGCGAGATCGACAAGCTTGAGCTTCAGATCAGAGATCTCACACTGAAGCTTGACGATTCGGAGAGAAACCAATCCTCCAATTTAACTTCTGTGTTCGCTGCTCATAAGAAAGAAGTTGAAGAACTGAAACAGCAAATTGACCAGCAGTCTCGCTCTTTCAACCCGGACCTTGAAGCCAAACTCAGAGAAAAGGAGGAAGAGCTCGAAATCGTTCAGCAAACGATGGAGGAAGCTTTGCAGGAATTGGCAAACTCTCAGCAAGCGAACGATTCTGCCATCAATGAACAGATCGACTCTGTTCTTATCGACCACCTCACCAAGCTCACTTCTCTTGTTGATGCTATCTTGGCTTCCGGAATCAAGAGAATCCAGGACTCGCTTTATGAACTGGACTCTCCAATGCAAGCTGGTAATCAGAACACATCACCTGAATATTTCTTGTCTGTTGTTGAAAAGGCGTCTTCATCTGCTACGGACTTCTCCAACTCCTTTAATGACTTCATTGCGGACGGTCCTAACAGCGACCACTCGGAGATCATCAGATCCATCAACGAATTTACGTCTGCTGCTTCCGATGTCCTGATGAACTCCAAGGGTATGGTGAGACTGATTAAGACGGAGTCGGGTGCTGATAAGCTCATCAACGCGTCCAGGTCAACAGCACAAGAAGCTGAAGACTTCTTTATGTCTTTACTCTCAGACATATTGGAGGGCTCCGAAGAAGAGAAAACAGAGATTGTTATCACTGGAAACTTGAATGTGCAAGAGAAGCTCCACGAGCTCACATCCATCATTGAGGAACTAGCTCCGAGATCGAACCTTGCGAATGTTTCTGGTGATCTTGGTGACGCTGTCGACAACGAACTCAATGCAGCTGCTAATGCTATCAGTGCAGCATCGTCTCACTTGACAGATTTGATTTCGCAGGCCCAAGATCCATCATTGTCTCAGATTGACTCTGACATCAACAAGGCAATTTTATCTGCCGCAGTGGCTGTCACTAACGCCATTTCCATGTTGATCAAGGCTGCTATTGACACTCAGAATGAGATCGTTGCTCAAAACAAGGGAAGCGACACTCGTGCCCAGTTCTACAAAAAGCATAACAGATGGACGGAAGGATTGATTTCCGCTGCCAAAGCTGTTGCTGCTTCTACCAAGATCTTGATTAGAACAGCGGATGGTGTATTGAAGTCTGAAAACTCACACGAAGAGCTCATCGTTGCCTCTAATGAAGTTGCCGCTTCAACAGCTCAACTTGTCGCCGCCTCCAGAGTTAAGGCTACCTTCATGTCCCAGACTCAGACACAGCTCGAGAACGCCTCCAAAACTGTCAGCTCGGCTTGTAAGGGTTTGGTGAATCATGTTCAGGACTTGCTTAACAAGAGAAGTAACAATGATGAGAACGATGTGGATTTCGCAAAATTGTCGAATCATGAGAACAAGACTATGGAAATGGAACAGCAAGTGGAGATCTTGAAGCTGGAGAACGCTTTAGCTTCCGCTAGAAAACGTCTGGGTGAGATTAGAAAGTATGGTTACAGAGACGGTGATAGCGATGATGAATAGTCTAGGTCGACCCCACGTCCATACTTTTGAAATAGCCACACACTGTTTGCGATACGTAGCTTTCTGTCTTCTGAGATTCATGGTGATTTATTGTGCCTTTGAGCGCATTCGTTTGTTCGTGAACCAAACGCGGACTTGAAGAGGAGTTAGTCCACAATTTTCTGCAATGATCTTTCTTTCAGCCCTATTTGGTGCCCTAGTTGTCTCGAATATCTTATCCAGGAGCGCTCTGGTGCTTTTTGGTATAGCTGTGCGCTTTTTTGCGGAAACATGGATTCTCTCACTGTCCCCCGTGGTAGATGGGTGCATTAGCGAGTCGGTCACTGTGACTGAAGCACACTGAACAGCGTAAGGACTTACAAAGCGACTGTTGATATCGGGCATCTCTGGTGTGATTTTACCGGATTTCCTCTCGTAAAATTTCTCAAGGAATTCGACTTGCTTTTCAATCATTGCACGGTAAGTTTTGACCATAGTCTCACTTGAAAGTGAGGCATCTTCAGCCTTTGTAGATGTTAGAACAGGGAATCCCTAAGTTTTTTGTTGTGTATACTTACTATCAATCTCTGTAAGGACTGTTCAAATTTTTTGATGAGGGCCCTTAAGCCAGCTTGAAACTCCGGTTGTACTCTTGCAACTAGTTTGGCAATGTCAAAAGGATCAAGTACCAGAATTGTTTGAAGCCGAGCAAGGGGCTGCTCCCTGGTTTCCAGACCGGCTATCTCCTGAATAGCTGAAACCTGATCAATGCAAGATTTCAGCAGGTTATGATCGTATGATGACATGGGTAAATACCTGAGCTCTCGCGCTACAGTGTGCTGTTGTTAACAGTGAGTATTACCTCCTTTGCGCGGTTGTGGTTGTTTGAGCGAAGCACAAGTGATCAGAGCAGTCTATACTGCGTCGCATTTTGTGAGCTGGGGGATCTTGGTAACAGATCGCGGAGCAGCTGGCCCACTCGCGTATTCCTGCGCTCGCGCAGCATCTTGCGGTGCGATAGCACAGAGACACTTGCATGGCGAGCCTCATCTCGTGAAAGTGGTGCAAAACTCAATAATTATCACCGTTTCATGTCGACCACTGAACATGGAATATGTTTCTACTGTACTAGCTTTATTAACTGGCTCGATTCATCATTCAAAGACTTCAGCGCCAGTTGAAGGAGTAGAGTACATTAATCAACGCTGACATACATCGATTTGGGGCACACAGCAATGGCGGCCATCACAATTAGAAGCTCTGAAGTGCTTTCAACAGTTTCCTTTCAGCTTTCCAAGATTTCTCCTGAAAAGTGCTCCAAACCGCTGGAAAAAAGATCGTTTCCTGTCGCTGTTCCACCAAAGGTCAGCACAGCTGGTCGCAAGGTTCAGAAGCCCATCACTTTCACAATATCACATCCCCTTTCAAACGAGGCAGCTCAGGTTTATGCGCCTCAAAACAATGTGTCGAGGCCGAGAAATAGCTTCATAATTGCGAGAGTCATCTTGAATAGGTTAATCAGATATGGATACCCAGCATCTACAAATGATGTCTCCAAAATTACATCTAGGGTAAGTATGTCTTTCTAGGCAAGTTGAGAAATCCACACTAACATTCTTCTTTAGATTTGGTTTTTGGAGTCTCATAGTGAGTTCAAAAGATACATTCAGTATCTTGCATTCCTCGATTCCCAGTGGCATGAATGCTATTACCCATTGTACCAGTACAGCCCTAAGCGCCGAGTTGAGAGAAACAAGAATAATGTTCGTGGGCAAAACACGTCAGTTGTGTTACTCAACGATCCACTCAATGAAACACGCCAAAACATGGAGAAGGAAGTATACTCAAGTGTTGGTAATCTTTCAGCTTCGTGTAAAAGGAAGTTTGCTGCAAATATCCTAGACATGAAAAACTACGTTAAGCTCTGTCAGAGTTCGTTTGAGGAGCCACAGCCAGAAAAGGTCACTGGGGACTTGAATGCTGTGATCGATGGAAAAACGGCGTACAAACAGCACACATCAATTTTCGCCATTGGCAAGAAGGCGAAGAAAGCATTGTCAACCAAAGCTGGTGCTGCAAAAGTTAAGAAAGAACAGAAATATCGCGAGACTACAATCGATCTGATTTTCACAAAGTTCTGCTCTCCACTTTATGGGGAAGCTGAGGATGTCTGTATGAGCGCCACTGCCAGGCAAAATTGACAAAGCTCACCAACGCTGACATTGGCATGTCCTTGGTCCGTAATTTGGATCTTTCAAACAACTTGACTCCAAAAAAACATCTTGAGATTTTAGCCTAACCCGTGCATTCTGTCTAGCCCAGCTGTAGGCTCACCTGACGTTATATCCGAATACCCCCGTAGTTGTTCCGACTTAATCCGCTTCTTGGGCTCATTTGGGAAATTCTGCGCGCCCCTCATACAAAAGAAAAAAGAAAATATAGTAGACGGCTAAGGTGAATAAGTAATTTTGTTTCTGTTTTCTGTTCTCCTCCTCATCTTTCATATAAAAGACTGGTGTCTAGAGGATTAAGTACGGAGTCTGCCTACTTTCTTCATACCAACTCTTACGCCGTTCACTCCAAGAGTTTGCTACGTCATATTCATATTCGTTTCTTGATCCTTTCTTTTTTGACTCGTGCTCATCTCCACCTTTAGAGCACAAAATTACACAATGACAAGTATAGCTACAAAGGCAGAGCAAACGCTGGCACAAACCGCTGTCGCCACCAACTCTACAGTGTCAACTACTGCTGCAGTGTTGAAGCCTCGTGAAAAGTGGCCATTCTGGTACGGTGGATTTGGTGGTGGTGTCGCATGCCTCTTCACGCATCCATTGGATTTGGCCAAGGTTCGTTTGCAAACTGCTGCTATTCCAAAACCAACTCTATTCCAAATGGCCAAATCTATATGGGTCCACGACGGTATCACAGGCGTTTACTCCGGTTTGAGTGCGGGTCTGTTACGTCAAGCCACTTACTCATTGACCAGATTCGGTGTCTACGAGTACCTGAAGGAAAACGTTGTTCCAGCCGACAAGCAGTCTTCAATGGCTTACCTCTTACCTATTTCCATGCTTTCTGGTGGTATTGGTGGTGTTGTCGGTAACCCAGCTGACATTGTCAATATCAGAATGCAAAACGACACTGGTTTACCAAGGGAGCAAAGAAGAAACTACAGACATGCGGTGGATGGTGTCGTTAGAGTCATGAAGGACGAAGGTGTCAGTGCACTTTTCAGAGGTTTAGGTACAAACTTGGTTAGAGGTGTTCTGATGACTTCCTCACAAGTCGTTACCTATGACGTCGCAAAGGACACCCTTATAAGTCTAGGAATGAACAAAGAATCTATCTCCACTTTCTTCTCTGCCTCCTTGCTTTCAGGTCTTGTTGCTACCACAATCTGCTCTCCAGCTGACGTCTTGAAAACACGTATCATGAACTCTTCAAAGAGCGGTGAGAGTGTGGTCCACATTCTGACTACAGCCTTCAAGAATGAGGGTCCTTCTTTCATGTTCAGGGGTTGGGTTCCAAGTTTCGTCAGACTGGGCCCTAACACAATCATCACATTCTTAGTTGTGGAGCAGCTGAAGGTCTTGAGAGTCGGTATGTGAATTCGTCTACATTTACCCATTTGTGCAGTATACTGCGGTCACGACCATTTTAATCATCAACTTGTCAGAGATGTCTCTACACACGCATAATAGATATTTATTCAGTTAATAAAGTGTAGCCGCGCTGAAGTATACAGTTTCAGGGCACAGCGTTCCTTATCTAAACGATCTATCCAGGGCATGAGGGAGTTAAAGGGAGCTCTTGTCAATCGGCTTGCAACGCCTCCCGACACATCCAGCTCGCTCTCGAGCAACCCTGTTATGTCAGAATATGGGGTAAAGTTACCTGAATCAGAAATGCTGCTAAATAATAATCCAGGGTCTAACAACAAAAGAGATCCAAAGCCGATAAAACGGTATTGGTATTCACCACATCTATTAGTTTCGCCAATTTTTGTCGGATTCCGCATGTACTTTGACGCAAAATTTCCTAGAGTTTGGCGCTTTGCCGAAGCTCGGTCTTCAGTTCTCGAAGGTGATTGGCTGTGAGAGGAGCTTCGATCTCCGTGAAACCGGACTCCGAACGGAGCGCTTAGTTTTGATGCTGTTACGGGACACAAGGGCATCAACGGTAGTTACTGGCCGCAGGAGTACGGGATACACAGGATGAACAGGGGGTCGAGTTGGGCATGCAAGCGGCCCTTTTGGGGTATTGAGCTGTGATTTCCCATCCAAAAATTAAAGAAAAGCGACTCAAGGGGAAAGTGAATCACCGACAGGCATCAGCCGAAGGGCTATCATTCTCAAGACAAAGAAGATCACAATAAAACGTCTTGAAACGCACTCCAGTACCTAGTTTTCTCTCGGCACATTTAGTCCCGAAGTCCCAACGGACTACGAGCCAATTTTGTGCGATCCGGCATTGTATCTGCGTGTAGGACTCCTACAAATTTTCTCGAAGTCTACGCTAATTTGCCTTGGTATCAAGGCTTTGCCGTCCCAAGAGAAGCATCGGCATTTTCGAGCCTCTCGCTCCATTGCCTATTCTGGAAGATTTGCGAAATGCCGAGCCGCCATAGTCCGGGGCCCAATGTGGGGAGAGCCAATGAAAACCATGGAATTCCTAATACTTCCGTATTCGGCTTTTTGCGAGCTTCGGCTTTTCGCCAATTCAACGCGAAACAAGCGCCAGTACCTGTGCGACGCTGCTCACTTTGCCTACGTTGTGCGTACGGAGGCTGCCTTTGCACTGTGTCCCTTTGACATCTCTGTGAATTTAGAAATATATGGCTGAACTTTGAGCGTCCTTTTTAAGCCGATGAAACTGCTGCTTGTACTTTTGTTGTTTACTGGTCTAATCAGGGAGATCAATCAAGATCACTCTACAGGCAATGACCTATCGTGTCGCTAAACCTACTACTGTTGCCCCATGCAACACCATTACCTCATCATCGGGGGATCAAATCCTTCAACATCTTGATAGTGTGATGACCATCGAACAGACACTACCGAAGCCGAAGGTAGTCAAATCGTGTATGCGTTGTCGTAGGAAGAAAACCAAGTGTGATGCCTTTGACCGCTCGCCTGATGCTTGCTCCTCTTGCAAGAAGAAAGGCGTTGATTGCAAGATAGATTACGTGCTGCCGCCCCAAAGATCAGACAACCTGAAGAGCATAATGACCCAAGTCACTCAATTGAGAGGCCAGTACCAACAACTGGAAAACACATACGACAATATATTCAGAGCATTGGGAATTGAAGTGCCTCCATTTGAGGACTGGAAGAAGTCTCGCAGCGTGGACTCCGATGACTACACAAGAGATGAGGAAGACGACCAAGACCCTATCTGCCTGATCAAGCTAAGTGACGGTTCTTTTGTCTCGATGAGTATGGTGAGTCCAGACAAGCTCCTCATAAACAACTCAATAATAAGTGTTCCTGAGCTAGAAACCAAGGTGTGTGGCTTGGTAGAGAAACTCAACTTCCTCTACAGCACTTTGTCGCCAGACACACACTCCATCATGAGCCTCAATTACGAAAGCGATACACAATCACACATCTCAACATCATCCGATTCATCTGTTGCTTCACCAAGGTCATTCGTTCACACAAACTCGGCGAACTCCCCATCGCACGAAACTTCCTCTGGACTTCAAGAGAAGGCCACGCTCGATTGGTTCGACATTGACTTCCACGTAGCAGAGATGTTCCGCTGCAACAAATTACTGCTTATAATGCTCGTGGCTTATTACTATCCGTCCCAGTCCATTTCTTCTGCTTACGCAGTCTTGCTTGGTGACTACATGAAGTCGTTCTACCAGATCATTGAGTCCCAGAACAAGTCCCTTGACTCATCAACATACTACCATTCACTCAATACCATCATTCCTGGTGGTTCCATTTTCGACAAAAGCCAACTTAGGGAGCTAATAGATGCCGAGATTTTCAACTCGGATATTTACCTGAGACGACTCACCCAAATTCTGTTCATCAATGTGCTAACTTTTGGTGTCGACGATAACCTGAACACACTGAACGATTTCGTCAGATTTGTTGAAATCTTCATCAACCAGAATAGAAAGAAAATCAACTTCGACAAGTCCTGTGATCTGAGATTCATTGAGAGTTTCACCAGAATGATGAATGTTTTTACTGGCCTATCAGCTGACCCACAGTTGCAAATCGCTGCAATCAAGAAGAGAAGTATGTGCAAAGACTACGAAGTGATGTTCAATGTGCTTAAGATGGTGTCTTCATTGACTACTGAAGGTGTGGCTGCTGACGGTGAAGTCACCAACATGTTCGAGCTGAAGAGACAGTTCCACAAATTCATGGACACCTGGGATTCTTTTCTTGCAATTACCAACCGCCAGCCCGAGAACAAAATCTTCTTTGACGACTTCGTTCTGGAGATGATGTTTATTAACTGCTTGTGCCTTATCAACGAGGGATTCCAGGACTTTAATGCGGTTCTAGGTGACTTCATTTCTAGACACAATTTGTTCACTACAGCCAATCAAAGCGTTCCGCTTCTACTTGAGGCTTTCAGAGAGGAAGAGTTTTCCCTTGAGGGCTTGGTAATGTCATGTACAAAGATGAGGGACGTTGCCACTTGCATTGCATCGAAGAGAAGAAATGTGCTAGACCTCAAGATGAACGATATTCAGGTGATCTTGGAAAATGTCGACTGGAGAAAGGAATCTACCAACGAGGTTCTGAAAAAGATTGGCGTGATCTGAAGCCATTCTTTATGACTATTTATGAAACTATTAACTATTCTATCGCTATATATATCTAAAGCCAACTAATGACGTATCAAATTGATAGTAGAAGTCTCCAGTTTACAGTTCTATGTACATCCATGTAATAGTGTCAAGATCGACGTTGACGCGTTAATAGCAAAAACGCCATAAGTGAATTGGAATCTTGTAAGCTTCTAGTTTTCAGCGACTAACTTGTCCCTTTAGTCGGTTTAACCTTTGGACGCTTGCTTATTCGTTTAAGGAAAGATTCGTTTGAATCCTCAGCCTCCTTGACTCATAAGGCAGCTATCGCCAATTTTAACATATTTCAAATGATCGCTAACATTGACTGGTGAGGCATTAGTTGCGCTATTCTGATCTGATGATGTTAAATCTTCAAGCCATTCATAGGAATAAGATGTCGGTAGTAGGGCATTCTCTAGCACGAAGAGGGAGGAAACCAAGCGTAATCATTTGCGTTTTCTTTAAAAAAGTTATGGCACTTGACCGGTCGAAAAGCACAGGCCACTGCCAGAAATTTGTCACCGGGCAGTGCTCTCGTGAGTACCCAGTGATGTGTTTCCTTGTGCTCGACATCAAAATCTAAATAGGACGATCTAATCGTGGCTCAGGCTCGAGTATGATTCAACAACTAGTCTACAGAGATTTGCGAAGCAAGCAATCAAACACTACGCCTCATCAGATTCTCTTTCCTGTTTATATCGCTTTTAACCTTATCCCCATGACGCTATCATCATATCACCTTGAATTGTGTGCGAAGACATCAAATCCTGATAGCAGGGCATCCTCATCATGATAAAGCAGGCAGGTGCAGCAACGCAGATCTTGGGTGCGGTGGACTGGCTGAACAAGTGTAAACTAATCACTGTAGCCTACTACTCGGCTGAATGAACTCCATCATTTTCTTGCCCTCGGTACGAGGTTGACGAGACCCGGATTAAATGATAAATCGCATTTCCTATGTCACAGATAACACTCCCTACAGATGAGCTCTGTGTTGATGAGATGAGATCTAGATGTCATCGCCGCGATGGCCGAACCTACGCGCACTACAGAACTATAAAGTATATAGCCCATACGTGCTCTTAGAGGCAGAGACCAGTCCTCTGGGAGCTGACAACTCTTGCTTTGGGTGGCCTAAGGTTGCCTTGGTTTGCGGTGGCAAACATTACTCAACAGGTGTCATAGTTCGCTGATTGTCCATATCTCGGACGCGCAAGCAGAGCGAGGGCTCGTTCCTTGCACACCGAGGCACCCTGGATTTGGCAGTGAAGACACCAAGCCGGGACCCGTTGAGTGGTTCTCGTAACGGCAGATGTCTAATTCTAGTCTAGAACTAGTGTTGGAAAGTAATTGATTGCGTTTGTTAACCGAAAGGGGGACTATCCGGAAGGTTGGCCCTATTAACAGTGATGCGCACCTAAAGGAAGCCGCAAGAGGCATAATAGACAACATCTACAAGTTCATCACGTAACCAGGCTCCTCATTTGGGCTTTTGAAACTCCCTTTCAAGAAATTTCAGGGGCTTGGCGAGCGCGTACCTTTATCACAGTTCTAGAAGTGGTAGATGAGGAGTGCACCCGAAGCTGCCCACCTCTAGAGCATCCTGCCGCATCCCACATCAACACACCAGGTACAGGGCATGATGACGCAAGCTGTCCCCTGAGGCCGATGTGGTTTTTCTATGGCTCCCTTCGGAAAACTGAGGTGAATCTTCGTACTGGTAGATCCAAGGAGGGTTAAAGAGTTCGGGATTGAGATCATTCCAGTATCAAGCTCCATCCATAGAATTGGATACGCACAAAACCTACTGCCATACATGCTCCTCGCACGGGTGATTGGCTAAACGGGGATGAACCTCACAGTATTCAACATATCCTTGAATACAAAGTATGTACATACCGGCGTCCTAGAGCGGTTGGATCGCCCTCTTGGTGTGTTTGCCATGGTAAGTCCTGTTTTTGGAGAGTGCTGATCCCCGGCCCTGGAAACCTCCCTTATCCGGATGACAAGCTTCCCTCATGGGCTGCCCGCTTAAGCCTACACGAACTTACCGACGCGTCGATGTGGATAGTATAAACTCTCTAATCTTGATCAGGTAGTCGTAGATTTATTTTATTATATGTCGACTATTATAACAGCCAGGCTTCATGGTGTAAGCGTTAGATAGGCCTATCTACTCCACCGTTTTATTGTCAAATCTTGGATAACACATGATCGCCACCGATCTACCTGCTCCGACCACTCTGAGAGAATAGCATAGAAAGCAATGAGGCTTCTGAAGCAATATCTCCGGTGGGGCCGATCCACATGGCCCAGAACCTAGGATATGGATCGACGATGGTTGCGTTGCCCCAGTTAACTCAGAAGCTTGATGGCGGTGTCCTAATAACGGGAACTGCCTTATGTCAACACCTGCAGCATAGTCGTTCACAACTAGGAGGGATCAGCGGTTGGCGCTCTTCTCTGTGAAGTTATGCCATGCATATGAGCCACAGGGCATCATACCCGTCAGAGACACACCAATACTACAACCAGGGTATCAGCGCTCCACTCGCAATGGACCTTACATTCGGTACCTACGTAGGACCCTGCCCAACGTGTATATAAAGGTAGCCTCATTCCCGCTTTCCACGGCTTACTTCATGATGTATAATAATTATACACTTATAAATCAACAATCCACTAACAATGGTCGCAATCGCTAACGTTATCTCCGCCGTCGTCTTGGCTTCTTCTGTCTCTGCTTTCTACCTCCCAAAGAGTGACTCTAAGGATCTCAAGAAGCACCACGGTACCAAGCCACATGGATGGGGTCACCACTGGAACCACACTATCTCCTCTGAGGCTGTCTCAACTTTCTCTATTCCATCTGAGCAGACTACTACCTTGTCTCTAGGCTTCACTATTTCTCAGGATGCCTCCTCTACTTACCCTGTTCCTTCTGAGGAAGCCTCTGCCACCTTCTCTTCTGAGTCTTGGTTGTTCACCCCAGAGCCATCCCACAACGGTACCCACCACGGTGGTCACCACAGCAAGGGTGACAAGAAGCACGATAACAAGAATCACGACAAGAAGGATGGTAAGAAGGACTTCAAGAAGGATGACAAGAAGGACGAGAAGAAGGACGAGAAGAAGCACTAAGCTGCTTTGCCTAGAAGGTAATAGTACTTGACATCTTCCTGGGGAATTGTCCTTTGATTTCTACTCAAACATTACTCAATACCCATACACATACACACCAATATGATTTCAATTTTGGGCTTCTCACGCGTATTTGATTGCACCGCGTCTACTATGGTTCTTTATACACTGCTTAACATAAGCATCATCTCCCCATTTCGGGCATATATTTTCACAGGTTTGCGATACCGCTTCTTCCGGTTTCTTATAGAAGGGTCTAATGACTGAAGAGCTGACTAGTTCAGCCTTATTACACGGGTTTTTCATTACAACTGTTGTAGAAAGGTTTCCTGCCATGATTCATTTCAGCAATAATCCAAGCCACAGCAGGTGAGCCACGGCAGCGGTTCTCAATAACCAGCGAAGTTCGAGAGGTGTTGCCCTGAGACTTCGGGAATAAGACTAATCAATGTTCTGTCTCACCACCATCATCACACATGATACGAAACAGAGTTGCCTGTCAATAAGAATGTCTAGAACCCCAATATTTACCAGTGAAACGTTCCTTCAAATTCTACGCGTTTCGGAGTCTCTAGTACATCCAAAAGATCTGAAAGGCTCGAGATGCAATAAAGCCGGTTCGAGCTTTGGCGGTTCCTGCGCAACCTCGCGTCAGCTCCGTGGTTACCTGTTTCGGGTTGGTGATCTAGATTAACCTAGGCATACTGTGCTTCGGCTTTTGGAAGGCATTATATTTACCAAAGAGCTAGCGGACCTTCAAAGGCATCAAACTTGCAATGATGCTGTGAGTCAACTAGTGAGCCTTTCCGGGCTTCGAACTCCTTTCCCCAGCAAGCCCAGAACACGTTTACATACGCGACATATTATGGCTTCCTCTTTGGGCGTGGCTTAACAAAGGAATGTATTTCTAGACGGGCAGTTCACACACCTTTAAACCAGAAAAGGGCTAATTGATCACTTTAAAGGCATTGGCATGATTAGCACACTCACATACACTGCCCCTTTAGGGTGTTGGTGGCTGGTATGCTAAGGCTGAGTGATTAGTATATAAAGACAGTTAAGTCCTCTTCCCATCCATAGTATGATAGTAGAACCGCTAATATAAACCACTCTCACGTGAAAAACCTCAAAATGTTCATGAATATTCAGTTGGCTATTACCCTCGCAACATCAGTGCAGCTTGTCAGCGCCTTTGCCCTCTTCCCATGGGCCGCTTCGTCCACCCGTTCAATCGCCGTCTCTGATATCTCTTCTTCTACGCAACTTCCAACCTTCCCTACCGAGTATCATATGTACAATGTGAATGTTACCAATGCTACAACTACAACTCTGGCCCCATCTAATGGTACTTACTGGAACTCGTCTGCTCCCGTCGCCTTCAACTCTGGTGTTGCAACCACTGATGATTCCACATCCTACACTACACTCAATGTGGTGAAGACTGTCACTGGAGATGGAGCTGAGGACATTTACACAACAATTGAAGTCACCAGAACGACCACCGATATGGGTGCTGGTGACACCTCTGCTACTGCTGCTGCTGCAGAGGAAACCGGAGACTATACAACTACGCTCAAGGTCGTTCAGACGATCACTGACGCTGCCAACAATCCAATCACCACTACCGTTGAAATCGTTCAAACCATCACTGGAGGAAGCCACACCACAACAGCCGATAATGAGAATGATGACGAAGACACCACCTCAACTGTTCAATGGGTTCAGACTCGCTACTGGAACACCACTTCATCCTCACCAGCAAGAGCCTCTTCTCACTATGGCAATGGTACCCAGGCAACATACACCCCAACTACCCTGTTGACTGCCACTGAAAATACCTCAGAAGACTTCATCATCTCTCGTTAAAGCGAAACGTATAAGTGCTCGCCATGAGACTTCACCTCAATCGGCTTAGGCAATTGAGGACACTACTTCACTTCCATGCTTAACACACATTATTTAGCAGAAAACTTTCCATTACTATAGAGCTGAACAAAAAAAATCTACTCACTAGCTACTGTAAACGTGTATCATATAACTATGAGTACCGAAAATTCAAAGTCTGATTCCCCTGACCATATCCAAAACCATCGTTCTCGTCATGAACTCGTGGAGGCCCTTGGTGTTATCCGTTGGAGCAGCAGAGCCTGGTGGCACATTGTTGGTGACGTTTGTGAGCCTGAAAACCAGATTATCCTCACCCTGTGAGTTCTTCACAGTATAGTATTCAACCCTGTGCAGCATGGTGTCAGGGAATAAGTCTGAACCCACTGCGAAGTTGAAGAAGCCACCGTTCGAGCGAAGCCCATACTCCAGGAAGTCGAACATACCAAAGATAATTGTGTGCTTTGCAAATGGAACGTCATACTTCTTCACATCACTACCGTCCCAAATGTACGTTAGCTTTGGGTTTGCTGGTAGAATTGGAATGCTGAAGGGATTAGTCTTCGGTAGAATTCCCAGATCTAAATTCTTGAGCGACGGTTCGAATGGAGTGAAACCAGCGATTCTGTTGTGGTCGCCTTTGCCCTTTAGATAAGGGGAGATGACAAATCTGTGTGGCCAAAGTGTTGGGCCAAGAAATAAGGCCTTCTGCATTGCGCCCAGAAGTTCTTCATTCGAAGGATACTTTTCGAAGATTCTTTTGGTAGTTTCTGTATCTAACTGCTTCTCAAAGTAGTCGTAGATGACAGGGTTCTTATTTGGGTTGGTCATCTTAGAGCCTTTGTTGCAGTCAACATCATCATTTGAGCCTCCGATTGAGTACTTCACTTTGGATAGTAGAGGCAATTTGGCCTTATCAAAGGGAGAAACCTCATGGTAAGTACCGACATATATGTAGTTTTGAGCTACATAGTAGGCACCAGCACCACCAGCTGCTGCACCAAGAATTAGACGTCTCAAAACACCCATTAGACCAGTTTTAGGATACTTTATGAGCAATTGAGTGATTCCACGGAAACTTGAAGAACAAAAGACACCCAGAACCGAAAGATCTTCAGAGAGGGGGAGGTGTTCCTGAGCTTCCTGCTTAATCGCGGTGCCCGTGTTTTTATGGCAGTGGTTGGAGCAGTATATTATTAATGGTCAGAGCAACATCGCTCAGGATGCAAAATTCAATGCTATGCTCAGTTATACGGACCAATTATCTGGTCTCAGTCAAATTCTGAAGTCAGTTCTCGTATGTCGGTTCTGGAAGATGACTTCAAGCTTCCAGCTTTTACACTGCGTAAACACACAAAGCCTGTGACTGCTCTTGACTTCATCAAAGTACCCATTCAAACTAAGACAAAGGTATTGACCGATGGGGAGCATACTGGGAACAACATGGCCCTCAAGCCATTTCTGATGTCAGGTGATGAAGAAGGCAGGGTAATATTGTGGGATTTGGGGACAAGGAGACCTGTTCTTAATGAAAAGTGCCACGAGATGCACATTCTCACCATTAAACAGCTAGGAGTACGAGAGGACATAGACAACCGATATTTCGGGCTCATCGCAACACATGGACGAGACAATTGTATAAAATTCTGGAGGCTGTTTGATCCAAGTGGAGATTTATCATTCAATTTGGTATACACGTTGCCCGAAAATGCACTCAATTTCAGTAACATTGAAATTTACGGCGATACATTGGTCACTCCCAACACTATGAACTCCAATGCGTTTGACGTATACGATATCGAATTTTTGACACGCTCCGAAATAAATGAAAACAGACTGAGACGTGAACTGGAAGCTGTTGATGTATATCAGGAAGCTGCAAGATCAGGGTTCTACAAATTTGATGAGTTCAAAATTAAAAGGGAGGAAGGTGATGCAAACAGAACGGACAAGTTTGGAATTATTATGAAGCTACTATGGGTTGGCGAGGACACCCTTTTCATCGGCTACGAGTCGGGGCACGTTGTGTCATTGAGGATACATGCATGTGAGAAGAGATATGAAATTTTAACACTCACAAACCATCACTATCCAGATCCTGTGTTGTCGTTGTCGTACGACTCAACTAACGAAGTAGTGGTGTCTTCCTCGGTATCTTCTCGTATTGCCATTCATGATATACGTACGCTGGAATCTGAGGCTATCAAGCTGAATAAATTTGGAAAGATTTCTGCTGTTGTATCAATTGAAAACAAATACGTTCTTTCTTCGTGGAATGGCCAGATAAAGTTCTTTACGCTTGAAAGAAATTCGATGACTTTACATTACCATCACAGCTTCAAGAAGCCCAAGGGAATGATTGCAAGTGACTTAAACGTTATAGGAAACATCAACGGAGAATCAGGCATCAAGAATAAGTCAATCATCAAGCCAAACACAATGTCAGTCATTGCCAAATCAGTGCTGCCAACTGCAATCACTCCATTGATCGGCAGGAGAGATATCGCTGTAATCACATCCTCTTTTCTATCAGTCGCATACGATGACGGCACTATTGCCATCTATACAGAGCTGTAATTGTACCTAGACATTTCATTGTAGTTTCATATCTACGGATACTGGGTATAGTGTTGGGCATCATGGCGACTCTTCGCCTGAGTTCTCATCACCTTCACCTTCGCCCTCGTCATCTGACTGCCCATCTTCTTGCTTATGAGCACCGCCTCTTCTTCTTCTGCGTCTTCTACGTCTTCTCTTTCCGCTTGTCTCTTCAGGGACATTCTGCTCACCTGCTTCTAGCTTTAAGGACTCTGGCTGTAGCTCCGGTGTGGAAATCAATGTTGAAACTCTTCTAGAGTTACTTCTTTGATGCGTTCTCGACGGATTTCTCGATGGGTTACCAGATTTGGAAGCGATGTTTGGCTCGTCACTGGCAATATTTTCAAATATCCGGCTCGATCTTCTCGAATCAGAGCCCTTCCCTGTGTTGCTTGTCTTTCTAGTACTTCTCGATCTCTGGACTTTCTGAGGTGAAATCTTAGCTGTTCTATCCGTTGAAGGAATGGAGTGGTTCAGTTCTTTACCAA
The DNA here is from genome assembly GCA_030558335.1 of Petasospora stauntonica. Taxonomy (NCBI): domain Eukaryota; kingdom Fungi; phylum Ascomycota; class Saccharomycetes; order Phaffomycetales; family Wickerhamomycetaceae; genus Petasospora; species Petasospora stauntonica. Next base: position 237,145 of record JAJMSG010000009.1, read on the forward strand.
GTGATGACATTCTAACTTCTATGCTCTCTGGTCCCGAATTTGATCTGGAAGTATCGTTTTTCTTCTCGCCTCTCTTCTTAACTGATAATGTTTGTACAGGCGCAACGCTCGAAGCTTCCTCTTCGATTTCGTCCTTGACCTCTGTATTACCGTCATCCTCGGTTTCGGTGGATGCCTCCAAGCCCTTGCCCTCCTTCAACTCTTCAGCAAACGGATTGGTCTTGTTATCCGACTTGGCCAGGTACTTTTTCAAAAGCTCTTCAGAATCGATTCCCATTTGCTTAGACACTTCACTGAAGAGTTCCTTTGAGATTTTGAGCATAGCAGTGGTGTCCGTGTCATGCTCCATAAGCCTCTTCTTTAGAGATGTCACCGTCTCTGAGATCTTGTCGTCTCTCTTTTGATACTTGTTTTTCATTTCACTTGCTCTAAGTGTAATGGATTTGACAGATCTGTAGATGGTGGCGTCACTTTTATTGATCAATCCAATATTTTTGTTGATCTCTGCATCCTTTGTAGTAATAAACTCTTGAAGCTTTTCCTTCAATTGTGCAATTTCGGTGGTGTAATGATCCCTGTACTGCTTCTGAGAAGCGACGATAGTATCATAAGCAATCTTTGTTCTCTCGAACTCGGAGACTGTGGACATCTCACTCTCCTGGAGTTTAGAACATCTTGCTTCCAAAGATTTTACTTTAAATGTCAGATCGTCATGTGAGCTCATCGAGTCATTCAACTGAGTTTCCAAATCAGTAATTCTTCTTTGTTTTCTCTCCAAGAGTGAATTCACCGTCTCGTTTTCGTGTTTAACGTTAGAGATTTGCTCAACGAGCTGATCTCTTCTCTTCTTGATGATCTCATTCGCCTTCTTCAGCTCTTCATTACGATTCTTCACCTTGAGAAGCTCGTCCTTCAAAGTGTCTATCTCGCCATGAAGCGACTCAATCACCCTGGTAGAGGAGTTCTTTTTCGGCGTTGGTGAGGCATTAAGAATGGCGCTGGTGTCAATAGCCTGTGGCTTCAGCGGCGAGGTGGCATCCATGTTGGTTTTCACTCCTAGTGGTCTTCTCGTGGGCGTTGCGGCACTCTGAGGTTGGCGTTTGAAGAAGGTTGGCTCTGACGGAGAGTCCTGGACCACGTTGAAAATATCGTTTTCTTTATCAGACATGGGTAGTGCAACTGGGGCTCAGTTGCTGATGGATCAATACGTTGGCGATGGGCGGTAGCTGAACGATGAGAATTCCGACGAGCAAAAGGACTATATCCGATGGCGAGTTCCTGATTCGAAAAAAGAAGCACTGGATACTATGATATAAAACAGACTTATATCTTCCTTCAAAGTCGAGCAATGGTCGTCTCGCTGCTTAGCCTTCCGTTGACTACTTCTGAGCGGTATATGGTAGAATCTTGTCTACGAGAATGTGCTGTTTTTCGTCCATTTCCGGACGCTTTGTTTACCATTCTCGCTAGCGCGCACGTTACGCGTTGTCACATCAACGAGTGCAAGCGATGCGGAGGATTCACCATCAAGCTCTTCATGAAGAATACGGAAGTAGTGGGGTGCATTATCTATATTAAAGAGCATTTGCGGAAAGATTTTCGATCTCCTAATGAGCTGAAGCGTGCGCTGCTTTAATACCCCAAATCAGTATCGGATCTACTTATCTCGTACGGATCAATTTTTGTTATTTTTACTATAAACACAAAACTATTGGCCACCACCAAACATCTTCATCATCTGGCTCATATCTGGCATGCCGCCGGCTCCACCAGCACCACCACCCATAGCTCTCATCATTTGACTCATATCTGGCATCTGTCCGTTGCCACCACCCATAGCCTTCATCATCTCGTTCATCTGGCTCATGTCTGGCATACCAGCACCTCCGAGACCCATTCTCTTCATCGCCTGTTGCATGAGGCCAGGGTTCTGTTGTAGCTGCTGCATACCTCTTTGCATCATCGATGGAGACATGCCTGCTGGCATACCCGGCATACCACCCGGTCCTCCAGCTGCCTTGTTATCACTGACTGCCTTAGCCTGCTTTGCCATGTTAGCCATCATACGGGCTTGCATGAGAATCATCTCAACCTCTGTAGAAGATGTACCGGAGCCTCTAGCCACTCTAATAATTCGTGAGGGCTCGTCAATAAAGACTTGGCCATCACTGTCCAGCTCTTTCTTGGTCATTGAGTCCAGCACGTAAACCATGCGCTTCATTTTGGATGATGCATCGTCTTCACTGATCCCTCCCATCATGTCTTTCATACCTGGAATCATACCAGCAATTTGTGAAAGTGGTCCCATCTTCATCACATTCTGCATCTGCTTCTGGAAGTCATTCAGTGTGAACTTACCCTCCTGGAAATTCTTTATTGTGTCTTTGTTCTCCAAGTCAAGGGACTGGACATGCTCCATAAGCCCCTGGAGATCTCCAATTCCGAGTAGCTTAGATATGAATGATCTAGGCGAGAACGTCTCAAAGTCCTGGACGTGCTCACCGGTACCGATGAACACAATAGGCGTTTGTGTAGCAGCAACAGCAGAAATCGCACCACCACCCTTTGCGTGGCCATCAAGCTTAGTCAAGATGATGGAACCAAAGTTAGAACTCTCCTTGAAAGCCTTAGACTGAGACTCAGCTGCCTGACCAATAGAAGCGTCCAAAACCATGATCGTCTGGTCTGGGTTAACGGCATCGGAGATTTCAATCATCTCCTGGAACAAGTCCTCCTCTTGTCTGTGTCTACCGGAAGTATCCACGATAATAATGTCGAATTTCTCCTTCTTGAACTTATCAACACCTTCCTGGGCCACTGCAACTGGGTTTGTCTCTGTGTAGGAACCATAGTATGGAATTCTGGCCTTAGTAGCATTCTGCTTCAACTGATCGAAGGCACCAGCTCTGAAAGTATCAGCACACACAAGACCGACCTTATAACCTCTTCTCTGATAGAAAACGGCGAGCTTGGTACAAGAAGTTGTCTTACCTGCACCCTGTAAACCAACGAACATTATAACGTTACGCTTACCCTTCTTTGGTTTGTATGGCTGGACGCCGGTATCGACTAAGGAGCACAGCTCATCAAACACAACTTTCTGAAGCATGCGCTTTTTATTACCTGGAGCAGCATTCTCTGCTTCATTCAGCTTTGCCTTAATCTCGTTACGCAGTTTTGCAACAAGCTTGATATTCACATCGGACTCCAAAAGAGCGTTACAGATCTCCTTCAACATAGTGTCGATGGCAGAGTCAACGTCTGTGGACTTCATAGCGCTCGTAAGAGCGCCGTTAATACGACGACCTAAGTCTGCGAGCACCATCTTATCTTAGATTTTGAGAAGATGGACAAATAGGGTCACGCTCGAGAAGTTTTCGAACTTTGAAGTAGAGGTCTGGTTAAGTCAACTTAGCTTTCTGGTGGTGGCATTCGCTGGACGATGCATATGATCGAATGGTGTTTGGATGTTGACACGCTAGAGAATGGCAGAGCGATTGGCTACTGGCCCGATCAAAATTGGCAGAGGTCCTAACTTTCGTGCTACATCAGCTTGTTATCAAAGGACTCTAATAAGATTGCTTGATGCACCCAATATGGAGTTGTTTGCTTCAAAATCGGAAGCTGTCAATGAACCCAGCTCTGTGTCATTCCTTGCGATATACGACCCAGTTTTGATATCAAGGGAAGAAGCCGATGACACGAACGATAATGGCGTCTTAGTGTATCACTCTATGAGAGGGGAGCCATTGACCACTGGTGAGACGCTAAGGAAACTGGGTATAATCCAGGGTATGAACGATTTCTCCAAGAGCTACACCACAGATGATCCCCTCGAGCACATAGAATTAAGTGATGAAAGGATCATATTTCATACATTCGAGGAGAACTACAACGTCGCACTCGGCATTAAACTCGGTAAGGTGACCGAGAATGGCAAAACTGAGTACACGACAATAGATGTTCCTCCTATGAACTATTTGAGACAAATTCTTGTGAGAGGTTATGAGGACTTCAGACTTCACAATGGTACAATAGCGTCTCTCTCTGGAAGTATGGACAGCAACGAGGTCTCCATGTTTCTCACAAAATGGTGGAGCGTGTGGGCAGCTCAACTGCCCTTGCAATTAAGTGAGGATGGACTATTGAGAATCTTCAATGGAATAAGAAAAAGCAAACTGAGGGTTGATAGTGAGATTCACACTACTTTGGATGAGCTACAGCAGAAACATGGATTCAAAGAGTGTTTATTATGGAATTGTGATCGGGTTAACTTTGAGAACTACGGGTTGGTCTATGAGCACAGCAAACGATTGAAGGCAAGCTCGAAGAACAGACTGCTCTCATGGCTTTCTGAAACGGATTACTTCGGGTTATCCCCGCAATCATTGTCGCAGCCGGTAATCCTAAAGCAACGGACCTCGGACGACACCAAAACCGGCGAGCAAATCTATGACCCGTTTAAGCTGGTTTGGACAACCTTAGGGGATGTTTCGAACGCCACAGGACTTACTTCTGGCGTGGATGCGAGCTTCCGTACATTGTCGGATGGTGTCAATATGGTGAGTAGCTTTGTTAACCCATGGCACACCAGAAGATCAAGCTTGTTGGAGGGTACCCCGCATAGAGATGACATTGGAGTACCCAGCGACGTTGGCTTTTTGATTGGCAGAGTCCAGGAAAATATTGTGTTCAAGAACGTCTACATGGAGATCGAGGAGGAGAAGCTTCACAGACTGGTAATTTTCAAGTATCATGGATTCCTAGTGATTCTTGTGTATGATTTTAACGTCAATACCTTGAACGAGGTCGACTACTATGATGGGCTGTATCAAGACTTGAGTAAGCTGGGGAAGCAGCATTTCCCGAAACTCCTCGACGACTCCAAAAGCTTCTTTTATGCAGCTATGGACAAGACCCAAGATCTTGTTGAGAGCAATATCCCATTCCTCAGCGAGGATCCGGAGCTAAATGAGCTACCGGTGAGTGTCCACACCGAGGTAATCAACACTGTCGATCCTTCCAACAGAGACAACGAAATCGAAAGGCTTTCTAGAACAAGAAATGCCTGGTGGCTCTACAACTACAAAACAGACACCCAAGAGATTGTTATACTGAAGAAATGGAAGTCAAAACCCCAGCCTGTACTCGAGTCGTCTGCAGACGTCATCACAAGTATTGGAAAGGAGGCCAAACAGTGGCTTACAGAGTACTTAGATCTTCATTAAATCATTCATTCATTTCATTAAACCTGAGCTTCCATGACTAAACCTTTGCCATCATTATCTTTTCTAAAACGCCGGAGAAGTCCTCTCCACTGATAACATCAAACTGTGGCTCTTTCATCTCCTTAAGATCGCATGCGTAGAACTCGATCATAGCCATCACTTCGCTGCGAACGAGACTGCGGTTCACCATATGCGTTGGAGCCGCTGTTGACAAGCTTTTGTTTGCCGCTCTTGGCATCTTAGCTTTCACCACTGGAGCAGCGGCCACCGGCTCTTGCCGTGTCACCTGTGTAGCTGCGCTTGTTTGCGTGTTTTGGCCATACGAGAACAAGGACGTGTAGCTTTGTGAAGCCTTGTATGTGTAATTGGACTCTTGCGCTGTCTTGCGAGGGCTCTTCTTCGCAGGCCTTTCAAACAACGAAGATACCTGTCTGGGCGTACGCTGCTGCTCGTCTGGGAGGCACCGGCGCTTATTGGATGGCTTGTAGGGTCTCAGCACCGGCAACTCCAGCTCTGCGGTGAAGAGATTCTCAATATCCTTAATGCTCTTGTTGAAGATCTCGAACTCCAGTCGCTGTCTCTTTGAAAGAGCCTGCGAGTTCGACGCCGTTCTGGCTCGCTGTGTACTCATAATCTGATAAGGTATATGGCAACCTCAACTGTTTCACGCAAAACAGCGACACGCCTCCCTTAAATACTGAGATCATCAACACATACACATGAGCTTATCGCGCGCCGCGCACCTGTTGACACCTAACGCCAGCAGAAAACTGAGAGGAGAGATAAAGCGGAGAGCAGAGCGGAGTCCCAAAAAATGCCCCTCTGTTAGGGATGCGTGCAATTTTGTGTTTCGTAATGGCCTAATGCCCGCATGGAAACGGGGATGTAATGTGGGTTAATATAGCTCGTAGAGCCTCTAAGTACCCACTGTAAATAGGGGCCTTCCTGTTATGAGAGGTAGATGTGGTAGTTGTTGTTGCGCTGTTGACAGGTCCATGCATGATACGACGGTCTCGGGCAATCCAACGCTTGCGATGATCTTCGCCATAGGATACGCACGCGTGTTGTATTTCCTATTCGGTACTTATAGTCTTGTCGTCCTTCAGCTGTGGTATCATTACCTAACGGAGCCACAGCACGCATCGGGGCGACCCCGTTCCACGTTACCACTATTGCCCACGCTGCCCCGCCTATGAGGGGCCTGGCTTATTGCTGTGGTGCCTTAGCTAGAGTCAGTGTTGACCTCAAATCACGTCGCCGACGGGGAGGAGATGACTTTGGTTAAGGAAGCATCATACGCTGTATTTGCTTAAACTTCGATGCATCGTGCCTATAATATCCTTGCTATAGAGATAAGTTTACACACCCATCACCCTCGGTTCTCGGGGGAGTACCCAAACCAATACAAAATTGCTTGCTACCCTTCGCTCTATCGATATCTACGTAATGATGCTAGTGCGATTCAGCCAACCTAATGGACCCCGACTCAACCTGGGGGGCTAGGGCGCCTTAGCGTAGAGGAGAAATAGAAGATCCCATCTCCCCATACAACAGTGGCGTGCTGGCCCTCAGTCCCCGCATACAAACACAGCCAGAGCGGTTTCCGAGTTGCAATCATCAGTATCATGCACTTGTCTCACCCTAAGCCATCAACTCACGATTTCTTTAGAGCGAAACCTTGTGCACCAAATCTTGTGTGGGGATCTGGCCACTGGTCCACTGCTAATAGCTACTAGAGCCCTAGCTTAATAGGTCAGTGGCCCTACCATGCGCGAAACAAATTATCCTTCGGGTCGCGAGTTCCTGCTAGTGGGCACGCAAAATTTTTCACTTTCTGCTCTTTAAGAAGTACTCAAACCATCAACAAGTTAGCAAAATGTCATATTCAAGGGATCGTTCGGACCTTCTGAAATAAGGATCATACACTCTCTGGCTCAGTCGGGCCAGACAGCGTATTCTGCCGTTTCAAGTAAGTACCACACAACCCAGATTTGGAAGATCTAAACAAAACAATACATTGATTGGCAGTGATTATTGTGCAAATTACCAATTGTTCCAACTGAATAAGTGTATGTTGACAACTGCTATTATCGTTAAGTTTCAGCCTTGTATGAGCCATTCTTTGTTATGTTTCTATCTTCATTCAGTGAAGGTCAAGTACTAACTCCATGAAAGATATGAGTACAACGATTCATACTAAAGGTCTCCTGGATGACGATACATTCGACCGGGCGGACATAATATGTTCGGTCTCATCACCAGCAATGGTAGTCGCACCTTCTGTGTACAAATTTTGAGGGTGTTGGTGAGACAGAAATTGATGACAGGTCGTTTCACTGACTTGAGACTATATCTTTGATTCAAGTATCTGTTTGAAGCTAAGGCTGAATATCAACTTTGAGGTGACCACAAGGTTGTGGTTCTCTTGGTTCAAATGAGTAAGTAAACACATTGTTATCGACACAATACAAACAAGAGGCTCGAATGATGATCAAATATTCACACTGTCCGAGGAAGTTTAACTACTCTCCAGTGATTAACAAACAAAAAAACTGATTTAATGACTCTGACTGAGCCTGTGTTGTACACATTTAATGTGATTCACTTTACTAACAACTATCAAGCCTTTATATAATCAAAATATAGATGTTCTCCATAACATTCAACTGTAGGTCAAATAAAATCTCTACCCCTTCAAAGATGCACGGTTAAGCCCCGTTATATTTTACGCTGTGGGCTGTTGATTTACATTTCGACACGCGCGTTGAAAAATTACGACTGCGGGACAAAAACAACGCGTCCACCAACTTCATCTCTCTCGGACTCCCTCTTCTTGATCCACTTTCTTAGAGATTTGGAAGCGAAGCTATTGTGATCCGCTACGACCAGAAGCTCTCGTGTGCGTTTTTGCCCCTCTAGCACATTTTCCCTAGCTAGCTGCTTTGAAATATCAGCTCTTGGCTTGCGGACTTTTGCTCTATCAACTCTATTGTATAAGACCGTTATCGAGTCTTCATCAAAAAAAACATCACACAACGCTGAACCACTCAACAGTCCATAATGATTGGCCTGGGATCGCCGCGTCATCGTCGTCTTTTGACGCTATCAGTCACATTGGGACTACTATTCTACGCAACGCTAATTATCTTCCAGGACCCTGAACAATACGTGCCCGAGGCTAGTGTTGAGCACATTCAGACTTTCAAGAGTGTGATCGCTTCGTACTTCGAGGAGAATGACAACAACGACAATATCCTAGACCACTTTGCTAACACAAATGTTGACTTGGAGGACACAACGGTCGCTCAAGCATTGAAAAACACTGGAATGAAAGATGACGAGGCCAACATCGTGGCACAAGAGTTTTTCACCCCACTCATCAAGAAGCTAAATGCCATGAAAGACAAGATTCCTAAGCTTTCTCTGACAAGACGCTCAACAGATGACAAGGGCTCCCTCTTTACTAAGAAGAAGCTTCTGGAGTATCTCGTTATCAATGAGGACGATGTTCCTAGACTTGCAAAACTACACAAGGAGGTGTTCGATTCTCTTCCTAACAAGTTTCCGAAGGGAGTTTACCAAGGAACCGGTATTGTGCTCATTGGAGGTGGCCAGTATTCATGGCTCTCTTTGCTCAGTATCAAGTCGCTGAGATCCTTTGGCTGCAAATTGCCAATCGAAATGATCATCCCTACCGAAGAAGAGTATGAGCATGATATGTGCGAGGAGATCCTACCAGCATTGGGAGGACGTTGCGTCCTTCTACACAATGTTTTGGGTAAGGCTATCATGGACGATGTCAAGTTCGAAGGATACCAGTACAAATCGTTGGCCTTAATCGCTTCCAGTTTCGAGAACGTCCTTCTTTTGGACTCTGATAACGTGTTGGTTTCTAACCCAGAGTCTCTGTTCGATCTGGAGCCTTTCATTGAAACAGGAATGGTTACATGGCCAGACTACTGGCAACGTACCACGTCTCCTTACATGTATGACATTATGGGCATCAAGGTGACTAATAAGAGGGTCAGAGATGGAAAATGGCCATTACAAACTCCAGCTCTCATTGAGGAAGAAGATGTCAATAATTACAGCTACCATGACTTTGAAGGAACCTTCCCTGATTTGTCCTCTGAGTCCGGTCAACTCCTGTTGAGAAAGAGTGACCATCCAAAGACCTTGCTGATGTCTCTGTTCTACAATTTGTATGGTCCTAATTTCTTCTATCCGTTGATATCCCAAGGCTTCGATGGTGAAGGTGATAAAGACACTTTCGTGATTGGTGCTATCATGGGTAAAGAAACCTTTTACCAAGTGAAGTCTGAGATCCAGTCGTTTGGATGGCATGAGGAGGGCGAATTCCATGGCGTGTCTATGGGCCAAAGAAACCCCCTCGCTGACTATCAACAGTTCAGAGAATTTGAAATCCAGGACGATCCAGACTACTCAAAGTTCGACTCAAAACGAGCTCCAATCTTCACGGTGCACGCCAACTTCCCAAAGCTTAACCCATATCTCCTCTACAAGGAAGACAAACTCAAGAACAGTAAAGGCGAAGAGGTGCGCATGTACTCAGACATCGCCAACTTCCTGCCTGAGCCATTTGACTTTGAACAAGTTCAGTACAAGAGAATGAAATTCATGCTCTGTGAGCTGAATATCTCACTGAAATACTTCAACGATATCTCGAGAGGCGAGCTGTGTAAATTCATTGACTCCCACCTTAAATTCTTGGAAGAGAATCCTGTCATGCTATAGAGAGATATTTAAAGGGTTCCCTAATACTTGCATTGTTTTTGTTCGTCGGAGTTGTAGTCCACGCGTCTGTGCTATGTCAAAGCCAATGTGTAATTTATGTCCACGACTAAATCTCTGCTGATCATCCATTGCATGACCAGCGCTGAGAAGAAGGCAAGGGTCTTTCTTTCACAGTTCCGTAGTTCACCCCAGCTATCCATATCTAGGGTGAACACGTGTCAATAGACCCGGCTGTGGCCCGAAACAGGGCCGCGGGCTTATCAGCAAAATAGTGATATCACTGACACTGAGGCTGTTATCGGGATAAGATGATAGATAAAGGTCATTCGTTTCAGTTTCTTATCTTTCTTATCAAGAGATTTGAGAATTTTGTTAGCAAAAAGGCGCCTCGCTCGACGATTTAGGACAACTCAATTTCACCCATGCTCCGTGTGTTATCTATGAATCTCACATCCCGCAGATCACGCTCTCCTTCCAGCCTGTTATCTCCCCGGCTTTGACAGGGGAAGAGCGCCACATTGCTTGATGATCATCAATTGGACCCCCTTTTAGGAAAGGGACGTCACTCGAAAGGGAAGCCAAGGGATTATCTTACACTTGAGGTCCCCATATCAGTCTCTCCTGGGGGCTAGGGTGATCTACAAATATGCAATCCTGAATGCTATCAGTTCCTCGTAGCAATCGCCGGTTGATGAGCCCAAACGGGATCTAGAAAATAGTTGCTAAAGACGCTGTTATCTCAAGTTGCGGTCATCGCCACTATTAACTTGTTTAGTACGTACCCCTATCCACTGGTTGGTTCAAAGGCAACTGCAGGCACCCTTTCATCCCTTTGGCCACGATAATGATAGGATATCTCCGAGGTCCGAGGCGCCTACGCCCAAGCATTCCCAAAACAGCCAAGCAACCACTATTAGGCAGCCAGATAGCTAGGCAGGCTGGCGCCGATTGGATCAATAGTAAGGTTTAGGAGCTCAAAGGGCTAAATACAAGGCATCGCCCTGTATTTTCAAGCGTACGTAATGCGGTGAAATTCCATCGACCTGGCTCGCATCTCACCGAGTATCTCTGATAAGATAGAGGAGGATAGGGCCTCGTAACAACAACCCTTGGTCAATATTATGGCCTGCTCGTGGCGTGGCAAGTCTGTGTTGATTTTGATGTTGTCTCACTATGCGTCGCCAACCCCACAGTACCCCTATACTAGCTCTGTAATAACGCACGATGAACAATTCCCCACCCATTCTGTGCCTTCTTCCTTGCTGCATTACGTAGTGAGCAGTGCTCAGTGATTAGATGACACAAATGAGCACAGAGTGGCATGTTTTCAAGCACCTTGAAGAAGACGTAATTGCCGCAGCTTGCGGAGTGTGTAGATCCTGTCAAAAGTGCATGCCCAACCCCGGATCTCGAATAGCTCAACCATCTGCTTGTCAAAATTATTGACTAGATAGCTCGTGCACTAGCCAAGTACTCCTCACTAATTTGTTGAGTACCATTTCGTGGAACGTCACGCATAAACGTATGTGTTGAGGTGGTGTAAATCTGGGGGTTGAAATATATGCTCAAGCGCCAACGAGAGAACGTTGATATGTCGGGTGATTGAGTTGCTTGCCCCTATCACTCAACAGAGCCTCATGGAAGAAATCTTGTTCAAGATAGCACGACTTCTTGACTCCAAGCCATTGCCCAAGTCTCACTCCCTATTGTTCCATGGACTCGAAGATTTAGTGCCTCGTAGTCATAGTCACTAGGTAAAACAGAAGTTCCGGGGGTGCTTCGCGAGCCGGGTAAGATCGAATTCCCAAATCGGGACTAATTACATGCATCGTCAACAGAGCTGTGTGTTGAAGTACGATCCATTGGAAAAGAACCGCCAATGCCTTGATGGCTGGCGGGGATGAATTCGTGTTATCTGTTTCGCATGAGATCCGACCGCTGCTCCCTGTTGACGATGGCTTTGAACTGACAAAAAATGCATTGCGTAGTGAGCTTTACTGAAGCCTGATGAGCCACCACTTGTTACATATGGTCTGGGCTGCCACTGATACCTTCCAATCGCGCAAATATGTAAACAAACCGCTTGAGAAAATAGGGGCGCTATATGTTTGTGATCTACGGCTCAGTATGAGCCACCAGGCTACCTAGCTCTGTATTTGGCAGTCTCTAATGAAACATTTCTTGGGTCACTTCGTAGTTGGAGTACCCCACGGGTATTTGATATTCTTCGGTCCGCCCGGAGCTCGAATTATGCGGCTCTTTTACCCGTGTGTGTAAACATTGATCATAGGGGACACTTGGTGAGACACGGAATCTCGTTCCAAACACACCAATGCACGCATAACTCTATCAGGGGTGACGTACTAATGAACCCAATTGGCTGATGGGGTAACGTTGGTCCAACATTCAGCAGTTGAAATAGCGACTTAATAGATCCCAGCCCCCTGGACCTCAAAGACTCATGATGTGCTACGAGCCGATTTCCAAGATGAGGATCGCCAATGTGCATAACCAAAACATCAAGGTGCCAGCACTTCCGAGGGCTCGCTCCATCCTTTCCGACGGTAAACCGTAAAGAATTACAACACTTTTGCGTAGTTACCAGGTCCACCAGGACTGCTTATTCACAAGCCCGCTGATTGGCTTGGTGGCGGGCGTTTTAAGAGCACTTCGTACAGTTTGTAGCGGAGGTGGCACATATTTTGCTAGGTTTTGTATGCCCCTAGCGCCGCGCAGGAGGCTTCATGCCCTTTTCCCGTTGAAATTTTTCTCACCCTTTGCCGAGACTCATGGCCGTAACTCCGTGTTTGAGTTTTTCTGCCTAGCAGTTCCGCGCTCTGTCTAGAAATTTTGGAGCTCTAGGCAAAGAATTTCTCGCTCTCTGCCTAGCACCCAAAAAGGTTCTGCCTAGCGCCTACGAGGGATCTGCGGTCTTCGCGAATACCCTCGGAACTCATAAGAGCGCATCATGCGGGTTTCTGCGTGCCCGAGAGTCAAAAAAGAAATTCTGCATGCAAGAAAAAAAAATTTAGAGCATCGCAGGGGGCAACGGTGGGTTCCATAAAACCAGAAGCAAATCCCCCGAGCGACAAGAATTAACGGCTATAAACTGTTTCTCCTATTCCTCCTCTTTCTTGCCTGTGTTTCTGGTTGTGTGGTCCGTGTGATAGTGCTCCCCAACATCCGATACATCAAAACTCATTGCATCGACTAACCACCTGTCAATTGATCCCCTCTCTTGATTTTTTTGATTTTGATTTCTTTTTGTCTTCAACTTCATTAACACCTTATACCCCGTCTCATTTTAGGAAAGGCAAAACTATACTGGTCACAATGGCTCCAACTAACCCATCTACTCGTAAGTCTACTCGTTCTCGTGTCTTGACATCCAAAGCTAAACAAATCCAAGAATCTACAAAGGCCTCCAAGCCTGTTCTCAGATCCATCGCCACCATTGATGAGAACGAGAACACATACAACAATATCAACTTCAAAAGAAGAAAAGTGGCCCCTTCTCAGGAGAGAGCCCAGTCTAATGATAGCACTAACAACGCCGTGAATGAGTCCGTCCAGGTCTCCAAGGCAATTGCATACAACACATCAATTGACGACGACGACGCCGAAGAGGATTTGTTCGCATCTGTCAGTGAGGATGAAAACATCTTCAACTCTGAGGATGACGACTACTATAGCGCTGTTTCCGACTACGAGTCAGACTCCACCAAGTCTCGCTTCATCGTCTCCAGGGCTTTCCAGAAGCAAAACGTCGAGGAGGACGTTCACTCCCACTTGAAGCTTTCTCAGGACAGCTTGCTTCAAGATGGTATCTTCGACACTTCTGACTCAGACTCCGACTCTCCAATCTCTCCGATGTCTTCCATTATGGACTCGTTCGGCGAGCTGAAGTCTCTTGAGGAGAACTTCCAGAAACTTGCCGATGAGAACAGCCAACAGTCCGCTGCTAGCTCTCCAGTTGCTGAACCACAGCCGCAATTTTCCAACTCTTCCATTACTCTCGAGGATTATTTGAACTACGGTGACCACTCTCTTGATGAGACTGCCGAGACCCAAGAAACTACTAAGCAGAAGTTCCTCCAGTACCGTCATGACGAACGCCACAACCTGGCCTTCCCAGATGTTTCCACATTCCCAATCCGTTACGACCCATCGGTTCACAGCTTCACAATGAAGACCGGTGGTAAGCGTACTAGAGTTCGCGCTCTGAATAGACGTGCTATCCTCTCGGGAATGGCCTCTGAGATGGTTGGTACTGGTATTGCCATTGCTGACTTCGACATGTTTTAACGAATTTGCATTTGCTTGTTACTTTGCTCTGATTTTTACATACACTCGCTCGGTTTTATCTGGTTGTTCTTTTGGTCATACGTATCTTTTTCATGATTTACTATTATACATTGGTTCGGGATTATTTCACTTGTTTTTCTACTATACCACTTGCAGAATGTTTTTATCCTTTGATTCTGGTTTGAGCTCTTTTCCTGGATGATACAGCATCGTCCTTGAAATTCGATCCCATTCACTCGCTTTAATACGCTTTGGTTTACTCCATTTTGGTTGGCTATTATGTTCCATTGGCTGCTGCCGTGGAACCGCTTTCATTCTTTACCTTTCCCGATTTACTCGGAAGGACTGGTACTGTGTACATAACTCATTAACACTTGTTTTAAATTACTACACGTAGGTCATACCCTTGCTGCGAGATGGTGGTAAAGTCATGTCATTCTGCTTATCTGCAGTTGCTTGCCTTTTCTAGACTCTTACCCAATATGGCTATTTTAAATTTTTCACTTCCCCGGATCCTGCACGTGACAGTTTTTGTGGGGGAAAAATCTCAGGGTGACTCGGGACGAAGAGCCTCGGGCGAAAGCAGCAGCCAGTGGCTCATTTTCAGTGTCAACAAAGGAAAAATTTAATTTCTTTAGGGGAGTTGCAGGGATCTTAGACTCTGTTTTAGCACATAGAGATTCTGAGGTATCAAGTACAAGGTCATAAAGCCCTCAAAAATTGAAGATAGCCACTGTGTTTACTCTTCTCTCATACAGTCGTTCCTTTTGAAATCCCAGCTCAAATACTCTCACTTCGGCTCACCAAGCCCAATCTGCTCGCTTACACAAGTTACGCAATTGCACACTCGTACAGGACACACTAACTCATCTTCATAAAGAACTAGTCAAATGGGCTTACTGACAGCCTTGAAGGATGCACTGGTTCCGTTACCGCCAGCACCAAAAAGCTTGGTGGTAAATCTCGAGGATAATGCCTTCGATAAGACTAAAGAATCGCAGTTCCAGTCTGACGTGGTGTCATTCTCCGATGCTTCCACTGTGGTCCCACAGACACAGCGTCGACTGAAAAACAGACACGTTCAGCTCATTGGTATCTCTGGTGTCATCGGAACTGCTCTGTATGTCTCCATTGGAAGCACCTTGCAGAAGGGTGGTTCCGCCAACCTTCTCATTGCATTCGCTGTGTGGTGTCTACCTATCCTTTGTATCACTGTCTCCACTGCCGAAATGGTGTGCTATCTGCCTATCAACTCTCCTTTTATCAGAATGGCAGGTCGTTGCTGCGATGAGGCTGTTGAATTCATGGCGGGCTGGAACTTCTGGTTCTTGGAGGGAGTGCTAATCCCCTTTGAAATTGTGGGCGCTAACACTATGATTCATTACTGGAGAAACGACTACTCTCCTGCAATCACCATCTCCGTGCAAGCTGCGCTCTACTTCCTGATTTCTATCTTTGCCGTAAAAGTGTACGGCGAGACTGAGTTCTGGCTTGCCATTGGTAAGATCATCCTCGCAGTGGGTCTGATGCTGTTCACGTTCATCACTATGGTGGGTGGTAACCCTCAACACGATCCATATGGCTTCAGATACTTTGGCGATGATCCATTCCCAAAATACTTGTCATCTGGATCCCTTGGTGGCTTCCGTGCTTGGTTGCAGTGCCTCATCACTGCCTCGTTCACTATTGCTGGCCCAGATTACCTATCTATGATTGCTGGTGAAACTGTCCTACCTCGTTCTTCAACACTTCCAAGGGCCTTCAAGCAGATTTTCTACCGTTTGACTTTCTTTTTCTTGGGAGGTGTACTGTGTGTTGGTATTTTGGTGTCTCATAACGACCCAACCTTGATCAATGCCATCGCCGAGGGACGCCCAGGTGCCGGTGCTTCTCCGTATGTTATCGCCATGGACAATATGAAGATCAAAGTGCTTCCACATATTGTTAACGGTGCATTGGTTCTCTCAGCCTTCTCCTCCGGTAATGCCTACACTTACTGTTCTTCAAGAACGCTGTATGGTCTGGCCTTGGATGGTAAAGCTCCAAAAATCTTCACTTATTGCAACAAATCAGGTGTTCCTATTGCCGCTGTCTTCATGAGTACATGCTGGGCGCTACTGTCTTTCTTGCAGCTCAATAACAACTCTGCGGTTGTGCTAAATTGGCTAATCAACCTGATTACTGCATGCCAGCTGTTCAACTTCTGTATCATGACCATGACATACTACTTCTTCCGCAAAGCAGTTATTGCTCAGGGTATTGACCGCAAAGCATTTACATTCATTTCTTGGGGTCAACCCTACACCTGCATTATCGGTTTTCTTGCGGCTTTCATCATGATGTGGGTTAACGGCTACGGTGTGTTTACCAAGGGTAACTGGGATTATGAGACATTCCTTTTCAACTATCTCTCTATTTTCGTTGATATTGCACTGTTCATCTTGTGGAAGGTGGTAAAGAGAACGAAATGGAGAAAGAGCGAGGAAGTTGATTTGATCTCTGGGTTAGACGAAGTGGATGAACATGAAAGAACCTACTACGAAATGCTGGAAAACCAGGGCAAGATTGAGAAAAAGGGTGTTGCCAAAGTTTGGGACTCCCTGGTTGCCCTACTTGTTGGTCGAGACTGGTAGAGATAGAGGGTTATACTGCGCTCTTGCTTACCACATACACTGTTTATATTCATGTTTTTTTTCCAATACAGACATTATAAGTTTATTACCAGGTTAAAGTAACCCAGATGACCGCCAGATTACAGAGACTAGCTGATTTTCAAGATCTACATAACAAGTTTGTTTGTTGGTCAACAATCAAAAAACCTTATATGCCGCGCGTTGCCATAGCGACAATGCCCACCCCTAACCATCGGCTCTTTGACGCTTGAAGTGCTTCAGTATTACTTGTGGAAGATGCTATATAAATGGTACTATTGTATAGCTGTCGTTCTCAGCACCTTAATGGTAGTCTCTATTCCAATTTTCTGTTATTTAATGATGCATTCACCTTCGCAATCTCGTATGACACATTGTTCCGAAGCCGGGCGCTCGTTTCTTTTGTGGGGAAGACGTACTGTGTTACTGTGGCATGAGCCGGTTTTGGCGACAGTACCTGACAGTGGCCAATGCTTAAGTGTGACGGTTTGTTATGCCACTTCGAGCAAACTAGGATGCTCCCAAAGGGGAAGGCCATTACTCTTTTGGTATCACGGTGTGTCGACCCCGAACTTTATTGTTCGATTCCCACGCCAGTTGGTGAAGACAACAATAAGAAGGGAGGTAGGGCAACAGAACTGGGTTTCGCACAGTTAGAATCTAGTCGTTTCATTTGGAAGAACTGATGTGACCCTATGATCCTTCTACTTTGACTTTTCCTTTCACTCATAAGAGTAGGCACTTCTATAATATTGACACAAATCGACTAAAAAAGAGCGTAACTGTATGCTCGAAGGTGTAGTTATTTATAGGCCCCCGAATGCTGGAGCGGTCCACTGGAATTCGAGACATGAGGCGCTCAGTTGTTAGGGCCCTAAATGGGCACTAAATCGCTCAAATAACTCTACGATTTTCACATATTATCACTCTTTAGCATCTCTAGTTGTATTAAATCGCCTTTTAAAGTGTCTGTACCTTGAAATCATTTTCTTAAATGCTTGCTGTTTCGAGTGGCCCTCTGCGAAGTCGAAGGTCTCGACCCCTCGATCCTACAGCTCGTACGCTCACAATGACGTTAGGGCCACCACCGGCCACCGGGACAGCCAGCGACAACCTTCCACCTTGTGCCGGCTATAAATACCGCACATTACCCACATTTCTCTCCCCTGTTCAACCAACTTCTCTTGGTTTCTCCTTATCCACAAAAGTCGATCGTTTCACTTTATTACAATGCAGTTCTCTACCGTCGCTCTTACCCTCGCCGCCTCTTCCGTCGCTTTGGCCCAGGTCGTTTCCCAGATCGCTGACGGTCAGATCCAGGCTACCACCTCTACTGCTGCCGCTGTCTCCACTGCTGAGGTTGTTTCCCAGATCACCGACGGTCAGATCCAGGCTACCACTTCCACCGCTGCCGCTGCTTCTACCGCTCAGGTCGTTTCTCAGATCACCGACGGTCAGATCCAGGCCACCACCGCTACCGTTGAGGCTCAGACTGGTGCTGCTGCTCAGGTCAAGGTTGCCGGTGCCGCTGCTGTCGCTGCCGCTTTCTTGATGATGTAAATCACCTAAGCTAGCCATCTTGTATAGCCTGACGGGCGCAGGCACATAGTGCCTTTCGTTCGTTTAATCTATTAATAATACCTCTTTCCATAAATCGTAGACTGCTATCAATTTGCTAATGTTTGTTTTGTAAAGTTTGTAAACAATGGCTTGAAACAGGGTCTTGGGGGTCTTGAGCTGAGCCAAGCTCTATTGTTCTTTTCTTGTAGGCTTGGTCCCTTTCTTCTGCAGAGGCAGGCCATCAGCCTGGCGTAAGGAGTGCAGCAACTCCCGGGCAAGCTCTACCTGATGTGGAGATACAAAGTCAGCACTATCAACAATATAAGTTTCTACACTGTCCACACATTATGAACTCAATTAAGTACCAATTGTCCACTAAATTCGTTGCCAAAGCCTCCGGCCTATTGTTCAACAATCCTATTCGAGGCTTCGATTGTTGCTCCAGTCGGCCCGGTGTGCACACAAATTTCATGCGTCGATGGGGTCTCGGGAAGCGAGCACCGAAGGCGTAATTAATGAGTGTGCTGCACGTACCATGCGCGCCACATTTCCTCTTGATAAATGTCTGGGTGTTTTGTGGAGAGAATGCCTAAATAAACTATTCTCCAGCGGTAAGAGAGATTGAAGCATTCCTACGTACCAAATAGCTTGGCTGTTATGGCCCCCAGTTTTGTATGAATTTTTGTCGTGTTTTGGGGACATTCAGAATTGAAATATTAAGATCCATTTCAGAAAGACAACCTTTTTTACTGGTAGCTCACTGCAAATTTTGTTAAATATATAGAAAATCATTTATTAAAAAGTGAAGTTTTTTGATTTTTTTTTGATTAATTTGGAGGAAAAGAGCTTAGTCAACAATTTTATGATTAAACTGCACCTTTTACTATTCAAATAGTACGACAAAACTAATACAAAGCTCTTATAGAGTACCGCCCACGCTGCACGCCCTGCGGCGAGGTGCGTGTTAGGGCCACGCGCAACGCACGGTGGCTCCGGGGAAATAGCCATATTCGAACTTTCTCTGACAGGTGTTTCCGAAGTGAGTTAAATGACGAAAGGGCACATTTCCTTCAATCCAATTCTCTACGAAGATGTATTACTCAATGTAACAATATCAATTGTATGCACGCTGATGGGCGCTTGGCAGTGTTGATTAATCTGTGCCTCGAAGATGGCACAACGAGCGCACCGATGGCTGTGGTAGACTAGGTTACCATTGCAATGGCTTTCCAATTTACAAGCGAAGGAAGGTAGTCTATTAATATCCTCGGCGACACACTAATATCTGCCTCTAAATGCGCAAAATTCAGATTGTTACTCATAGTCAAAATTCTATTTGCTTCCATTTGGTTCGGCAAATAATCCACGATGATTTAAGGTTGCTTATCAGGGAAAAAAGTGTGCTCTGGATGAAACGTTGCTACGCTACGCGTAGATCTCTATGTATGCTGCATAGCCACGAAAGCTGCAAAACCCAACAGGTCTCAACTATAAATACTGGACGAGATCCCAATTTTCCTTCCGGCTCACGTTCATTTACCCGTGCTATCATAGAGTCTCTTATCTCATAAACCTATACAAAACAACAATGCAGCTCTCTCACATCATCGCCGTCTTCGCCGCCACTGCCGTCGCACAGAACGCTTCTAACAGCTCTTCCTCTTCTTCTGCTGGTGCTGCTGCTGCCTTGGACTCCTACAAATATGGTGTCGCTGGTGTCGCTGTCGCCGCTGCCGTCGCTTTGCTTTGAGTCCATTTACTGATATCTAAGTACAAAGACAATGCAAAGAAACAGCTGAGCGGTCTCTATGGTAGGCCCATTTTTTATTCTGACAGGCTAATAATTAATATTTTGTGATATATGCTGAGCCGTAGTGCAAAAATTAGAATCTACGATAATTAATTCGAAAGGCGCTTTACCAAGAGTTAGAGTTGCTGTTGAGGCGCCAGCCACTTACGCGTCCACAGTTGGCGTATTATGAACTACCCGAAGAAGAAATGGATGAATGGAGCTGGTGGGCAGCACGTGCTACCAGTAATAATTAGTTCAGGCCAATTGAGTTCAACGCCACTGGAAAACCACACCCCCGTTAATGAGTATAATGTGTAATGCGTCGCAGTGCCATGATTATGTACCCCTGCCTGTGCAAGCAAAGAAGCAGTAACTAGATACAGAATTATAATCCACCCCAATCGGGAAACCGACTAATCGTGCCCTCGGAAATCTACTAGGGTTCGCGAAATCTCAAGCGCATCGCCTTGCGCGACAGCACCTGTCATTCACAAGCACTAAGCTGGAGGATCAGACATAGGAAATCGCCCTTTAAAGCAGTAATACAGGCGGCTAGCTGAAGCAGACGAAACTCACACCGTGACTAACACCAAATCTCCGAGGACCTCATTTTTGGAAGTTTCAATTGCCCTCAGTTTGTCAAATACAGCTGATCTCTCCGCCCCGGATTTGTAACAGCAAGCGATGTCGCTTAAGACGGTACTTGTCATATACCTCATCGGTGGCCTTACATTCCCACCGTTGCTCATTGCTGGTATCATTTACTTTGTTTACAAGACAGCTCCCATCTTTTTTGAAGGAATTGATGATGACGACAAGGATGACGATCTCTCAGATTTCGACTCCAAGGAGTATCACTCTTTGAAGCTTACACAGCTGGAAGAGGAGAGCTCTTCGGGTGTTAAGACATTCAAAACTGGCTGGATAACGGTAACAAGAGAATACCATACATTTGTGTCGTCAAGCGACAAAGAAAAAGCTCTTGAACAGAAAGACGGCACAGGAAAGTCGGCATACACAGCTCTTTATCGTTTAGTGAACAGTAAAATAAAAGACGGAACGAACGGCCAAGGGAAGGACGCATCCGAGCCGGGCAGCCCAACCAACTCAACATCACCTTCACAGCAAGCGGTGTCCAAAAACGTTCAGAAGAAAAAGAACAGGTTCTTCGCAGTCCTGAGACATGGCAACTTGTTCTTGTACAAGAGCGAGGACCAAAAGGATGTACAGCACGCTATCGTGCTCTCCAACTTCTTGGTGTCTATTTGGCCTAGGAAGCTGAAGGATGGTGAACTTTTCACAAAGAAGACAGCTATCTGCCTTCTCAAGAGACAGGCACCAAGAAAATTCGACACTCCGCCAGCCAGCTCCGCTGCCTCTATCAATGAGAAAGAAAGCATCGAGACCAGCTTTGATATGTTGGAAAAGGGAGTTATCCCGAAAAAGGGAATGGGATTCTTCATATACTGTGACACTAATTACATTAAAGAGGACTGGTATTTCGAACTGATTAAGGCCACCAAGAGAGAAAACTACACACCGACAGGAACGGAGCTCGATACCATAGAGCCATCCGTTTATGCTAACGCATTGCACTTCAAGACTTCTGACATGATATCGCTCATCCGCACTCTGCACTCCTCAGAGGGCCAGCTGCACACAAGATGGTTCAATGCTGCTATTGGCCGTGTATTTTTAGCTTTACAAAACACAGATTTCTTCGAGCGTGTGGTTGAAACGAAGCTACTCAAGAAACTGGCGAAGGTTAACCGACCAGGATTCTTGGAGGAATTCCAAGTGAAGAAGATTGACATTGGTAATGCTGCTCCATTCATCAGTTTCCCCAAATTGGAAACACTGAATCCGGACGGCTCGTTAAGAGTGTCCTGTAAATTTTCTTACACTGGCAAGTTATCCCTCCAAGTTGCTACCAAAGCCAATATCAGTCTGGGTGGTGCTTTCAAGACGCGAGAGGTTAACCTCCTATTAGCTGTTACTGTCAATAGGATTGAGGGTCCTCTGGTTCTCTCCGTCAAGCCACCTCCTTCGAGCAGACTTTGGTACACGTTCGCAGAGATGCCTGATATGGACTTGACTATTGAGCCTGTCGTGTCGCAGCGTCAGATCACATACAACATGGTTAACAAGGTAATCGAGAACAAGTTCAGAAGCGCCTTCAAAGACTCTCTTGTCGAACCATATTGGGATGATATTAGCTTCTTCAACACATCAGATGAATTCTACAGAGGTGGTATTTGGGACTTCAAGAAGAGGCCAGACAAAGACATTCACACTGCCGACGACGACCCTAATTTACCCCTTGATATTGAAGATGACCACGGCATCCAGGAAGATGATGAGCAGATGTCGGCCCGTTCAACATTCTCAAGCGATGCGGGTGCTAGCAGTGAACAAAGCTCTATAAGATCACGTCTCAATTCACAGAAGAGAAACAAGAGCTCTTTCAAGAGCATGTCGAGCCTCTCTCAAATTGCCACTGGTGCATCCACTGCCACATGCGATGACCAATTCCTATCGAATGGAGCCTATGTATCAAGACAGTCATCCAGAGCTGCTAGCCATGAAACTGACTCCGAGTTGGAACCAACTAGCTCCGGTGGATTGAGCAAAACTTCTACAATGCAGCAGATTCTTTCCGAGGAAACAGCTGCTGGAAAGAAGGCAATTTCAAGTGGGCTAAAGAAGATCGGCAGATGGTATAACGAGAAGAAGGATGCTTCTTCGCCTCAGTCAAAGAAAGATAAGTTATACGTTCCTCCTGAGATGATATCGAGAAGAAGAGCACCATCTAACACAAGTGATAAGGAGAGATCTAATAGTTCTGTCAGTGTCACAGATGATTCTCACAAAAATGCTCCGCAAGCACATTCTTTCCCTCCAGAATATTTATCCGGCTTAGACGGCAAGGATACTGAAGCTCCATCCGATTTGAAGGTTGTCCCGCCATCGAAAATTCCTGACATGAAGTCGCCATACACTCCGGTGGAGGCTACTTTTGGCCCGGTCGATCCATTGACACCTACAGAAGATGTTCTCGCGTTGCCAAAAAAGCCACAACTTCCTAGAAGAAAGCCGGTTTCTGAGGACTCGGCAGCCTCCAAATCTGATAGCTCCGCTACGATTGGTCTTGGCTCGCCTCTGAAGGTTCCAGAAGCTGACAATAATCACTCTAGAGAGGCAACACCTGTGTCGGTTGTTAGCCCGTTAACTGAAAGTGATGATCTTTCCACGGGTGTGAGCTCCGTGAGAGGGCCACCGCCACCTCTTCCAGATAGAGAGATTCCACCATTCCAAGTAACGGAGACTCTCGAAGCATCACAGGATGAGCTTACCAAACCTATTCCGCCTCCAGTCCCTGCTCGCCAGCCAACTTCTCCACCAGATTTGGAAGCTGAGAATTCTACAGCTAATAATGGAGAGTAGCAGAAGTCTGTGATGTCTATGAATGAATGAGCTACAAGCTTTGGATTAGATCGTTAAATGTCGTAAAATCATCATAATATGCAAATTGTAATTACCAAAACGCCATCCACCCAATGTACATTTGGCACAAGTTTTCCAAAGACGTTGCCTGCTGAATCAGGAACTCCGCTTGGCCAGGGACACTCATAGGGAGACCTTCTTTATCCAGAATGCCTCTAACTTTTCTTCTTATGGTAGATAGAGCTGATTGTGGAGTGTTTCTGCTTTTTCTTTTGTGTGACCAGTCCATAATTGGGTCGTGAAGGAAAGATTCCAAGATATTCATTAATGTCGTTTCATTTCCACGGATTAAGCTCAGTGTAACTTCACAGGATTTCCTGAAGGTTCCTTCCACCCCAGTTACGCCAAAGGCATCAACCATGTTATGTGTCAGTCTGAAAGGAACACGCTCGGGAACGGCGAGCTCAAGGCCCTTTTCGAAAAGACAGTCAAAGTCCACATGGAGAAGACCACCGTTGATTTCGTTGAGCAAAAGATTCTCACCATGACGATCACCAAGACCCAGCATATAACCAACCATGGACATCACAGCAGTAGTACGTGTGTAGTTATTTCTTGCATCATACCAGGAAGATGGATCTGGGAAGTTCTCTATGAACCACTGATAGAGGACAGGGTTGTACTTTGATAGGATCTGATCCTTGAAGCAAGTTGCCTTCGTCGGAACATCGCAGTCCATATCCAAGACCTTCTTAATACCGTTGATGTCGAGTACAACACCCATGTTGGAGTAGTGGGTTTTGACGATATCTCTCATAGTTCGACTGTTATCCACCCATTCAATAATTCCGTAAACTTCATTAAGAGGAATGACAGCGTATGTGTTGATATGGAGCTTCCTAAGCTCTGACTCGTAGTCTTTTTTGAGAAGATGATCAATCATAGTGGTGAACTCCATTAATTTAGCGTCTTTTCTCAAGTCGTCATTCGGTTTACAGAGAATTCCATATAGCAGGCCATTAGAGCCTCTCAGATAAAGATGTCTAGGCTGCTGCATAGAGCTGAGGATATCAACTCTGTTTTCAAATCTGTTGATAGTGACACGAGAGCTGTTAGGGAACGGGTTGTGATGTTTCAAGGCTTGCACCGATATTGGAAGGGTGATGTTGAAGTTAGTCTTCACTGGAACAACGAGCGGACTCGGAGTCGAGGCATGATCGAAGTCAAAATCACTGTTTAGAGAAAGAGTTCCTCTTTTGGGGACTTTCTTCTTAGACACAGCAATTAGCTGATTGAAAAGCTTCTTAGATCTCTCATAGATCCTAGAGTTTGTAGTCGACGGGTCTGGACAATCTGAGTTTGAAAACAGGTCTAGAATACGTCTGGCCTTCTTTTCCCTATCCTTCTGTGTGGACTTGTACTGTGCAAGGACAGACCAAAGAGAGTGAGAAGGATATTCGTTGACCACCATCTGTGCAATAACAATGATTTGTTGGCCAGAGCTTTTGTGAGGATGTAAAAGCCTCGACAATAGCTGCGAGAAAACCGTATACCAGTAATATACTGGAACCCGCTCCGTAGCCTTCCCGATGTCCTCAACAATGAGTGCCAGATTTTTCCTTCTCTCCGTCAGCACACCCGTTTTAACAGTATCGCTTAGAGACTCTGGTAATTGGTCAACATTTTCAGCAAAGTCCAGCCAAACAGTAATAACCTTCGGCAGAGCTTCGAAGAGATACTTGGTACCACACATAATTGCTCTGAGGTAATAATGAATGGTCCTTCTCTCCAACTCACCAGAGATACTTCTAGGGTCGATCTTGTCAACACTGGGCTTTGACCTGATATCGAGAAGCTTATTGTAGTATCTTCCGAGAGCATAGTGCGGCTTCTCCCAAGACGGATCAATCTTGATGGCTTTATTGTACTCTTCAAGAATCTGGATAGAGCTGCTATTGTTTGAGTAGTCGAGCCATTTGGTATACTTCAGCTGAACGGAAGCGTGCTCTCTGACTGAAACATTGTCAGCCTTCAGTCTCATGTCCTCGATGAACGCCAGTGCTCTGGTATGGTCTCCCTGAGCCCAGAGAAGCTTGGCGTACTCGAGCTCTGTGCTGTCGTTTTTCATTTGGATGGCATGCATTATCGACGAAGTGGCCAGGTCAAGTCGATTGTGCTTTCTAGCAGACTTAGACGAGGCCAGCCATGTTTCCGAGATATCGATCATATTCATCTTGTTACCCAATGCAGTATCAGCAGAGCGTCTGATCGAGGAAAGAACCCAGTTCGACTTGAAATCGCTTCCAACATGTGCCATTCTCACATCCATCAGCTCCTTCAAGCCTTCGAAAGCTGGACTCTTGGTGGTGAGAATCGACTCTAAGTCAGATAAGGAGTGCAGTAAAACCAAATCTGAGCGGTGCTTCTTCAGAGATGTAGACTTTTGTAGGCCGAGGTTTGCGCCCAGTGTCAAATATGCATTTCCAATAGCCTTGATGACAGCCGATTCATCGTCTTTTGCCGATAATAGAGCCTTTCCAATGTGATAGTACACCAAATTGGACCCGTCTGCGAGATCTCGATTTCCGTCAAGTTTAGATACCCACTCAACGAGATGCCCAGCTTTACCCGCAAGCACAGATGCCTCTAGTCCGATATTAAGCCAATCTTTGTCCAAAGAAGGCGTTTCATGTTGAGAAACAAGGGAGCCAAGCTTTTCAAGTGTTTGATCATACAGGTTGTGCTCAAATAATGATTTGAGAAGCCTGGTTTCACCATTGCTCACAGCGTAATGGCCTGTGTGGTCCTCTGCCAATGCCTCAAGACAATCTTGTGCCATCTTCCAGTTGTCGCTGTATTCGAGCTCAGTGATACGGTCTTCTAAACTCTTGGTAGAAAATTTCTTGAGCACACCATCAAGTGCATCATAATCACCAATGTTGGCGTACATGCTTTGTAAAGTGCTGTAGAAGTTTCCACCAAAAAACTCCAGAGAGTCATGTCTGTGACACTGCTCCAAATAATGTGCAGCTCTCTCGTACGAGTTTGCTTCAAAAGAGCGCTGTGCAAGCAGAGACTGCGGAATACTCTCAATAAGAGCCAGGACCTTCTTCACACCGGAGTCAGTTCCTTTGAAGCCTCTCTTTTTTAGCAGTTGCTTTCTCGAGAAAACCCACTTATTGAAGTAATCAAGAAGGTTGAAAATGGTCTCATAAGAGAGTTTCAAGCTCTGTACAGCGAGACGGTGAACACTACTGAGGTCTGAAGACAACACAGCCATTATCTCAGATTTGAGATTCAAGCCCTCTTGCTCGTTATCTTCCATAACAATGGAGTTCAGCGCTGCGTAAGGAAGCAAAAAATGGCACAGAGAGATTTCTTGTTCCTTCACCAGCGAAGAACATGTCGTGAACATTTCGCCCACATGAGGGAGATGGGTTCCACGTTTCAAGAGATCCATAGTCAATTGGCGAACCCACTTGTCATGATCCATTGTGACCCTGAAGATAGGATACTCAAGCTTGGTATAGTTACTTACCGACGCAATGTATTTCGATGAGATCAGCGGAGTTAGCGTGGACTTAGCAATGTCACTAAACTGATTCCACAAGACATACTCGGGCGATTTGCTGTCTGCTGTTCTGAGGTCAAACCGTGTTGAATCAAGGTTGCAGTACTTCAAGAACTCTTGCATGGCGTAAGCCAAAAACACCTGTTTTGTTGGATCATCAGAGGCCCAGAAAGATGGTACAAGGTACTGATTGAGGAAAACAACCATGAATCGTATCTTCTCTTTAACATCTTCAAAGTTGGAGGAAATGACGATCTGCCCCTTCTTTCTCTCTGTCTCGAACTTGGCAGGATCCAAGGCTCCAACCTTACCGAGGCACTTGGAGCACTGGATACAGACGTCGTCATCGGACTTGAACTTGTTCAATATGTCGATAAGCCCGGCAATGAGTGTAGAAACCAGCGGAGCATATGCTGGTCTCATCAAGAAGTTGGAGTAAAAGTCAGTGTTGTACCTGCCAAGGAAACGAGAAAGATCAACAAGTGCCTGTTTCACAACATACTTGTTGTCATGCTTACATCTTCTGGTAATGTCAGCTAAGAGGCTGCCAGGCTTGTCAGATTTTTGCATTATGTTGTGCACTTTGGTGTACATCTCAGCCAAGTCATCTTGGTCTGCCAGCGAATAGAATGTGTAGATGTGCTTTAGTCTGAAGGACTCTGATTTGTCAAAGAATACAGAAATCAACTTCTTAGACTCCATTTTACACCGATGGTCGAATGAACCAAGTTTTTGTACCACTGAAGCAATGGTCTGGTCGAGCAGCGAGACCATGTGCTCCTCTTCAAGATGCTGACAGAGGATTCTCCAACAGCGAAGCGTTGCCTCACGTAGTAAAGGAATCTCCAATGAAGACTGCAAGCAGGTGTAGATCTGAGGAAGAGCGGACACGATATGGGAGCCGTATGAGCTCGAAAGCTGAACAAGAAGCTCAATACCACTAAATGATCTCAGCTTCTGATCATATGTTTGGTTGCCCTTAGTGCCACGAATCGCATCGGAGAATAGATTTGCCACTCCCAAGGTGTTTCTCTGCAAAAATGTCTGGAACAGTTCAGATTCTCTTTTCTCAGTTGACCCCAGGCGAAGGATGAAGAGAATGGAATTTTTTATAAGCTCGTCAGACTTGTTAGGTATGCCATGTAATTTGAGTAATTCCCAAACGATAGGAATGGAGGGAGAGCAGAGATCTTCCAAACTGATAGAGGAAAACTCAGGGCAAGCATTGACTAGAATTCCATGGATTTTGCTCTCGGATGGGTCAGGGAGGGAGCTCAAGAGGATTGCAAAAATCTTGGCTCTGTTGAATAACACCACATCCAACTTAGTTTTCCCACTAGATCTCGCTATCTCTGAGATGAGGTCTCTCTTATAGTAGGTCAGAAGGTAGGGCACAGTTTCGTCTTGGTATCTCGTAAAAATTGTTTGAACTGGAACATTCACCAAGTCAGCTATCCTTTGAGCCATGGCGGGCTTCGTCGATAGCTTCTGTGCGATGGTCAAGCTCAGACTTGGGAGGACAAGTGAAAGAAGCTGCCACGGAGTTTGATGCTTAGCAATGGCAGTGACTTCAAGCTCATGGAAAGCCATTGATGAGCGGAATGAGTTCGACGATGCTACAAAGTCAACCAGCTTGAGCAGAATAGGATGGAGACCCGATCCCTCAGTTGCAATGGCAAGTTGACCCCATATCATTATTGTTGACTCCGCGAGATGCGGATAGGTGTCCAAGTCAAATGAGTTGGCAAGCTTGATAATGAAGTTAGTGTTAACCTCATAGACATTTCTCACAGAGCGAATGTATAATGGAACAAGTCGCACAGCCAATAACCTGACGTCCCTATTCCTAGAGGATAGCGACGCCTTGAAGAAGTTGAAAACAGGGCATCCTTGCAAAATCTTCGGCGGTTGATAGTGTACTAGGAGCTTATGAAGAGTACACAAAACGGACATTTCCAGTATAATATCGCCATGTCCGAGAGCGACCTTGAACATGAGCGTCAAAGCCGCTTTGGCTTCCGAAGACTTATCAAGATCCGGTCTTGACATGTTGATAGAAGGCCCGGTAATAGAGTTCGATGAGCAAACTCCACACTGGCGGATCTTGTTTGAATATGAGCCGGAGAGCATGCAAATGTAGTCGCCTATTGACTTCACTAGGCTGTGCCTTTTTGTGCGTGAAAGAGGCTCCTTACTCTGCTTAGCCAATTTGAACCAATGGTCTAGCGATTGTGCTTCAGAACCTTTATAGCTGAGATGTGAAACCATATGCTTCTCGTCCTCTTGATGGAGAAGTCTCATTATGTCGAGCCGAAGGTCCTCGATGAGCTTATCTTGGAATGGTGACTGTATGCTCTGGGTATTCTTGTCTTGGTTTGAAGGATCCGACGCAAATGCTAGGAAATCAATGATCCTCGGCAGAGATAAGTCTGCCTGGATCTTCAAAACAACCTCTTTCAAAGCATCAAACTGAACACTTGACTGAAATAGTGAAGCCTGACCGTTCATGAAGCAGAACTTGAACATTTTCATCAATGCAAACGCAACGTTTGTCCTCACCAGAGGTTGTAGTGTAATTGAGGGGTTTCGCAATGAATCACGGAAAAGCGAAAGGGCGAATCTGACCCGTGTATGTGATAAAAACTGATCTGATGTGCTATAGCCCAAGACGTTGATGATCAAATGAGACTTGATGGTGTCCATCTGGTGGCGATGAGTGTGTAGATCCATATTGGTGATAACATAATCAATTTTTCTGGCACCAGTCTCAAATTTCTGATCAAAAGAAGCATCAACCATCATCTTCTTCCTCACTTCGTAATCTGTCAGTAGAGAGAAGAGGTTAGAGCAGATCGATAAACTTGAGATGAGCTTCTCTGGATCCGAAGGCTTGAACAAGTCTGCTAGGTGGGCTTCGAATGAAGCTAGAAGAAAAGCTCGAATATCTCTTTTGTATGAGAAAAGCCTCAATTTTGATGATATCAAGTGAATAACTGTGATCACAGTAACCTTCACTGCCTTATGAATTGTATCAAGATTAAGCGCTAGAAGCTGAATAAGTGAGGTGAGGACCCATTTATACACAGGTATTCCTTCCTCGCCGATGGGACGATTGAGCAATAAAGGATTTTTCTCACAAACTGACTCAATTGCATTCAGGCATTTGGTCAGCCATTGGGACTTCGGTGTTCCATTGGGGCAGTAGCCCTCCTCGATGCCGTGATGCACGATGAGCTGTAGCACTTTGAGCTGGGTCTCATCAGACCCATCATCAAGTGCCTCACCAGCGATTGCGGAGTCCAAGATCTGATCCAGAGCTGTTTGCTCCATTTGATATCCTGGTAGCTTTCTGTTGTATTCTTGACTCGTTTGCGATTCAACACAGTTTGCAAGCTAGTAAAGCTTAAGTCTCCTAGCGCGCCTACTGTTTCGCGTCATGTTTTGTCAACATTTCCCGTTTCTCGAAATTTCCTAAAGCGGCAGTTTATGGTATTTATGTTGGTTTCAATTTCTAATGGATGCTTTACATAAATAAGAGGAGTGCACAATTGAAACTCGAACAAACCCTCCGATTGTTCTTCCATTTCCTTCAGGCTAGCTTTATGAAAGCGGTATCTATACTATCCCCATAGTATCGGCCGTGCTGAGATGAGATTTGCCTGAGGCATGCGTTAGGGAAAGATAATGAATGTGTCGACAGAACTCAAGATAGCCCTTATCGAGATCAGTTTCTTCAAGGGTCTATGTAGGTTCAGACGAGAGCATGTCCTTCAAGAATCTACAGCCAATTCCACGCTCGGTGATCCGATGGCCACGGGATTATTTTGTGTAGACAAAAACCCATGGCGATGATCTGCTGAGAAAGCTCGAACTATACACGCTTACGTCTGTGGTCTTTGATAATCAGAAAATTTTAGTATTTTTGTAGAGCCTTAGCAGTGAAGAAGTGACCTATTGAGTGCAAGGTCTCAGCTTTAAAGCATACATGTAGAAGAGTTGTGTCGATAGTAAGATGGGCGCGTGATCTAAGCCGTTGGCTCACCTTAGCTATAGGAAAGACTGGGTATATGTGTGAAGTCATGTAATCGTTTCGTTAGCAATGCGAGTTTGTTGAAGGAGAGCACTCATCTCTGGTGCTGGGAGGCATCGAAGTTAACTGGACGCCTGGTAGCGTTAGTATACTCTCGGTTGAGCTGATAAAGATACCTGAACTTACTTGAAAAGCAAAATATGAGGCTCAGGGGCATGTGTTTCGTAGTGCTCCCATCCGAGGGACTGCGTAATGCCGAGTCCACGCCATTCGTCTTCTAGAAGGATACGCAATGTTCCGGTCTCACTATTGAAATAGTCGGTTGGAATGACCTTAAGCATGCCTTTAGGAAGCATAACGTGACTGAATGAGTTAGTATCTGGCCCAGATGGGGTTCTGCTCTCTCCTTATGTCCCTTGTGACGCTCGCCACTAAAAGATCGGTAGAGGGACCAACTAGTACTTACCGGTATTCAAATTCATCATCCGAGTATCTAGAGAGTGTTAGTATAATGCCATGATGATAAGATCGAAAGGAGAGCCTGTGAGATCAGGTTCCCTGCCTGTTAACATGCCTTGGTGAGTAGTGGATTGAATCCTGGAACTCGAGAACTCTCGCGCGCTCCGCCTCGCTGAGCTGGCGACCCCTGTAGCTCATTACTTGACTCTTTGAGAATGTGTTGAGGAAAGCTGTAGGGGCAATTCAGCTCAATACTCTGATTTCATTCCTTTTGTTTACCTTTTACGCGTATCCGGTTCCGACGATGCCAACAACTCAGTGGAAGACACCAAACGCGAAACTTGACCCAATATGGACAATTCCCAGATCAGATCGTTTACTCCTTTAATCAGCAACCTCAGGCACAGAAGCCTGTCAACTGAACGTTCCTGGTTCGAATCTTGGACACCGCATCCGCACTTGCTTTTTTTTCTACCGTTTCATACCTACAGAATCATTGCGCGCCTCAATTCAGGTTCACACAGTGTTGGAGGAGAACTTGATACTCAGTCCTCCACTTCGGTTTACTCGAACTCTGAGTTGATCAATTGAATCCAAGAAGCACTGTCTGGAGTATCTTTCCCTCAGATCTTCGACAGTTGATCGCAAGGAAGATAAATCCTCATCACATTCCATCACATTATCATTGTAAGGGCACACCTCGTCTCATCAACTCTCTGCAGAAGCGCTCCTTTGAATCAAACCTGAGCCTCGATTTGGCCATCTGCAGTGAATGCTACTAGTTTTCCTATTTTAAGTGACTTCTAAGTGCTTGGAAAAGATAAGACGAGACTAAACGCAGTTCACAGCTTGATTGGAACGGATCGACCGTACAACATACAACACAGCAACATGGCCCATGATTTGGAGCGTCCTTACATTGGGCTCAAGCCTGCCATCTCCTTAAAGAGCCCCGCTGATTCAAACTCCAGGCTGATCCATGGATACGTGCAATCGGGTTACGACTACATTCTTTTGTCGGTCACTAACAATAACTATCGAGAGAAATCAAGGTCCATCTTTCAGCGAGCGAAGAGCTCGCATGAGTTGAAGGTTCCCTGTCCGACTACTGAGGATGTGAACCTGTTCTCAGGAAACCACATCACACACACGATCGGTCTACTGGCATCATGGATAGAGCTTGAAAGTGACGACGAACTAATCTCAGAGTTCTCCAGGCAGGTCATCTTGCACGAGCTGGAGTATGCTAAGTTTATTGGCCTAAAACACGTCATTATGGCCCCTCCAAAGGACCATCTCAAATTGCCAAACTACTCAAGAAGTGTCCAGGAAGTGCTTTCACTGACGAAGGGCCATAGATTAACGGTATCAATATCACTACCAATATGCGAGGAGCTAAAGAACTCCCTCGATCCTCTCAGTACTTGGGACATGTGGAACTCAATAAGGACAAGCGTCGATTATGATCCTAGACTGAAAGTATCACTCGCACTGGCTCAAAATGCTATGTCATTAGACGTGCTAGAGCGGTGGTTTGCCGAGCCGGTGTCCTGTCTGCTGATATCGTCATCTATCTTTATCATCAATAATAGAGGATACCCTGTACTTTCCAAGGCCAATCAATCGCTTGTCCGCAAGTTTCACATCAAGTCCCCGATATACCTGTTACATGGACTGGAAAAGGCACCCGAGAACGTTGAGATCACAGCATATCTACAATACATCAATTACATCATGGTCAAAAACGAATCAAGCTTGTCGAAGATGGACAAGTTTGCTATCGAGCATAACGATGTGCTGCTACCTCCGTTGCAACCATTGTCTACAAATTTGGATGACTACACCTACTCGATCTTTGAAGAGGATCAGATCAAATACGAGATGTACGGGAAGGCTATCTTTTCTGCATTGTCTGATATGAGTCCACACCTCTCAAAGATCAACATTGCAATTGTCGGAGCAGGAAAGGGAGGATTAGTCGAGGCGGCGTATAGTGCTGTTCATAGGCTGGGGAATATTTCACAGAAATGTCACATCACTGCGATTGAGAAGAACAACTCCGCGTCCATATATTTGGAGAAGAGAAATCGAGATCATTGGAATGACAGTGTCAGTATACTTAATATGGACATGAGAGACTGGTCTCCAAAAGAAAGTTACAACTTGATCATTTCGGAGCTTTTGGGCTCCTTTGGGTGTAACGAATTATCACCAGAGTGTATTAAAGGGGTTGAACAATATCTGGACAGACAACATGGCGTTTTTATCCCAGAATCTTACACCTCGCACATCGCCCCACTATTTACTCCGAGATTGTACAATGAACTGAGGTTGCAGAATGATCTTTCTGCTTTCCACAAGCAATATGTCGTGAAACTGTCCGAGTCATGTTTATGTTCTACGAAAGTTAATGATGTCTGGTCATTTAGACACCCCTCCACTCACGATTCCATGAGACGCAGTTCGATCTCCACCTTTAAAATACGCCACAAGACGGTGGTTCATGGTATTGCCGGTTACTTCACAGCACAACTGTACAAGGATATCGAGTTGTCTATAAAACCAGACAATCATACCACAGACATGATCTCGTGGTTCCCGTTATTTTTCCCTCTGGAACAGCCGGTCTATTTGACAGATGACACGGAGCTTGAAGTTTCTCTCGCAAGAGAGTCTAGAGATGGCAAGGTTTGGTATACTTGGAGCATGGAATCTTTCATGTATTTGGTCATTCCTGGAGACAGCAACACAGATTACCAAGTGAGGGTGAGAACCAATGTTACGAAGATCCACAACCACAGCGGCCATGGATTCGCTATTGACGAGAAGCTTAAGCGATAGGAATGAAATATATGAAAATTTATGTGCACTGACAGGAGGTCCACCTCTGAACCAGAGTTAATGCTTGAGACACAAACATAGGCTAGACCTCCATTAATGCATGTTCAATTGTAATGGAATTTGGGACAAACGAGCTCCCCTTGGCCAGAACAGGGCGAATATAGCCGTTAAGGCAAAAGCCATGATGACAAGAGTCACCAAACATCAAAGGCCACACACCAAACGTCCCCTGCCCACCAGTAGCAGGCCACGAAATCTACCATCCGGGCACATGAAGCGGTTGACTCGGTAATTCATGGCCTGCATATAAGTTGTCCCGTAGCTATGCGCTGTCTCATTTACGGTATAACGTCTAGATTTGGTCTGCATATATCCAAGGAGTTTGCCTCATTGAGCCTAGACAAACCCACCTCTAAAATAGTGGGATGTTTTTGAGGACGCGCTAGCATCGGTGAGGAACCAAAGCCGGATAGCTGCACCCGGGGGATCATAGGAGTGACCTTCCAGAGGGCGGACTTCGAGTTGATTCCCATGAAACAGCGACAATTGATCCAGATCAAGTGCATTGTACACAGAGAGTGCAAAATTTTCACCAAGGTGACTAAAGAGGTGATCTGGTTGTCCCGGTGGGGTCAACTCGAGAACCGTAGTTACCCGAGTTAACCTTCTTAGCTATATGGCACGATGTAGATCACTATTTAAAAAACCATGACATGTATCATAGACACTATGATGTAACTTTGGGCCCTTGTCCCATCAATTTCACCCAGCATAAGAAATCTTATGGGCCATTTAAGGTACATGTCGCTGTTAAGACCATTTCCTGCTTGACGTGACGCTTGAGGCGGTGCTTCTGGTCAAGTTCACTTAACCCCGCGGTGGTGCTTTTGACCACATTGTGTGCCCACTCGCGCATAATGGTCAAGGCAAGGGTCTAAGACTATTCAAGATTGGTAAAAGCTATGGTATCATTATATTCAATTTGTCGCTTCCTCGAAATTACTGGTGTTCCTGAGCTGTAACACCCTAGCCAAATGAGATTACAGCGCCTGAGAGCCGTTAGAATATGCGGTGCTAGGCTAACTAGCCTCACTAAAAATTATTCGGAATAATTATTGCGCCATTCATTAGGCACCGGAAAAACTCGCGCGCAGTAATCTGGTGATTTTCTTTGATTGTGGGATGTTATGTGAGCATCTTCGCGGTATTCGCGGAATGTCCTGTGTTGAGGTGAGGCTACCGGAAAAACTCCTGGCTCTACCAGCCAGCTTGTCCCCTGTAGAAAGCGCGAACTTACAGTACCACCTTGAGTTCGGAAAAACTTTTCCAGTGGGGCCACACACGGGCTCCCAGTTTTTGCGTCTCAATGACTCCGAGAGACTCAACCCCCTCCCACGTTTCTTTTTTTGTACCAGCTTATTCTGCATCACGGGACCTGGATTTGTCCGCAATGTTGGTGATCTCTAGATATCGACATCTTCGAATGGGTGTTTGAGATGAAAAGAAACTTCGAGGGCATATTCCCGCCAATACTAGCGGGGTGAGTGATGAAGGTCCGACTCCAGCATAGACATCTTGGACGGTTCGAAGCTTTCCAGAGCTACGGGGAAGCAAAGAAGTTACTATGAGGAGGCTTTATAAATTTGCATGTCCAAAGTGTTTGCCGGTGCACGCCCTACGATGTAACCTGGGCGATTTGATCAAAAATCCAGCCGTGTATTCACACCCTCGTCATCGTGGATGAGGCGGAACTACTCAACATATTTTTAGCAAGTTCACCAGCTCCCAGATTTGAGCAGATATGCCCAGACAAGTGGCCTACGTTACTGAGGCGGGTGGGGAGTGATCTCCCATAATTCAATCGCTTCAATCGAACATTTGTAGAGTGCTCAATGACTAGGACTGCTTGTAAACAACGAAGCTACTTGAGCTCACATAGGCTACGTATCCACTATGCCGCGCCGACACTAATTTCAGTGTCGGAGACCGAACGTAGAGATAACGCACACTTGGCACATCTTCTCAAGCATAGAGGTTGTGAAGAGGAATTGACCCTCTTCAAAAGATCTGTTGGAGTTCATTGCGTTTCGAATATAAAGCACAGAACAATAGAGATACTACTGTGGACTGATGCCGATTGAGGGCTGACAGTCCAACATTCAACCACCAAAGGAAACGCCGAAGCTCAAGGGCTCGCATCTAAAGATGAGTGAGCGAAGACTTCATGTAATGAGTGTCTTTGTGCAGCCCAGAATCCTACTAGATTCGAATTCCGTGCCAGTTGATTACACGCCCAGTAGATCTGTAAACATGGCTGCAGAAGGAAATAAACAAAGCCTTAATTACATCCGCCCCGTGATTGATGATCAAGAGTCCTATGATTAAGTCTCACACGCAAGACCACTCTTACGAGATTTCTGAGAATAGGGCTGGAAGAGTGTTGCATTTCCTATGCCTCACACCCTATGAATCTACGGCCGTATGCGCAGCATATCTTCGTCACCTTTGACTCAAAGCCCTGAATCATCGGGGCTCCAGCTCACATGAGTTGTGGTGCAGGTGAAGCAGTTGAAGTGGGGTCTCGATTGAACAACAAAGCGGAGGGGAGCATGTTTCAAATATTTTCAACATTTATGTTGTCTGAGAGGAGATGCTGCTCCCTATTTACATTATCCGGGCAGGCTTATGAAGAATGTGTCGGATCGAGACTACACCCCTTTACGAAATCTGATACCAGTAGGCTGCTTCAGGTGGCAATATCTCGAAAGAGTGTGCAAATGTGCGGCCAGGCAGCACACTTGAGAGCAGTTGTTGAAGGTTGTTTATAGTTCGATTGTTCAATTGACTGAGTCTAATTGACAAACATGATAGGGACGAAGACACCGACTGTCCCTAAACGGTTAAAATAGTCTACCGGCAAAACATATAAATGCACTGTGCGTAAGCCGGCTTCGCTGGACATGTAAGTACGTACCTCAGTTTTCAGTACCAACAGAGGAAAGCTAAAGAGGGGTACATGCAAAACACCTCCTCTCGAGAACAACGGCGTGCTCTCATTGGCCAGCCGGTGCCATTCTTAGAATAAGAAGACTCATGTACTCGACGTCTTTGTTGTGACCTTGAACAGGAGACTACAGCCGCTCAATTGGGTCTGTTGTCGCGGTTGAAGCAGTTGAAGCTGGTGAAGCGACCACAGGTGCGAAGAGGTAACGCAGAAATCTTGGGTTAAAGTTGTGGGAAGGGCAGTGGTATCAAATACACTCAACAAGGCAGCATACATCCTACTTGCTACTTTGAATATTTTCGAACCTAATCCCCTAAAAGATGTTGCGAAGTCGTAATTGGGCACCATAGCTTTGATCCCCTCCTCTCGGCCTCAACAAACACCTCTCTTGCTGCAATTTCCCACCAAAAAAGCACATGCCTCGAATAGTAGTGTTCCCTTTCTGGTGAGAGGGGGTTGGGACGACCATAATAATAATCAGTAAACTCGCTGTCGCCTTTTGTAACAAGGCATACAATTGGCCCACTATACCACCCCCAAGATCTTCAAGGCACCGGGCATCTCGATGGTCTCACTTCAACTCAAGGCCCCACGGTGAGGCTGCGAAAGGTCCCAAGCTTCGTCGTGGTGTCTGGGTTTCCTTGCCGTTCCCAGCTTCGCGGAAGTACTTATGCAATGTGATGTCTCAGTTCCCGTTTGTCCCGCATTCCGTGTCCGCGATTAATGAGATGTCCCGCATGAAGTTCTGGGTGGGCCCACATGCAGCGGACAAGTGTCAAGTGGATCAATCGTCAAGCCGGTGTGCGTGTTGGGCGTGGGCGTGGCCCTCTCCCTTGAATTGTAATATATAACCAGCTCTTTGTCCGTCTGCTGTTGGTGCAACTCAAGGCAAGGTTTTAGTTCTTCACCATTTTCAGCCATTGGCAACTGGTAACTACCTTCAAGGTACAGCGACTTATACACGCACACATCTACACACACTCATACTCACAAGTTCACTCTTTGTGATATATACCCACTACAATGACTACATTTGCTGATATCAACAACTTCGATTGGGCCTCTATGGTTCAGGAAGAGCGCAGACAGGACTTCCAGCAGAATACTGAAAACAACAACGTTTGGTTGGATAGATTCATGAACGAGGAGCCTGTGATGAACGCCGAGTCTGCCACTACCACTACCACAGGTTCTCCATTGGAGTTCTCCTCTTTGTTTGACCGCGAGGTTGAGAGCGATTCTCTCTTTTCCTCTAACGTCACCAGCCTTGACAACTCTCCAATGATCAAGGCCGAGGACCAGACATTGGTGATTCCAAAGCTCAACATCAACTCTCAATACCAACCTATTCCAAGAAACACTTCAGTCACTTCCATGGAGTCCATGTCATCTCCAGAGTCTGAGTCTCCAGCCGATGAGGCCTCGAACACGCCCGCTTCTGCCGCTAAGAAGCCAAAGAAGAAAAGAGCTCCAAGAAAGAGATTGACCGCTCACCAGAAGCAGGCACACAACAAGATCGAGAAGCGTTACAGAATTAACATCAACGCCAAGATTGCCGGCCTGCAACAGATTATTCCTTGGGTTGCTTCTGAGAAGACCGCTTTTGAGACCGGCGATGGCCAGAAGCCTGAAGGCGAGACTGCCGACGTTCCAAGACTCAACAAGAGTATGATCCTTGAAAAGGCTACCTCTTACATTTTGCACTTGCAGAAGGAGGAGAAGACGATGAAGGATCAGATGATGAAGATGAGAAAGGAAATCGAGAGACTTGGTGGCGACGTTTCTTTGATGTGATTTTTGACTTTATTACTTGTTACGCTTTTATGATAAATGCATCGGATTATATGCACACACACACACTTCTTTTACCTGTTGATATTTTACTACTTGTTACTTGACTTTGATTTGATTTTGGTTTTCCACTTTTTACACATGATACTGTTCATGATTGAGATTCTGAATGTATACTCTTATACCTTTCTTATATTACGGAGACAGGATCTCCTCATCATGATGACACGCTTTGAGATGAATTATGGATTTACGTATAGACTTAATAGACTTGCAGCTTTGTCTGCTTTGGGAACCTTTTGTTGTGTAGCTCATCAAGATGAGTGTTCGTTCAATCTTCGTAGAGATTTCGTTCAGTCTCGAGCAATCCCCTACACACTATACTGAGGCTGTTTGACTATTGCGATAACCCATTCCCGAGCCAATTGTGTTCTTGGACTCTCAGCTCTGGAAATGTTACTTACTTTAACTCCATCCTGCCTCCTTATCTAGATTACTAACCGCCGCGGTATGTTGGGCAGCCACATGTCCAAGGCTCGAGATCCGTGATAAGGTTCATCCGGAACAACCAGGCAGGGCCCCAAACTGCGCAGGCGTTGAACGGAAACCTAGAAGACCGTGGGTTCATTTGCTGTACCTGGGATCAATGGATGAACGAAAGGTGTGCCGTTATCACGGTCCCCTCTCTAATTAAATATTGCGTATGATGGGCCAACACCCGTTCGGATGTGCTGCTGGGCGCACCCCCATGTGCGATGTGAGATCTACAGCCTGAAGTTGGCACATTCTGAGACCAACTTTTTGTCCACAGCGTCGGTATAATACACCTACATGTCCTGAAGGCTAGCATTGGTTGAGGGTGTGGTTCTGCAACTAACCGTGTGCACCGCCCAGCGAGGCATTCAGGGCGAAACGTGTGCAACCACACCCCTATTCTGTGCTTGTCTGAGGCCACCAATTGATCTGTCCCTTGACCTGGATATGTATCTTACACGCTTTGTTGAGAAAGACGGCTTGAAGAGTGCATAGTATACAGTCGGGCTGCCTCGCAGACCGTTGCTCCCATTGCTGGCGTTCATATCTCCGTTGTGCTGGTGATGTTCATTGAGCGTCACTAGAAGGCTGACGGGATGAGCAAGCCATATCTGGCTTCAATTGAGACTGGACTCGGAGGCCTGCCTTTCTATAGTAATTGTGTTGCCTGCGAAGTCTGTAGTAGCTTGTCCCTCGTGGTCTTACCAGATAAGATCTTTGGTTAAGGAGGCAATCAGCATGTGTCCTCGACTGCGCGGAGATAAACACCGACAGGAAAGGCGCTTCGTGCTCTCCAAAATGGGGCCATGCTCTTCACTAGTACAGGAAACACTCCAGCTTCCGCTTATCCGTATGTATGGGTTATATACCCCTGGACGAAGTTATTAAAGTGGAGATAAGACATAGACACTCGTGCGTGCGCCGCCCCGTCTCTGCCGATCTTTGCATATCTCAGCTCTCTATATTTTCTTGACAGGTTGCAAACTTACGTATCAACTTACGTTAGTGGACATATCTCAAGTCAGGTATCTTATTTTGTATATACACAAGCCACTTGCCGATC
Source organism: Petasospora stauntonica (assembly GCA_030558335.1). Taxonomy (NCBI): domain Eukaryota; kingdom Fungi; phylum Ascomycota; class Saccharomycetes; order Phaffomycetales; family Wickerhamomycetaceae; genus Petasospora; species Petasospora stauntonica. Next base: position 278,173 of record JAJMSG010000009.1, read on the forward strand.
AACGGACAAATGTATTAGTTGGACCAGTAGAACTCAATGCTGTCAGGGGCGTCGTCCTCCAAGCCACAGGCGTCCGCATAAGTCTGGCCATCGAGTCTCTTCTCCACATAGCTCTCGAAGTCATCCAGAGAAGCAGAGAAGCCAGGACCGGTGGAGATATCAGCAATTGGGAGCACAGCATCGTTGTGCACAATTCTGACGTAGTCGCCATCCTCCTGGCCGTCGACATCCGAGCATGTCAGCTTTTCCATAACCAATCTTGAGCCCATTGGGTTGATGTTGGATACCTTCCACAAAGAGTCAAAGTTTTGATAGTCCACTGGCATATCGCTGTCAAACAAGCCCAAAAGAGTAACAATAAAGAAGATGTCTGTGTCGTGGGCAAAGTTCATAGTGAGGTTCTGCTCGCCCTGCTTCATAATCTCTACCATGGCGTTGACATAGACGGAGCCGATGGCGCTGGACAAGTTGTAGCCCGGGCCCTTGGTGTAGTAGTAGTCGATGTCGTTGGCATAAGCACGAGCAATCAATTCATCGTTGGTGAACATCTCACAAACGTCGGTCTTACCTCCAACATTGAGGTCGAATCCACAGTAGTCAAACAAACCAGAGACTTCGGATGTGGTCAAGTTAATACCCGGGGTGCCATCGTTTAGTCTCTGTGTGGCCTTCTTCAAGTAGTCATCAGAAAGGGAGTCAATCAGGTCGTCGTTGGTAGTGTCATTGTAGTTAACGCAGCCAGTAACAGGGGTCAAAGTGTTACCACCCAAGGAGACGTCGTCCTCATCGATAACAAGGAACGAAGAGTTGTCAGCAGCACGTCCAAGGAAGCCTTCAGCGAACTTCTTAGCAGAAGCAACAACTCTATCCTCAGAAGCAGTATAGAAAGTAATGTTTGATCCGTCATCGCCAACTAGGTGGTCGTATTGATTACGGAACAGCTCACCGAACTTGAACATCTCACCCAAACCGGCGTAAGGACCTTTCCAGGTCTCTTGCTCATACCAGTCTTCGTCCAAGCCTTCGAAATCATAGGTGGTTAAGAAAGCAGCAGGTCCAACAAGCTCGACATCAGTCAAGTTTCTCAGACGAGCCACAGCCTTAGCAGTGGTGGCACCCTTACTTGCTGTAAGGTATCTTTCACCGTGGCGAGCAATGAAGTTGACTTGAGAGACCTCGCAGCCGTATGGAACGTCTCTGGAGATTCCATGACCAGGGTTCTGAATATAAGGAGAAGCAGTACCCAAGAATCTCAAGACATTGTACTGATCTAGAGCCTCCTGAGAGTATGGCTTGCTGTTGTAGCTTTTCAGCACTTGCATGGGGTAGGCCGATCCAACAGTGATCATAGTTGCGACGGCACAAAGCACCGGAAAGTCGAGCATCATCTTGCGATATTTGGTATTAGTTGAAGAGCAAGGTGAGTTTACATTCTTGTCGTCAGCTCAGAGGTCAGACCCAGTTCCCTTTATACTAAAATCGGGCTAGTAGTAAAATGTAGAGAGAGGCTAATGCATGCCGCAGCTTACAATTTTCTGCGGAGTTATATGTGAGGCCTAAAGCCCAGCGATTAAATGCTTACTCTTCGTGGGCAATATGGGATTAGATCGATCGTTATTAGAGATCTGACATACTTTAACGCTTCAATTGCATACGAACAATTGGAATTTTGCTCCTCCATCGAAGCTTTAAGTGTAGCTTTAGCACTCTCAGACGAGGATCGCCAGCGGACCCGTGGCCCACGTTGTACCTCATCACTCATCGATCGCTTCCGCATTGGGCATATAGCCGAATTGGGCAAACACGTTTTCACTGAATATAATCAATTTGGTGGCTTGTAGCGGTAAATCTCGTACAGATTGACAAAATATCTCCACTTTTGGACAGTACTGGGTGTATTGTACCCGAAACACCTCCGCTACAGGCGGAGTTAGGCCCGTGCACATGCTCCTAATTGGCTGAACCTCGCACGAGACCAAAAGTGCCTATTTCCATTGAGTTGGGTGCAATCATACAAGCAGTTGAAAGACAAACTTTTATTTTATACAATTTTCAGGGCTTCATTTCTCTTTCTTGCCCATAATAGCCTTGTTAGCTGCATACACAGTTCTGTCCAACACTGCACCCACGGTCAAGACACCACCAATTGCGGAGATCACATTGAGGAAGAATCCACCCCAAGATGTCACGTACTGCTCCTTGTTAATAACCTTGAGGGCACCCATCTCGAAGTGGAAGAAGAGACCAGGAATACCACCGCGGGCGTGGACTGTGTTAGGGTGATCGTCGTCTCTACCACCAACAAGAGGTCTGTCGTGGTAAGTGGCAGAGAACTGATTGGTCTCGATCATTGTGCCGTTAAGATACTCGTAGCGTGTTGGAACCACCTTCAAGTAATAGGAGTACAAGTGTGAGTGGCCACCATGAGACGTAGAGAATCCATCTAAGGAATGTGATGCCAGATCAGCAGTGTTTGAAGCGTATAAAGAGTTGATTTCTGGACCGAAGCTGAAATGGTTCACGGTGTGCTTGAAGGAGAACTCCTGGTTCTGATCATATAGCGACAAATCATGGACATGTCTGTTAGGACCAGTGTACGAGGCTCCTGGAGCAAAATGCAAGTTACCGTTGATTCTGTTGAGCTCGGCGGTTCCGATCACACGACAGCCCTCGCCGAAGTGGGATCTGACCTTGGCAGGGTAACCTTCGTTTTCACACTGTTCGACGTTCTTGCCGTCAAAGAACGCCCAGCCAGTAGCAGCGTATGCTTTTCTGACAGCCTCACAGTCATTACAACACACCTTCTCATCGGCTGGTAGCTCTTCGTTCTTAGCCTGATCACGGGCTCCGTAGCATGGTCCACAGTAATCTGGGTCAACCTGCTTTTGATCAGTATCGTCACCAATTTTAAGGTCCTCCTTAGCAATCTCCTTGCCGTCTTTGTCGAGTCTGATCTGGGTAAACCCGTAAGCAGCGACATTTTGCTGTAGATCTCCAGAAACATCCATCACATCCAATGTTAGTAGATCACACGGAATTGCTGGAAATGTTACATCAAGGTTAATATCGAGCTTTGTGTTTGAGTCTCTATCCACCACGAGCTCTGGAAGGATGGTGATCTCGTTGAACTGGCGCCATTCACCAAGCACTAACAAAACTAATGTTATAACACATCCTAATGTGATGAAACCACCTGAGCTGGTTTTGATTCGGGCATCGTCCACGGTCTTGGCAAATGCATCAAAGTTAAGCAATCCACCTCGTTTGCTCATTCTGTGCTCTTCAGGTCTAGATTAGCTCAAATTGATAGAAACACAAATGCTTTATTAACCGTTTTGGTTCACAACAAGGCCAGCGCGCCGAGATTGGAGATCAAGACTGGGCACCTCATCAAACAACTTCGCGGAAGTGGTACGGACACTGAGGCACAGGCGAAAGCCCTATATCGCTACGAGTTTGGCTTACCGTTAATATGCACCGGCATCTTATGATGTGATACCCTGCAAGACGTATATATATATGCAATGTTTTGTATTAGAGCTTTGATTCGAAGCCCACTGCGAGGTCGCCGGCGTAGTTTAAGATCTCGGTGAACATGGCTTCCTTGTTCAGGACTGCCTCCTCTTTGCCTTCGATCTTGACGTTCAAGCCCACTTGGACCTTAAATTTACCCACCTTGTCACGTTTTCCAGGAACAACCAGACCTGTGATGACGCTCTGGCCGTCTTCGGAAATGTTTTGTGTGTGGTGGGAGAAGATGACGGTACCCTGGAACTTGTGCTGGAGCTCTCGGACAAGCTTGACAGTAGGGTTGAACTTCGTTGCAATGTCAGCTGGGTAGGACTGTGCATCAACAAGCAAATTCTTGAGAGTCTTGGAGCCATCCGGTAACACACCGGAGGAGATACAGAGCGGCTGAGTCTTTATCTTCATGACGAAATCGTAGTCACCGAGGGACGGAGTGAACAGCAAGCCAAGGGTCTTCAAGTTGACACCTTCTTTGTTGATAAGCTGAACGGCGACCTTAGATAAGGCAGTCAGTCTAGCAGCAATTGGCATAGGGATACCATGCGACCAGATAACACCAGATTCGTCGCTCTTTGTGGCAACAAAAAATTGAGTCTTCATACCCTGAGGATCTTGCTTACGCAAGGAGTCAAAGTTGGACTTGATGGTCTGGTACTTCTTCACCGTGAGCTTATCCGAGAGCTTAGCAAACTCAAGGTCTTCATCCTCGGCAGAGTTCTTACTGAGGTCCATCACCAGTGGCTCTTCTCTCCAGTTCCATTGAGATAGGAAATACAAGATTCTCAAGAATCCACTTTCAACAGAAGCTGGTGCATCGCACTGAGCAGAATCAACAAATGGCTGAAGAGCAAGGAGCTCTACAAGCTCTTCTGGGAAATGACAGAGCAACAGCTGGTCATCGAGCCATTTCTTGAATAAACGAACAGTTGGAGAGTACAATGGGAAGTTGTGAGCAATAGTAGATATTGTTCTGGTGTGCGTCACGGAGCCCATGTACTTCTGATTGAACTTCATGTAGATAGCCTCGAGCATCTGTCTCTTCTCCTTCTTTGAATTCTCAATAGCTCTAAGATAGAGAACCTCGTCTCTTTCAGTGAGAATGCGAACCTTGTACCCGAAACCCTCCGGCGTGAGGATGTTCAAAGTCGTGATGTCGAAGTTGTATGGAATAGTGTCTTCGTCTTTCACTAGGAAACTCTGGTATGCTGTTTCCTTCTCGAGAATTTCATGAATTTTCAGGAGGAAAGCCGTTTTGACTTTCTCCAATGCTGTGATTTCATCAGGCCACTTGACCGAAGTCTCAAACTGCAGCACTAAGTCGTTGTAAAAGTCATTTGAGGAGACGGCGTATGGGACTGGCTGTAATTGAGAAGTGGATCTCAAGGCCGGGGATGCTGGTAGAACGGACTTGACAGCCAATGGGAGGTCCATCTTCATCAATATCTTGTAGAGCTCATCATAACTCTTGCGGATACCGTTGAATGAAACAGTAGTTGTGACTGGTTGCTTAGAGGATGCTGGCAAGTTCGGCAATGGCAAAAGCTTGTTGAACTCAACGACATTACTCTCGAGCTTTATGTCGTCTTTGATGTGTCTCTGGAAGATGAATCTCATGATCGAAAAGACAATTGGCTCCTTGAAGTCAGTAGACCAAATCACAGAGTGTAGAATGGTGCCATCTTTAAATCTTCTGAGGGATGATTTAGGACCCCAGAACGATCTGAACTTAGAGCTGTCCTCTGCCTCTGAGGGACCCTTGATAACGAGCCTCTCGGCCTCCTGGGAGTCGATCAACAAGCCAATCTTCACTGTGAGTTGGTTTGGAGTAGTGGCTTTTCTCTTTGTGATGTCGAAGTCATGCGATCTCTCAAAGGAAACGTTGTAGCCCTCGAGTCTATCGCCAATGCCGTAATCCAAAGCATTTGTAATTTTGTTGGACAAATAGTTCTCATATGTCAAGTTGGTGATCTTTTCAAATGGGCCAAATGTGTCGTCATCATGAGGAGAAATCTTGAACTTGACCGTGTAGTCATACTTCAAGTAGTCCAAGTTGGAGTTTTTGAGGAACAGAGCGTCAAATCTATCCTGCACAACATCGTTCAGCAGAGCAAGCGTTCTTTTAGCGTGCTTCACTATCATGTTGTATGAGCTCTTGGACATTTTGTGGAAGATGTTGATCTTGGTTGTCTTATCGAACAGCGTAGGGACGTTGAACCCACCCTTATGGTATTTACTCAGATCAGAAGAGTCCGAGTAGAACTGGAGGTATCCCGCGGAGCAGAGGTCCTCATTTGCCAAGTACTTAATCACAGCCTTGAACAGCTGGTAGCTTGAGAAGCCAGAGAGCAAGATTTTGTTACCCTGTTCACCACCACCGTTGAGAAGAGCAGCAGTCAGAGCAGCAAACTCGAAGTGGCCAAAGCCACCGGCCTCAAGCGAGGCGCCAAGGCCTCTCTGTGAGAGCCAAATACGGCCCAAAATACAGGCTTCCTTGTACTGTTCGGCAGACTTCTTAGTCTTGTAAAGATACTTTAGGTAGTGGTCGTAAGTTGTGAGAGAAAGCATAGAAGAGTTGTACAGCGGCGTTGGAGGAAGTTCGATCTCCTCATCTTTCTGTACTCTGATGCAGTTTTTCATCGGTAGAAGCTTCTTTGCGTCGAAGATCCCGAATGGGAATCCTACCAAGATGTTGATGGCGAATTTGGTTTTGTAGAAGTTGTACTCCGAGTCCAAGTCTTCATTGGTGGCTTCCAGCTTCAGAATGGGCGTCAAAACATCGCCGTTGAGATATGTATATGTGAGTTTAATGAAGTCAAGCTTCTCTTTTTTCAAGATAGTCTTGAGGTTTTCTGTTACGTAGCCCAAGTAGAATGCTCTCTTGTGCAATGCTCTGTAGTTCATGTAGTCCTTTGGTTGGAACAAGTCAGCAGCCATTGTCAGGTTGACATCGACTGAAAGGTCACGTGGTCCTTGGATTGCAGTCTTCAGTCCAAATGAACCGACAATGGAGATGTTCTCTGGCTTAGAGAAACCGAATTTGTAGTTGACATTCGTAGGCTTTGGATCGTTGAAGGGAGCAGAAACATGTGCACGTCTAAAGTAGTTCTCAGCCTGCTCAAGAGACTTGTCCTTGAATTCTGGAATCTCCTGTATCAAATCATACAACTTATGGAGAAACTTCTCAATCTTCGAGACCTTGGTGTCTTTCAATCTTACTTCTTTGACAAGTTCATCGATCTGAAGTTTGAAAATGTTAGACTTGAACAATTCTGCGGTCTCTCTAGCAATTTGAACATCCTGAGCGGACAGCTGCTTTTTTGTCTTCTTTCCGTGGCTCTGGACAGCTTCAACTTCCTCTTCACTTTCATCCTCTTCTTCGGAGCTCATCGACACATCTTCAATGTTGTTTTGAATACTCTGAATCAGCTCTTCCTTAGACAAGGCAGCCTTCTTGACAGCCCTGTCGTCTGAAATAGCCTGATCCTGGTCTCTTACTCTCTTGGACATTATGGAATCTGATGTGATTGTAGCTATCTGATGAATTAGTGAAATGAACTCGAACCTCGCTTGATGTGATAGTCGCGTACCAAAGGTTCAATGATTATGGTAGAATTTTGGTATTGGAATAGACCCCCGATATTCTATTCAACACTTCGATACGTAAAAGCAAGTTTCGATTAAAGGACCGTGGGGAATCCCAGTAAAGTACCTTTTTAATACCTAAACTTATCAAGCCCTACACGCTTTAAACTCTTTGTTTACTTGGAATTTTTTTTCAAGGGGAGCTGGCTGCGAGGAATTAAGCGTGAACATTTCAGACCGCCTAGGTAAAAATTCTCCCGAGCCCTCGATGGAGAGGTCAATATAGTGGTGTTCAGGTTTTTGGATGCACTGGCGCGCGCCAATTGGCGCTAAATTTCACAAATAGCCATCGCCTACTACCTAATCAGGAATATTGGCGCTGTTTCTGTGCTTTCCCGAGACGCCGAGAACGGAGAAAGAGAATAACGAAGGCGTTAACCACGTCTTTCAAGCGATGATAAATTTGGGGAGGTAGGGCACCGAATCGCTTGTAATTGGTATTACCTAATTCTCAAGACTTTCAGTTTTTAGGCGTGACACTCCATCACTTATACCCAGCACAAGAACATGTCATCAGTACTACGCCTCAAGGTGCTCATGTCACCAAGAGCTCATGCCTTGATCTCATCGAATCAGTCACTAAAGGCCGGAACTACGCTACTGTATAGGCGTATACACTCCGGAAAGACACTATGTAATGAGGTGAAGAAGACATCAAGTACGTCCAAGGCCACGAAGAAAAGTGAGACATCTACAACAGAGCCAGAAAAGAAGAAGACACTATGGGAGAAGGTGAAGCATGAGGCTAATCACTACTGGGACGGTACAAAGCTTCTTGGCCTTGAGGTTAAGATTTCCTCAAAATTGGCACTCAAGAGTGCTGCGGGATATGAATTGAACAGAAGAGAGAACAAACAGCTGCAGAGAACACTCCAGGACATTGTCAGACTGGTTCCGTTCTCAATGTTTATTATTGTTCCGTTTGCTGAGCTTTTATTGCCAGTCGCTCTGAAGATCTTCCCAGGTCTTCTTCCTTCTACTTACGAGTCCAAGTCTGACAAGGAAAAGAAAGTCACATCCCTGAGAGTTACCAGAAATAACGTTTCTACTCTTTTAAGGGACACCGTGAAGATGCAATTGCCATCCACCGTCACCGATGAGCAGAAGAACGATTTCAGAGAGTTTATCCAGCAATTGAAAACAGGAATGGAGCCACCGACTCAGGAACAGACTCTCAGAGTTGCTAGACTTTTCAAGGACGATACGGTGCTCGACAACTTGGAGAGACCACAGCTGGTCGCTATGTCTCGCTACCTCAACTTGCAGCCAATTGGCACGAACGAGATGCTTAGATTCAGAATCAGATACAAACTTTTGAACATCAAGAACGATGACAAAGCTATCGACTACGAGGGCGTGGATTCCTTAACTACCATGGAGGCTCAAGCCGCTTGTGCTGCCAGAGGTATCAGAATCAACGGTGTTAACTCCATCCAATTGAGACACGACCTAGTGATGTGGCTGGATCTCAGACTCAGAGACCGTGTTCCTGCCACGCTACTTGTGTTATCGAATGCTTATACATATGGTAACTTGGACAAGCATGAGACCATTTACGACGCTTTGCAGGCAGTGCTCAGTTCGATGCCTGAGCAGGTTCACCACATTGTTGAGGCCGACGTGGACACCGAGATGACCAACAAGCAGAGACTTGAGTTGGTCAAGGAGCAGCAGGAGCTGATCCAGAACGAGACTAAGCAGGAAGAGGAGACCGGTATCAAGATTCCAGTCAAGGATAAGATTAACTTGGATGATGAGGTTGAGACAAAGGAAGAAGCCAAGGAGGAGTCTACTGAAAAGGAGGCTAAGGCTTAGACTGTACATACATTTGACAGCTAAATACGACACATATTTTATGAGATGAGCTTTTCAGCCCAATCGTAGTCTTTGAATAGCGAACTCATTTCCATTATTCTAGGGTCGTCCTTCTCCCAGCGCCCCTGTTTTCTGATCTCCATAGGATCCACTCTCAGAAGTCCTCCAAGAACTTCTCTAGCAAACAAATCGCCTTTCGGCCATGTTCTTATATCATCAACAATGTGCCCCACACCGCCGTTCAGCGAGAACCAAGCGTGGAAGAATGGCGCTTCCTTAGCAATGGAGTGTCTGAAGGCGTCTCTCCCCAATGTCTTCGATTTTTCAAGGGTGTTGATAATAGCTTTGTGCTGCTGGTTGATGTCAGCGCTGTGCTCTAAAATAGCTTGTCTGAAATATCCTTGAACGGTGGAGGCCTGTGAGATTGGGATTGGAACTGCAACGATAGCACAGTGGTTGTACTCGTAGATGGAAGATTCGTAGAAGACCACGGACTTATTGAGTTTCTCGTAATAAAATTTGGATAGAGACACCATGTAATTGCGGATCTCCTCCCATTCATCCTCTCCACAATGCAAAGTGCTTTTGCTATGCGAGATAGGAACTATCATCGCAGAGTACTTAGCAATTTCGGGTGAAGGCGGAATAGTCAAGTAAACGTGCTCGCCCATACTCAGCATATCACAGCAGATTTGCTCGTTCTCAATGCATAACTGGCACCTGTCCAGAGCATCTGATAATTTCTTAGCGTGGTGTGTTTCCATCTTCTTGAGATCAATACTTCCCTTCTGGATATGTTGAGCCAGTTTGGAAGAGTTGTCGTCTTGATAATCCAAGTCAGCACTAAACTTTTTATCCTTCATGATGGAGTGCATAGCAGACCGATCCATGCCAGATGTCAGTCTCTCTTGCTTCAGAAGCTCTTCAGCAGTCATTTCCACCTCGTTGATGGATATGTCGCCGTAATTTCTCTTTATCTGGGAGGACATTGATGCCTCAGTAGATCGTTGTTGTCTATCGTACTCGCTCTTCATCTTCTCATACTTTTGCTCTAATGATACAATCATCGGGTCTCCCTGGAGCTTAGCCTTCAAAATCTTGGCATTGACCTCATTTAGATCGGAAAGACTGACCACCTTCTCAGATCGGCTTGGGGATCGCTCCCTTTTTCTATCTCCATGATGACGGCTGGTCTCATCCTGATGGTTATCGGTACGCCTATCTCTGTCTGAGTCGCCATGGCCATGTCTATGCCTCTCTCTATGCCTCTCTCGTCTCCTATGGGAGCTTCTGTGAGAGGAGGATTTTGCGCTCCTCTCTTCTCTTTCTCTCTTCCCACTTTCCATCTTAGACAGTCTTAATTATGGATATCTACATATATATATGTGTCAAGTGATCATCGGTCTTTATATTTTTCACTTTTTGGCCTGGACCCCAGCTTAGGTCTTGAGCTATAGCGCGAGACCTGAAAAGTTCATGTATCAGATCATGTTCCTGATCTCGAACATTTCAAACTTGAGTAAGTTATTTCCAATTGAATGCTAAATCGGCTAAAAAATGAGTCGTTTCTGGTGTAAGACATGTGAAATAGTAAGTCAATATTCCATGGGCGCCCGCAGGATCGTTTGACTAACCACATACCTAGTTCATTGACGACAATAAGATCTCGAGGAAGCAACATGAAACGTCAGAAAAGCACAAAAGCTCCATCCAACGAGCTATTAATGAGCTCCATAAACAGAACCGAGAAGAATACAGGGCTCGAAGGGAGGTCGAAAAGCTGTCTGGAACAATAAAATCCTCGCATACTCCCCACAAAACCCAAAAAGTTGAGGAGGTGCAAGAAACAGGGGCTTCACCAACGATCGGTGAGTGGGAGGAAGTACAACAACCAGCTACAACCTTGAAAACACTAGGATCCCCTCTTCAAGTACCCAGTGAAGAAGTTCCAGTGCCAAAAAAACAACTGAAATTACCACCCAGCGAACTTGAGAGCAAGAACTGGGACCTGGACAGGACTAAGAAGGTGGAGAGCGATAGTGACGACGAACAAAAGAAGCCCGTGACATTCAAAAAGAGGAGAGTCAAAAAACAGTAATTTAGAGGGCATGCAAGACTGCCTTTAAAGAATTTACAGAATTAGGACAAATATCATGCAATCGTATCTACTATGTACCTCTTAACCACTCAATGGAACTCTCTAGAGCCACCTCTGGCGAACTCCAAAATCTTCCAACCCTCGGTCTCCTTGTCATCGACATCCTCGGCAATTCTGGTCAACACCATGGCGTAGGAACTCATCACGATGTTGGACTCGTGACCGGCAGCAATTTCACCAGTTTTGGCCTTTCTGTATAAGTGAATTTCCTGGGCTCTGCATCCGACAACCAAAACTGGAATGTTCGATGGAAGCATCTTAGCAGAGACGATCTCAACACCTCTGATATCGAGAATCTTACCGTCGGAAAAGAGCTCCTGGTCTCTGAACACCTTCTGCTGCGCAGCATAGACGTTGTATGGAGCCTCAGAGAACCAGAGCTTGAGCACATCTTCTTCACCCTTGACGTAAGCATCCAGAACTTCTGGAATGATAAACTGACGCAATTGCTTGGTGAAGTCTTCGTTGTTAAAGGATGGGTCTTGCTGCTTGAACAATCTGATGACCTGTGCAGACTCAGTCTCGGCGAACAAACCGCCGACCTTCTCGAAGACAGTTCTAATGACAACAATCAACGGGTTCTCAGACTCGTCCCAGTACTTAAGCTTAAGGTCAGCAACTGTACGACCGACAGCAGTCTTACTCTGGAAGTCTTCAATCTTCTTTCCGATACCAGGCCCTGTTGGCTTGATGTCGGTCTCAACAAGAGCAGCTCCAGCCTCTTCACTGGCTTTGACAGCCTTAGGTCTCTTTCCAGAGGCGAGCTCCTTCTCTCTTCTGAGTCTTCTCTCTTCTTTGCTTTCGAAACCACCATAGCTACCACCAGCACCTTCTAGCACATCCTCACTGATGTCTTTGTAGATTTTAGTCTGTCTGACCGGCTCAAAAGCCTTGTCGACACCGGTGGCGGTACGCTCAAATGTACGTCTTGTGAACTTACCGGCCTCAGAGTCCCAAACATCCTCTGCAACCTTCTCTATCACTTCACCGGTTTCTTTGATGGTACGTCCAATAACAGTGGTACGCTTTTGCGCCTGTTCATAGGCCTCCTTAGCCTTCTTGAAAGCATCGGACTGACCAATCTTACCGGTCTCATCACCAAGAGCCTTGATTCCATCCTGAAGCTCCTTCGACTGCTTCCACTCTTTTCTGAAAGTCTCAGTGAACACTTGTAATGGAGATTTTGGTGGGGCATTCAGTGCCCTCAGAGATGTGTGGAAAGATCTCGAAACAGAGGCTCTGGCAGCCTGCTTCAGCACTCTGTTGGACAGCATTTTGGTATATACACGGAGAGTCAAGTTATTTGTATGTACAAGAAATAAACCCCTGAGCTTCTGCCTACCTTGTCCTCAAGCCGATGTTTACAACAGAGTCATTCTTTCAGCTTTTTCGCCGTTCTCGCATTCGCTGTGGGCGGCCGCCACTTGGAAATTTTTCACTTTCCGAAGTGGCGAAAGCGTTTGCGCGGCCCCCGGAGATTGGCGTAGTTTGGCACATGCAACTACGACAAATTGGCGAAGTTGACATTTCGCTTATATGCTTCTTTTGTTCATGTTCACGTTTCTTTAAAGATCAAACTCCACTTCGTCAAGTTCGTTTGAGTCCAGGCGCACAGGAGCTTCCGACTGGACTGCCTCTCGATCATCAAATTGCACATTCTCAAGAGTCTTGCCCTTTGCGTAGTATTGTTCCTTCACCTCAGCGCTCAGCCCTCTATATAGCACCACAGAGTTTGAGATAACCTTGTACAACAAATGACATGTCACAACAATGCAAGGTCCCAGAACAATGGCAGTGCGTTGCTCCTCAAACCTTACACCGACACGGCGAATGGCATCTGTCAAGTCCTCATACTTGTGCTGGTTGACCAAGAACTCATAAAGAACAATATCGCAGTGATAGAAAGCCATTGCAAGCAATGGCAAACCATACTCTAAAATAATTGGAGGACCCATGCGTTGCCAGACACCTTGGAAAGCCAGCTGGGGACCGAAGTTCCACGTGTTGTTGACCAAATTCTTGCCTTCTTCGAAGAAAAGCTGCTCAGATGGCCTGAATGTGTAGAACCAGCCAAGAATTGAATGCATAATACTGACCTCAAGGCCATCTGCCGGTAGTTCTGTGAATGAAGTGATCGCGTAGACGAAGATCGTGTGGATATTCAGACACCAGAGCACAATCAAAACTGAAAATACGGCGAACCCAATGACATTGACAGCCATAGTGGTAAAAGCAGACACCACGCGCACGAACGCATCACGACCCCTTTCAAGTTCATGTTCTGCGTTAGCATTTTGGGCCAAATGAGCTGCCAACAAGTCGTCATCGTATTTTTTCAGGGCCAAGGCAATCACCACAAGGCCGACAACAACAGAAGCAGCATCGGTCTGTGCGGATAGCAAAGTTAGTCTTGAGACCGTTGAGTCGTGCACATAATTTAGTCCTAAAAGGTCCATGAGCGACTCTTGAATAAACACTAGCGGTCTCCCGAGGACATTAGCAGAGAAGATCACGCCACTTATCAATAGCACAGCAAACACCCAAAGCATGACAAGGAACAATACAATACGCGCACCGAACCGTGGTGGACGGTAGACAATTTCGTACTGATTATAAGTAGAGACTTCGTCGTCCGATTCGTCATCCACATCATCTTCAGTGCGGGTAGGCGCCGTCTGCTCTGTCAGCGGGTTTAATGGAATATCGTCCTTGGTTACAGGCACGAAGAGCTTGCGGATGAAAGATCTGGCGGCAATGTCGAACTTTGGTGCTCTCACGTAGTAGCCATCAGGAACGAAAATGGCCTTGACAGTCGAGTTCTTGAAAGCTTCTTCGGCCTCTGTAGATGTCATTGGCTCTGCGTAGTTCGGTTTGACGCCCTGGATCATGGCGATGTAGTTGCGGTAGACAACGTGCCCTCTTTCCCTAGGGTCATGCTTCCCTAGTATAAAGGAAGAGAGACGCAATTGAGCAGCAGACGCTTTGAAGGCTCGTGTCCAGTATTGTCTGACGTATTTCTTCGTCAAATTGATTTCATTTGCGATGAGACACATTGATATTCCGCATACACAGAATAGAGATCGGATGTTGAACCGAATAGGGATCAAAGGAGATGCAACAGCCTTGAGTGTGTATGTGACAGCGCCAATACCGACCACAATGAAGAGCGTGTACACCAGCGCTGACTGACTAATTCTCCAAAGCTGAATGTAGAGGGGCTTCATCATTGCGTCGTGTATGAGTCGTGTGTTGGGGTCCTCTGGCGACCTGATGAAGAACAATGTACCCGGACGAAGGATGTACTGCCTCGTCATTCCGACGAAGAGAGCGAAAAGACACATATATGCTGTGCCTAGGGCCCATAGCACAAATCCTCCCCTCACATATATCTCATCGAAGTTGATAATCATTGATCGTAATATCCAGAGAGTTACCCGATGTGGTGACTTTGGTGTTGGATTTTGTGTTTCTATATTTTCGCTAGCGCGCTCCGCCAAGATGCACTATATATGCGGTACGTGTAAATACTGGCTACTCACTGACTGCTACGCCAAAGTATCTATGAACAATGCAATTTCGTTAATCTTATTTCATCAAGCAGTAGCAATGTCCACCCTGCTGAATAGCCTGCTGAGGAAGGAGTCCACAGGGAGAAGTGGTTGGAAAACGAACATCAAAAGAGCACCACAGAAGATAGGGTAGACCACCAACTCTAGGGCGAAGATAACAAACACCTTAAGGGTGGAAGTGATGCCAAAAAGAAGAATGTGGATTTTTCTGAGTAGTCCCCTCACTGGCGGTCTTCCAGAAGCCCACGATACTTCATTAAATTTGATGAACCCAAGCACAAGACAGAACCCAATTGTGTAACTTATAGAAAGCGGAATAAGCCTTTCTGTGTTAGTGATCGGGCGTGTATGAAGAAATACAGCGCTGAAAGTCTCTTGTACAGACGGTGGCAGACTGAGCTTTGAAACAGCGGTAACGACTTTATCGAGGCTTGCTAAAATGGTATCTTTCTGTTGGTTGGAGCAGGCGACAGTGAATAAAACAAACGACCACTCAGACAAAGTTAGCAGCATTGCTAGCATTAGAGCCCCTAAAAGAGCAAAGAGCATCACAGATGCCTCCCCGATAACATATGGCACATAGAAAAAACTTGCTAGAGCAGCAAAAATCACAAGGTCCGCAACGACCACTATTGTACCCAAGTGCAAGGAGTTGAGGAACTCTTCGGCTTCTCCGTCTATCGGAACACCGGCTGCACCGTTTGCACCGTTTACTTCTGGAACCGCAAATTGGGCTGCTCTTCCAACAGGTCTGTCAAAGAAGATAGGTGGGCCAGCTCGTGGCACACGGGGAGCAGCAGGTACAGCAGCATGCGGTAGACGGTTCATTTCTCCGATCTGTGCTTCCTCGTTTAATTCTGGGATGACTACCCTTGGAACAGGGGCTCCATCATGTGGAGCAGCATTGGCGTCTGCTCTAACCATTCTCCTCGGGCGGAGCCTCTCTTCTGCTCCACCCAGCGGCATTTGGACTCCATGTTCAAATCTGTCAAATCTTTCAAATTCAGCAATTTCGTTGGCTTCTGGATGATGGCCGGCCTCTTCATCGTCTGAATGGGACCCTTGTGAGTCCGAGTCAGAATCGTGCGGAATAAAGTCAGGGTCTTCCACCTCGTCTTCTTCTTCCAGGAGCCCATCCCTAATCTCATTCTGTCCAGCTATTTCATTTTGCTGGTGTCTGTCACGGAACTCCATGTGTCTTCTAATCATTCTGTTCACTGCCTCGGCAATTACGGGGTTTTCGAAAGCTTGGTTGACGACGTCAGCTCCATCAATTTGGTTCCCCGGGCGATGATTATCGACTAAATCCTGATCTTGACGGAAAACTTGATTCAAAAGTTCTTCAACATTAGGAGCTGCGGCCGCAGGTACTGCTTGTGGAAGTGGGTTGGCATTCTCTGGGCGATTGATTCTTTTGAAGAACTCCGTTTCGTCACCGATGTTTCTCTTCAAGAGTTTGGTGAACCCACTGTCCCTCACAACCTTTTCGTATTGTAGAAAGAGAATGGCAGAAATGACAAAAATTATTGTTAAAGTGAAGAAAGAAGAGAGATAAGTCTTCACAAGAGAAGTCGCTATGTTTTCCAACTTGAGTGGATCTCCCTCTACCACGAAATCACCATAAATCATATGTAGCAGAAAATTGTCATTAACCGTCTTATGACTTAGAAGCCAGATCATAAGTCGACTCGTTGCAGCCCAGAACATTGGGATTTGAAAGAAACACATGACCACTAAGAAGAAGATTGTGGCAGCGTACTTACTGTAACTCCATATTACGGACTTCAGCTTTTGCAACATAAGTGCAATTGGGACACGGTCGGGTGTATTTTCGTCATACACAGTGGTAAATTTGTATTTCTGCTGGCAGATGTCACAGGTGGCATCCTTCTTGTTCGAGTGCTTGAGCCACTCTTCTAAGCAGTCTTGGTGAATATACTTGATGGAGCCACGGCATTTACATGGATGAAACAAGGGTGCTTCTGACGTCCCCTCGCCGCGACAGATACGACAAGTATGTTCATCACGAGCATCTCCCAGCGGGCCGTTCATTTCTAACCACAACGTTATTACACTTTATTTGACTTCAGCTATGTTTGCGATGTGGCATGGCATTCGTTAATTAAAGTACAAGTTGTTGTCCGCGCTTCGGATCAACAGAGTTGTCAGAGCGCGCTAGTTTGAGAAACTGATGCGCCACTACTACTACTGTTTACTTCAATCAATGAGCACAATAAAGCAATAGCCAAAAATGATTAGAAGACAGCCTACATCCATAACTTTGACACCGGAGGATGTTTCCCACTATGACGATGAGAAATCAAAGCAGAAATCCTCAACCGTGGGCAGTTATAACCAGAACTCGGCTGGATCTCAGGGCAGCACAGTCTTTAAGAGTAAGGATGAGCGCATTGGTCTTAGAAATGCTAATGCTGGGGGAAGATAGGTGGTCGTATCTTCATTCATTGGTCAGCGCTCAGTCGGTGGTCTTATTTGCTAGGAGTACTCAATTTGCTAAAAACTGCACATCTTATATATTAAAGAGCACATGGCGGTGAAAGCAAAACACCAACGCAGTTACCAAACTTCAAACGAATGGGAGGAGTTCACCAGGAGGGTCGAAGAAGCGACTTTAGTCCTTGCAATGGTGTACTTCAGCGCATATCAGAGAAATAGCGATTGAAAATTAGCGATCACTTGAAGTAATCGGTGAACTTACTAAGCAGGGACATACTCGTGTAATATCTCACCTTTCTGTTTCCCTCTTGGATGTTGGCCAAGACAGGTTTCCCTGAGCTCTCGTTGGTGAATTGTTCGGGACCTCCAGATAACGTTATCTGAGCCGAAGCAACAAGATCATCACTCAAGTTTTCAACGTCGTCCTCGTCCTCATCATATACGGCATCACCAGCCAATACAAAGCTATTGATATTGCCGACTGTCGTGTCCGGCTCGTAGTTCTGGAAAGGACTGAACTCGCCGTAGCTCACGTTACTGAAGCTAGTGGTTGTGTCAGTCTCGGACTGATAAGCTGGATTTGCACTTGGAGACTCAAAGGCCCCGCCGTTCTCAGCCAAAATAGCAACAAGTGATTCAGTATGACTCTGTACATCGGCTGGATAGAGTACATTGTTCTCTATACCGCTAGTATCACGCTCGATCTTAAACTCTGGTATGGCCATCCAGGTTCCGTCAACAACGAACTTAAAAAGAACCTTCGTGTTGCTGGGGATCTCCACATTCGCCGTGTACTTTCCTGAGGAGCTCTGTGTCATACGAGTGGACTTGCTCCAGTCGTCGAATGACCCCGTGATATACACAGATTTGCCATATTCACGTGGCCTGTTAAGGAGGTTAGTAATGTGTCAGATAACGAGCAATCTGCAGCACGATGTGAGTATAGCACATACCATTCAAAAGTGTAAAGAGTTGACATCATACGCTGTTGGTACGCGAGCCTCTCTCTTATGTTAAAATGATTCAAATGTATTGTTGGAATTTCAGAACACCCCCTCCTTAGAAGCTGTATATTTTGAAGGAGCCAGATTAAAGATAGGGTTGAGGGAGTGCCTTAATCAATCTCAAGAGGTGAGGCTGTAAAGGGAAGGTGTGCCTAGACACGTTTTTTGTTAATAATTTACATCTAAGTTAAGCTTGAAGGCAACAGCTTAAGCTCAGATCTGCAATTCGCAAATTGTTGCTGCTGTTGCCATTATCCTTATTAAATGAGAGTAGAAGTCAGTGATCTGTCTACCCACCTTATCTCCCAAAGTAGATTGCCTGGCGTCCGCTTCAGCTACAACACAGGCCCATTGGCAAATTCAGGCGACTGATATCTTCTTAGGTCTGCTGATAGCTGACCCACTCAATGGTGCATTGTATGAGACATCATTATAAATACTCGAGCACCGTCTATGCCACTGGAGCTGCCTGCCAGGTCACCAGTCCTTAAAATTGAGACTAAGGAAGACTAGGCTCGCACTCCTAGTCCTGAAAACCAAGACTCTCAAACCTTGGGACTAGGTTTGGGAAAGTTTCGCGAACGTTCCATCATGAAAAGAAATGCAGAAATTCTATTGTTCTCACCATGACAACGCGCTTCGGAAAATTTCCGTTGATTGGTCGCATAGAACCGGTAAGCGCAGCAGTTACCCGTCAAAGATGGCAGCTGCCCATTTTGACCTAAAGAGGAAATTTTACAGATCCTGAGCTCCTCAATTTAATTAGACGCGGCTGTGCACGTCAAGTCTCAGGTTGGGGGTCTCTTTGAGGTTAAAACTCGCTGGTATTCGAAGTTCCATATATAGCTGAAGCTCAAACAGCCGGGATGATAGGGCAACAAGCGTCCGATTTAAAAGCTTTAGAGAAAATTAATAACAAGCTATCCAGTCTGAGAGCCCTAAATAGCGTCTGTAGCCCCCTCCAGGCTTTCTTGACCTCGTACCAAAAAATTGAGGTCTGGACATCTGAGGCAATATTTCTTTTTCTTTTCTTAATACGAAAAATGTAGTCGTCAACTTTAACTTTAATAATCTAGGCGTTGCGTTTACACGTCCCGCTAACTTCCGTTGGTTGTTGCTAAGGCGTCACAACACCTGGCCAGGACGAGCTCGAAATTACCAAAGACTTGCTTTTCAAAGAACTGAGATCTAGGGCTTGAAAGTGAAATCAGGCAAACAAGCTCAACTCATGAAAGTATGTTTATTTCAAACAGGCACGCTCTCAGAAGTGGGTGATCTGGCCAACTTAACAAGACCCTGGCTAGGGTTTGGCCACCAGCTAACGCATGTTCAAGCCTCTACATGTATTACATCGATGACATGTAGCCATCATCATGGAAGCCTCGATGTAGAAGATGCTCTGATTTAAACAACCCCCATTGAACTGCATTCGAGGGCAGATTATGAAGGCCACAGGCGTGTGGTATACGGACACCTAATTGGTGGCTTAACGTGGCTGCCACACATTAGTATGCGTGAGTACCGTTCAAGACTCAGGCGCAAAAAAGAGGCTCACCACCGAGAAAAAATTCCGTCACCAGCCAGGGCTGATAACGGCGCGGGAGACCTCATATGCTGATGTTTGAAACGTTTAGGTATATAGGTTACTTTGTACAAGACGAGCAGTAAAGCCTATTTATCTGATATTATGTTTGCAATGATCTACTCTGGAACCCGGTATAATACCCGAAATCAGAGATTCAGAGGTACACGAGTCTCCGCTTTTAACGAAGTGACTAAGACTGGTGAATAACCACATTCTAGTCCCGGGTTCACTACCTAGTCTGACCGCACTTATGTTGTGGAAGCCTCGAACAACGCCATGTTCACGTACTTCACTATCTCAGTATTTCATGGAAGGTCATGGAACAAACGGTTGCACTGCATGAATATCACACCCAGGGCCATGCTGGACTAGCTTACTAGCACGGAATTTTGTATAGCCCCGGCCTATCGGGGGTGACATGGTTAATACTGCGTCCCGATGGCGCACTGCGGAGCTCAAGAATGCGACCTTCAGTGCCCACAGTTATAAAGCTGTGTAGTTGTGCGGGCGTTGGAATCTAAGATCGGCGAGAGCACAATCTGGCTATCAGTTGACAGGTATTCGGAGCTGTCCATTAATGCCCTGATGCCCATAACTACTTCCTCATCACCACCTCGGCGTAACCGGCATCGAACGTGCGCTAAGCGCATTTGCGGGCGTTATGCTCTAAGTATGGGATTTGGCGCGTGTGAGAAGGGCCCAGGTCGCGTTCTCTGTTCACGTGCCTGTGGGAAGGACCAGTATCTGGAGGTGAGAAGATGCCCATCATGATGGATTTGGGGATCTACAGCAGAAACAATACACTTCTAGTAGGATTTGCCAGCCCAGAATCACTTGACACGCTTAGCCTAACTAGCTAGGCCGTTCTCTTTGACGAATGCCGGCTTGCTCTTGAGTGCCACACCCTACCCCTGAGAAACGATTACTCAATTAGGAAATCAATTGAGATTTGAAATCGCACCATATAAAACCGCGGTCTCGGGGGCCCCTATCTTGGGCGTGAACCCCGCAAAATAAGGCGGTGTAGCCAAACAAGCAGTCAATTTGAGGCTGAATTCTTTGGGGCTGGGACTTCGGCTTAGAGACACTCGGGCAGAGAACTCAGGAGAAGGTGCCCCTAATCGGACGCCTTTATCAGACAACACCTTCTGCGGCTGTGCATTATACTATAGTCTGCCATGTGTGTGTAAAATGTGAAGCTCCATTAGACCCTAGGCTCGTTTGAGGCTGAGAACTAGTCCCTTCAATTGGCCGTGGAACCAACACCTCTCTGCTGACACAACGGCTGTCGTGCCACTTGTACTAGGCGTCAGGGTAGGCATATAGTTGGGTGTTCACCAAGGCGATAATTTGAAGCCACGGGCCTGACACACTGAGGCTCAGTGAGTGACACACTCAATTCACATATACAGCCACAACAGACCAGAACACAGTTATCGTAGTGTCTGGTTTTCAGTACCGCAAATCATTTATCTGTCTTCCCACCACTTCGTGGTGCTTGGCCCTGGGCCTCGGACAGTGTACAGTGTTCGGAAATTATTAGCTGCAATCGTGAGTCCCCTGGGACTTGGGTACTGTTTTTCGCTTTCGCCAAAAGTCTCAAGGGACTCGCCCTAGGAATTGCGCCAGGGACTGAGGACTATGATAGTTTTCGATAATTTAGTAGCGTAATCATGAGTTTCACTTCATCAACGTTACAGCCCAAGTTTCACCAATCTTTGAATAGTAAGTCTGCAGGTCAAATTATCTGCATGGTGGATCGATGAGCTGGAGTCTCTAAGGTCCCTTGGGCACAAGTTTCCCTGCGCCGTTTCTACGGACGAAAGCAGAGCAGAATTACAGAGCTTTAGACAGATGTCGCTGTTGCAAAAAACTGAGTCATTGTGCCCTCGCTAGTCAGTGGTTCCCCTAGCCCTCCATGAAGTGTTGCATTTGGTCGGCTGATTGTAGTCAATGACCCTTTTAGTCATCGCGTGCATCAGTGAGGAACCTCTCAAGATTCTCATGGCGATGAGGCACCGCCAGCACTTTTCATCTGACATTCATAATAGAAGCCATCTCCCTAGAGTAAGCCTAGGTAATTGAAATGAGGTGACTGGCTGTCAACGGTTATTGCATCGACTTGCAGATCGGCCTCTGGACCCTCTTTAAATCTATAGCAGTAAGCATAGCGCCAAAAAACGCTTCGGAAATGATGATTGCAGTCTTGAATTTCACATTGTCGCCTCTTACGACACCCTCAGACATTGCATTGAGGAGATTAATCACTCGATTATAGCATTGCGATGGGAAACCACCCTCCATTCAGAGCTGTAGCCTATTGACCAAACAACCTCTCACCCCGAGGCTCTACGTCTTCACTATATGTGGCAGGCATGGCAGATTGCCATCGATTCTTCTCAGCGTGCTTGGGCCAATCTTTTCGTGATGTATAGTGAGAGTCGGAAGTACCAACTGTTTTAGGTATGAAGCATATAGTGCTAGGGGCAACCGCCCTGAGCACGGCCATAGTGCTACCATGTTCGGAGGCAGGGTTTTAAGGCATTTAAAGCTATCCATAGACCATATACTTATCATCTGTAATTTTCAAATAATGGTAATTGAATAATCAGACTACTTTCAACACATATTATTCAAACTTTAGAGGAACCAAGCGATGGTGATCTCATGGCGAGCCCATAGCGTGCTCCATCTGTTGGCCTCTCAGAGTCATTGCAAAGTATTCCTACACGCAGAAGGGCTAGAAAGCTTGAGACCGTGTTTCCTAGGTGAGCCTGGTCAGCGCTTGTTTGGGATCAAAAGTAGAATATTGCCGATGTGCCTCCCATAGCCTCATCAGTGTCTACTGGGCAGGGGTACCCAGGACATAAAGCTGCAAGAAAATAGTACTCCCATGGCAATCCAGCTTCAATTGATTTTCTCACACATTCAATTTATATATATATGTATACATGATAAAGTATAAGCGCAGCAGATTTGGTCTTTTATCTTCACCGATTGTGTTACCCCAAAATCTAGCGCCAAAGGTGTAGGTAAAGCTGATTCGAAAGCCTCAGTCCACTGGGAGACTACCTGGGTCTCGCACAAGAGCGCCAGGAGAAACTTAGACCCTCGGTAGTCAATCGAGTCCCTGTTTGTCGGCGCGAAAAAAAATCTAGTCTAGTCTCGAGTTTAACCCTTTTGGGTAATGAGAGGACAAACGGGCTGCAGATCTAGGCTTGAAGGAAGCGCCTAGCTTAACAAACTCTTCAAGGACTCATTGCTTGTGTGTATAATGGGGTGGCATTTGTGATCGAGCACTGTACGTCGGTCGGCGACATCGATATGTTAAAGGCTACAAGACAAACAATCACCATATTGGTGGTTCACTTCGGAGCAGCGGTGCGCATCGTCCCATACAGCCTGAATTTTTCTTTCGCCTTCGATCTTGATACGTCCTGGTAACAATGCAATTATGGTACATCCATGGCTATCTGTACGACTTGCTCCCATATTACCAGGGTGGTGCGACATACAAAATTGCACGGCGGAGGTCCGATCGCTGAATACCTCCGGGCGATTTATAGAGAGCTGCTTATCATCTGAGCTCGATTGGGGAGAATTCCCACCGCTTTCGGCCACCTTCCCGGATCCGCGCGCTGGTAATTTGCCCATCCGTCACGCAAAATGCTGGAGACTTATTCACTAGCAGTAATGCTGTACTGTCCCAGTATTAACGGAGTTCGTAGAATAGAGCACTTGGACTGCTCACCTCTCAGCGATATAGCCCAGTATGCCCTAGAGAAATGATAGCCGTTTAATCCCGAAATCCTGAACGCCTCATGCTTAGGCTCGCCATGTGCCAATTGCAATTGGTGTGTCCACACATTTCTGCCCGTTGGTTTTGGTTGCCTGGGGTAGTCTGAGAGTTTCCACTGTACTGTACACCTCACTATGAGCGACCGTTGCCCTTGCCCCGAAGCAGTAAGCAGCCATAATTATGGATTAGAGGGGTTTCTGCAGATTTTCCCATAGATCTGATCCTAGAAAAGGCTCACAGGTTAACAGAAGACCATTAACCTCTGAGCCTCACGAACTGACTCGACTATTTGGCTGCGCGATACAGTTTCAAGGTGTACACCTGATATATGCTGAAGCCCTGGCTAGTCCGCTTGGCACTTGGGTAGAAGATGGGTGTGGCCATCGATCCGAAAATATGTTAAACGGCTGCTGTCTAATAGTTACCAGCTATCCAAATTGTGGCTAAGAGCACCTCACTGATATCAGAAGCCCAGACCAAAGACCTATTATGCTTTTACTGTGTAAGCAAACCCTAGGCGAGTCCCTGGACTAGAGACTCGCTCGCGCAGCTCCTCAGGTTTACGCCAAAAGTCCAAGGGACAGGAAAACGCCAAACTTACGCGTCGGACTTTTTGGGGCTGGGGGATTTGCCCGTGCCGAGGTCAAAGATGGATGTTAATATGAGTGGAGCTACATTGATGTATGATCACTACGTTTGTCTAGTGTCGGATAATCAGGTGGCGCTTCAATAGTTCATGTTTCCTCAAATTTATGACTATACTCAAACTTTAAGCGCAGTTCTACGAAGATTCCAATTCCGTCCGTCTTTCAGTCGGATAACGCGATTGCCAGCTTGAAGACTTGACGTATGCAATTAATTTTTTCTATGCAGGAGAAATAATTGCGAAGAGCTGATGAGCTTGATATTATTTCTTGGATAGCACAATAAAAGTGCATACGAGGCTATGGAATTAGATGCCACAACTCCTTGAGGACCCCATTTTCTTATTTAAATTAGCCCATTCAAAAGTCTCACGGAAACTTTTCCTCAGATCCGCCAGTCCCCTCTAGACCCCAGCCTCGTCTGGCGCGTACCTATCCCACTAGGCTCTAAACATTCACAAGAAAAGAGGCCCCTGTGATAGAAGGTTTTCGGCATCAAACACCAACACCACTTGTGTTGAATTCCAACTGCTGCGCTCATGATGGTAAAAGCTCTGAACTTTAGGTCTTGCAAATCATGGATTAGACACGTACACCTGTTGCCCTATACTACGAGTGTCGTGAATAGCCCGTCTGGAGGTATGCCAGGGGTGCAAAGCAATGGGGGCTCCGCGGATCTCGTGTGCCTATCCTAGGAAATGGAAACCAACACGAGCCAGAACACCGTACCGTTTCCTTGGAGGGAAGGTGGTGTGAATGTCAATTTGAAGCTAGCGCTGACATATTAGATGTTTGGCAGAACACCCTGGTATAATCGAGGTAGCTCAAGTAGAAAGTAGCCCTTTGGTAGCTATCGAAAGCTATCAGTGATTAAATAGCCAAGAGTAAGGTGAAAATCCCTGCTGATCGCAGTGAAGCCGCCCTCATTCACAGACAAAGATAGCATGTCATATAGAGCGCTAGTCTCCGGCGCAATATTGAGAGTCGCAGTGACGAAACTGGGGCCAGGGACACAGCATGCCGGATCCAAGATGGCGCGAAGTCCAGGGAGGAAGCTGAGGCACCCCAAAGGGGTCACAGTTGTAGCAAGCTTCACAATGTGATTTCATTTATGTCTTACATCAGTGGCCAGTTGACTAATTTGTTCATTTCATTGGAATAGCCGTGCCTACAAGTCTATTATTGGCGCAAACCTTGTACAAATATTCAACTCTGATTCCGATCCTCAATCACTCGCGCTCCACACCCCCTCCTCCATTTACATTCGTTCAGGCTGAATGTGTGAAATGACACGAGCCTGATAGCGGAGTCACGATAGTGGGACTGAGCTTGGAAGGTACGTGTGCGTATCTAGGGAAAAGGTTATTGAGAACTCATAGATATCAGCTACTCTCTTTGAAGGTCCTAGCGTAGTGGTAAGGAGCCGTCGGTGCAAATGGCAAGAAAATGCGCCATCCCAGACCTTCACCTTGCGTCAGAGATCAAGTCCCGAGTCCCTGATTTGCGGCATCAGTATCTAGACCCTAGGTGACCCAGGCTCGCGAGACTTGCGAGACCCCAGACTTGCCCAAAATCAAGGACCTGGGCTGACCCGCAGCTTCATGCGTGGGATATTCAGGCAGCTGGCCACAGCTTGCAGACATGTGCGTCTGCTGAAAAGGAGAGGGTTAAAAAAGTGGACGGTTCGCCAAAGCTATATAACCTCTGAGCTTCCCACCATCGTAAGTTCCTCTGAGTTCCAAAAGACCGACGTCGACATTGTCTCCCCACCTCCACCTGTCAATTGTTCCTGCCCTTGTGCAAGTCAGGTGTTGTTTGTCTCCATCATATTCTCAACATCTTCGTACTTCCCTTCCTCTCACCACGATCCTGTCCTTTACGCCTAGGCTACTATTCAGTTATTAGTCTAACACTACTCTCCTTTGGCCAAACTATCAAAAGGACGCAGACACACCACTTCTCAAAAGCATCGTCTTCATCTGCACATAGCACAACATTGAAGAACCCATTAATTTGCTGGTCTTCTACATCTGATTCCCTTGCATTTTGCTCACGACTCCACCAATAGTAACACATAACACAACATCATGGACCAGCTCACACCAATGGTTCTCAAGCGTAGAACACAGGCTCGCTTACTTGCTGCTGACCCAAACCTGAGGGACATGGAACAAAGAGCGCACACTGAGTGCGTCAATACTTATTCCCTGGACATCTTCAACCACTTGATTGAGCTCCAGGAGAACACTCGAATGGCCCCAGAGCTTATTCAATCGCAGCCTCAGATTACTGTTGCTATGAGACCAGTTCTTTTTGATTTCCTCATGGATGTTCACAGCAGACTCAAACTCAGCTCCGCCTCCTTCTTCTTGGCTATCAACATTGTGGACCGCTACTGCTCCCTCAGAATTGTTAGAAAGGATCACTTCCAGCTTCTGGGATTGTCTGCTCTTTGGCTTGCCACTAAGTTCATTGAGCCAAAGCACAAAATTCCTTCATTAGACTTCCTCAGAGCTACATGCTGCCATTGCTATTCTAAGCAGCTATTCCTCGAGATGGAATGCCATATCCTCAAGTCTCTCAATTGGGAGGTGGATGCACCAACACACGACTCCTTAATTGACCTCGTGTTAAAAGAGCAGACTCAGGAATGTCAACAGCCAGAGGCTGTGAAATACATATCCAACTACATTTGCCAGTTGATGCAATTCCACCACAAGTGCACATTTAACTATTCTATCTCACAGATTGCAATGGCCTCAGTGATACTTGCTTCAAATGCTCTGACACTCGCCAACGAGAACATCTATGTTCAGCCTTCTGCTAGCTCAACACAGCTGGCCCGCCTTCTCCAGCTGATGCTCACCATCTTCAGAGAGACACAGGTGCCAAACTCCATCAAGAACAGGTTTTTCCAGAAGAGCGACGACATCAAGTCCAACGTACAGTTATGCTACCTCTATGGGTACTCTGACGAGGCATCTCGCCAGGCTAGCTCGTACTACCCTTCAACGCCACTTTACACGTACTACGGCACTTCTCCGATGACTTCAAGACAGTCATCGACCTCATCTTCGTCTGCTGCCACTGACTCCGACGTGTTCTCTCGTGGGTCCACATCTACCCTCAATACACCTCCTTCGAGTTGTGGGGCGTCACCGGTGAACCACGCAAAGACACCGGGTGATCGTGTTCCATTACAGGCATTGAAGGTTCATGCTCCTCAGCCAATGCACAGAATTCATCCTAGCGTTCCTCCACACGTGATGATGAACAACACATTCGATGTATTGGAGAGAAAGCGCTCTTTCGGTGCGTGATTGATGCTTAGGCAGGCCCTAACATGGCTCTTGGGTTTTTTCTTCTTGTTTTTGTCAATATTTTTCTCGGTTGTTTATTACTTTGATCATTGTTACGCTTTTACGTTGTTTGTTGGCTTTTATTTTGTTCCAATTGTTTTGTTTTTACGTTGTTGTTCGGCTGGTTTGATTCACTAAGTGTTCTCTCTCTGAGATCTGTTAAGAGTTTACATACACTACACACCAATGAGAACCATCTGGAATGGTCGGTGTTCACATTTTCTTGTCTAGATAGCACCTGAAGAGACATTAGAGATTAGAGGTACTTGCATTGTAGTTGTCTTCACTTGGGCCTCGTACTCGGCAATTCCAACTTCAAACGACCGTCTATTGTTCCACATCAGCTGCAGCCCTAGTCTAACATCGTGCCATGGAGGCTGCGGCAAGCTAGAGCTTTAGCCCACATTTGCTGCCTTACGCCTTGTGTCCTTAGCCTGTTGAGCATCGCCTCGGCCCGGGACTAATATCAAAAGCGCACGTATCCTATTAACAAGAGATCTGATTTTGCCGCAAGGAGCTGAGACCTTGAGATCGTAGCTGCCAACTACCAGCACAGTAGATTCCATTGTATTTGTACACAATATGCGTACCAACTCTAAGTTACTAAACGTACTATAAAGCAAAGTACGTCGGGCTATATTCCGTTATTAGTGGCCGTTTCTCAGATCGGTGGGTAGCAAAGCATACCAGGTCATCGATTGAAACGGTGGCACTTTACCACGTTGTACGCAATGGCGCCTGATTACATTGGCCGAGATCTTTCATCAAACTCAAGAGAGCCTTTATCAATAGGTTACACGGGCTGAAACCTCAGGCCACTTTGTGTCAGCTTGCCTGTCAGAAAGGTGTGACATTGTTGGGAACACCTGGTCTGATTCACTAGAGTCATTCTTATGCTCATCGCCTTATTGTCTAAAAGGGAATGCGCAGTGCTATATTCCTTCCAAATGCGGCAATGCTACGTATCGCGGGGATTGAGTCCACTTCCGGCTTAACTCCACGCACCGATGATTGCAATAAAGAAGCAGAGGCAACTTAGGATTTCTTCGGCTAACAAAAGGAAAGCTAGTAACCACCGCGCCAAATTCATACACCCCGCCATGAACCTTCAAGGTCTCCGCAGTTGCGTAAGCTCTAGGTTCTATGTACCAAGGATCGACCAGGGACAAAGATTTGAACACGACACTACAGGCTCGAATGAAGCCATATGGGTTGACGTCTCCGAGATACAATTTTACAACTTATGGTCTATCTCAAGGGCAAAATCTATTTGCCAGCTTTGCAAAATGGGCTTCATAATGTCATGTTCTATCTGGCGTTACGGGATGTTAGCACTGAAAACAGCCCGCGCGCTAGGATCCCGGATTAGCTCATGGTGACCTTGACCAAACCATTCAGTCAAATGCCGTGCCCGTGGTTTTTGGGGAAATTCAGAGTTTCTCGTGTACTGGATCAAATCAGTGGCCCACTACTGCACCCCCCCCCCCCCATAAGGAAGGGATGTCCCTTCATCACCACTGCCTTGACAATTGTGTCAATGGCAGATCACTGCCGTACAAGAGGAGACCTGGGCACGCTGTCGCCATGATGAAGATCATTAATCAATCAACAGCTTGGCGTGGAAAAATTGCCTCCTGCCCAGATAGTGAGTGAGTAATGATAGTCAGGGGGCACTATTGGGCTAATGAGCCGCTGATCTTTTGCGTGTGTCAAACACCTCTGCTGGCCAGTAGAGGTGTGAAATTAGGGTTGTCTGGCCACGCTCGGCCAATCCCGTAATTAGTCCCTCAGCCATAGATATCGTATCGCCGTAAACAGTGAAGCTCATAATAAGCTATCGAGTGGTTTCCACGCCGCTTAGGGTTAAAGTTCAATAGAGTTGGTTCAACGGGCCCGGCTTAAATCGCCCCGTTTTCCAGTCTCTCCTCAGTAGTCCAAAGTCCAGTCCCATAGTTAGGCCCACTGTCAAAAACCATCTCTGACCCCGCTATGCTTATGCCAATGTAAAAGTCTCCGGCCGCTAATAGCCCTCATTTTTCGATCTAGTCCTGGTGTTTCATCTTTGGGCCCTGGTACAGTGAAGGCTTCGTCTGTACTGCTCACTAAAGATCGCCTTATTAACAAGGGGTCGTGGACACTGGGGACTAGGCGCTGACCGTTAGGGGTACGCGGGGCCAGGGGTCAAATCTAATCCACCTGCCGGCGGCACCAAACACGTTATTATTATGGCCAATGTCCACACTGTTACGGTCTATAGGCACACCTCCAGATGGAAAGGCTATTGTATCCATGGCTGTGTATTATAGTATCATGCTAGTCATTTATGGCCCACAAGTGGCGCGCTTCCTCTCAGCCGTGCAGACAGCTAAATATATCGTCATAGGTGCCCATTGGCGCACATACTCGATCCTCCTATCCCCCCGGCTCGAGAGAGAATGTTCACTCTACCTATAGCAGCATATCTTGAGATCTCCGTTTTCGGCCTTATCCGTCCGCCATGCGGGATTGTCCTTAAATAAACAAGGTTGCTACTTGACTGCGCCAGCCAGTGGACGAAATTTCCAGTTCCATCCTGGATGCGCCTCGCATCTCGCACCCCCTATAGAAATCTCTTGTCCTAGACTTTCGAAATCTAGTGTAGATCAAAGTGATCCCCCAGGCGTGCGCTTACCGGTAGTCGCCAGGGCGACGGGATTCCGAAAGTCTTGCGCCAACTCTAAATCCTGGGGCTAGAGGACTAGTCTCGGTCTCGTCTTCTCAGTTCGGGACTAGGCCCTATCTCCTTCGCGCTTGCCCTAGCCGCCAGGGTTACAGTCTTGGACTAAGCTTGAAAAATTAGAATGGCCCGACTTGGGTAAAGTTGACAGTTAATTAAATCGGGCTGCGCTCCAGCTCAAAAGAAACAATAATCTGAGGTGTGACCTCTTAGAATTCAATACAATCTGGTGATAAGCGGCCTCTACTCGGGCTCTGAGAAGTATGCCAAAAAGTAAGATAGAGCGAGATGGGTCCGATGAATTTACGAAGCAGGCTAAGACACATAATAACGAGTATGATGGGTACTATCCTGATGCCGCCACATTAGAGGTTATTGATTTGACCGAGACCAATGCTGAGGACTTCTACAAGAGATTCGTTTCGCTGAGAAAGCCGGTAATCGTGCAAGGTGTGATACCAGAGATGGACCTCAAAGCTTTCCAGCCGGATAAGATTGTGTCAAAGCTTCATGATGACACACAGACATTGTTGGTCGAAAAGAAGCACAAGGGTGGATTTGGATCTGGCACAGAGAGAGTAAAGATGTCATTCGGCGATTTTATGAAGAAGCTGGAGATGGAAGGAGATAACTACTATCTAACGACACAGTACGTGGAGGACGATCCTGAAGAGATTAACAAGACCCTACAAGGTCTTCAAGATGACCTAGAGGGTGACGAAGCAGAGGAAGACAGAGATATCAATGCCTCTCAAGGTGATGATTTTAGCGAGGATGATGAGCAGGATGTTGACGGAAGCACAACGCCCGATGAGGCACCTCCAGGTTTTGTTCATGAGCCTTTCTCCGACACAGACTCCATTGATTTCAATGATACCCACGACGACTTCGATGACATGGAAGATAACGAATTGGACAATGACGAAGCAGATATAATTCCAACAGATCTTCCTGGCGACCCTTTGACTACGTCTGAAGCTGAGCGTCGTGTGCATGAATTTGTGCAGAAGCCGTTAACCCAGCTTGTTGGCTCGGAAGATCTCATACTCCAGCCTGAGATCATGAGCAAGCTTGTCCTTCAACAAATCAATCTCTGGATTGGCAAAGCACAAGCTGACTCGGAGAGCAACTTCAGTATCAATGAAAACGAGGCAGATTATGGCCTGGGACGTCGTGTCTTTGGTGGTGGAATTTCCTCGGGTCTTCACCATGACCACGCGGACAATCTATACATACCAATTTCAGGATCCAAGAGATTCACGATATTCGCCCCGAGCGAGGCTGATAAGATGTACACAGTGGGAGCCATCAACAAAGTCTTTCAAAGCGGTATAATTGATTACAAGAATAATGACTCGGCTCCAGGGTGGAGGGCCCTGAGAGGAGATAGCGCTATCATCACAGAGGTTGCTAAATGGAGGCTTGACAATGATACCGAACTTCCGCCAAAAGAGAGGGAACAACTGATCAATCTAATAGAAGATGAAGAGTATGCTATAGAAGACTTCGAAAAGAAGGTGATCGACTCCGCCGGGGTGAAGAAAGACCCTCCCTCTTTCTCGAGAGTTCCAGCTGCCGTGCTCCATCTCGATAAGATTGACGATGAGCCCGTGCGCTCCACATTGGAGGAGCTATGCCATAAGAAGTGGCCCAAGTTTTTCACAGCTAAACCGATGACTGCATCAATCAAGCCGGGCCAGATGCTGTTCCTTCCAGCTGGTTGGTTTCACGAAGTGACGTCTTTCGGTAGCAGTGATAGCACAAACGCTGATAACATTCACATAGCCATGAACTACTGGTACTCACCACCTAACGACACGAAAAATGTTTATTCCGACTCATATTGGCCTGAGGACTTCGAGCGTACACTCGAGTCCTGCAAGAATTTCAGATAGCCGTATCTGGTGATATAATTAATGCGCATTCTTTCACCGCCTTGAGACCTCCGTTTGTAGGCACCCCAGCCCCAAAGGCGTTTGCGAGAGATGTGGCACCAAACACCCAGACACCGCTGCCCTATCAGGAGCGCGCAAGCCCTATGGTGACTGTTGCCGTTCGCGGAGATCCATTAAGCTGCGAAAATATCAGACCGCTGCGAGTTTTGTAGGCGCTTTAGGCGTACTTCTTAGACCGCCATTCGCTTCGCGAAAGCTCCGAAAGCGACTCTTTTTGCGACATGACTCACGACGAAGAGTGGAAAGATCAGGTGCGATGCCCGATCAGGGGTTAGGGCGCTGATTGTCTGTATGTATGCACTCTCTGCACAAGTTTCGCAGTAATGTGTCTGATTGTTCTACGATGTTCCATGGGGTAAAATCGTACATATTTCACCTAGACACTGAAAGTCAGTATAAGTAGAAAGGCTCTAGTGAGAATGCTGAGATACAAGCTCAAAGCTCGTGGTGTGCCCCATCATAACTGCATTAGCCCTACTATTTGCATTATACTTCTAAAACGTAAATGTTGCTAATTGCACTCTACCATTCGGCGCGATTGGCCCATTCCCGCTGCCTTATCAGTCCGATAAAGTAACACAGTTGGCGCAAAATGGGTGATTGGCTGGAACCGATATAAATTATTCTATTAATGGAGCATGGAATAGAAATGTTGCCCTAGAGGGACATCAGTTATCATATCCGAAGATTACATGAGCTCACTGGTCTATTCTTACCTGGTAATAGCCAATTACACCGCCCCAACAGCTTATCTGTTGACACATAATGCCCTCCCGCGAAGCTAGCTTTTACCCAAAGCAGGGTATTGGCGAAACGATCGCTACGATCAGATGACCAAGCCATAAATTAGAATCAAATGCGCTTGAAGTGGCTAGAGAACTCGGCCAGCAGGTAGTGCGAGTATATCCAAATCATACTGCTCAAAATTCTATACTGAAACCCTAGTCTAATCAAGAGCTATTGCAGTCAATACTTTACTAGCAGCCCGTGGCCTTACCAGGAATGCGGCACCAACCGTGTCTTTTTCGCACGCAAATTACGCCAAATTTTGCGCCAGACAAAAAAAAGCGACGCAACAACTCGCACCAGCTTTTTTCACAATTTCTCTCCTTTTTAACAAATATAACTCCCTGCTGAAAAGTAAAGGAAAACTAACCCGCTCGCTCCGAAAGGAACCGCTCCCCAAATACCTAAACCAAACGATCCTCAGATCTCAGGTAAAGATGTAAGCATTTCCTCCACCGCACACTATTCACAGCTCGTTTTACACCTCAATATTCCACTCTGTTGTCTGCCATTCTGTACGGCTTGTTGACATTTTGTTTGCCCCATACTTTGACACATAGGCTGGCGCGCACCTAGTATGAAGGGAGAAGGTTACCATGGCACCCGTAAAACAAGCTCATAACGATGCAAAAAGGCCTTACACACGGACACTAACATACCTTACAGTGAACAAAAGAGCTTTCAAACTCTCTCGTACCGTCTACTGCCTCTGTATCTCTGGTTGTCTTTATTGACGCTACAATCTGTCTTTTGTATTGCGTGTTTGAACAACCTGTTCTCCTTTTTGGGACTCTCCATAAGACTAGTTGAGCTAGCTGCTTCTACTGCATCCACTTGTGAGGAGACATTTGTGCTACCCCGTTGTTGCTACATTTGTTGATCAAGCGTGTTGCTTTGCAAAACTTTTCACTAGTACCGAAAGTTAGATCCCATCAAGACTTATCTTTGCTGCTCTGTTGATATAACTGAAGATTTTAACTAATCCTTTGGTTGTTGATCCTATCCCATTTGTACCTTTGTTCCCTGCTACCTATTAACGTTACTACTACAACCATGGCTTTGGCTAACAGACGTCCTGTGGCCTTGCCTGTTGCTGATGCTGCCTCTTCCTCACCTTCCTTCAAGCCTCGCCGTTTGAGTCTCAATGCTGAGTATTCAATCACCAAGGCCAACAAGAAATCTCCTACCACAATCAAGGAGATGACACCGGAAGGCTCTTCGGGCTCGAGCCCAGAGGAATTGGAGGCCTCTCCAACAAGCTCTATCGCCACTTCAGTGACATCCCTATCCATTGCTCCAAATGCTGCTGCGTCGCTTCCATCGAAACCTTCTAAAGAGAAGGTCAAAGGTGACAAGAAGAAGGACAAGCAGTCCACAAAACAGCCTACTGCTACTGGTATCTCAACCACGATCCCAGTTACCGGTGAAAGACCGAAGCCTGAGGAACACAAGTCTCTTGATGACAACGTGCTGTTCAATATCTTCGAGATCCTGTTTGACCATGACCCTGAAGGAAAGGGTATGACCGTCAAACAGATTTGTGACATCCTAGTCGAGAGACACCCGGACGTTGCAAACTTGTCCTCGAAGACATCGAACTTGGTGTCTGCTAAGCTCAATGCCTACGTGAAGCGTATTGAAAAGGGTGAAAAATCTCTTATCTATGCCTTGTCTCGTGAATGGGCTGACGCTTCTCCAAAGAGAATGGTTTACGTCTACCGTGGTTTACTCGCACCAGACTTCTATATCCATGCCCTGGCTGCTATCGAGTCCCAAAAGGCTGAGATGGCCAGCGTCTCCCCAACACCTGATGACAAGAACAAGAACTTCTTCGACTCATTGAAGGACAAGAACTCCCCAATGTTTGGCCCAGGCGGCTCTGAGATGAAGAGACGTGCTACTGCCTTTGACCTTGGCATCAACAAGAACACTTTTGCTGATATGCAATTAGACTTGACGCTGCCACAGATCACCATTCCATACGCTGCTGCTCCCGTCACTGCTTCTTTGGGTATCACTGCTGCTCTGAAGTCCACTACGGCTGTTGCTTCAACGACAACTCCGCAAAAGGACTCCTCTAAGGACACCGCTATCTCAGAGTACGACCTTGAGGACTTGGATCAGTTCGACCAGGATGACTATGATTCAGACATCAAAGTCACCATGCGCAACAACAAGAGATCCAAGTCGATGTCCTACCTCCAGTCCAAGAAGGTGCGTACGACTGTCGCTGCTGCTGCCCCAAGATTGTGCACTGTGAAGCCAAACCGCAATGCTTCAGACGCTGCTGCCTCTGCTGCCGCTGCCGCTGCTCTTCACGCTGCTGCCCTTGAGGGCGTCTCCCCATCGGGAAGCATCTCTGGCAGAAGTGCAAGACACTCAGTCTCCTCGGAAGCTGTGTCTGCTAAGTGGCTAAAGGCTGTCAGAGGAGGTTTCTTGACTCAGGAAATTAAGGCTCCAGAGAGCATCTCCTGGGAGGACCTTGATACCTTCTTCGCTTGATTGTTCACATTCTCTCGCTTATTCTGCTATCTCGACTTCACTTCCATCCACCTCGTGTACATTTCCATTCACACTTTGCCTCGTCTATTTGTTACCTGCTTTCCTTGTTGTGTTTTTCCTTATCTTTGGTTGTTTTATTTATTACACATGTATCACACTTGTTGTCAATTCCGTTCCCAATCTGCCACCTCCCCATTATCCATCACACACTCTCGGGCTGACGAAGATCAGATCCATGCTGAGACTTCAATTCTTCCTCTTCTCTTCCATATTGTGCATTACTAGAAACTACTCTACCTTACTACACTGCTCTTTTTTGGTCTGACTTCTCTCTTATACAATTTCCATCATCGCCATATGGGTGTACATGCTAGATATAGTGTGTCCCAATGGCTGTGTTAATGACTCATGATATATGATTGCCCAACTCACTTGTAGATATAAAATCAGTTACATTTGGTGGGGTCCGATGACGATTAAAGTATGATCGGAAGCATGGATCCGAGTTCCTGGACAGGGCCTGTATCGGCGAAATGAAGAAAGTCGCCGGATGGAGTCATTATTGAGCCAAAAACGCCTAACTTTGACACAAGGCTTGAAAGCTCTATCAGGTATACTATGTCGGAATTTAACACGAATTGGAGAACTGAAAGCCCCAAATCAGAGCTCAACATCAATTTCAAATTTGAGACTTTCTATTGGATGCTCTCGCTAACATCCGCAATGCACGGTACGCGCAACACCGCATCATGAAAAAAGTACGTGACACCAATGAGCCATAAATTAAAGAATTGGAAACTTTCCACCTCAGTGTTCCTTGGTGAACTGACCGACTTATTAAAGATACTACAAATGTCATTACGAGTACCTGTGAGATACACGCGAAGTGCCTCGCTCGGGGCCTCCAAGGCTGCCAGAGGCCTTGGTCTTCAGAGAAGATCTGTCTCATCACTCATCAACAGCACACAGAATAAATCATATACATACAGAAGGCTCTCCAATGGCTCATACAAGAGTGTCAGGCAATTCAGTGCATCCCGTTATTCTCTTTTGTCCACGGAGGTCTCATTCGAAGAGCTTGACGCTGAGGTCAAGGAGATGCTGACTGAAGAGAGAGCAGCCGATAAGGTTGATGTTTGTATTGTTGGTGGTGGTCCAGCCGGCCTTGCTACCGCTATCAAAATTAAACAACTAGAACTTGAGAATGAAGGCAGCCGTGAAATACGTGTTGTTGTGCTCGAGAAGGCCCCAGACATGGGCTCTCACATCGTTTCTGGTGCTGTTCTCGAGCCAAGAGCTCTAAGAGAGCTCTTTCCAGACAGCGAGTACTACGACGAGAATGGAGAAGGTATTCCGCTACCTCCAGAGCTTGTCACGCTGGTTGAAGAGGAGCATCTCAAATACTTGATGGGTGACACCGTTCTCCCAGTGCCAGAGCCTCCTCAAATGCTAAACAAAGGCAAGAACTACATCGTTTCGCTATCGGAGGTGGTCAAGCACCTCTCTGAGAAAGCTGAAGAACTCGGTGTCGAAATTTATCCGTCCACTGCAGTCTCCGAAATCGTTTATGACTCTGAAGGTGCTGTTAAGGGAGTCGCTACCAAAGACATGGGTATTGGAAAAGACGGTGTTCCTAAGGACTCTTTCGAACGTGGTATGGAGTTCCACGCCAGAGTCACCGTCTTCGCTGAGGGATGTCACGGCTCGCTCTCGAAAGAGGTCATCAACAAATTCAAGCTCAGGGAAGGCAGATCTCCACAGACGTACGGCCTTGGTATCAAGGAAGTTTGGGAAGTTGACCCTGCTAAGTTCAAAAAGGGCTATATTGCGCACACACTGGGGTACCCGTTGTCCTATGACACTTACGGCGGTGGCTTCATTTACCACTTTGGTGATGGACTTGTCGCTGTCGGTCTTGTTGTTGGTCTTGATTACCAAAACCCATGGCTTTCTCCATACCAGGAGTTCCAGCGTATGAAGCACCACCATTTCTACAAGGACACTTTGGAAGGTGGTAAGTGCATTTCGTACGCAGCTAGAGCTCTTAATGAGGGTGGTTATCAGTCTGTGCCAAAGCTCAACTTCCCAGGTGGTGTGCTGGTTGGTGCCTCCGCCGGTTTCATGAACGTTCCAAAGGTTAAGGGAACCCACACGGCAATGAAGACCGGTATGCTTGCAGCTGAATGTATCTACGAGAAGGTTAGCAAAATGGAGAATATCATGACTGAGGAGGACGAGGAGTACGACCCTGAGTTACACGAAGTTGAAGAACCATCTATCGACTTGGAATCATACGAAAAGGCTTACAAGACATCATGGGTTCACGACGAGTTGTTCGAAGTTCGTAACATCAGACCTTCCTTCGGCACCGGTATTGGATTCCTCGCTGGAGCCGCCTACTCTGGTGTGGACTCTTTGCTTCTTAAGGGCCAAGTCGCTTGGACTTTCAAGCATCACCACACAGATGCTCAGGCTACAAGATCTGCTGACGAGTTTGAGAAGATTGAGTACCCTAAGCCTGACGGTAAGATCTCCTTCGACATCCTGACGTCTGTTTCTAGAACGGGTACTTACCACGATGAGGACGAGAGAAGTCATCTTAGAGTCCCAGAACAGGACATGGAGAAACACACAGACATCTCGTGGCCTAAATACAAGGGCGTTGAGAACAGGTTCTGTCCAGCCGGAGTTTACGAGTACGTGGAAGATGAGACTTCGAAGCACGGTGTCAAGTTCCAGATTAACGCACAGAACTGTATTCACTGCAAAACATGTGACATCAAAGTGCCGACTCAGGACATCAACTGGACCGTTCCAGAAGGTGGTGATGGACCAAAGTACTCGATGACCTGAGGTTTCTACTGAGAGACAGTGTCCGTGATATTTATTAGCCAAGAGCATAATAGAGAATATATTCCTAAGTAACCCAAACGTGTAGCACCTTGTCTCCGACAAGCTTCATCATATCCTTAACCATTACCCAGTCTTCCTCGCTGTCAATGACAATGAAGTCGCCGTCTTCGTCCTGGTATTTCACCTTACCCTTCATCTGACCTCCGCATTGTTTAATCTTCTTGTCGATCTTCTCCAAGAACTCGTCCACTTGAAGATCGAGCGAGATCATCATCGTGAAGAGATCCTGCTCGTACATAAGCCTAACAATGATAGAGTTCGTAGGCAAGTTACCCTTATAGGAATCGGAGATGGATCTCTTGGTCTGGATTGAATCTTGGGTGGCTCTTCTCGAAGTCGAAGGAGGCTGAACCTCTGATCTTTGACGAGAGTGTCCAGGTGTTGAAGCGCTGTATGATGTCGGCATAGTTGACTCGGAAACGGTACGGCCAATGTAAGATGATCTTCTTGATGAGCCAGCAATGGAGATACCGTTGCTAATTCTGTCATTTACTGTCATCTGGGCCATGCTTTGGGCAGTTGAGGCGTACTCGTCTTGAAGGTTGGTTACCAGCTTGCGAATACAAGCTTCCCAATTGCTTCTGGTCTCTTCGTTCTTGAATCTCATGAGGAAACTTCCCGTGTCCTTGATGCCAGACCAGGAAATGTTCAGTTGATGCGGTGTAATGCTGTTGATATTGTAGATGTTTGCGATGGAGATTCTTCCCTTGAGTTCAAATCCCAGCACCTCCTGAGGTGAAGCCAAGCTGGTGGTGGACTTTTTCTTAAGTCCAATTGAAGACTTCTTCTGCTGTGGGAGGAGCTCTTTGAAGAAAATGATGATGTTTTCGAACAGATATACCTGAAATTCTCTCTCATCAGAGTTCTTTGAGTTATCATTTACAACGACCTTGTCAAAGAAGAGCAGCTCGCCAAAACTGTGAACGTCATAACCCTTCCAGTCTACCACTTTGTCGAAAAGCTTCTTCAAAACCTCCACATTTTCAACTCTTCGCTGGTTTTCGTTGATGTCATTAGCGATCTTTTTAGAGATGTCAAGTGCAAACAGCAGCTCATTGTAATTCGGTGATTGTTGCTCTGAATATTTCACCATCTCTTTCAGCAGCAATGGGTATTTACATAGTCTCTGGACAGGCTTTAGCAAGAAACTCTGAAGCTCAAAGTCATTCTCAATAATAAGCTGGTTGTTCTTCTGCCTCAACGGAGACGAGCTGATAAAATCAATAGCTGCTTTTTGGCCAATTGACCATGGCTCATAAAGCTTGAAGTATGATTGTGCGTGGATGAATATTGATCCTAGTCTCTGATACTTCGAGTCCACTAACGCGTTGATCTCCATCGATACCAATACTCCTCGCTGGAAGTCCAGTATGTCATCCAAATTTGGGAAGAGCATGTATAAATCTTCGCTGGAAATGATGTTGAACTCTAGCAGTTGCTCCTTATACTTTACCAATGTTTCCAAGTCGTTCACATATTTTCTCTCAGTCTCTACCAACTCCTTTATCACCTTAGACTTAGAGTCTGTAATCTTCAGCTCTTCTTCCACTTCCACCTGCTTAAACACCGTAGGAGCCAGGTCAATCACTCTGTTGAGCACTCTTATTATCTTCAAGAGATCCTCAGTCTCATTGGAGAACACATTGGAGATGGTGAAGAGATCCTGGTGCTCAAACCCTAGGTAATTTTTGCACGCCAAAATAAAGTCGTAAATGGACTTTTTGCACGTCTTCAAGTCATCAGACGATACCACTGGCAGTGTTTGTGATGGCTTGATTAGATTGAAAACAACACAGAGTGGTGATCCCTGCTGGAAAAGCGCCCATAATTGCGTTACTGGGTCGCAGCTCACCGTAGCGGGAAGAACACCAGCATGGAACGTCGTTAGTGGAGAAACTGTGGGCGAATTCACTCCTCCGGATGATAGAGTACCTGAGTCATCACTTGTATTACTGAAGGTGGAGATTCCACTGATTCTTAGATTCGTCGTTGATGAGTGCGATGAAGACTTTTGTGACAATGCTAGGGCTTGGTTCTCTGACAGAACTTCAGCGCTCGAGTAGGCTAGGTTGAGATATGGTTTTAGTTGAGGAGCGCTCTCTAGACGTCGTTTAAGCTTCAGACAGACATAGTAGAGAGAATCGTCGAGAGTAACCTGCTTATTCAGCAGCATCAGCGTGTTGTTGTTGGACATGTTGATGGTAGACCCATTGGTCGACACTGAACGCGAAGCTCCTCCATTGGGGAGTGTCACAATCGGCGTAGATGAGCCTGTAGTCCTTATTGAAAGCCCTGATGTCGAGTTGTTATTGTTCATATCTTGGAAACTGGCGATGACTTGTGGGCTTTTATAGAGAATCTGTGGGTGAATATAGCCGTGATGGGAAAGGGTAGTACACGGAATGTTTCGCTTGGTAAGTGTTTTCAGAAGTTTCTCGAGTTAAAAGTCTCGATGGGTATTACAATGCACTTGGGCTTGATATAGGAGCGCCAGATTTGCCCCTTGATTCCAGCTTAACAGCGTATTTTAATCATAATGATGCTGGCCCCTTGACAAAAAGGCCAAATGTTCAAGTTGGACATGCTCACGCGACGGCCGGGTAACCCTCGAAAACCACCAACACCCGCACACCACGAGGGTCTAGCTGAGCTGGCGCACTGGTTATGTATATAGCTGTGTTACTTTAAAGCCTTCAATTTGGAGATTATTCGGTTGCCGATTCGACCTAAGAATGAATTCGATACAGCTGGAGCAGAAGGAGGTTCAAGCGAATAACTTTCGAGTGCTTAAACTTCGAAAGCAGGCGTACAAGAAGTCATTAACTTTCTATTGTGAAATGATTGGATATGTCTTCATTACGGTGCTATACTTCAAAAAGTGAGTGGCTTATCTCAGTTCTTTCACCTCAAAACATATACTTACCATCTACAGTATCTCATTCGTCCGCTTCGCAGTGAGGATGGTCCTTCAAAGGCTCCTGGGGAACCCTTTCCCCACGGATATGGGCATGCAACTAGATCAAAATGTCAAGAGACAACTCACAAAGTCCTTCTTTTATTCCATGGTGGTGATAAACATCGTCTTCTTAATGCTCGACTTCATTGTCGGTGTTCCTTCGGGGGCTGTGGATAGCGAGCTGCTGAACGGCAGTCTAACACTCCAGATTATCGGAGAAACTAGGCCTGGGAGCCGATGGGTTTACTTGTACTACAATGTGGCGATCTTCATGATCCAGTTCGTCACTATGTACCTCAGTTGTATGCTGGACACGAATGCAGAGGTGGAGAAACAAAATGAGATACTCGAAGGCTCAACATACTCACTTAATGAGGTCGAGGGCGACGGGTTCTCAGGAAGAACAAATGTGGCACACATTCATCCGAAAGATATCATCAGCACAATACAGAGCTTCTCAGGAAACGACACCACAGAACAGTATAGCGAGTATATGGAGACTCGGTGGAACATGCGGTCAATGATGTAAAGTTATACAGCTTTCTACCAAGAGCATATATATATGTGAATACATTACATTATATGAGTCTAAGCGCGGCCGATAGGACAGTTACGCAGGTACTCGGCCTTGTTTCTCAAGATTCTGACACTCTTGAAGAAGATCTCTTCAGGTGGCATGGCGCCAGTAGATTCCACATTGAAGATGAAGTGTCTTCTGTTTCTTCCGAGTTTCACCTTACCGTTGAACTCCTCGTGACGCAGCACCTCCCTTGAAACAGTGTCTCTTCTGGCGTCCTTAACCTCGGCCTCGCCCTTACTGTTGATTTCCACCACGCCGGTGGAGAAGCACTTCTGGAACTTCTTGGCATCCTCTCCCACAATCTTCTGTGTAATTTCGATCGTAGGTAAGAGTCTGTAAGAAGCGGTTGCCACAGGTGAGAACTTGGCGTGGTCAGAGCCGATTCCAAGAACACAGTGGGCCTTTAGTGAGATTTCCTGGCCTGGTCTGAGCTTGGCCAGAAGGATGTTAGGGTCAGCAGGGACAACAGGGCTCTTGAAGTTTTCCATCTGGTTGCCGTGTGGCTCGAACTTGAGGTCGCTCGCGTAGACATTGCTGTTTCTGTAGAGTTCATTAGGGTCGGTGGAGTTCTTTGGGGCGTTTGGGTTTCTGGTACATGTCACGTCTAACGTCATCACCACTGTGTTTGCATCGGTGAAACGGTCATTAGCGTCAACGGATG
Source organism: Petasospora stauntonica (assembly GCA_030558335.1). Lineage (NCBI taxonomy): Eukaryota > Fungi > Ascomycota > Saccharomycetes > Phaffomycetales > Wickerhamomycetaceae > Petasospora > Petasospora stauntonica. Next base: position 320,802 of record JAJMSG010000009.1, read on the forward strand.
AGTCCACCCAGCTGAGCAAATCTGGGTCCACTTTGAGTGGAATCAAACCTATTCTGTGGGCCAAAACCTCATCCTGGATGACAGAAGTGTTGTTGAAGATGTAGATCTGCTCAGCGGCAACAGATGGAACCTCGGAGATCATAATACGACGGAAAGCATTAGCTATCGATGTGTCGACCTCAACAAGGTCGAAATTGGCAGATCTTTCGGTCACATAAGAAACCTTGATGTCAAACTTGGACTTGAAAGAATCAATGTTCCATGAGAAGTCCTCCTCCGAGTTGTGGTATCCCGGATAGTCGTTGGAGACAGTGTTTGTCACACGGTCATGCTCGATGTGCACAATGTTGTCAACGGCCATCCTTGGTGTGTTTATGTATTTTATGCTGTGTTTGCTTTGCTAAACAAAGCCGTAATACATCTAAGTAGCTACAGCCTGGTAAATTTTTTTTGAACCTCTTCGCACCAGATGAGATGTCCGGGTTTTTCAAAATTAGGGGGCTTTTTCTTACTTCCTCTGAGCGTTCTACTGGGCAGGAATACCATAAATCTGAAGATTTGTGGGCTATAGGTGCCTCTTGGTGCTTTCCATCTATTTAGGCTACTGTCTTCGAAGGAAACAGCTCTTAGTTTATACACAATCGATATCTGGTGTGTTTTCAGATTTGGTTAGGGCACTACACCGTAACTCCCATGGCATTAAGTTGAGCCTATATCAACACTCATTGGATGATTTTTCAGTTTGTTGATGTTTTCTTGAGACAAAGGGAGCTCAGTTATGGTTTTAGCCTTGATTCAGCGGGATATCAAGATAAATTTTAAAATTTGGATGTAGGAGATAGGATGTTGAAGTATTTCTAACAACAAAGACATCCTGTTCTTGGTGAAAAAAATGAAAAATTCCTATAAAGTTGAGCAAAAACACCAAAAAGTTTCTATTACGATTAAGTCTACTCTCTCACTTCAGTGGAGCTATCTTAAAGCATGATTTTTGCGGTATAAGATTGTGCTATTGGACACTATACTTTATAGCTCCGCGAAGCCGCTCGATGCGTCAACTAACCATACTAGTAAAAAGACAAAATCACAGGCAAAAGGATCCTGAAAGAGGCAAACATAGCTCGAGTTTCTACAATTTGATTTCATAACTAAGTCTGAGATTCGAGCAAATGCTTGAACTATACATAACTTCAACATACAGCTAGGAATAGACCCTATAGTACTTGAGCGAAAGAGTGTTAGCACATATAGCCATCTATTATCTAGCGAAAAACATAATTGGATAAAACGAGAAAATCTGAGCCGAGCAGATTACTCAATGAACTGTTGCTCTGGCTTGTCGTTCCACTCAGGGTTGGTAACAGCCATTTTCTGGTGACCGTAGAGAGGTGGCTGTCTGACGACATCCTTTCTTCTCAAGACGTACTCCTTGAAGTTGTCAACAAGTTCTCTGGTCTGGTACTTCGCGTGCTGCATTGCTGGAACGTCGAACACCTCGTCTAACTCTTCCAAAGTCAAGGATTTGGTCTCAGGAAGGAACCACAAGACAAGGAAGAAGCCGATGAAGTTCCATCCAGCATACCAACCGAATGCACCCTGAGGCTTGAAAGCATCCAACAAAGATGGCCAGGTGATAGCGAGGACGAAGTTCCAGAACCACAAGTTACCAATGGCGATGGAGGTACCCAAAGTTCTGATGTACAATGGGAAGCACTCAGCGGTGTAAGGGAATGTGACGACACCAGAACCGAACGAATAGAAGATGGTGTAGATGTAAATACCCAGGGAGATGGAGGCGATACGACCGTTTGGAGACGATTCTTCACTAATCCAGAATGAGAAGCCAGTCATCAGCAAGAACAGACCCATGATAGGGAATGTAATGAGCAGGAGCCATCTTCTACCGTACTTATCGATTGTGTAGAAGGCTGGCAGGGCGAACACGGTGTTCAAGACACCGAAACCAAGAGAGGCACCCATAGCATTGATTTCTGCAAAGTTAGCCTCAACGAAAATGGAGGAAGAATAGTAGGCAATGACGTTGATACCACAGAACTGCTGCATGAAAGTGACAATGAAGGCACCAATAGTGGCGTTTCTGTTTCTTCTGATGGTGAACAACTCCTTAATTCTTTGGGTAGTTGGAACATCCATACCCTCTTCCTCCTGGAGCAAGACGTACTGGTAGAACAAGTCACGGGCAGCGGTAATGTCGTGCTTACGGATAGAGCGCAAAGACTCCCAAGCCTCGAGGTAGCGACCCTTACCCATCAACCAACGTGGGGACTCTGGACAGAATGGAATCTGGAAGGCAGCGAAGAAGGCAGGCAACATAGCAGAACCAAGCATCAATCTCCAGTTCAAACCACCGCCAATGCCGTGGGAACCGACGTAGTAGAAAGCCAAGTTGAAGACGTAACCCAAGGCAATACCCATAGCAGTGAAGAACTGCCACAACATAGTGAGAGCACCTCTGATACTGGCTGGAGCAGCCTCAGAAGAGTAAACAGGAACGGTAGCACTCTTTGGACCAAGACCGAAACCACCAAGCACAGCTCTAGCGATAAACAAGTGGAACCAGTGGTGGTCCACGAAACCCTGCCAGAAACAAGCAATACAAGAAATAACACAAGACCAGAAGATAACCCACTTACGACCAAATCTGGTGTTCAAAGGATCGGTGATGAACGTACTCACGAAAGCACAGAACAAGTATGGTGCACCGTTGACCAAACCAGTCAACCAACGGGATCTGCTGTCGTCGTTGCCGATACCCATATACATTGGGTAGATCAAAACGGCACCGTTGATGACCGACTCATCAGCACCCTGAGTGGCAGCACAAAGAGAAACCGAAAGAACAATCTGCCACAGCTTAGCTGGGATATCCCATGGGTGGGTCTGCTCTCTGTAGAGAGCGGCCTTCTCCTCATCACTGAGGATGTCCATCTGGTTGAAGGACTTAGGTCTTCTTGCAACGGCCGCACCACGAGCAAAGAGCTCTGGGTCACCAAGGTTGTGCTTTCTTGCAAAATTTCTACCCATTTCCATCACCTGGTCCTCATCGTACTGTGTAAGAATGTTCTGCTCCTGAGCTTCCTTACTGACATCGTCCTCATCGGTGAAGAGACCAGCTCCGGCACCTGACTTAGCGTTCTCAGCGTTCTTCTCATCGTTAACCGTTCTCTCAGCACTCGAGGAGGAGTTGCGAGAGATGTGTGTTGCGTCTGCGTTATCAGACGAGTTGTCGGTAGGGTTGATCTTCGACATCTTAACTTTTGCGGAAACGACTTCGTAGTCGGTCGAGTAGGGAGAGAAACCGGAAAGGGCAGATAGGCCAGAATTTATACACTTCACACTCGTGGGGAAGCTGCGATCATCTGGGGTTCAGACGGTGCAAGTCAAAACCAAGGGATGCGCATGGCGAAAGCATGCGAGGCGTGGTAATTGTGCCGAACAACCCCAGACTCGAAACTTGTTGTTTCTCCATACAAGTTTTACATCCTTGTGTCAAAAGCCGTACGATGTATTGGGGGCTAAAGTGTGGGGAATTGGATCATCGTTGGTTCATTATAAAGCTGTAAACTTAGCCACTAATGTATATGTAATAAGTCTAGACGAACTGAGTGTTAACTACCAATTGTACCATGCTAACCCCCCAGTGCCAATCACCGAAACAGACACCAAAATTGAGAGGGCGCACTCCAGGCTTGCTGCTGTTGCGCAAACCGCGTCTTTTGATGCGCGGTGACGTTTGCTCGGAGGTGGGCTTTTGCTGTGAGAAACAGGCGAGTGGGATTGCTCTTTTAGGCCGACAATCCGATAAGTTTGGGAATTTTAAAACAGGTACAATGCTAAAGATTTAGCACCACAATCACCGCTAAATCTGGAGTTTGCCCTTAACAAAGATTAAATCGAGAGGAAGTACGGTTGCCCAGCTGATAAGACAAACCAAGGCCAACCCCTGCGCGGAAGCTGTGACAGGTCTTGCCAATTGTTAAGCTTTTCTGGGACAGCATTTTGTTTACGGGCCGAGTATAATTAGGCCTTCCAGAAAGGGTAATCTTCCCTCCGCCACTGTAGATTTACATGCGTGTTGTATTGGCCGGTGGGTGGAGTTGGCCGGCAAATGGTCATCGCTACAGGCTATCTCGACTGGGGGACCTGCTTATGTGGGGTTATTTGAGATCAGCGATCTCTGGAGCCCAATCTTCCGAGTTTAATGGTATGTATGTCATAGGTTAGAGCACTCTGTAAACCTTTTGGCCTCACTTAGAGATTCCATGCTATATTTGTCTCTCGCTGGGTTACCCTAGTCTTGGCTCAACAGCCAGACGCACAGTCGTAGGTATTCTAAAGGGTTCTACGGGCCGCATATGGTTGCTACTGAACGGTGACGTGGTATTCTAGGGGATTACTAGTCAAGTTGTGAATTAATAATGATTATCAACCAACTTTTCACAAACAGCAGAAACCTGATGCTAAATCAGAGCCATTAGAAGTACACCAAGACTTTTAAAGAGTTCAGGCTTCCCCCAGACATATTCACGCACTGGGCGGCGCACCACTAGGAGTTTTTCCGGGGTAGAAAATAAATGCTCTAGTGGGAAGCATCCCCTGCGTCGATTTAATCCGATCTATAATTTAAGTGGATTGTTGGAGAGCACACAACAAAGCAACGTTTGATTATCCTGACTATAATATTGGTGCCTTTACATCAAGTCCTGGCTCTGTGGGTGCGAGGCCGTAACACCATTACGTAGTTGGCCGGTGTGCCTGCTCCTAGGATCTCCGGTTATATGGAGAAGCGGGCACACGACGTGCGCTGTAGATCTCTGAAATGTTTGAAGTACATCAATCTATAGGTAGTGCTCCGGGGTGGGCAGCTGGTATGTGAAAGTCCAAATTTAGCGCGTTAACGTTGTTCTACGGGAGCAGGGTTGTTTCATAATGCATTGATTTCTCTTAGAGAATGTGATGTGTCGTAAAGCGTCAAAAGAACCCATAAGATTCTTTCAGTGAGTAGGATTGATTCTCCAATAGACGGAAAATAATTCACTCTTTTCTTGTTCTGGTCATGTTAGCAATTGGGATGTTCAAAATGGCACTTCCCTTGCTCTTTTTAGCATATCCGCTGGTGGCATTTTCAAACTTCTCCTTGAACTTTTGTCTCAAGTTGGAGTCCTCCTCTGATAAGTTGGACAGGAACCCGACGGAACCACTGTGAGTACTCACATTACCAGTATTGTGGGAGCCTGAGCTGCCAGCCGAGTGCTGAAGCTTGAGCTCACCGCCACCTGTACTACCCTCATCTCCGGATCCAGTAGGTGATCCTGAGAGACTAAGTGAGGACTCTGTAGGCGATACACGCCCGAGGGAGTTACTCGTTTGCTGGGATTTTGATAATGAGCTTGAGAACTGTGGGGTTCCCACAATCATTTGGGACCTGGAGCCATGTGAGTTGCTTCTTGATTTGTGCAAAGGTGTGAAAGAAACGCCAACACTGGAGCTGTTGAGGCTATTCCCTTGGGTATTGTTTTGCGTGCCTGAGGAAGCACGAGTACGTCCCTCCACTGGAGTCTGCTTACCGGAGCTCAGACTTGACATTGAAGGGAACGAGCTGAGGGAGTGAGAATGTAAAAGACTTGACTGCTGTGGTGGCTCTTCACGGATTGAGGGGATGATGAGGTTCCCTGTCGGAGAGTACAGCACTGGCGATGAAGAGACCATAGATGGTGGCTTAATCGTCAAGTTGATGGGAGAGTTGATTGTAGAACCGCCAGATTGTGTCGTTGGGGAGTAGATGTATGCGCTGGAGCCAGTAAATCCAAGAGAAACTGCGCTGCGTGGAACAGGTGACCTTGTTGAGGAGGCGTTAGAGGCTCTTCGTGTGGTTGTCACGGAAGGAAGAGGAGGCAACGAGTTTGAGTGTGATCTTGAGGATTGCTGAGGGCTGAGTTTTAGTTGCGGTGGTCCCTGAGACTGGTCGCTATAAGCTGATAGTGACTCTTTCATGTTGGCAGTTCCTAGAAGCAAGGAGCTCGAGTCTTCGCCGTCTGTATTTGTTGGGGAATCTGACATAACTGCGTGATAGTGCTTTTCGACCTGAAAACTGGATGCGACATCTAGCGGTGTAAGTCCATTTTTGTTTTTGAGGGTGGTGTCAATTTGGTGTTGAATCAACAACCTTATGCTTCGAAGGGCACCGTACTTCATTGCAACGTGAAGGGCGTTGTTGCCCTCCTCGTCCACGACGTTGATGTCAGCACCGAGACCGAGGAGCATTTCAACACACTTGAAGAAGTCATGCTCACAACTCACATGTAGAGGTGTTTGACCCAGTTCGCCCGGCTCGTTGAGCTGTTTAGGGAAGTGTTGCAGTAAGAGGTGTGTTGTCTGTTCATGTCCATTTGTAAGTGCAAGGTGCACGCTGGTGTTATGTTTGAACGTCCGCAAAGTCTCTGTTTTGTCATGGCCCAGTGATATGAGGTGGACACATACGAGATAGCGTCCGTTATAGGCTGCGTAGTGTAAAGACGACCATCCGTTGGAAGGGTCCACGTTCTCCACAAGTTCGGGGAACCTGTTGAGCAGCCTCTTCACCACTAGCAGATTACCCTGTGTGACGGCCTGGCGTAACCGTACCGAGGGCTCTAGCATTCTTTATGGTGCGCTGTTCGTAGAGGAAGTAAGACAAATGGAATAGTGTGGGGATAAAGTGGCTTTGTGATAAACGTTATGGCGTGGTAAGCGAAGGTGAACAATTGCGGCGACGCGTCTCGCGAGTACAGGGAGTGGGCTCAGTGAGGGATCGCAACGGCAAATAAGGATGAAAGGAAGCGTGGCGGGATAAGAAGTCAGTAATCAAGAAATCGACACTGAGTATATAGGTGTTCGAGAGTTTGAGTGGTGGCAAAGATTTTTCTGAATGTCGGGTATTCAGGTAGAAACCGCTTGTGACCAGCCTGAAATTTCGTCTACCAGTGCCCTTTTGATGAGAGCTGATAATTTCATACGCGCCTTCCTAATTGGGGCGCCTTATGATGTAAAGAGGCCGCGGGATACGGACTCATGCGCTACAAGATCTTGATCTATTCGTTTTAATGTTATTAGTAAGTCTTGAGTTCTATAAAATTAATATTCGTGTTATATAAGATCATTCACTACCATCCGAAGAACCCGTAGACGCTCTTTTTGAAGTCCACCGGGTTGTCCAAGTAGACGTGGTGCCCGGCACCGCTTAATACCGTGTATGAGGCCTTACCGTCCTTTGCAGTAGAATTGATCTTCTTCACAATTAAAGCACCGGCCTCTTTACTCATCCAGTCAACGTCTCCATAGATCCATAGCGACGGCATCTTTAGGTTTCCGGGAACTCGGCTAAGTAGTGGGTGTCTGGCCAAAGCACCCGGTCCCAAGACTCTCGTCAAGGCGTATTCGCCGGACGCCTTGCCGACAAACGTGCTATAACAGTAGTAGTGCATCTTAATGATCATATTATCATCTTCCAGGAAAGAGAATCTCCGGAAGGACCATCTGCTGGCCATATGAGGCCCATAAGGGCCAGCTGCTCTGACAAATGTGAAAGGTGACATGTTGTTCTTCCACATATAAGTCATCATCGTTGGCAAATTTGGGACTCTTTCAACATAACCATTTTCGTTTGGTACATGCACCGATGATGTATTCTTGATAGGCTCGTCAGTGTTCTTTAGGTGCCCGCCGACTTCCCTTTCAATATCAGGACCTGCAACTTGTTTAGCAGTGGAGCTTGGTGCGTGCTCCTGTGAAAGATCGAATTGACTGAGCTCCACACCGACAGGACTGACAAGAACAAGCTTGTCAACATGTTCAGGGTATTTCAAAGCATAAAGACAGCTCAAGTAGCCACCGAAGGAGTGTCCGACTAGATTGAATTTCTCAATATCTCTCTCCTTTCTCCAGGCCTCGATTGAGTCCAGGAAGTAACCCTCCACTTTTTCGACGTCCTCTAATGTGTTTTGGCCATGGAACTTCGGAAGTTTAGGACGAGAGGACAAGCCATATCCGAGAAGATCAATAGCGTGTAAGTTAACACCAGGCTTCTCCGTCAGATCGCCGAAGTTTCTGAAGAAGAATCCAAGCGCAGCTCCGTACCCATGCACTAGCACAACATGATTCTCTTCATTTGTTCCTTCCACATTTTTGACATTGAACTCATGGATGTAATCATTTTTACCAATAGGTACATTCAGGACATTGGCAACCCTTTTACCATCCGTTTCTGGATAGAACGGAAGCGTTGACAGGATGTCATCTTCTGCCTTATCCAGCTTGCCTCGGGACCACCAGTGCTTGAAGGCGTCGAGATAGCCATAAGCCGGTGTTGCTGGTTTAAGTTCTTGAGGCTGTTTGGTCTTAGCAGTGGACATAGCTCTTTCGGGTCAATACAAGCTTCACAATCTAAAGAATAGAGGAATGGAAGTGTCAACGGAAAGATCAATTTTTAGCATTTGCCATCGTGATGCTCGCAGCCTCGGAGCGCCCCTTTATCTCCGCCGAGAAAAGCCGAAGGCGAAGCTTTGGGCCAACAGACCAACAAATCCACTACAAAATTAAGAAAATAGTACAATGCGAGTTTGTTAGAATAAATAGGCAATCGAACGAGAGTATCGATTCAGATGTTGTTTAAAGCTTGGTAGAGACCGTAGACGTAGCATCCAAAGCCAACCGTTCCAAATAGGGAGCGAAGAGCGTGAACCCTGAGAACAGTTCTCAAGTCCTTCTTAGGATACACCGATCCGTCCTTGGCTCCATACTCAGCAATCTTGTCAATTTTGTACTTGATGTATGGTCTGAAGAGCAGATATATTGATGTCGAAGCACTTCCCAAAATAAAATAGAAACGTGCAAATGACTCAAATGGCAGATTCAAAGCTGCCTGGATGCCTCCAACGATCGCACCAGCAGCGGTGACCAACTCAGTTGTACCACTCAATCCGCAATATGACTGCGCCCATGAGCTGACACTCGTGTTGTTGGCACCTTCATGTAGCAATGCTGGGACAGTGGACCATGTGGTTAAAGAGTATGCAAAGAGGGCTCCACTGAGCAAAGGTGCGGCGAAATGAGGCAGACCAACGACCTGAGGTGGTTGATGAGGGACGTCGGGGAGTGTGAGCAAGCGGACCATGATTAATTCAACAATAAATTGATGAGCTGAGATATCTTACAAGTAATTTGAAAGATGAAGGCGAATCGCCACTTATATATACACACGGTTGCTGTGCTGTGGGCCCCCGCAAACCAGTGGAGAACAAAGAGAAAAGCCCCGGGGCCACCTCGGGTCTTCCGATCTGTCTTGGTCTTGATGCTTTCCATACCGCCAGGATTTCTTCTCAAGGAAAGGACCCCGGGGCCATGTGCCACTCGGGTGATCTCGTATGCCCGATCTGAGCTTCAACAGAGAAAGATACCAACAGTTCGGAACTCAACAGAGTGACTCTAGCGCAGCAAGAGTCGGAGGTGACCCGTGATGGTGCCATGGTTGCCGTGACAACATAAATTAGGTGTCACTTGCTTACATAATATTGTTAGCGACACGCCCTTGTAAAATCAGGATGCTGCGCATACCATTGTTTTTGTTTACCTTTTTGAAAGCGAGGAAAAAAGTAAACAAGCGTCCACTTGGGATTCATTTAATTGAAGTAATTGTAGAAGAGGTTGAGAACAGGCTCACCAATCCTTTTGTACTTCAAAACTAGCAAAGATGGTGATCCCAGTTTCGCCACCTCGACAGGGCTACGTCAATAGCACGGAGGACTTTGAGAAATGGATTCGCATGGCAACAGACAACAAGATTAACACCACAAACTCATGGGACCTTGCCTTGATTGATTACTTCTATGACTTATCAGTGTTACGAGACGGTGATGGTATCAATTTTCAAAAGGCCTCTGCGACTCTTGATGGATGTGTTAAGATCTATTCCTCCAGAGTTGACTCTGCAGCTACAGAAACAGGAAGGTTGATAAGTGGACTCTCGGCGAGACGATCTGAAAAGGATCCTGGCCAGTTGTCAGAAGATGAGGATGGAGAAGACAGTGAGATTGATGAAATGGACCCCGATGCCCCAGCTAAGAGAAAAAAATCAAGAGCAAGCACGAAAAAGGACACTCTTGTTGACTTCGGCTCATTGCAGCTGAAGAAGATGGACATGGAGCTTCATGTTGATCCTCTATTCAAAAAAGCCCTTTCTGACTTCGATGAAGGTGGATCCAAAAGCTTGCTGCTGAACATGCTGAACGTCGACGCTGTGGGTAAGGTCATTTTCGACACTACCGAATCCGCAGAGCTGACACGCCATAAAGCTGACGACCAGAGAGATGAGGCACAATTCGAGACCAGCTTTGCGGATATGGAGATTGACGAGCCGGAAGAGGATATGGGAACGCAAACAGATGAGTCGCTTCGTGACCCCCTGATGGAACTGGCCAAGAGATTCCTGTCGACGAGTATGTCATCTGAGGTTATGCTTTGTCCTTCGATAGTGGAGCTTCGAAACGTAGTGGAGCAAAAGAGCACATCCTCAGGATTCCTTAAGGAGCTTGAAAATGTTGTTATCCCTGAGTCATACGACTACACTTTGAACGGAAACTATGAAACAACATACCAAGGATTTGACATATCACGTCGTACCAGTGCCGGTCAAGACTTCTACAACGATGATATCATGGACAACGGCGAGAGACTTGGCGACTTAGAAACAGAGGAAAACAATTCAAAATACCCAGGGAACAAAACATCAATCTTCTTCAATGATCTTGACGATGAGGCTGACGATTACGGTGTCACTATGCGCATGCTCTTTGGAGATGACAAATCATATAACGTTACACGAGACCAGGATGAACAGGACTTGGGATCAATCACGAATATTCCAGACGAAGACCTACTAGCGTACTTCGATGAGAATCAGAGAAAGAACTGGGCGGGTCCGGACCACTGGAAGGTTACTCGTATCAAGAGGTCCTTTAATTCTGCCAAGGCAGATACTCATTTCGATGAAGATGGCACAGCTTCACAGAAGCCAGTACGAAAGCCAAAGGAAAGCATCACCGTGGATTTTCTCTCTATGGACAACTATCCAGACGAGGGGACGTTATTTGAGCCAGGATCAGCTGCCATTACGCTTCCGAAGTCACAATGGATCACCAAGGAGAAACACGTTCTTCCAGATGATCGCCACTTCACAACGAGAAATTTCATCAGCTTATTCACGAAGTCGAAACTCATCAATAGCAGATTTAACAAAGCTAAGAACTTGGAGACCGCTATTGATGAGTCGCTATACGCAAACACGATCATGCCTGCCGAAGCAGCTCAGGGCATTCCGCCTCTAAATAACGCTGACTTCTTCAACGATTATAATGATAATGACGGAGGGTATGATGGGGGAATGGATGATGATTACGATGACGAGCCACTGCCCTCACAGGTACCAAGCTCACAACTGTTATCGAAGAGCCATGGAAGCCAGCTACCGCTTAATTACTCTCGTGTATCCAAAAAAGTGGATATCAAGCTCTTGAAGGATAATCTCTGGGAAACTTTGAAACAGGAGCGCACTACGAGAAAGTCTCTGACTATTACACCAAGTGAACAGTCGATTGGTGAAGCACAAGAGACACTGAAGTTTAGCGAAGTTGTTACAGGACTGGGAAAGAAGTATGATACGCGCACAAAGAAAGACCTATCCACCAGTTTCTGCTTCATTTGTTTGTTACATCTTGCCAATGAGAATGGCTTCACCATCACAAACAATACAGATAACTCTGATCTGATCATCAAAAACTTCAGCGAGTCTATACCCACGGTCTAAACAGATAAATAATGCCACGAACGTTACGTATTTCGAGTTGTATTGCTGTATTTGCGTTTGTGATAAATATGAATAAATAGGCCCCATCATGGATCAGGGCAATAAATAATAATAAATAGAGTTATATCTTACAGATCAGATGTCGGATCTGGTGACGGTCTTGACATCAAAAGCCTCCTCTCCGAATAGTGTGGTCTTCTCTCCATAAGGTTCGCAAGATACTCTCTTGTTCTCAACTGGACCTGGCTTAGCGGTGCCAGATTTGCAGTCTTTCAAGACCTGGACAATACTTTTTCCGTCCAGATCTTCGAAATACTGGTTGTTTATCTCAGCAACTGGTCCATTGGCACAAGCACCAGAGCACTCCACCTCCTCAAGGGAGAAGAATCCGTCGGGATTGTTTTCCTTGACGTATGCCTTAGCAGCGTCATACACGTCGTAACCACCTCTAAGCATACATGGCAAGTTGGTACAAACGCCAACATGAACCTTTCCAACTGGCTGTCTGTGGAACATTGTATAGAAAGAGGCAACCTCGTAAACTCTCATTGGCGGGACCTCAAGGATACGGGCAACTTCGTTCATAACACCAATGGAACAGAAGCCATGCTGACGCTGACCAAGATCCAGCAGTGGCATAATTGCGGCCTTTTTGTAGTTTTCAGGATACTTGGCGATAGTTTCGTCCACCTTCTTCTGTGTCTCTGAGTTGAATGTGAATTTATCCTTTTGATTATTGTTTGGTGTGTCCCTGTGGACACCCATGATATGGTGGCTTCTGACCAATGGCACAGATGCTCTAGCTCCGGCCAAAAAAGCTCTGGAGCGCACAGTAGATAGGGCCTGTGGTACCAATAACATGGATCTTCTTAGCATTTTGTTATAAAAGGGGCCTACCAGTTGATCTCAAATGGCTAATGTAGCCCCCGCCTAGCTCAAAGAAACATCACAAGAGCTTGCCCCACATAGACCAAGTCGCGAAAATAGGACTTCTACGAAAATGGTAATATCCGAGGGTAACGGTAGAATTTTAGGGCGACTTCCGGCTGGAATCTAGGGCTTGACGCCCTCTAGCATAATATGGAGAGATTTTCCCTTACTATTAACAGTTTCAGAGCGTAAAACCTTACTCACTACTCACATGAAGTATGCAACAAATACGCCTCGTAAGGCTTATCTCTCTCGCCGCAAAATTAAATGTCAAAATTCATCCATCTGTTGACACGATCGGTTCGCATAAAGAAGCAAGGTACGCACTGATTGATGCACGCCGCTGCTTGTTAATTGTAGTGATGGAATTGACACCTCAGCGTGTTTGGAGCGCATGAGGATCACTTTATTAGCACTGAGCGCAAGTTAGTTTGTGTCTCTTGTACTACGGACTAATCCACAGCTGTTTCAACGGTTCATGCCGGAGATGTACGACTCAGGGTTGCAGTGGACCTTATGAGTCCAGCCGTATCATAATTATGTGCATAGCCATATGTGTCTGAGGTTGTTGTTTGAAGTCATCATGTTATCGGCTCCAGAAAAAGTCGTGCCGTGTTAGCTTTGCCTCGCTGATTTAGTTTAGGAAAATGGAACACTTATCAAATTTTCAATGACCTGGATCGGAAGTCTAAGGCATCGCATTGCTTCTGAGACCTACAAGGCAAACAAACGAGCTTACGCAGTAAAACAGATTATGTTCAATGCTTGTTCTGCCTTGAAGTTCTCTCACAATACCACTCTAGTTGCCGACGTGCTTGGATAAGAGGCGTCTAGTCAATCAAACGGATAGCCCTAGATCCATACTTCCGCGGGACCCTCGGCTGTTTGTCAATTAGAAGCGACACGACCCGAAACCATAGCTTTCCAAAAGGAAGTTAGCCATTTGCTGAGCTACTTAACTTCACCCCACTACTTCCATCATATTCGGCAAAGTTCTAGATAATTAGCGAGTGCTCAGACGTATGTTGCCTGCCCAATAACTGTTTTCCTGTGAGAGAGCTGCAAGGCTAGACCGCGATGGGCCTGTTTGCAGGTCTAGGCCCACTGGGGTAAATAGCGTCTAGGCGGGTGGCGGCGAGCAGCGTATAGGCCAAAAGACGTTCAGTTTCAGTGTAATGGAAGCTTTTGGAAGGGAATACGGGTATTGAGGGATCTGCTCGTTGATTTGCAAGATTCGAGCATCTAGTAGTTTTCGAGATAAAAGGATGTGCCATCGCAAAGCCTAGCCATATTATGTGTACCACTCAATGTAGGCAACTTAAAATTACTGGCACGAGCGAATTTCCAGACCAGGGGCCAGGGCCAGGCCGGCCACAGGGAACATAGAGGCGCGTGGTGAATGGTACTTGGTGGAGGAACAAACCATTGTTACCACAGACACACAACAAACATCTGACCCAAGAAGGAGGCTTCGTAGCTATTAGCGTATCCCCGCTTACTTGAAGACAATAACGGGCCATTAGTGCCTCCAGGCCCACAGCCCGGATTTAATAGCCCAGCCCAGGCCTAGAGAACTACTCCGCTAAACTTCTCAGGGCCCATCGGCCCATCGCCTCTCTGGGGCCTGGAGCGCAGAGACCGCGCCCTCGCAGCGGCCGAGGCGGGCCTTAAATTCACTGAGCAACCGGCCCACAGATCGAGATGAAGCTTAATCTGCAGAGTGCACCTGCTCCGCGCAGATATAAAATTGGATTGTACCGCTGTTTATTCATCTCTTAACAACTTGCAAGCGATGAACACACCAAACCACCAAACCATGACCTCTGATGAGCCGGGCCAGGTGCTCACACAGATAGAAAGCGTGCTAAGGGGCGCAGATGCCGAGGGTAGCACCCAGACTCAACGAGAGCTCTTTTCACACTTGCGTGTGCTCTCCAGGGACACGCATTTTTTAAATGGCTTTGACCACGAGACTTTACAGGATATTGTGAAGATCTTGACACAGATAGATCCCCAAGACAAGTTGTCGCAGCTGGATTGTGTGGCGACGATAGCGAACGTCCTCTGCATCAACATCTCTCTTCGAGATGCTTCTTCTTCTGCCGCAGTTCTGAGGTCAGTGATACCAGTACTATTCAAGATGCTGGATGGTGTGAGCGAGCGCAGCATCAACTCTGAGGCTCAGTTTCAAGGATTCTTCCCTATCTTCAGACTCTACTTTTTCCTCACACATGTTCCGGCTCTGCTGGATGAACTGAAACTCTCCACACTCCGGATCAGTGCTAAACTACTAAATTTTGTGACGATGAGTACGCTGGATTCCGTGTCGCTGAACGCCATCATCATTGAAATCCTGAAGATTCTGTACTCAACAGTACACCAGAGTGGTGACACTGTCGGAATTGACTCATGTTACGTTCTCAGTTGCAACAAATTCAGCATCTTGTACGCCAAGCACGCCACAACGACTGAGCAGTATGATCAAATTTTACAGCTCTTCGGAAACGTTCTCATGGTAATCAACCAAGATTGTTCAAGAAACTATATGATTAACAAGGTGGCATTTGTGAGAAACCAAGTTTGTCTGTTGAATAAGCTCACAGAGCAAGGCCATTACGCCAAAACACAGACATCGCCAACACCGGCTCTCCTCACGCTCGACGCCCTCATCGCTATTGACAACAACGAAAGCGGAATCGAGCAGCTTATCCATGAAAACTTAAACACAGACAGATTAGACGCTTTGGTGAGCTCTGGCGCTGTACAGGACCCAAACCTGCCATTGGTGCTCGACACCTTGAAGAAAAAGATTAACAAGTACATGCCACAGGAGAGTCCCCTTAACAAGACACTACATCAGGCCGCAGAATACCATCACACAGCTAAGGAGACAGATAGTGCTACACCACGATTTGAGGATCTTTCAGAGCAGGAGCAAGACGAGGAGATTGCGAAAATGAGCGACCTTTTCGGAAGATTGGAGAAGAACGGCCTGTTCAAGATTCAGATGAAGTGAACAGTTTACGCCCATGTTTAACTATTTTAATGACTTATGATCCTTCACTTTCCTATGAGCTGTAACAAACAAGTATATTAATAGAATCAAGGCACCTTATGCACAAGTTAAAGCACTCTGTAGGGTTAAGCTACTATAACACTCTTTGCATCACCAATGCGTAATTGATCCGAGTAAATTCAAAAAACCTGAGAACAGAAGGCTTCAGGATAAAACTTCCCCAGAAAGCCAGTTAATCCGAGACTCGCCTAGGTGCTGTGGGGAATGTATAATTAAGATTGGGATCGTGCGCATAAAGTGCTGAGCTACATACTAACGCCATTGAGGGGCAGTGCCAGGTGCGACAAAGGCTGTGCACTAGGCTTCTACCGCCATATTTGTAAGCAAATATGTTGATTAGCTGCATTGTGGAGTTCAGAAATTGTCTTCCAGTGTCTCTTATGTGATTTAATCCTGTGGATTTCAAGAGATAACACGAAGATGAGAGTGTCACGACCTTATTTGACACAATCCGCATATGTCAGGGTTATGAGCCCGGTGCGCTCTGTCTCGTGGTGTGTGTGCCCTAGAGAGTATAACTACCCTTATGGTGAGTCAATTGATCGTTCAAGTGGATCGACGAACTCAAGACGCCATCAATTGCCAGATCTAGAGCTAACTCCGTATTCAATCAACAGTTTTGTATGACTCTTATCTCTATTTCATGCTATTATTTACCCCAGTCTTACCAACCCGCGCTCTGTGATTGGCTCTTTCTCCGTCGCCGGCGCTCGCGCCTGTACCGGCCCGGTATATAGTTCATCGCATCACCGAAAAAACTCTTAGAGCCGTTCGCGAGGCGGCGGATGAATCACATAACTTTTGATTTATAACTGGCACTGCTTCGCTCTCTCTTCTCGTTTGCTGGTATATACAGATCAAGTATTCAACAATGACTGCTAAGACCCTCTATGACAAGGTCTTCGAAGACCACGTTGTCCACCGTGACGACTCTGGCTCATATCTCTTATACATCGACAGACATCTCGTTCACGAAGTGACTTCTCCACAGGCCTTTGAGGGCCTGAAGAACGCTGGCAGAAAGGTCAGAAGAACCGACTGTACTCTTGCCACCGTGGACCACAACATCCCAACAGACTCTCGTGCTGACTTCGAGTCTACTGCCACCTTCATCAAGCAGCAAGACTCCCGTCTCCAGGTCGAGACCCTTGAGCAGAATGTCAAGGACTTCGACGTGACCTTCTTCGGTATGACCGACGACAGACAAGGTATTGTCCACATTGTCGGTCCAGAGCAGGGTTTCACTCTTCCAGGTACCACTGTTGTGTGTGGTGACTCTCATACCTCCACTCACGGTGCCTTCGGTTCCCTTGCTTTCGGTATTGGTACCTCTGAGGTCGAGCACGTCCTTGCTACACAGACCATCATCCAGGCCAAGTCTAAGAACATGAGAATCTTCATCGACGGTGACCTCAGCCCGGGTATTACCTCCAAGGACTTGGTCCTTCACGTTATCGGTGTCATTGGTACCGCCGGAGGTACTGGATGTGTCATTGAATTCGCTGGTAAGGCCATCGAGAACCTCTCCATGGAGGCTAGAATGTCCATCTGTAACATGGCCATCGAGGCCGGTGCCCGTGCTGGTATGATCAAGCCAGACGAGACCACTTTCGACTACATTAAGGGCCGTCCATTGGCTCCAAAGGGCGATGAGTGGGAGAAGGCTGTTGCTTACTGGAACACCCTCCACACCGACGAGGGTGCTCACTTCGACTACGACATCACCATCAAGTCCACTGACATCATCCCAACCATCACATGGGGTACCTCTCCACAGGATGCCCTTCCAATCACCGCTGCTGTCCCAGACCCAGCCAACATCGACGACCCAATCAAGAAGTCCGGTATGGAGAGATCCCTCAAGTACATGGGTCTCACACCGAACACTCCACTCCAGGAGCTCACCATCGACAAGGTCTTCATTGGTTCTTGTACCAACGCCCGTATCGAGGATCTTAGAGCTTCTGCCCGTGTCGTAAAGGGTAAGCAGAAACATCCAAACGTGAAACGTGCCCTTGTTGTCCCAGGTTCTGGTCTTGTGAAAAAGCAGGCCGAGAAGGAGGGTCTCGACAAGATCTTCAAGGCCGCTGGCTTCGAATGGAGAGAAGCTGGATGTTCCATGTGTCTCGGTATGAACCCAGATATTCTTGACCCAGAAGAACGTTGTGCTTCCACCTCTAATAGAAACTTCGAGGGCCGTCAGGGTGCCCTTTCTCGTACACATCTTATGTCCCCAGCCATGGCTGCTGCTGCCGGTATTGCTGGTCACTTTGTCGACATCAGAGAGTACCAGTACACCGACCCAGATGTTCCAAAGATCTCCGTCGAGCAGGAACAGGCTGACAGAGCTCTCCAGTTCGCTGTTTACGAGCACGAGAAGAAGCCACTGGACGAGGGTGAGACTTCTCAGGAGGAGGCTGATGACCAGATTAATGACATTCCACACGATGACCACACCGTCTCTGAAACTCCACTCAAGTCTGCTGAATCTGGTGAGACTCCATCTAACGCTGTCACCACCATTACCTCTATTACTGCTCCTCTCGACAGAGCCAACGTGGACACTGACGCCATCATTCCAAAGCAGTTCTTGAAGACCATCAAGAGAACTGGTCTTAAGGCCGGTCTCTTCTACGAGTCCCGTTTCGTTAAGGGCGCTGATGGTAAGGACGTTGAGACCGACTTCGTCTTGAACGTTGAGCCATACAGACAGGCCGAGATCTTGCTTGTCACCGGTGACAACTTCGGTTGTGGTTCTTCCAGAGAGCACGCTCCATGGGCTCTCAAGGACTTCGGTATTAAGTCCATTATTGCCCCATCTTTCGGTGATATCTTCTACAACAACTCTTTCAAGAACTTCTTGCTCCCAATTAGACTTCCTCAGGAGGTTATTCTTGAGAAGCTCTACCCAATTGCTAAGGCTGGTGAAAAGCTCACAATCGACTTGCCAAAGCAGGAGATCCGTGGCCCAGCCGGCCAGGTCCTCGTCGAGCACTTCGATGTTGAGCCTTTCAGAAAGCACTGTCTTGTCAATGGTCTTGATGACATTGGTTTGACCATGCAGAAGGAGGACTTCATCAACAAGTACGAGGCTATGAGAAGAGATAGATTCTCCTTCCTTGAAGGTGGCTCCAAGCTGATTAAGCCAGTGAAGGGTGCCAAGAAGTCCAAGTATGGCCTCAAGACACAGGAATGGTAAGCTTTGAATTTATAAAGAGGATACAATTGACGATCTATTTATTTTTCATGATCATTTTTAGGAACATAAAGCATAATACTCAATAGTGAGCTTCATTAGTGATTTAGGTATTAACTTTTGACGTCCCTTGCTTGTGATTCTGGGGCATTCACTCTACTTGTGTGGGTACGTTCGGCTCCTCCGGTAGGTTCATACTGTATTTGACACCACCGATGATACCATGCTCCAAACAGTTGACACAATCACACGACTCTGGAGGACAATTGCAAGTATCATCGAATAGTTCGTTTGTGACCGTGAATTGAACATTAACATCTGGTTGCCCCTCTGGAGTTGACTCCCTGATCAAGTCAGCATCACTGGAAGACGGTACTGATGCGACTGATGGCAAGCCTGTGTGGTTGGTAGAGAACAGGAGACCAATATCCCTGAGCTCATCTGTTGATCTGTGGACAAGACAGGTAGCACAGCCACATGAAGGACCACACTGACACTCAACAGTGCACCCGTTAACAAGAAGCATATCGTAAGCCGTGGAATTCGTGAAGGGTAGCGGTAAGGGTGTAGGGTTGGTACTGAGCGAAGTGGTGGAAGGCAGCGATGATGATGCTGTTGAAGGATCAGTGTTTACCTCAGGGTAAGACAGCAACTCCTCCAACTGCGGAATTATTTGTGATGTATTCTCCATTTTGGGTTGGATAGGAACGTACTGCGGTACCTGTTGTTGATGTTGTTGAAGTTGTTGTTCCGGTTGAACCTCGTTCAGAAAGATAGTCTTGAAGATCCCAAAATCTGATACCAGATGGCCATTTGACTCCTCCAAAGGTCTTGAGCTGTGACAATTCGGGCCTGCCGTATGTCTTGGTCTCTTAACCATCGAGTTCTCAGCCGATTGGAACGAATTAGTACTGCGGTCCTGATATGGGCCGACATACTTTAGGTTGCCATCTTTGAAATCAACATATGACCTTTTGGCAGCTTTTAGTAGAATTGGGTTCCCTGTTGAGCATTTGCAGGGGTCTCCACCGCAAGAACACTTGAATGAATTCGATGAAGGCTTGTTCTGGGAGCCACAGCATGACTTTTTCGGTATTACCAATGATTCTGACTGGGGCTCTTGTTTGGGCTTGCAACACGACTTCTTCGGCGATGGGGAGGACTGTATTTCCTCGACGACTGGTTTACTTTCGATTTCCGAGCTCACCACATCGTTGGATTCTTTGCTGACTTCGACAGTCTCTGTGACAGCGACTCTGTGGCCAGCATTTAGCGATGGTCTTCCCCTTGAACGACACAGTAATAGTGGCCTGTTCGTGTGCTTGCAGGACGATGAGCGATGACCTCTTATACACTGAGCACATGCGTACTTCTCACCGTCGATGAAGATCATGTTCTATAGTACAGTGTGCGTCTTTGCAGGTGAGATGAGGTTCTTTAATGTGGTGCAATGAAAGGAGAGCGTGTGTCGAAGTGTAGCGTACGACGTTATATGTGTCTCGAAGCTGTGTCTGGACAATGGTTTGGCTGAGGCAGTTGATCGGCAACTTTGAATTCGAGCCGCTAATCGAACAATGTGATGATCACAACTTCCATACGTCCTAGCCTTACGAGTTTACCAGGCTCCTATTGTGCTGGTGTCCTGATTTAATTCTTGAGAAGCGCTTCGGGAAGTGAGATGAGCAAATATTACCTCACTGAGAAAAGCGAGAATTTTGGGGGCCGTTGAAGGTTCGAACCAGTACCGCCGCGATTACAAACGGCCATGGTGCAGTGGCTCAGGAGCACATGCTGAAGAATAGAGTTGAAACGGAGTCAAATCGAGGGGTAGAACCGAAGACAGAGTCATTCTGAGGTGTGTCATAGGCGTCTGCGTCACATGTAATCGTCACCTGTGCCCTCAATATGATTTGCAAGTACCCAAGGCTAAGATTATGCTGTTACACCGTTAGAGTACTGTCTTGCTTGCCCGTGCTCTAGTGTGGGCAGCGTGTGCCTAGCTTTCAAGGCGTGATAGTTGACTCGGGCCTCGTTTGAGGGCTAGGTGAAGACAATTCGTTTCAACATTAATCCAACACTGAACAACGGTTTTTATATCAATTGAACTTGTTCTTGCGGACCATTCCCCGTATTTTCCCCATACAGCTATATACACATCTCACATCTCCGCTAATCACATCCGCTGTTCCCTTATGGCACATGCCCGCGCCCCAACGGCTGTAATAGTGCGCCTAAGAGATTGTGAAAATCGCATATGTGTCAGAGTCATAAACAGGAAACGTATAAAGAGCAGAACTAATCTGTGACTAGAAGCCTGCCAAATACATTATAGAGGGCCACAAAGCCATTATGGTTCAGGAAAAAATGAGATCCGAGGAGTCCACCCACGAGATCAACCATACAGAGCCACAAATTAAGCCATGGAAGCTTCTTCAGAAGTACTCAGACAAGCTTGACGCTCTCGGTGTAGAGCAGAGAGGTATAGAGAGAATCCAGCCTTGGGAAAGGGCCACGAACAAGTGGGAGCATTTCCTGTCAGTGGGAATGTTCTGGTTATCTGCTGCTGGTGGTCTTTCAACTATGTCCACATTCGTGCTGAGTGCCACTGTCTTCGAACTAGAGTTCAAACAAGCCTGCCTCTGTGGTATGGTCGGACAGCTGCTAGGGTGCGCCGTTGCGGGCTATTGTGCATCTATGGGTCCCCGTTCAGGGTGTAGACAAATGGTGGGTGCTCGTTACCTTTTCGGCTGGTGGTTTGTGAAGTTTGTCTCGATGATTGGATGCTTGGGTGTTGTCGGCTGGTCCGTCGTTAACTCTGTTCTTGGCGGCCAGATATTGAGTGCTGTTTCGAACGGTAAAGTGCCAGTTTGGATTGGAATTATTCTTGTGGCACTCATCAGCTTCTTGGTCTCCATCTTTGGTATTAAACAGCTGCTCAGAGTAGAGAAGTTCATCGCAGGACCAGTTCTCCTGGCTTTCATGCTGATGTATATCTCGGCCTCTAACAAGTTCAAATACTTGGAAGACTTCTCAAACGCAGAAGTCGATAGACTCACTATTAAGGGCAGCTGGCTGTCATTCTTCGCTCTTGCTTACGCTGTGACTGGTACCTGGGGTACTATCGCTGCTGATTACTATATTCTATTCCCAGAGTCGACACCTTCATGGGAAGTTGGTGTCTTCACTTTCTTCGGCCTTGCCATTCCTTCAACTTTCGTCGGTGTCCTGGGTCTTATTATCAACACATTGGCTATGTCAGAGCCTGGTTTCCAGCAAGCATATGCTGACAACGGTATGGGCGGTCTGCTTGATGAGGCCTTCTCTAGGTGGGGTGGATTCGGTAAATTCTGCACTGTGGTTCTCCTTCTTTCTCTGATTGCCAACAATATCATCAACACATACTCTGCTGCATTCTCTCTTCAGCTCACAGGTGTCTGGATGGCACGTATTCCTAGATGGTTGTGGGCTATTGTCGTGACTATTGTATACCTTGTGTCTGCATTGGTCGGTAGAGATCATTTCAGTGTTATCTTGGGAAATTTCTTGCCAATGATTGGTTACTGGATCTCAATCTACTTCATCACACTTCTGGAGGAGAATACCATTTTCCGTAAGCATTTCCTTCACCTTTACACTAAAGAGTTCCCACCAGAATCCATGGAGTCCTCTGACGAGAAACCTCCAATCTCCCTTAGAGGCAAGAGACAGAACTACAACTGGGACGCTTGGAATGACTACACTGTCTTGACACACGGATACGCTTCGATTGTTGCCTTTTTGGGAGGCGTGGCTGGAGCCATCCTTGGAATGGCCCAGGTCTACTACATCGGTCCTGTGGCTAAGCACTTTGGCGACTACGGTGGTGATTTGGGAATGTGGTTGAGTATGGGAATTTCTGGTATCATCTACCCACCATTGAGATATCTCGAACTGAAGAGGTTTGGTCATTAGTAAACTTGAATATATTTTTTATTTATAAGATTGATACCGTTATCGGACTTAGTTGAATCCCCTCGCGCCCCTGGATCAAATGTAAACAATCGCCACCGCCACTTCATCGCATCTCATTCTCTGCTTCAAAGGAAGCCATCAATTGATCTTATTCTTACCAATCTAATGGCTGATAGAGAACTTGCTCTAATTGACAAGGTAGAGCTCAGGATTGCTTTGGCATCCACGGAGGAGAAGCTTCAGTCCGCACTGGACCTCTACCTATGTGCTCTTCTATTGAAGTTATCGTCACCGCATGCTCAGGTGCGCCAACAGATCCTCAAATTCATCCAATCAATTATTCCTCGACTAAACGGGTACTCCAAGCTTCAATTGCCTACTAAAAAGCTGATTGAGCAAGCTCAAGCACCTCAATGCCCCGAAGGGCAGGATCCATCAACCGTTCAGCTGTACTCACTTCTGTTCGCTTCTAAAGGTCTTGATCGTATGGATGAGCCTCAAAAGAATAGCTTGGTTCCTCTTCTGATAAAGGGAGTGCATGGGTTCAAGTCCAATGTTGCGGCTCGCTTGTTCAACTTGTTTTGCAAGGCTTTGAAGGGCTGGAAGACCCCGGACCGTGGCACGGATGAGTTCAAGCTTATGAGAGAGAGTCTTCAGATATCTGACCAAGATGAACAATTCATTGTCACGAAGCTGGAGCACTTGCTACTGTTGAACCCAGTGGTAAATAATGAGGGTATTGTGCCAAAGTCTTATAGTTGTGCGGGTCTCAGTGCTGCTGATGTGGGATTCCTCACCTATGATGCTGGCGTTTCGTACAAGCCCGAAGATCTTACTCTTGTGAAGTCGAGCGTTGCACAATTCATCCCTCTTCTAGACGACAACAAGATCACGGTTCTTTTGGAGATTGGAGCCGTTGATACCAATAATGACGTGGCCAATACCTGCGCATCATTGTTGAGAAAAGTGTCGATTCCATACGAGAACGAGAATGCCATCAACCGTATGATTTCTCTATTCCTTGGCGATCGCAACTTGTCACGTCCGTCAGTCAAACCACAAGTTCAGGAGCGTTTTCTCACCGTGCTTAATGGAAGCGTTTTTGCTACAAAACACTCCGAAGCACCAATCATCACCTCTGTCGGATTGAACTCCAAGAATAGAAGAGTTAAGTCTGCCACCATCAACTTCATTCAATGGGTCTCCAAAAATGCTTCATCTGACGCTCTATCATCAAGCGGCTACTCTATCTCAGTTGCTGCTCAGATCAAGAACAACCTCCATGCTGAGGGCTGGCCAAAGTTCGAAGTGGCACCCGGTACAAATTACTCTACTGAGCTGAAGCATAGAATGTCGCAGTACGAAGCCCTTGGTGAAATACTGAAAAAGGAGCCCTCTCTTGTTCAAGACTTCACATATATGGAGTTCTTGTTCGACTCTTTGGTTGGTGACATCCCAGAGGTGAGAAGTACCATCCAGGCATCTCTGGGATCTCTGACGATCCACTTGCCATCTCTTCCCGAGTCATCCAAGTTTAAGTTAAAGTCACTGATGAAAAGCTATGTTCAGGACGATGAATCCAGCAGACTAGCACCTGATGCTCTGAATGCTGCAAAGCTCACGGCTCTCAAGTACATCAACGGTGGTTTCCCATTCAATGACGCCGAGGCTCGCATGATCAATGTGCTGGGTACCTCCTCAAGAAACAGACCAGATGTTATCGAGGAAGCCAATAAGGGATTACATCCCTACTGGTTTGGCGTAACAACTGCCGCTAACGACAAGTCGAACGTTTCGACCGGCGCCCTTCTGGGTGTTTCTCAAAGCATTAAGTTCCCCCTCTTCGGTGATGTGGTTGACGAAATTTCAAAGAACATTGAATACTCTGTCGACAACAGCACTGCATCCCTTCATCATTCGTTTGACACTGCCATGGAGTTTTGCTTCAGAGTGCTAGTTACTCAGGCAATTGGTTCTGAAACAAGTGTTGTAGTGCAAGATCAGGAGTGGATCACAAGATTGGACAGAGGTCTGGAACACGATCCAACTGTGTGCGAGCTAGTGATCAAAGAGATACATCAAAACGAACATGTTGCCGACTTTGCCACCATTCTCCAAAAAGAATTGATTTCAAATGGATCTCAGCATGGTGTCTCGCCATCCGCTAGCTCTGTCATCGCAAAGCTTTATGTTTCTCTACTTTCACTTTCACCGCAGTCACTAGTTGAGTCGCAGGTGCCTGGAATCCATGGTCTTTTGGCACTCATCACCTCTGAAGGTAAGGCCAAGGATTCTACGGTTCGTTATGCAGCACACAGTGTTGGTATCATTGCCAGTCATCCGTCATTCCAAGACGTGGCCCAGCTGTATGAGAGCTTGCTTGGAGCATATGATAGTAACAAGGTTGGTGTGACTTTGACCATGGGTTATCTATCTTCTCGACTCATTTTTGTCAACCGTTTCGACGTGGATAACGAGATTGTTCAGAAGTGTTATAAGCTAATTGCTTCTGGATTGTCTTCCAACGACTTGAAACTATCACAAGCTTCAGTATGTGCCATTTCTGAGCTCTCGAAGTTCGGCGGATTCGGTCCTGCTGTATCCAACTCAGCGATTGACGAGGTTCTCCCGTCGTTAATTGAAGCATTGAAAATAAAGGTCAAGAAGGTGGACGAGTCTTCTCTTCTCGCGTGGGCATTGTTATCTTTATCGGAACCTGAATCTGTGGACGATGCCCTTACACCATTTGAGAGTGCTATCTACGAAACACACACCACGAAGCAAGTGGAGTCCCTCTTCACGTCTGGTGAAGCGATGTCGATTTTGGCCTCTGGTTGGGATTCCAAATACCTCAAGAAGAACATTGACATCAGAGGAGTCGACTTCTTGCCTCGCTGCTACGACAGAAAGGAAAGGACAAACGTCATTCTCCAGAAGGTCCTGTCTGCGTGCTCAAACACGAAGCCAGCTCTGAGAAAAGCTGGCTGTATATGGCTCCTATCTTTAGTTCAATATTGTGGCCACCTTTCAGCAGTGTCTGGAAATGCTGGTGTAATCCATGTGACATTCATGAGATTCCTCGCTGACAGAGACGAGCTTATCCAGGAGGCAGCCTCGAGAGGTCTCAGTATGGTGTATGAAATGGGTGATAATGACTTGAAGGAGACTTTGGTGAAGAGTCTGCTGAAATCGTTCACTGAGACTACATCCACTGCTAAGCTCTCTGCCGGCTCCGTCACTACAGATACAGAGCTATTCGAGCCTGGCGTGCTGAAGACTCATGATGGCTCGGTTTCAACCTACCAGGACATTCTTAATCTGGCTTCGGAAGTTGGTGATCCAAGTCTGGTTTACAAATTCATGTCTATGGCTAAGAGCTCTGCTCTTTGGTCTTCAAGAAAAGGTATCGCATTTGGTCTTGGTGCCATCATGTCGAAATCCAGCTTGGACAAGCTGTTGTTCCAGAATCCTGCTTTCTCTAAGAGGCTTATCCCTAAGCTTTACAGATACAGATTCGATCCAAGTCCAACAGTCTCACGCTCGATGAACGACATTTGGTCTACCATTGTTCCTGACACCAGCAAAACGGTGGACTCGTACAAGGACGTGATATTGAGTGAGCTCATCTCTGGTATGGCTAATAAAGAATGGAGAGTTAGAGAAGCCAGTACCGTTGCATTAAATGATCTGATTCAAACTATACCGTCCGAGTTCTACGAGTCTAAGATAGAGGATATCTGGACTATGGCCTTCAGATCAATGGACGACATCAAAGACAGTGTCCGAATCGCTGGTACTTCGCTGACTAAGACATTAGCCCAAATGCTCGTGAACACGATCAATGTCGAGTCAGGCGCATCATCATTACAAGCAAACAAGCAATTGACCAAACTTCTGCCGTTCCTCTTGGGAACTAAGGGCATTCAAAGTGATGCTGACGACGTCAAGAGCTTTGCCCTAAGAACCATCTTGAACTTGGTGAAGAAAGCTGGTAAAGCCATCAAGCCGTTCATTGCGGAGTTACTCGACCACTTTATCTTGCTGATGTCTACTCTGGAACCACAGGTCATCAATTACCTGGCACTGAATGCCGATAAGTACAACCTCACTAGCTCAGATATCGACGCCAAGAGATTGCAAGGGTTGTCCCAGTCTCCGATGATGAATGCTCTGGAGAGACTCATTGACCTTGTTGATGAGGACGTGATAGCTCAGGTTGTTGCAACTTTGCAGTCAACTATCAAAAAGTCTGTTGGATTGCCTTCAAAGGCTGCTGCCTCGAGAGTCATCGTCACCCTTGTTCTTCGACAGTTCCAGCTTATCGGTCCTTATGGAGACTCGTTACTGTCAACTTGCTCAGCTCAGCTGAAAGACAAGAACACAACCGTGGCATCCTCTTTTGCTACATCGGCGGGCTACGTTTGCCGTGTTTCCTCTATTGATGCTGTGGTCAAGTACTCCAAGAAACTCATGGACATGTATCTAGAACCAGAGGATGAATCTCCAAAGTCTATTGCGGCCATTGCCTGCGATGCTGTGTCAAAACACTCTGGTGATAAATTCGCCTCTGTGAGCTCTGCTTTCCTTCCACTTGCCTTCATTGGTAAGCATGATCCTATCAAAGATGTTTCCAAACCATTTGACCACGCTTGGTCTGAGAACACATCTGGAATTGGTGCCGTGAAGCTCTATATCCACGAGATCTGTGATATCACAGAGCGGGCTATGGGCTCTGGCCAGTTTTCGGTGAGACAAACTGCTGCTAAAGCAATTGCTCGTGCTTGTGAAGCACTTGACGGTTCATCATCGTCTGGTTTCAACATCGACGCCTTGTTTGAGATTTTATTGAAATCTTGCCAAGGTCGTTCGTGGTCCGGTAAAGAAGATGTTCTTAGTGCATTGGTCTCACTCTCTGTAAAGGCCAAGACACATCTCCATTCCAATTCTGAATTGTTCGAAAGGGTCCAAAAGACCGTGTTGACGGAGGCAAAGAGAAGAAATAAGACGTACCAAAAGCAGGTGTTGGAGCCATTGGGCAGATTTTCCAACGCTTACCCATCAGAAGAGCTACACGATGAAGTTGCAGACATCTTTGAATCGGTTTTATCTCCTGACTACGTTGAATCAGAGGACGAGAATGATGAGGATAATAATTCTAAGGAAAAGACCTCTGCCACCACTGAGAAATCCTCTCCTAAGAACTTGAAGAAAGAAGCAGACCGTATGAAGTCCCTTGCCAGTGTGTGTCTGTCATTTGAGACTTATGAAAACAAGTCTTATAACGAAGGTCTACTTCTCTTGATAGTCAAAAGTTTGCAAGACACACTAAATCCTGATGCTTACATCCCAACTTGGAGATCCCAGCTTTCAGTGGCCGATGGTCTGACGAAAGTCAGTGCAGTGTTGACCAACCTCAAGCTATCATCGAAGGTAACAGATGGCCTGCTCAATCTATGGAACGCCATTCTCCAGAAGAACTTGGGGGCATCTGAAGTCGAGAACGTGAAGGTCCAATCTCTGAGAGCCGCCAATGCCTTGATCAAGATCGGAAATGAGTCAATCACGACAACAGTGAAGACCTCACTTACAGCATTAGCAGAGACAGAAACAAATCAAGTGGTTCTGAGAGAGCTCAAGAGCGTCATTTAAAGAACTACGATTGCAAGTATACGATAAAGAAGAGTACATGTAGATCTATATACCTCCAACTCTACCAATAAAGGATGTTGAAGTGTCTTATCCCGATTAAGGAAAGCTCAAAATGAGGAGGGACACAATCACCCTGTTCAACAAGCATAAGAAAAATAGTACAGTGGGTCATTAATTGTGGTCAAACGAGAGAATGTGCTCAGAAACCACCTCTCAATCTGAGAACCAAATGCAATGTAGATTCCTTCTGGATGTTGTAGTCGGAGAGGGTTCTACCGTCCTCCAATTGCTTACCAGCGAAAATGAGTCTCTGCTGGTCAGGTGGAATACCCTCCTTGTCCTGAATCTTGGACTTCACATTGTCGATCGTGTCAGATGACTCGACTTCCAAGGTAATAGTCTTACCAGTCAAGGTCTTAACAAAGATCTGCATACCACCTCTCAATCTGAGAACCAAATGCAATGTGGACTCCTTCTGGATGTTGTAATCAGAAAGGGTTCTGCCATCCTCCAACTGCTTACCAGCGAAGATAAGTCTCTGCTGGTCAGGTGGGATACCCTCCTTGTCCTGGATTTTAGACTTAACGTTGTCAATCGTGTCAGAAGACTCCACCTCCAAAGTGATGGTCTTACCGGTCAAGGTCTTGACGAAAATCTGCATACCACCTCTCAATCTAAGGACCAAATGCAATGTGGACTCCTTCTGAATGTTGTAGTCAGAAAGGGTTCTGCCATCCTCCAACTGCTTACCAGCGAAGATAAGTCTCTGCTGGTCAGGTGGGATACCCTCCTTGTCCTGGATTTTAGACTTAACGTTGTCAATCGTGTCAGAAGACTCCACCTCCAAAGTGATGGTCTTACCGGTCAAGGTCTTGACGAAAATCTGCATACCACCTCTCAATCTAAGGACCAAATGCAATGTAGATTCCTTCTGAATGTTGTAGTCCGAGAGAGTTCTGCCATCTTCCAACTGCTTACCGGCGAAGATAAGTCTTTGCTGGTCTGGAGGAATACCCTCCTTGTCCTGGATCTTGGACTTCACGTTGTCGATCGTGTCAGATGACTCAACCTCCAAAGTGATGGTCTTACCAGTCAAGGTCTTGACGAAAATCTGCATACCACCTCTCAATCTAAGGACCAAATGCAATGTGGACTCCTTCTGAATGTTGTAGTCAGAAAGGGTTCTGCCATCCTCCAACTGCTTACCAGCGAAGATAAGTCTCTGCTGGTCAGGTGGGATACCCTCCTTGTCCTGGATTTTAGACTTAACGTTGTCAATCGTGTCAGAAGACTCAACCTCCAAAGTAATGGTCTTACCGGTCAAAGTCTTAACGAAGATCTGCATACCACCTCTCAATCTAAGGACCAAATGCAATGTGGACTCCTTCTGGATGTTGTAGTCAGAAAGGGTTCTGCCATCCTCCAACTGCTTACCAGCGAAGATAAGTCTCTGCTGGTCAGGTGGGATACCCTCCTTGTCCTGAATCTTGGACTTAACATTGTCAATGGTGTCAGAGGATTCAACCTGTTACTATGTTAGTAATCCGTGTTGTGTAAAGTGGCGCTTGTTTACCTTTGATGTTCGCGCGATTACCCCTATACCCATAAAAAGAAATTCCCAGAATTCCCACGTAAACGCCACCAAGCTATCAGGGCGCAATTGAGCTCTCACAATAGTGGAAGTCATCCCATATGATGTTGATACTCTGGAGACTTCGTCCTGAAAGTTTCGAGTCAAGCGCTCCGCCCAAAGTTGAGTTGGTGTCGCTTTGACAGGGCGGTGTCATGCACTCTGATAAGAATGTGACATAAAAACAGGGCGGTAACCAGGGCAAACGAGCCATTGGGGACAAAAGTTAACTTACCTCCAAGGTGATAGTCTTTCCTGTCAAAGTCTTAACGAAAATCTGCATTTTGTATAGCGCGTGTAGTTGTTTAATGATGTTTTAGATCGCAGAGGGGGCAGGCAGGGCGAAAAGGGGGAACCTCCCTATTTATATAGCAGCCCTGAGGTAATTGTAGCGGTGTTTGTTGCGGATCGCGGTGGCAAAAGCTCTAGAAAACTGCCGAAAGCGGAAGGTGGCTGCATGCGGCTGCTCGCGAACCTGTGAGATGTGCCATTTCGTGGGGAGCCCATAACGGAGATCTCCACTTTCAGGAGGTGTTGAGATATGGTGGGCTAGCTGAAGGGCTTAGAAGCTGGCCTCAGTGAAGTTGCAGCATTTTGGTGTGAATATTGTCGGTGCTCCCCTCTCTCCGGAGGCTGAATTTAGTACACCTACCACCAGGTGTTTCGCAGCGATGCGCATGTCATGATAAGGGACCAGGTATGAGTTGGCAGATGCTCATGTACAGATACAGCTACAGGCACGTAAAACGTTTAAATTTTGAGCATCAGGAGCACATCCACGAGCTGTGTGGTGTGCTTCTCATAATATATCGAATATTAATTAGTAATTAGTTCATTCTTCAAGAATGTTCTCCAGAAGTTTATTGGCTTCGAATCTCGCTGGCGAGACTTCTCGTACGGTGCCAAATGACCGCGTGATTTCCATACTTTTACCCCTAGGTTGAAAATCTTCTGGTAGCATCAGCAACTCTTGGACTTCAAGGTCGGGACGTTGGATGTCCAGGGACGATCTTTTGTCAATCGAAGGGCGTGCCATATTTGAACGGAAAACGTGGTAACTGGCACGTTTTTCCTCTAGAAGTGGCTCATTCTTCAGAAGCTTTGAGATCGTGCGTGCCTTGACTCGTATTTGTTTTGCAGTCGTCTCGTTATCTTTCATCTGAAATTCTTTGAGAGTGTCGACAAGGTATTTGTACGTCCTCATCCAATCGACAAAGTCTGTGGACCCAGCCAACAAGCAGTATTGTACTACCGTTAGGCATTTGATGATGTGCCTCCAATTTCTCGACTGATCATTAAGCCTTCTCACGATAACAGACGTGATGTAAGGCAATTCCCTCGTGTCTCCAGAGAGTCTCGCTAGCTCATTCAACTCCTGAGTAGTTGGACCAAATGAATCATTGCTGGTGGCACCCTTTATCTTAATCTCTGTTGGTGTTGCATTGATACTCCTTAGCTTCCGTACCAGTTTCCTTGACATTTTCGGGGCCGTCAGGGTTCAATAGTGGAGCATGAGCTGAAATAGAAGATATTACGTTCAATGACACCTTTGACCTAATGAAACTTATCAGTAATGTATCATGTCATCTTCTGAACTTGACACGCCCGGGTTAAAAGGAGGCGTGCCCAGCCTGAGAATTTTAGTGTGGCTTATGTAATCATTCACATGTCCAGAGCAGGGAGCGATCTCACGGGAATGTTGAGGTCCAACGTTCAGCAGATCTAATAGAATAGGCTTAATTGGTATTGTAACTTAAACAAGGTTCAAATTTGGCGATTGAGTGACGAGGCGAGTCTACATTAACATAGGAGTCCCATGAGTAACAATTCACTATTACCGTGACTCAAGTCTTACTGTCTACTAGCTAGTACGCCTGAAGGCCTCACAATCAAAGCCCGATCCACTACAACCAAACACCGCCACGACACTACTTTCTCCAGCCACAGTTAGCCCAATGTGTCATATTTAGGTGTAAAATATCGAGTTATGTGTCAATATGCCCGAGT
Source organism: Petasospora stauntonica (assembly GCA_030558335.1). Taxonomy (NCBI): domain Eukaryota; kingdom Fungi; phylum Ascomycota; class Saccharomycetes; order Phaffomycetales; family Wickerhamomycetaceae; genus Petasospora; species Petasospora stauntonica. Next base: position 353,101 of record JAJMSG010000009.1, read on the forward strand.
CAGCTGTACGCGTGACTCCGCGCCACGACCCAGGGCCTTTTCCAGTGACTCGGACTAGACAGGGCAGTGCGCGAGTCAACAGGTGAAACCAGTCAAAGAGTGTGCCTTATCGACAGCATCAGCATCACCGCTAACACTATAACACCAGCTAGAAACACCGCAGAGATACAGACTAACTTCGTAGACCTACACAAACCTCTTGGAACTTGGACACCCAATCACCACCACCAGCAGAACACACAATTGCACGTGCGCTGAAAGGCCGGCCAACAGTGATTCATCGCGCAAAATTTTTCGTGTATGAGGATCCAAATTGGCGACGAGGATGACCGGACCGGCGTTTGGGATTGCGTATATAACATCGATTGTCTCCACACTTTTTCACTTGTCGAAGAACTCAATAGGACAGAATTAAGCAAATTAATTTGACAATGGCCTCCCCACAGCAGATCCAGAACCTCCAAAATGCCTTCGAGAGAGCAACCGTCTCCTCAAGTGCTGTTTCCACCTCCCCATCGCAGTCCTACATCATGAGCCAGATGCGTCCAAGAGGCATGTCCATGTCGAAACAGGCCAAACCATTGAAGCCTTTCCACACCGAAGATGTTAAGATTCTTCTTTTGGAGAACGTCAATCAGACTGCTATTGACATCTTCAATGCTCAGGGCTACCAGGTTGAATTCTACAAGACCTCATTGCCAGAGGATGAGCTCATTGAGAAGATCCAGAACGTACACGCTATTGGTATTAGATCCAAGACAAAGTTGACCGAGAAAGTGCTGGCCGCTGCTAAGAACTTGGTCGTTGTCGGCTGTTTCTGTATTGGTACTAACCAGGTCGACTTGGAGTTCGCTGCCTCCAAGGGTATTGCCGTTTTCAACTCCCCATTCTCTAACTCCAGATCTGTCGCTGAGTTAGTGTTAGCTGAGATCATCACTTTGGCTAGACAGTTGGGTGACAGATCCATTGAGATGCACACTGGTACCTGGAACAAGGTCAGTGCTAAGTGCTGGGAAGTGAGAGGTAAGACCTTGGGTATTATCGGTTACGGTCACATTGGTTCCCAGTTGTCTGTCTTGGCCGAGGCCTTGGGTATGAACGTCTTGTACTACGACGTCATGATGATCATGTCTTTGGGTAACTCCAAGCAGGTTTCCTCCCTCAACGAGCTCTTGGGTAAGGCTGACTTCGTCACATGTCACGTTCCAGAGACTGCTGAGACCAAGAACTTGTTGTCCACTCCACAATTCGCTGCTATGAAGGATGGTTCTTACGTTATTAACGCTTCCAGAGGTACTGTCATTGATATCCCAGCTTTGATCGCTGCTATGAAGTCTGGTAAGATTGCCGGTGCTGCTTTGGACGTCTACCCACACGAGCCTGCCAAGAACGGTGCCGGCTTGTTCAACAACGAGCTGAACCCATGGATCTCCGAGCTTGTCCAGCTGAGAAACTTGATCTTGACTCCACACATCGGTGGTTCCACCGAGGAGGCCCAGAGTGCTATCGGTGTTGAAGTTGGTACTGCTCTGTCTAAGTACATCAACGAGGGTGCCTCCGTCGGTGCCGTCAACTTCCCAGAGGTCTCCCTTAGAGCCTTGGACTTGGACCAGGAGAACGTTGCCCGTGTCTTGTACATTCACCAGAACGTTCCAGGTGTTTTGAAGACCGTCAACAACATTTTGGCCGACCACAACATCGAGAAGCAATACTCTGACTCTCAGGGCGACATCGCTTACATGATTGCCGATATCTCTGGTGTCTCTCAGGGTGACATCAAGTCCTTGTACGAGGAGTTGAACAACACCCCATACAAGATTGCCATCAGAGTGTTGTACTGATTGGATCCCCACAAACACACAAAAATAACGACTTATAGATGGCGCCGTCTTTAACAGACCTCGCCGGTTTCCCCTTTTACGAACTACCCCAGATGATGAACTTGTCATATAGAGTATTGGATATTCAACATGTATCTTCAATTCGATGTTAATGCTACACTGTTAAGCTATTATGTAGTAGGAGAAGTGAACGTGTATTAGTGGCCAGCACTAAGTAAAGAATGTGTTGTATACCTTTCATCTCTTTGTCATATCAAAGCCATCAAACATTTTCTTGTTTTGGAGTAGGATATCAAAAATGAAGGTGTGTCCTCCATTCAAGATAAGGGTGATCTTAACGTTATGAAGGAACTCATTATAGCGATTGATTACCATCTGAGAGCCCATGTCGCTTTTGTGAGCATACTCTGAGTATATCTTCACTTGAATGAATCTTTCCAGCTCTGCTATGAGCAAGTTCGGATCGTCTTCAAACTCCGAGAAGGATGTGAAGGGAACGCTTGAGTTTTCGGTGATTTCCTTGTGAAATGCCAGCAGCTCTGTATAAAACTTCTCGATGTATTGAGAGTCGTCAGGTAGCTGTCTATATTCTGTTTGCTCCTTAATTATGTTCTGGGCGGGGACAATGAACTTGGCATTAGTTGCACTAGCATACCCTCTGATAAAGGTGCTAGCAATCGCGTTGCTCATGCGGTGAGATCTGAAGAGCGTAGCTGATCTTGCTCCTAAAAGAAGCCTTCCTTTGAGTAGAGCACTCATTTGGCCTGAATTCACATCCACAAGCCACCAAATAGGAGCAAAATGAACTATCAGGTGCAAACAAATTTCAAGTTAGATAAAGAATTCGGATGTAGGGGATATAGTATGGGGCTACATGCGCGAATTCCGACTGCACCCTCGGAAATATTGTCACGGTGGCGAGCGAGCGAGGAGCGAATCGACCACCCACAACAAACAATTGTAAGGACTTATTGCGGAAGTTCTGGTGTTTCCAAGTCCAATTGATACTCAATTAAACGTTAAAGACCCAGTATGGCTGCTAGTACCGCTGCTCCGTATTTGGCTCTTCTGAGCGAAGAGGACGCTCAGCTCAAAGCCTATGCTTTGCAATCGCTTAACGGCGTCGTGGACCAGCTTTGGTCTGAGGTGGCGAACAGCATCATTGACATTGAGGAGCTTTACGAAGATGAAAGTTTCAAGTACCGTAAACTGGCTGCTTTGATTGCATCTAAGGTCTACTATAACTTGGGTGACTACGACTCTGCCGTGAAATTTGCTCTAGTAGCAGATGACGAGTTCAACATCAACGAGCCTTCCTTGTACGTCGAGACAATCATCTCCAAGGCCATTGATCAGTACATCAAATTCAAGAAGGACGAGTACAATGGCGCCTTTGTTGAAATTCCTTCTCAGCTCACCAAGATCTTCGAGAAGATGCTCGACAAAGCTATCAAAGCCGGCGATCTCAAGATTGTGCTCGGTATCTCGTTGGACAGTTACAGATTGGACATCGCAGAGCGCATCATCGAGGACCAATTGAAGGTTGACTCCGAGGAGAACGTGCTCTCGCTGATCAACTATGCATTAAACATTTCCACAAGTGTTATTGACAACACAAGTTTTAGAACCACCATTTTGCACTCTCTTGTGAAGCTCATCACCAATTTGAAGACTCCAGACTTCTTCATTGTTTGCAAGATCATTGTGAATCTGAATGACGCCTCATTGGCCACACACTTATTTACCTCTCTTTTAGAGTCAAAGGAGCCTACTTCCAGACTTACTGCTTACCAGGTTGCCTTCGACTTGGTCAACTCTGCCTCCCAGGAGCTGCTGGACAAGACTATTACCAATTTGGATGGTCTCAACACGGAAGGCGACAACGCTGTTTTGAGCAAGCTCACTAAGATCTTGAGTGGTATTCCAACATGTGACTTTGACATTACCTTCTTGCAGAAAAACAACAACACTGACATCCAGATCCTCAATAAGTCGAAGGAGTACTTGGACGGAAGAAACTCCATTTTCCACAGTGCCATCACCTTTGAAAACGCATTCATGCACGCCGGAACTACCGACGATTCCTTCTTCAGAGCCCCAGCAAACCTCGAATGGCTCGGAAAGGCTACCAATTGGTCTAAATTCTCTGCTACTGCTGCGTTGGGTGTCATCCACAAGGGAAACTTGTCCCAGGGACGTAAGATTCTCCAGCCCTACCTCCCGGGCTCTAATGGCTCCCACTACACCAAGGGTGGCTCTCTCTATGCTCTTGGTCTGATCTTCGCCGGTCACGGAAGAGAAACAATCGATTACTTGAGAAAGCACGTTGTGGATAACAGTAATGCTGCTGGTACCGATGACGTGGATGTTGTTTTACACGGTGCGTCTTTGGGAACTGGTGTTGCCGGTATGGGCTCTTGTAATGAGGAGATTTACGAAGAATTAAAGGTTGTGCTTTTCTCTGATTCTGCCACCTCGGGTGAGGCTGCTGCCCTCAGTATGGGTCTGATTATGCTGGGTTCTGGTAACGAGACCGCACAGATTGACATGCTCAGTTATGCCGAGGAGACACAGCACGAGAACATCATCCGTGGATTGGCCGTCGGTTTGGCTTTGCTCAACTACGGTAGAGAGGAGCAGGCTGATGAGCTCATCAACAAGCTGTTGGAGCACCAGAATCCTATCTTGCGCTACGGTGGTGCTTACACCATTGCACTGGCATACGCCGGCACAGGCAACAACAAGGCCATCAAGAAGCTGCTACATGTTGCTGTCTCTGACTCAAATGATAACGTTAGAAGAGCTTCTGTTATTGCTCTGGGTTTCGTGTTGATTCGTGACTACCAGACTGTTCCAAGAATCGTGGAACTCTTGTCCGAGTCTCACAACCCTCACGTTCGTTACGGTACAGCCATGGCTTTGGGTATCTCTTGTGCTGGACGTGGCTTACAGCAAGCTGTTGATGTGTTAGAACCAATGACTAAGGACGCTGTTGACTTTGTTCGTCAAGGTGCTTTGATCGCTCTCTCCATGATCTTGGTGCAACAGAATGAGAAGACCTTCCCACAGGTTGCCGAGATCAAGAAACAATACGCTACCGTCATCTCCAGCAAGGGCCAGGATGCGCTTGCCAAGTTTGGTGCTGCTCTTTCGCAGGGTATAATAGATGCTGGTGGACGTAACGTCACCATTCAGACTGAAAACAGTGCTACAGGTACGTTGAACACCAAAGCCATCGTTGGCCTCGCCGTCTTCACCCAGTACTGGTACTGGTACCCATTCACACATTTCCTTTCTTTGGCCTTCACACCTACATCTATCGTTGGTGTTCGTGAAGATTTGAAGATCCCAGAGTTCGATCTGATGTGTCATTCGAAGCCACAGTTCTTCGACTACCCACCGAAGGTCACCGAGGAGAAGGAGGTTGTGTTCGAGAAGGTCGCATCTGCTGTTTTGTCCACCACAGCCAAGGCCAAAGCCAGAGCTAAGAAGACCCAAAAACAGAAGGGTGACGAGGATGTGATGGATGTGGACGAGAAGCCTAAGGAAGAAGAGGTTAAGAAGGAAGAAAAGAAAGAAGAGCCGGTGGAGGAAGATACTACGATCAGATACACAAAAACTCCATACAAGCTTCCTAACGTCTCGAGAGTCCTTCCACTACAGCTAAAATACATCTCTTTTAACAAGGATGAAAGATTTGTGCCTGTCAGAAAGTTCAGAGGAACTGGCGGAGGTGTTGTTGTGCTTGTTGATAAGAAGCCGGAAGAGCCAGTCAAGGCTATCAAGACAGTGAGACAGCTGAACAACAAGGACGCTCCTGTTCCTAAGCCATTTAAGCTGGAGCCTACAGAGGGCGAACTGGAAGAACAGTAACTGCTATAAATGTACGATAAACTGCTATCTATTAAGCACTATGTAGTAAAAAGCTGGCGTCTGCCAGAACGCGTCGTGCAACCCGATCAGGAAATAAGCGCGTCTCGGGGCTTGGGCCTTTTGCAAGCTACTTGCACCATAACTAAACATTAGGATTAAGCTAAAAAGATCCGAAACTCTCAAGCTAGTCTGGGATTATTTGCCTTTGGTGACTATTTCAACTCTTTAGTGAGAAAGTAAGAGTTTGGGTGCTCTTTTTTATCCCTTTCCTCTTGCTTGATCTCTGATTTTCAGTCAAATTGCTAAAGCAGCTTCAAAAGGTAATGTCTAGACAGAGATACGTTGGAAAGGACGTCGTCGTGACGGACGAGTCCGAGCCTCACTCAGAAACTCACGAGTACCTCGACGAGAAGGATGACAAGGAAGCGGACCTGTTCACATCGCTGATGTCTACAAAGCTCAACTTCAACCTAGCGGACCCTTATAAGGCGTCGATGAGCTCCATGGTGCTGGTTCTCCAAACACTGTATACACTTCTGCCATTTGTGCTGATGTTCTTTATTTGGGAGATTTACCAAACACCTACTGAGTCTTTGTATTACCCTGACTTTCCCAATGCTCTGTTTTCTGCCTCCTCCGCTGAGCTTGACGAGATGAACGTCGAGTTTTACGATCTCGCCGACTTCAAGAGTCGTGAAGATGGCTGGCAGTACAACGAGCGTATTCTGTTCCTTGTGCCGCTCAGAGATGCTGCTCCACATTTGCCAATGTTCTTTGGTCACATGAGAAACATGACTTATCCACACAACTTGATCGATATGTCTTTCTTGGTGTCAGACACCTCTGATTCGACTGTTGAAGATTTGGTGATGTACATCAGAGAGTTCCAGAACGATCCAGACAAAAGCAATCGCTTCGGAAGAATTGAGATCTTCGAGAAAGACTTTGGCCAGATTGTCGGACAGAGTTTCTCCGATAGACACGGTTTTGCAGCCCAGGGTCCAAGAAGAAAGCTCATGGGTATTGCTCGTAATTGGCTGCTCACCATCGCTCTCAGACCTGATCATTCGTGGGTCTACTGGAGAGATATTGATGTTGAGACGTCTCCAGCGACTGTTTTAGAAGACTTGATGCACCACAACAGAGACGTTATTGTGCCTAACATCTGGAGACCTCTTCCTGAGTGGCTGGGTGGCCAGCAAGCCTACGATTTGAACTCGTGGCAGGAGAGTGAAGGTGGTATTGAGCTCGCGGAGACCCTGGACGAGGATGCTGTTATTGTTGAGGGTTACCCGGAGTACGCTACGTGGAGACCCCATTTGGCCTACGTAAGAGACCCATACGGTGATCCTGAGGTTGAGATGGAGCTCGATGGTATTGGAGGTGTGTCTATTTTGGCTAAGGGAAGAGTGTTCCGTAGCGGAGCTATGTTCCCAGCTTTCTCCTTCAAAAAGCACGCCGAGACTGAAGCTTTCGGTAAGCTTTGTAAGACTATGGGCTTCGAGGTCATTGGTCTCCCTCACTATGTTATTTGGCACATTTACGAGCCTTCGACTGATGATTTGAAGCACATGGAGTGGTTAGCTAACGAGGAGCTCAGACAGAAGGAGCTTCTCAAAAACAAAGACTTCTACGAAAAGGCTTGGGAATTGGCATTCGAAGATATGACAGAGAAATGGCAAGCGGAGAAGTTCGACGTTTTCAAGAACAATGATCTGTCTCGTCTGGGAATTGGCTCTGTTCACTGGGACGACGTCGATGAATACATGGTTGAAGTTGAGGAAGTCGAGGTTGAAGAAGACCAGGATACGTCCGAGAGAGACGAGTCCTTCATGTGGGACTTTAAGGTCAACCATAACAAGAAGTTTGAACAATCTGTTCTGGAAAAGCTCAAAAACGGACCAAAGAAGTACGGCCACAACAAGCATGAATACGTATTTGGCGACTACAACAAGGTCGGCGGTGGATACGGCCAAAAGAAGAAGAAGTTCAAAAAGTTCCAACCTGTCGAAGGTGACGAAGAAGAATCTGACTCAAACCTCGAGGGAACTTACGACCTCAACTCTGACCGTGTGGACCAAACCAAGTTTGGAGGTGGTGGTGATGTTAGTGATAACGTCCTGGAAAACGATAAGGAGATGTTCAATGAGCTTGAACAGGGCAAGGTTGAGGCTGACGAAGAAGAAGAAGGTGAGGTGGAGTTCAAGGGACAGATGCCAATTGAGGAGATAAAGAAGAGAAGTGCCGAGGCCAAGTCGAAGGCCCAAGTGACAAAGACCGCCAATGCTGTGGTACGGACGCTCTATGAGATTGATGAAGATGGTATCACAGTGGATACTGTTTTGCGTACGCTCAAGCCAAAGCCTACCAAGGTTCTTGCTGCTCCAAAGGCTGAGGAGAATGCTGGTGGAGAAATTGACCCTGAGCTGGAGATTCCAAAAGCGGAAATTGTGTGAGCTGTGTGAAGCAATTATAGATATTTGTTTTGTTTAAGTGCCCTGTAGATCTACAATAATGGTTCATAAAACCTGTAAGCATATGAATTTCAGGTATAAAGCTAAAAAAAAAGTCCAAAAAAGTAAAATTTCGTAATCAATCGTATGCATGTACATGCTATATTTTTATATCTATTCGTTAATCTCATCTCTGATCTCATTCCATAACCAATTTCTCCAAAGTTCGCCGGCGTCCTTCAAGAGCTTTTCGAAGTCGTTGTAGACAAAATCGGTGTTTTGTAGCAACAACATCTCTGAGTCGATTTTTTGGCTAACAGGAAGTTTGTTCAAGAATTCGGTGATCTCGAATTGATCAAACTCCAATAACTTAGACTCGTTCTTCTGTAAAATGGAAACATAAATGAAAGCCAATTGAATTTGATAGTCAATCTGAGACCATTTCAAGTCATTGGCATCATCCATAGGAGCGTACCAGAAAAGATCTGATCCCATGTCCATCCCTTGGGTATAAGACACAGGGTCCTCGTGATCATAGAGTTTCTGGAATCTTTTCAAAAGTTTCTGATTGTCGTCGTATTTCTTTGCAAACTCCTTGTAGGGATATCTGAAACCTAAGAGTAAATCCCAGATTCTGCCTCTATCAAGCTTATTGAATACCTTGGCACCACAGTATTTGAACCACCAAGTCAGCCATTGGTTGTTCTTATTACTGTTTTTGTTGATAATATCCTCCTCTGAAAGAGATTTGTAGAGCTCTGGAAGCAACTTGGCGAACACCACCAGGAAGAAAGATATACGAGTCTCAGTTTTACCTGACTTGAAAAGAAGCTCCTCAGCATTAAGAGAGTTGGAAGCAATGAGATCTGTGATTGTCTTTGGTGCACTCTCGCTTTCCAGCGAGTTGCGTCTAGACATTGGTTCTGAAGTGTCCTCGTGTGAGTGTAGAAGAACCAAAACCAACCTTTCGTAAACCTCCGAGAATGACATGAGTTGTGTCTGCGTATCAGATGAAGATCCACTGGCGTTCTTCTCGAGCGAGAAATCACCAACCGATCCTTCATCATCATCAGGATACTCGGAAAGCTGTATAAGATGTTTGTGTGTCGAATCGGTCTTGTTCGTGGTGTCACGGCCGATAAGAACGTAATTTGAGTTTGGGATAGGAGGGAACCATTCGGCCAAATTCAAGGCAATCCAAGAGAAGCCTGAGTCATACTTAATGATCCCGCCCCACTTTTTGAAGAATTTGATGACGGAGGACTCCAAGATACGAACGATTTCTTCCTCTACAGCGGAAAGATTGTTCTCATTCGGTGGCGAAACCTCTCCACTTGAAGCGTCATTGTTGTTGGCGTCATCCAGCGTCAATCGTACTCTGAAGTATTTCATCAGTTCAGATCTGATTTTGCCTTCTGGAATGACAATATCCTCTTCTGACTCAACAGTAGCACTCAAATAAGGATTAATAACATATGGATGATACTTCAATAGTACTGGCCAAACTTCATGTCTCAAGGCAGGTGGAACACCACGCTGTCTGGCGATCAAAGCCAAGCCTAGGTGATCGTTCTCTTTCAAGTACCTTTTACACAGTGCAATGACATCCTTATTGTCCTCCTCTGATGGAGACTTTCTTCTCTTTTGGTAAGCCTGTTGCGGCAACGAAGGCGAAGATGGCGAAGAAGATGCGGTTGAGACATTGGACCCTGCAGTCAGAGTCGACGAGTTTGATATCGTCGGCTGCAGTTTCTGCATGATCTCTGGCTGTGCAATGCTTCTCATCATCTTTTTGGGGTGTTCCAGCGGTCCTTCTGCTTTGTGTGGATTGAACGGATCAAGGGACGCGTTAAAAGCTTTATAATCAACTAATGGACTCCTTCAAATGTGATGAAATCGATCCAAAAAGACCAGATCTAACGACTTTGTGGGAAGCAACACACTCCAGAGAGTACTCTTGTGTGTTTGGTAGGATTAAATCGCCTCCTTAAACGGTCTCGTGTGAGCAGATCCGTATGATCAACTGTCGTGCGACAAACCCGTCTCTTGTTGGGAAGTTGGGGAAGCGAAAGCCGGCGGCAAGGCCCTTGGCAGCGTAAGTTTTGGGAATAAAAGTGGTGTACGAAACCGGTGGACCTCTAGGAGGGGCTTCCAGGTGTCGGATGCTGTTACCGCTCGTTGGTTGTGGACGAATTCGACAAAGAAGAAGAAGCAAAATGTGCTGTGTAAAATTGTGAAGGGCAGGTGATTGTTGGCTAAAATTTCTGTCTCGCCCCGGCCCGCGGTGCGCTTGGTCCTTAGCTAGTTAATCCCGCGCTTTTCGCTTGTCACACTTAGATAGCGCAAATTGGCGAAACGAAGCGGTGACGGACAAGGGAGGGCCAGCGTAGTGTACGTGCTATGGGAGTATGTGAACAGTCACAAGACTTTGGAGGAAGTGCGTTGTCTATATACATCTGGGGAAGATAAGGTACTATGCGTCATTCCAAGGCTTTTTGCAAAAGCCACAGCAACTAGTGGTACAACTTGCATTATCGAAAGAGTGGTGATACGGGTTCATTATCACCGTCGGTGCTTTGCGGTTCCCGTCTCCATAGTTTGGGGATCCGGTGGATTGATTTAGGGGCCGTCGGTGAGTGCGAGAATTGGCGGGCTTTCACGCCATCGTTTTGTGCAATTGGCGAAAAAAGAAGCGCCAAGGTGTCTCAAAAGGGAAACACTCCGGCAACTGGAGCAACCACGGCTTAGAGTACTAGAAATTTGGATCTTATTAGGTGAATAACACGAAATTCGCCTATATTATCTACTATATCACGTACCGCACTTCTTTTGTGCACAGGGTGGTGAAAATTAGTAAAGACAATTCCCGTCTATTTATCAGTAGTGCGTGGCCCTACCGTGTCGAAAATTTATTTCCCTACTACAAACAATGCGATGAGCTCTTCTCTTTGTACAGTGTTATTACCTCAGATTGAATATAGATCAAGAGATGTCAGACACCGAGACAAATACTAAGAAGAGACCTATCACCGAGGAAATCGAAATCGATTTGGCCCAGGCCGCTCCGCTCTCCAAGAAGCAGAAACGTCTTCTAAGAAAGGGTAAGCTTGATCTCACCAAGCTTGAGGCTGAACAGAAGGCCGAGGCTGAGAGACTCATGAAGTCTGCTGAATCCGGCGAGAAGGAGGATGCTGAAGAGGCTGAAGAGGACTCTAGTGAGAGAAAGCCAAAGGAAAAGAAGGTTGAGAGATTTGGTGTGTGGATTGGTAACATGTCGTTTGACACATTGAAGGAAGACCTGACAAGATTTATCGTGGGTAAGACTACGGAGCACCCAGAGTACACCTCTGACTTGAAGCCAGAAGAGCCATGTCAGATTAAGGAGGACGACATTCTAAGAATTAACCTCCCTATGCAGAGTGGAGGCTCCAAGAAGATTAAGGGTTTCGCTTACGTCGACTTCGCTACTAAGTCTCACCAGCTTGCAGTGATACAGCTATCTGAGTCTCAACTTAACGGAAGAAAGCTCCTGATCAAGGACTCCAAGTCATACGAAGGTAGACCATCTAAGGAGGATGCTGAGATGAGCAAAAATCCACCATCGAGAATTTTGTTTGTTGGTAACTTGTCGTTTGACACTACAGAGGACATGCTGACGCAACAATTCCAGCACTGTGGCGAGATTGTCAGAATTAGAATGGCAACTTTCCAAGACACCGGTAAGTGTAAGGGCTTCGCTTTCATCGACTTCAAAGACGAAGAAGGACCAACTAAGGCCCAGAAGGACAAGTCGTGTAGAAAGCTCATGAACAGACAGTTGAGAATGGAGTTCGGTGAGGACAGATCCAAGAGAACTCCAAAGCACATCACCAAGAACTCCGAAGAGGACTCTTCTCCAGCTCCAGAAGTCCACTCGAACACATCCAACTTCAACGACGAGGCACCAAGACCTATCAGAGAGAGAAGCGAGAAGAAGCCAGTGATGAAGAAGAAGAAGGACTACGGTAAGAAGCAAGAGAGACTGATCTCTTCCGTTGCCCTGGCTACCGCACAGAGAGGAAGTGCTGCCATTGTGCCGTCTTCCGGTAAAAAGACCACTTTCTAATTTAAATAGAAAAATCAACTACACTAACGTCACTGCCCTGTACCGATACATAGTGCTATGCGAAATATAGAGAACGCGCTTTTTTTAGCACACGGGTCCAGATCTAGGCCCAGCGCTACGATCAAAAATTCACAAATTGCGTCCCACCAAGCAAATTAAGCTCTGCGGTAGAAGAGCCTGATTTTACCAAGACAAGTTAGACTCGTTAAGCCATATCAACGGGTAACTATCGCTTATCATCGCTGTATAAGTGTCACTGTGTTGACAAGTCCCTTATTCACTCCATCCAGTCGCAGCCGCTGCCCCTTTCCTCAAACAATAAGCACAACAACGTGTCACAGACCTAGACCCTGAATACGAACGCTACCATGTCGAGCGCATCGCTCAATACCACGAGCCCCGTGACTATTATGGGTTCCACGAGCACGCTGTCTCTGTCCAGCAGCGAGAGCTCTGTTAACGCTACGGATTCGAGCTCCAGTGAGATTACTTCTCTCGTGAGCCCAAGCACATCGTCACTGGATGGCGCTGACACGCTTAACTCACACTCCTCTATTGACTCTTCATCGTATTCGTCTTCATACCACTCACATGGATCTGTCTCAAATAGCACTGCTCTATCGCCCACACAGTATGCCAACTCGTCCTATGCCTCTTCTTACGTCTCATCACATACCCACTCATACAGCTCCTCAGTGCACAACCATCTGAGCTCATCATCAGAGCCTTCAAGCTCATCGCAAGACCTGGTGTCGGAGATTTACCTCACCACAACGAGTACTTACGTGTCGAGCGTCGCTTATCTTCCCGAGTCTACTGCTGAGCAGCCGCAGCAGACAGTGGTGTACACCCAGCCTTACTACATCACAGATGAGGCCACGACGATAGCTACTTCTCTACCCGTTACAACGACTTTTGATGCTACATCCTCATATACGCCAACTGAACAGGCTACTATCACCACTGACCTCTCCTTCCTGGCGAGAGCGGTTCCTGGTTACAACTCGAGCGATAGCGATGATAACAATGATGACGATGACAGCAACAGCAGCGCTCAAAAGGGAACTGTTGCTGGCTCTGTTGTTGGCGCCGTTGCTGGTGTTGCAATTATAATGTTCCTCATCTGGTGGTGGCTGAAGAGACGGAGAAACAACGCCTCAGGGTCTTTTGAGAAAGGGTTCTCGCACTCTATTGCTTCTACACGGCGCTACAATGACGTTGATAACAGCTTCCAGGAGAAGCCAATCGCTAGATCTCAGAAGTTCTCATTTGCCTCCCTGCTTCCTTCGCTCTTCAAATCCAATTCATCAACCTCATCGTCGATCTCGAATCGCTCGCTGGATGAGAGCACACATTCCACTGGGTTTGGTCTCAATACGCTCAGATCCCAGATACTACAACACAGCAATCATCACCACAGTATATCTGAGCGCACGCCCATTCAGCCTGACGATGTTTCTTCATACACCCGACAGCCTCCTGTGAGAGCTCCGCAGCCTCCTAATCGTGTCATAGACACGGTCATGGAAGAGCCAGAGGACTCTGCTGTGTATTCGCAGGGCATGAGGCCGAAGAGCTATAAAACTTCAAGATACCAGCACTCCGGCCTCTTGCCTGTTTTGGGCAAGCCTGTGACGGAAAATCCTTTCGATGACACAGGATCAGCAAGGCGTATACCACCAACTCCTCCACCAAGTCGCCGTGCCAATCCGCTGTATCCATCTTCGTTTGTGAGTTCAGACTCCGCGCATCGCCATGCTATGAACAGACACAGCATAGCGAGTGTAGAGTCAAGTATTGTGAGCGAAGACACGGACGACATCAGCTCTGAGGAGTCGTTCATGCTACACAACCAGAGCAATAGTGGTGCTGGTCAAAATACCGGTTTCTTCAAGGAGATTGTTTGATCTCTTTGTTCTTTTCGTTTATCAATTTGTTTGGGATCTCGTTTTCTTTCACTTCTCTGTACACACTACTGTATTAATTCAATTGTTAACTTCATTATGTGTTCGTAGCTCAATACCAAACATCCAGTATACTTGAATGTCTCTTCTTTCGGCCCTCTATGGGGCACAACTCCTTCATCTCCATGACGTACTGTTTCTCCTTATATCTCTCATGGTGGTTATCAGCGTGAAGGTATCTCCACCCTACGTACCTTTGGCATTGCCGGCAAAACACATCATGCACCTCATATCTTCCTGTCATCATCTCCCGTATCTCTATGTCTCCATTTTGAACGTTCACTACCGCCTTGACAAGCATCCCGCTGCCTAGTTTACCGTTGAACGAGTCTGACTGTACTGAAGAGGAGGAGAAGAGGTGCGAATGACATGTGTTGCACCTGAATATGGTTCGGGTGTCGTTCTTATTGTCTAGTTGTGTTTGGTAGTATAATCCCATGGTGCTGAGTATGCCAGGTTGCCTTCAAAATGCAACTTATGTGTCAAAATTAGTGAGGAGGCTATGACGAGTTCGAAGGATGGGCCTTGACTCGGCAGTTCACGGAAGCCTCTTACTCGTGAGTTAGGGTCTCAGTTAAATTGAAATCTGATATATGTATATCTCCCCTTACGAGCATACACCACGAGCTCAACAACTATTCGGACAAGAGAAAAGGGGATTTACTTGCGAGCTGGGGTCTGGCCCGCATCCCGCATACGACATGTATTCCAATTGGGTAATTTCCGGGATCTTCACTGGTACGCCCTCGGAAGTATTCTCGAAATCAAAATTCGCGACGGCCTCGACAAGCCCTTGGGCTGGACTGCAAAATTGTTCACATTGGATGGGTCTGACATTTTACTTTGTTATAAATCTAGCAGTCAGGACTCAATATGCTTTCCAGTGTTTCTCGTTCGCTGCGACTTCCAGGGCTCCCGCTAGCGAGATCCTTGCACACGTCGAGATTTCTATTCCAGGAGGCCAAATCCACGAACAGTGGCTCGCTGTTCAGCGATGTCACACAGCTTCAAGAGCAGACCACTAAGAAGCGTGATTTCAGTGATACTTTACAATCTATGAGTCCAGATGAGTCATTCAGCATTAAAAAGGTTGGTTTGAAGAACGACACAAGTTTACAAGATTTTATTGGCCACAAGCCAACGTCTGCCGTGGAGAAGCTCTTGACGCCGTTGAAGAGAGAGATCTACAACAAGAACGTCGAGCAGAACGGATTTTTCAAGAACAACGAAGTCGTGACTCTAGACAACGGTGACAAGTACCAATTGAGACTTTCTAAGGCCGAAATAGATGTTTTGGAGCCATCTCTTTACATCAAGTCCTACAGATTGAAGTGCAGTATGAAGAAGGCCACAGTTTTCCTCAGGTTCATTTCCGGTATGAACGTAAATGAGGCTATCACACAGGGTCAGTTCCACAGAAAGAAGATTGGCCGTGAAGTTTCCCAAATGTTGCAAGATAACTTAGAGGGCATCGAAGAGCTTGGCCTTAAGAGCGAAGAGCTTTTCATTTCTCAGATCTGGTGCGGTTCTGACGGGTGGTGGGCCAGAAGAGTGGATCCAAAAGGAAGAGGTAGAACAGGTATCATTCATCACCCATACATCCATGTCAGAGCTATCCTCAAGACTCCTCTGACTAAGAAAAGACTGGCGTGGGAGCAGGAGCAGAAGGAGTTGAAGAAGAAGGCTACGATGCAGCTTCCAAACGAGAAGCTCCGTTTCAGACTCGATGGCCACTACAAGTGGTGATTTACTGTGTATATAAATGGTGATCTAATGTAAATACAAAGAATGGCCTAGTAGTGTAATAAATAATAAATAAGAATAAATATGGCGAATAAATAAAGCGGGGGCTCAATCATCGTAGCCCTTTAGGGATGGATCTCTGGCACGAGTTGGTAATGGGTAACCGAGCGGAACCGGCTCATCATCTTCATACAGATAAGCCCTTCTCAGAGGAGTCATAGTCAGTGCTAAAACCGGGCCAGCAACGCCCAAGAGAACACTGAAAAAGATGTGTGGTCTGTTGTGAGCATGGTAGCGAGCCCACTGCGGGAAAGTTAGTAATTCACTCGGCGAACTCCTCGAGACCAACAGAACAAGAGACATACGCGAACAGGCTGTTTGTAATACACTGGATAATCGCTCATTTTGGAATTCAAATGGCTCTATATGATGTATATTGAAATGAAAACAAGTGTGGAGACATAAAGTAGCCAGTTAAACCCACAAAACTCGGTCTGAGAATCGAACGAGTTCGCGGAAAAAGCGCGATCTTTTCGCGCAATCCACCAAAACCGGTAGGAGGCGCAGAGCCGAGGCTTCCTAAGATGAGATGCCCCGGGTTTAGAGATATGGAATTGTAAGCGTTCTTTCTTACTCTTTTACCACACAGGGTTGCTGGTGCTCTTCAATTGCCCTGAGAATCATGTCACTGAAGCAGATATCGGTTGCGCTTTCGACCAGACATCTACAAACCCTCAACACAACTGTGTTCCATATCTCTCCAGAGAAGGAGAATGGCCCTCTTATGGTGTTTATACCTGGTAATCCGGGATTTATCAACTACTACATCACTTATTTGAGCGCTGTTTCTGCCAGATTCCCTGAGCTAGAGATTGTTGGTATATCACATGCCGGTTTCTCTTCTCTTCACGGTCCTGATGAAGATACCATTTACACTCTGGAAGACCAGATCGAGCACAAGATAAGTGTTATAAAGCACTTTATCGGCACCAACCCAGAGAGGCAGGTGCTGATATTCGGTCACTCTGTTGGGTGTTATATGCTTCAGAGAGTAGTAGACCGTTTGAAGGCTCAGTATGCGCTTTATGGCCTGATTACGCCGACTATAGTGGATATTCACAAGTCGAAGAAGGGCGTTGTGCTGTCTGCAATCACCGGTTTCTTTGACACGTTCTACCACTACGCAGGCTACGCGGGATCCTTGGTGCGCAGTCTTCCCGATTCTTTCCGCCAGAAAGTTCTTCAAGTAGTGCTGAAAGATGCTATATCAGACGCTAAAGAATCAACGGATACCTTCATCACGGAGCCAGGTTTCATTAGACAGTCGCTGGGCTTGGCAACAGAAGAAATGAAAGTAATAAGAAGCGACTGGCAGTACCAAGATCATTGGTTCAACAGGCAAGGAGTGTGGGCATTCTTCGCAGAAAACGATCATTGGGTTAAAGATGAGACGAGAGCGGAGCTTATGAGGGTCATAGAAGAGGCTAATAAGGAGACTAAGGTGGATGTAAGTGGCGAATTTACCCATAGCTTCTGCGTTTCAAAGAGCAAGGAATTTGCAGAGATCACCATTGAGAAGATTACAGAGGCTCTTCAGAAATAGAAGGCGATACTTAATAAATTAGCGGCATTTTCCGATCAATTTTTGTAGTTGTGCGTAATGGAGTAAGATATGTCCGATGCGGAAGATAGTCTCGATTTGATGTGTGTGTAAATTAATTTACAGGGCTTCCGTTGACTTCAAAATTGGTGTATTTGAAGACTGACCAATGAATTATCTATATATTATTGCTTAAAGGATTAAAATACCGTAATTTTGTAATTTGCAATAATTATAGTTAAGAGTTAGCTTAGCCACAGCATTAACGATGTCACTATTATTGGGGAACTTGACAGCTTATCAATTTAAAAAGCTTCAATATTGAGATCTCAAGCTATACTTAAGATTCTATTGACTCCCAGAATCCATTATATATATATATTTCGAAAACATACCCCAGTTTTGCTGCTTTATACACATTATCAAAAGCAAGAATAGAGCCTTAATACAGAAAACCCGGACACCACTTCAAATTTCCGGACTTCCTAGGTAGACTATCCTTAAGCATTGAGATCGCCAAAAAGGCTCATATCACCAGGTAACATTACTATTTGTACATAAAGCGCTTAGAATGCTTCTTGTTGGCCTAGATGACCGATTGGCCCCTTACTTTCAATCTACAAACTGCCATCTTGTGAAGTAAGACCATGCATAATCCGGGCCACTCAGGTCCCAATTTTACGCCGTTCGGCCCCTGAAAATCCGACCTAGAAGGCTAACCAGATACAAGACAAACCAGTATTTCCAACATTGGACCTCAGTGTCCCCTGCATGCGTGTTTACCTTTCTATTGGTTCCCTATTTATTGTTACCGATCAAAACACCGATGCACCGTCCGCCCGTGTTTAACCGAGACTCCGCTTGCCTGAAAAAGGAAATAAGCGCGAACAAGTCATCCTGTCATGTATAGTATTATGAGTCCACTACAAGAAAAGGCACACCACTAAATTAGTTTCCTATCACTTCCCTAATCGAGGCAAATACCGTTAAAACTTTTCAGAAGGAGTATAAAAGCTGCGGTAAAACCCATCTTTTGTACATTCGTTTCTGTCTCTTCTCTCTAACTCCTTAACAACAATGGGTCAATTCAGCAGGGTTAACAGCCCCCACAAACCAATGTCTAGGAACTCATCAAGACCAGCCTCCCGTGGGCCTGGCGAAGATGAAGGTGATTTGATGAATGGCATCAATTTTGGCAATATCGACGAGATGATCAGCTTGAGGTTAGCCGTATTCATGAAAAATCTTGAGGAGTCCTCAAAGACCCCACAAAAGTACCCCATGCACAGTGTTAAGGGCCTCGTTGACTGCTTGCTAAATACGAGATCCCCTATTCCTCAGAATGATCGTGAAATGCTACTAAATCAGCTCTACTCCCTAAACGTGAAAACCAACGAGGGCCAATTCGAAGATATGGTAAATATTTTCAGAATCTCAAAGGGGTACGAGCTCCTAGTCTCCGTAAGGAACGTTGCTGCTTCTGCCATTGGCCAATGCGACGATGTTGCTGACGAAGCCATTGACTTCTTGAAGACTTTGGAGGAGAAAATCAACAACCCAGAGATTGACAACCCAACGAAAGAGCAGTTCGTTTATGCTTACTCATCAATTGCTCTGGTGATGTTTGAGGGCTCTGGTGCCTACGGCGTTGACAAGAGAATCAACTTTTTGCTTGAAGTTTTGCTTGGATTAGTTTCTGATATCGAGGCTAATGCTCCTGTTATTGGAAGCTTGGTGTACGGAATTGGTGCATTGCTGACGCTTTTGGAAGGAACCTCTGGATTGAATGAGATTCTTGAGAATATCTGCGAGGCAACAGCTGATATTTTGCTAGACTCCGAATCTCTTGAGGTAACGAAGCCAATGTCGATGCTCTTTGCCCTAGCTTACGAGATGTACTCATATGTTGACGATGCCCTTGATGAAGATTACGATCTTGAAGAGGAGCAGCAACCTTACGTTTACACTTATGAAGTTATCAAGAGACTTCAGGAACTTGTTTCCACGTCTCAGACTAAACAGTCCAAAAAGAACAAAACAGAAGGCCGTTCCATCTTCAGAGAAGCAGTCAACACTGTGAAAACATACTCTGACCGTGCTTTGAGAATCCAATTGGAGGAAAAGACCCGTGAGAGAGCAAGATCCAAGGGCCCAGATGATAAGGAGGATATCTTGACACATATTCGTCTCTCGAAGACTCGCTCTATTGCTATTAGATCCTGGGTTGCCTTCTTCAGAGTTGTCGTCTTGAAGTGGGTGTTTGGTCCTGGTCTTTATAACCAATTGGCTCACAACTCCAATCTTTTGACGATGATTGACCATACTTCGCAAAAGAAATTCAGATCACCATCTCCAGCAGCAGCTGTCGATAAATCGGACCCAGCATATACCGAGACCGTGGCTCGTGCTTCGCACTTGAAAAAGGAGAAGATGATTGCCCATGGAAGAGCTCAGAAGTTGGCTGCTCAAATGGAAACAATCGGCCTCGATGACAATGCCTGAGACGGCCATAAAACTGGAAAAAAAAATCATATTCAGCTATAACATATCAAACCTAATCATACGCTCATATTTAGTCTTCTCGTAGCTCTACCGAGGCTTCAATGCAAAAACGTATTAACAAATTAATCTAAACTAAACAATTAAACTGACAAAATGACAATTTTGGAAGTCAACATCATTTTTCCTTCTCAGGATTGGAGGCCAGAGGAGACCATCCGGCAACAGCGCCACCAACAACCGTTGGGACCATGGTGAGAGCACTCAAAGCGTGGTAGTCTGACGTCCCGCTCTCCAAGTCGCTGGAGTCTGCACTTGAGTGACCCCTCCATCTGTGGTATAAGGTCATTGGATTCAAAGCAGAGCCCTCTGCGTCGCCATCACGAACAAATATGATGTCCTCTCTAGCTTTCTTGAAAGCTGGAACCTTGGCGTACAACAGATCGTCTTCGTCGTCCGAGTCATCAAATGCACTTCTCTTCTTCTTACCGAAACGGAGGTATTGGAATGAAGCAATGTATGCGATGATGTTGTAAAGTCTGGTTGGGAAAATTCTGATCACCCACTCATCTGGGATGATTCTAATGACAATACCCCATGGAAGAGCAAGCATACCACAGATCATAGCCGTGGCCCACTGTGGGCCAGTCTGTCTCACAACAGAGAAGGCAGTGCCACCGACAAACATAATCATAACCTGAGCACCACCAATGATAGCAGCGATGATGAGGAACCACCAGTTTCTGAAGAAGTGCTGGAAGAAATTCAAGTTAGTAGCGGTGATACGGTCCTTGACGTTGGAGATACCGTCACCCTCGTCGAGCTTTCTTGTAACCCACAGCTTGAAGAATTGCAGCCAAACGAAGGCGTTGAAAGTCATAGCATTCAGCTGCTCTTTTTGAGCATGCGAGACTGGTCCGTCAAAGAAGATCTTTTCACCACAGAAGTACAGGACGAAGGTGATGATGAGTTGCAAAGTAGCCTGTCCGATAATCATCTTCCACATGGAAATACTGATGAGTGTCTTAGAACGCCCCTCTGGCTTTCTGTCCAACACAGAGTCGTCTGGCTTATCAGTAGCCAAGGCCAAAGCAGCCAAGGTGTCCATAATCAAGTTGATCCAAAGCAATTGCACAGCAGTCAACACAGAGTGTCCATCAGAGTCAACAACAGCGGTGACAAATGTCAAAATGACGGCAGTGATGTTGACAGTCAGCTGGAACTGAATGAACTTCTTGATGGACGTGGAAACACATCTACCCCACTTGATAGCACTGACAATAGCAGCAAAGTCATCAGTCATCAAGATAATGTCAGAGGCTTCTCTTGCAACTTCGGTACCGGCAATTCCCATAGAGAATCCAACGTCAGCCAACTTCAAGGCAGGAGCATCGTTCGTACCATCACCAGTGACAGCAGCGACCTCACCCTGCTTCTTCAGGGTCTCGACAAGAATTCTCTTGTCCTCTGGAGAGGATCTAGCAAGAACCTTCAGCTTCGGAACAACTGAATTTCTCTGAGACTTGGACAACTTTCTGAAAACAGGGCCCTCCATACAGGCAAACTCATCGTTCATGTCGCTCTCCTGTAGAATGCCACAATTGAGGGAAATAGCCTTAGCAGTGATAACATTATCACCAGTGACCATTCTAACTCTCACACCAGCTCTAGCACACTGAGCGACGGCCTCCTTAACACCAGGGCGCAATGGATCTTTAATACCAACAATACCATCCAGTGTCAATCCATTGGAGACAGACTTTGAGCGGTCCAAAGGCTCACCAAGGATAAGCTCAGGGTCGGCCTCGCCCGGTGTCTTTCCAACAAGTTCCTTAGGTGGCCAAGATGATATGTCAAAGTCCATGTGGGCCAAGGAGATAGTTCTGAGGGCCATCTTGGCGTAATCGGTGATCTTCTGAGAGACCTGGGCATCAATTTCAGAAGTGACTTCAGTGGTAGACCCATCAGCATTAAGTGTCTTCGAACATCTAGCGAAAACCATCTCAGAAGCACCCTTTATGAAAAATCTGTACTTGTTTTCCTTTGGATACTTGACAATTATACCACCCCACTTTCTTGATGACTCGAATGGAATGACTTGAGCAACAGACTCAACGCCGAGCAGGGAGACGTTTGATCTGACGTTGGATAGAGAGTAGCCACTCTGCATACCAAATGACTTTTCGGCGAGGATCAACATGGCGACCTCAGTCTTAGAACCGATGTATGGTTCAGGGTCTGGAGATCCCATCTTATCTCCTTTCTTAGACTTAGACCACCAGTGAGCCTTGCCAGTAGCCATTGGGTTCTCCTCAACCTCCATTTCGGTATTTTCGAAAGCTGTAGAGTTCAATGCAATGTTTGTTAAAATGTTGGACTTGACCTCCTTCGTCAAAGCAAGCTCTTCAGACTTGGCAATTGTGGAGGTAGTGTTGTCGTCGAATTCCAGATCAGAAATGTTACCGTTAACAACTCTCATTCTATTCTCTGTGAGAGTACCAGTCTTATCAGAGCACACTGCAGTAGCACCACCCATGATCTCACAAGCTCTCAAGACTCTCACCAAGTTGGCGTCCTTAGCCATTCTGGTAGTGGCGAAAGCTAAAGCGAGTGTCACAGCTAGCGGCAAACCTTCAGGAATAGCAACGACAACAATAGTAATAGCTGTAATCAAGATGTCAAGGAATTTGGAACCCTTCTCTGCCGATGGTAAGTCGTGGTATTCGCCACCAGATGGGAGCTTAGCAACAAACCTGAAGAACAGTACTGTGAACAAGATCAAGGCAGCAAGGAAACCATACTTGGTGATACCATTAGCAAGGTTGTTCAATCTAACCTGCATCGGAGTCTCTTCAGTCTCAACCTTGAGGGCCATCATGGTGCGGCCGTTAATGGAGTTCACACCAACAGCGGTGACAATTGCCTTACCCAAACCAGAGAGAACAGTGGATCCAGAGATCATAAAGGAGTCCGGCACTCCCTTCGAGCCGATATCAGCATCACCACTTGGGAACTTCTCATTATACTCTGAGAGAGCAGTTTTGATAGGGAGCTTGTGAATTGTGTGTGATTCACCGGTCAAAGCGGACTCATCACACTCGCACGAGCCTTGCACGAGCACAGCGTCAGCAGGAAGCACATCACCGGTTTGCAGAGTAAGCAAATCACCCACAAGCAAATCGTAGACTGAAATCACTATCTCCTGGCCTCCACGTACGACAACAATCTCACGATCGTTCTTCTTAGCGTTCAATTTGGCGAACTGAAGCTCCTTCTGGTAGTCGTTAGCGGCACCCACAAGCACAACGATGACCACAGCAACGATGATGGCCACACCATCAACCCACTGCACACGCGGTAGCTCGTTACCCTGCTCATCGTACTCTGGCGGCTGGCCAAAGGTCTCGTAAAGACCAAGCGCCAGCGAAACCACGGCGGCAACAGTCAAGATGATCAACACTTGGTCGTGCATCGCTTCCCACGCTAGCTGGAGGAAGGACTTAGGCTTGCGCTCCGGCAATCTGTTAGCGCCATACTGGCGGAGTCTATCATTGGAGTCAGGAACACCGTGAGCTAAACCAGTACTTGGATCTGTCTTGAATGCGTCGTAGAACTCATCTGTGTCGTTGTTGAACATCTGCTTGAAGGCGACGATGGATTTTGGATCGTGGAGATCTGTAAGCTGCTCTGGCTGAGCAGCGAAGAGCTGAGCTGGTGCTGGTCTCGAAGAGCCCGACACCAGACTTCTCACGGTGGAACGTCTCGTTACCATCGTTGTATGCTCAGAATAGCTTCTATTATCAAGCTTACGGGGTTTCGAGAGATCCATGTTCAGGGTTTTCGCCTGAGTTTTACCCTAATTATGCGTGGTGTACTGAGACTGCGAACGAGGCAGTGCTACTGATAGGCCGCGGAGCACTTTCGGTGAGATGAGATGGGTTTTGGCTGGGCACTTGCTCGGCTACTGCTACGGAAAGAGGAATTGACAAGAGATTTGAAAGACAGTAAAAAATCACCAACCTATCAACACAGCCCCGGCTGCTCCAGGTTTTCAGGCCTTCGCCCACAGGGCTATCGCCTCACACTGTAACCCTGAGATGAGCCTATATACGGCGGGCTTAGAGGGCGTCGGCGGGCTTTTGAGCGCGCGACCCTGGTTTGGAAAATTCATATAGTGTAAACTGTACGTACTTACACTTGACACACGTACATACGCACTGTGCTGTTGTTTAGTTGAACAATAGACTCGCCGCAATTGGGGAGCAAAAAAAGGCGGAAAAGTTTGGAGAGAATGGCTACTGCCGAGGTGCCCAGCATGGCGGAGGTACAGCCTCCCTCGAGAGAGACTTTTCACAGCCGCAAAATTCACATCAGTATCATCGGACGCACACCGCTATTGTTTTCGATTGATGACATCAAGAGGGCCAGGGAGCTGGGCATAGTGGGAAATCTCGTTGGAACACTGCCTGCTGCGCCCCAGCAGAACCTGTTCCAAGGTGTACCTCTCCAATTGATGGTTGAGGAGTGTGTTTGGCTAGTGGCCCACGGTCACGCTTTCTTGGTCCCAGACAGGGCTTTGATCAAGCAGCTTTACGCCCAGTTGAGCCAGGACGAGATCGCACAGTTAGAGCAGCTGAGACTTTCAGCCCTAGAGCTCGAAAGAAAGCAGAAGATCGATGAGCATGCGAAGAAGATGGCGAAGCTGAAAGTGAAGAATTTCAAGGCTAATGACACACTTCTGGAACAAGGACTCAGCGTGGTGATACCTGACACCCCCGAAAGAGTGAGTTCATACGCTCAAGCAGAGGATAAGTACAAGGCAAATAGAGTACAACATTTACTACTATCCCAACTGCCCCACGAAAAGCTGTCTTGTGCTGTCTTTTCCGCTTTACGAGCAAAAGGCTACTTTCTTGCTCCAGGCCTCAGGTTTGGGTCGCATTTCATTGGATACCCTGGTGACCCTCTTAGATTTCATGCTCATTTGATTATCAACCCGATCGGCTATAATGAGGATATCGGTATGATGAATATTGTTGGGGGCGGAAGACTGGCCACTGGTGTGAAAAAGCTGTGGACCATCGCCTCCGTCAATGAATCAGAAGTGGAGGATAAGGTTAAGGACGAGGACGTTAAATTCTTCTCCATAGAGTGGGCTGGATTTGGTTAAAACTCACATACATAATGACAATAATGACGTTTATGAACTAGTTTAATACTTTATCAAATAGCTCATCCTCTAAGCTTTTCGTCTTCAAATACTCTTCCTTATGAGTCTGAATCACCTTGACAAAATTTTGGTAAATGCTATAGAACTCACCCAAATTTTTGAACACAGGAAGCAACGCACTCAGATCATCTACTTTGGCCATGAGCTCCTGGTCAATTTCTGTGTCCTTCTCCACTCGCTTTCTTTCGTTGATCTGCTCAACAATAGTGTCTTGTAAGATATACAGCGCTTCTTGCAGCTGTGATGCCTGGATAACGATACTCTCAGTTGCGGCTTTTGAACTTGTAGGTGCAGCCTTCACAGTAGTCGATGAGCCCCTCCTTTCCATAAGCTTCGCTGATGTTTGAGAAGATGCATTGTCTGAGGCAATGTCAACAATCGATTTGATGGTCTCCAAGCTTTGTTGCACCTTGATCAAGTTTTGTTTCGCTTCTGTAAGCTGTAACAGCTGTACTGTGACTTCGCCATCATCTTTCTGCAAAGCCTCCGCCTTTGACGTTACGCCCATCACCGTGTCGTTCAGCGATTGTACAGAAATGGACAATGAATCTATGTAGTACTCCAGACGTGTTGTGGGTCTTAATTGTTTCTCATCGACAGACTCGTAAGAGTACGATACGACAGAGTTAGACGAGTGAAGCTTGGCGATTTGCGATTCCAGGTCTGTCGTCAGCTCATTGGTATAGTAATCGAGGTGGCCCAATAGAGCAGTTGACCTTTGTTGTAAAATCTCGAAGTGGTGTGGGTTCATGACGGCCTTGTTGCCAGCTGTCTTGATGGTAGCTTCGCCCCCGGCTATCGAGAACAATGCGTCTAGATACGCGTGAGGGACGAATTCATCGTCAAAGAACATCTGAAGTAAATCCTGAGACATCTCTTAAGGGATATTTTGCTAGCTGAGGAAGAGCTATACGACCAATTGCATAGCATTAAAGAGCTTATGTTGATCGAGCCAGCGATCTGATCCATTTCTTAATAGTGCTTATACCAAAAAGCGCGAGGTTGTGATGCGATATGGTTGATGTCCATCTCTTTCTCGGTGCGATAACCGAGGGCTTGGCCGAGTGGTTAAGGCGTCAGATTTAGGTTTTTAGAGCTGAACAACGTTCGCGGCGTTCATTTCTATTAAGTACTCTGATATCTACGGATGCGCGAGTTCGAATCTCGTGGTCCTCACTATCGTTTTTTTTTTTTGACTTCAATATAGCCAACTTTGGAAGTGATTGAATCCCTTCCACTTTGGTTCCTCTATCCAAACATTTTATTTCACAGTTGATTACTTGAACAGCAGTTGTTTGGCCTTTATCTTGCCCCTATGCCTAAGTTCGATTGTCGCCATCAAAATATTATGGAGCGCGATCAAGTTCGAAAAGTGTATTGGAATTAGCGCCATAGAGTACGAGTTGTCACTTCAACATTAGTAACCCCTTGATTTGGGATCAAGAGCAGAGAGATCCGAAAGAAGGGTCACTGAAACCGACCTCAATACAAAATGGTATGTTTTTCTCATCGAAGTAATAGGTTTTTGAATTACCAAAAGGCACTCAGCTAACCTCAGCGCAGCTAAAGCTCAGACAGCTTCAAAAGAAGAAACAAGAGGAGGCCGCTGGTCAAAGCTCCGGTGAGCAGCCAAAGCTATCCCCTGGCCAAATGAGAGTTCAAAAGGACTTGAGTGAAGTTGATGTTCCGCCCACGATGCAGCTGAAGACACTGGACAACACAAATATGAACTTGGAAGTTATTCTTACGCCAGACGAGGGATACTACCGTGGCGGTGTCTTCAAGTTCTCCCTAAGTACATCACACAATTACCCTATCGAGCCTCCTAAAGTCAAGTGCCTGAACAGAATATATCACCCTAACATTGATCTGGATGGAAACATATGCCTGAATATTCTGAGAGAGGAATGGACACCAGTGCTGAACTTGAACGCCGTGCTTGTAGGCTTGATGTTCTTGTTTTTAGAACCAAATGCTATCGATCCGCTTAATAAGGAGAGTGCTAATGTACTGATGAAGGATAAGAACATGTTTGCGAGAATGGTGAGGGCCACGATGAATGGTGGTAACTTTGATGGCGTGAGATATGACTATGTAATGAGGTGATTTCCGCCACGCTGTGATGATACTGTCACAAGGGAGATGTTTCATTGCTCTGGATTAATGCATACTGAAAAGTTGACGAGAGTAGATATATGGGGCGTAGTTGAGGTATATGGATTAAATGACAGAGTTCAGTTAACCCAGATATACAGGGCCACAAATTCGTTTTGGGTGCTCTATAATCGTCGAGTTACGCTCAAATTGAGCGATTGGATAGTTAGAGAAACAGCTAGGCTGGTATACGGTATGAACTACATGATAGTAACAGAATAAACGTTTGATCGTAAGAACGTTGGGAATGAATATTTAGAAACGCCTCAAGATCCTTTGAGGTATTGTAGTACTGCACCAGGCATTTGTACGAAGACAATAGCTCTCTTTGGCTCCGCCGATAGCAGTGGCTCTGAATGAGATGGCCTTGGATCATGAGTTGTTCGGCGTCAAGGCGTCAAGGATCTAGTCCTCAACTGAAGTGAAATTTGTCATCAATAAATAGCAGAGTGCTTAGACTCTGATAGATGGACCGGCGGTCTCGACCTCACCATCAGAGTAAATAGTTGGTCTCTCGTGAGTAGTCTTACCTCCTGTAGAGGATGAGGAAGAAGCCTCCTGCTGGAGGTGTGGCTCGTTGTTGACCATTCTGAATTGAGACGTGGTGTTGTAAAGTGCCAAAGATCTCTTAGCCTGAAGAGCCCCGGAGTTGGTAGGCAGCCTGATTCTGGCGGAGGTCTGGAAGTTCTTGAGTTTGAGAATTTGTCTGGACATGCTCATTGTGTTTATGTTTTTTCAATTGATTGTGGTTGATGGGTCTTAACATCCCATTCACATCCCTTGCAGTCTGGGGATAATCCACCTTATATACTTAGCCCATGTGTCACCTCACCTTCCTGTGACGGGTGTTCGGCCCGGGGCTGCGGGTGTGCGGAAGCCAAATTTTCTTGACTCACCCAAACATACTTCCCCGGATTTTGCGTCTCGCGATGACGTTGCGGCTGACCGGGGCGATGATTACGTTTTGCTTGTGAAAATTCACCAGTCAAACCTCGGCTGTGACAATGTGTCAGCTGGTGAGTGATCTCTAGTGAAAATTTTCACAATAGGGCGTCAGCCTATTTTTGCTGACATGGTGAATACCACAGCTTGCTTACCATAGCTGATAGCATGCTCTGCTTCATCATTGCTAACTCCCTTCCCCAGCTTCCCCGGTCCCTTAAGCTATGTGGCGCCACCCGATAGCGATACAGGCCCGGGAAACAGGACAGCCGGAACACTTTGACACATAACCACATCCGCGGGTCCATATCTCAGCAAATTCTGGAGAACCGGGGCTCTCAGATTTGAGATTTTATTGGAGAAACTTACATAATGAGGTTCACCCGAGGTTGGTTTAGCGCTGGTGCTCCGGATTACCGTGGGAAGCTTGCTTACCAAAGTAGGGTGTCCATAGCCCCTGGAACACCCAGCACTGGGACAAGGGATCTTCACTTGCTGCTATTTTGTGGATTCACAATGAGCTACGAGTCAGGCCACAAGGTGATTCCCTGCCATATGGGGTGATAATTCTAGCTGATGCCTGCTGCCCTGGTGGAGATTGCAACGCAGATCTCATAGGAACAGCAGTGGTAATCAGCGAAGGCTCCACCCTCAACTAACTTTTGGAAAGGCCAGACTTAGTGACGCTGTGGCTATCTTCACACTTGGGGTACTTGTTCCCCGTTTTTCTTCTCAATTGCTAAAGATCAGCATCGTCACAGTGTCTTTCTCAACCGTAGTATAAGCTTGAGATAGCAGGCCAACCTCGGCCAATTGAGGCTAATTGGGGCCAATTGACCACCTGCATTGAATATCGATTCTAAGAAGTCTATTATCATCGAATATGGGCTCCTTGTACCGTACCGTGCTACCAACATCAACATCCAAATTACGCTCCAATATCACGGTATCGCACTAAAATCCCCAGGGTGTCTGCAGCAGGGCTGCGCGTGAAAAAAATCAACAAACAAAATGGGCGACGAGTAAGGCACTGATTTAAGCAGATAAAGAAGCATTTCCCTTCCATCATAGTCCGTATATCTCTCATATAGCACAATGTCTTCATCAACAGTATCGGAATTCAAATCCTACATCCAGAAAGACTCCACAGCGTCGCTGTTGGCTGGCGGTGCGGCGAGGCATCACTTCACGTACTGTTATTGCACCAATTGAGCGTGCTAAGATTCTGTTCCAGCTTCAGGGCCCTGGAAAGGCCAACTACAACGGAATGTTCCCTACGATATGGAAGATGTATAAGGAGGAAGGAATAAAGGGCCTGTTTAGAGGAAATGGTCTCAATTGTGTTCGAATCTTCCCATACTCTGCTGTTCAGTTCTATGTTTATCAGAAAATCAAATTCCTACTGCTCAAGCCAGGCGAAACTGAACTCCATAACTATCAAAGACTGTTTGCCGGTGCTGTTTGTGGCACTGCTTCTGTGGCTGCCACATATCCTTTGGATCTAGTAAGAACTAGGCTCAGTATCCAGACTGCCAATCTGGCCAAGCTAGCGAAGTCCAAGGTCGAGTCAGGCGCCAAACCACCAGGTGTGATGCATCTTCTGGTGAAGATCTACAAAGAGGAGGGCGGTATCATGGCATTGTACAGAGGAATGTGGCCAACAACACTGGGTGTCGCACCTTACGTGGCCATCAACTTTGCAGTCTACGAACAATTGAAGGAGCTAGCTCCAGATTCCTCGCCATTGACGAAATTGCTTCTTGGTGCTACGAGTGGTGGTGTGGCACAGACCATGACATATCCGTTCGATCTGCTTAGAAGAAGGTTCCAAGTGCTCTCGATGGGTGGTAACGCCGAGCTTGGCTTCCAGTATAACTCTGTGTGGCATGCTCTGGTAACAATAATGAAGACAGAAGGATGGAAGGGAATGTACAAAGGACTGACTGCGAACTTGTTCAAGGTCATCCCATCAATGGCTGTGAGCTGGCTAACATATGAAGAGGTGAAGATGTGGCTTCAGCAGGCCTGATGTAGGATGATATCAAAAAAGGGCGAAAAACAGAGGGGGCACATAAAATATTCTCATAGTTATCATTAGATTGTATATATTCACACTAGAAAGGCATTGCATCATCTACATTGAACCTCCTAAAGTAGAAATCCATCCCATATAAGGAAGTCAAGAAGATAGCCGTGGTGATTCGCGGAACACCTGGACATCTCGCGCCAGCCAACCAAATCCTTCTAAAAAGTCCACCGAAAAAAGTCGTACAAGGCCGTGTATACAATAGCGATCTCAGGCCTGTTATCACTACCGGAACGTTAATAATACGCAATGAGAGCTTCCCAGACTTTGTTCAACGCTGCTGTACGTTAATACTTCTGGCATACTGTTGTTTTCGTGTCAAAATTATGATAAAGAGCCGGGCGGTGGGCATCGAATTGTCAGGACCAACATCGCACCATCTCTGCGCATCAAGGAGACATGAGAACAGCTGTTATGCAAATTTTACTACAAAAATTCAATACTAACTACAAAACAGAAGAAGGGTGGCTTCGCTATCCCAGTCGAATTGACCCCATTGTTCGTTGCCATGGGTGTTGCTGTTTCCTCTGCTTGTTTCTTCACCTACAAGAAGTTGGCCTACGACGAGACCTTGAGACTCGCTAGAAACCCAAGAAACAGCGTTGTTCACGAGGTTTTGGAGGAGAAGAAGTAAATCTTCATGATTCTCTCTTTTATATTCCACACAGCTTATCTTTACAACACAACACAACACATTCTAAACATAAACAAACAAACAAAGAACTTCAGAATTGGTTTTATTTTATTCTTTTGGTCCCTTGGTGTCACTCAATGCTGATATCATGTGCTCTTGATGCATTTGTTCAATTAACGACATCTTCACTACAGTATTGTACCCTTCACCTTTTTTGGAAGGTCATGGGTAAATATGTCCCCAAGGCTCCACAACAGCTAATTTTACGGCATTTTCATCTGCAACTTCTTGCTAGTAGTATAATATGTAATGCGTTTATGTGATTTATGTACAGTGTTAATGGCCGATTTCACTCCTCTGCGAGTGTGCAATAGTAGTCAGTGACATCGTCCACTTCCTCAAGGAAGGAAACGAACTTCTCGTACTTTTCTCTGATTTCCGGGTCCTCAATTGACACAATTGAGTCAGATTTTGGGATGTACGCAATACCCACCTCCTTGATGGAATACTCCTTCTTCAATTCTGCCGCAATTTTGCCTGTATCCGTTGGCTCTGTCATGACCTCAAACATTGGGGTTTCTCCCTCAACCTCTTCGATATCTTCAGCTCCCAGATCCACAACCTTCTCAAAAACAGTATCAAAGTCGTGTTCACCCTTTTCAATGGAAATGAAGCCTCTTCTGTCAAACTGGAACAGCGTTGGGGAAAGAGAGCCTCCGTATTTTGCGAAGGCAGCTCTAACATTACTGAACGTTCTTGTCTTATTATCAGTGAGTGCTTCCACCACGAATGACACATTTCCAGGGCCAATACCCTCATAGGTTACCTGGTCAACATTTTCCTTTTCAGATGAGCCACCAATACCAGCACCACGCTGAACTGCTTTCTCTATTACCTTCTTTGAGACGTTGGCCTTGGAGGCAGCTTCGACAGCAGCAGCGAGACGAATATTTTTTGCAGGGTCGGCACCACCCACTTTAAAGAGTTAGTTAATACACCTTAGATTCAATAGTTGATCGAACATACGCTTGGCAGCAACGGCCACCATCATGGCAAACTTATTAGCCACTTTGTTCTTCTGAGCATCGTTACGTGCTTTGTCATGTTTGATGTTTGCCCACTTGGAATGGCCGGCAAGTGCCACGGAAGAGCTCGAGAGACTCCGTGTTTGTGTGATGACTCGTGTAAGTCCTATTACTCTGCTGTTCATCATTGGTCTCTCCATCCACCAAGCAGCTCAAGAATGATTTATCGAAGATCATGTTCAATGAAGGTCAACTAACAAGAACAGCCAGGGCTGCTAACCTGGTTCGCGCAACACTCGGTAGCTCAGATTTCAATTTGGCAGCACTCGAATTCCCACAGCCTTTATCTATGAATGTTTACATTTTCCAAGCCGATTCATCTCTAAGTTTATACAGGATGTCGGACGCTAACAAGAACCGTCAGCTTCTAGCTGTTATTGGTGACGAAGACACGATCACTGGTATGCTTTTGGCCGGAATTGGCCAGGTGGACGACTCCACAAGCAGCAAGAACTTCTTTGTCGTTGAAGGTAAAACAACGGACGAGCAATTGGAGCAGGCATTTGCTCTATACACACAGAAAAGAGACGACATTGCAATTCTCCTGATCAACCAGCACTTGGCTGAGCGTATCAGATTTAGCGTCGACAACTTCACAAACGCCTTCCCAGCTGTGTTGGAGATACCCTCCAAGGAGCACCCATATGACCCTGAAAAGGACTCTGTTCTGAGAAGAGTGAGAAGACTCTTTGGCGAATAAAGAAAGCCGGTTTGCTCTACTTTGCCAATAACATGGAATTCGATGCTAATTTCGCTCCTACCAAAATGCAGGTCATATCATATAGAACACCTTATCCGTAGGCTGCTAGCTTAGACTTAATATTTGAGAGTTGTATTGTATTATTTAGTAAACTATAAGCTCTTCACTTCTTGCCTTTCTTTTTCTTCTTCTTGTTTTTCTTTGCTCCATTTGAGGTCTGTGTCTTGTCGGTGGTCTCGGTGCTTGGTTCCGGTGTTTCCTCTTCTTCCTCTTCCTCCTCCTTGTCTTCAACGGCATCGTCATTATTCACAGGTTCCGCCTCCACTGGCTGTTCAATGACAACTTCGGATTCCACTGGTACTTCTTCCACAACTTCTGGCTGGGCTGGTGCCTCTGGCGCAGTCTCCGGCACACCTTCTGGCACAACTTCTTGCTCAGGTTCTTGCTCAGGTTCCTGTTCTGCTGGTGCTTCAGACGGGGCTGGGGCCTCGGATGGGGCTTCCACAGGCTCAGCGTTTATGTCAACCTCGTCAAATTGCTCTTGGATCTCGGTCACTGGGTCGTTGATCTCTGTGGTTTCTGTAACCTCCACGACTTCCTCAACAACGCTCTCCGGATCAGCAACAGCGGTTTCCTGACTCTCTTCAGCCGGTTGGTCTGTTACAGGGAACTCAGTAGCAGCCTCAGCCGGAGATTCTTCTGCAGCAGGCTCAGCTTCTTCAGGTTGTTCTTTAGGCTCTTCTGGCTTGGCCTCTGGAACAACTGGCTTGTTAAACTTGTGATGCTCCAAGAACTTAGGATCAGCATCAAGATAGAAGTTTCTTACACCAACAATTCTTCTTTCCTCCTCGCAAGCCTTCAGCCATTCAGGTCTCACCACTGGGATGTTACTGTCCATTGCTCTCTTCCATTGTGTACCCAATCCAACTGTGGCAACGAAATGTGTAGTATCCACGGCGACCTCCGACTGTAGTGGTCTGGCACCAATCTTCTCGAGGGATTGCTCAATGTCCTTGCGTGTAATGCCTTCGCTTGGCGCAATATCACCCAGACAGACGGTGATACCACTAAGGTCTGTCATCTTATGTGTTGTGAGGCGTACCTTCTCAGACGTGTAGACACCAGCGGTGGTATCAAGACGGAGATTGAACTCATACTCGGTGTCGACTGGTAAACCAGAGAGCTTGGTGGTGATCGTACTCAGTGGCTGTGGAATCTGGCCCAGTCTGACGCCATTTTTGTACAAAGAGAGCGACTTAATTGAGGCAGATCCGAGATCTAAAGGATCCCATTCTAGCACGGCGCTTGTCTGGGTGACGTTCTTGATACGTAGATTTGGAGTCTTCGGCTCGTGAGTACCAAAAAGCTCTAAAATCTCGTCTTGCACAGCGTCGAATTGGTCAGCTTCTTGCTGTTCCAATTGAGTGTTTTGTTCACATTTGATAGTAACCACAGATCCTGCGGAGATCCCATCTGGCAACAAAACAGTAGGAAACTCAATTAGATGGTGCTCATTGGTGAGTAGCAACGCAATGGAAGCATCTAGCTTACCCACAGTGAGCGATACTTCAACCATTGCTGTTTGTTTGTTTGTTCTCGCTAGATCGAGTAAAGCGTTGATGTCTGTCTGGAGTGTTTACGTGGTCAAGGGCTGTGTTTTCGTGTGGTTCAGGGAAACCGCGAAGTCGTTTACTATGGCTGGCATCCCAGAGCTGTGGTTGTACAAGGTTGAACAGGCAACGATCTACGTAATTTTGAGAATCAAAACATCAATTCATGGCTAAGACACTCAATTTCACTTGTCCAATGGCTTGATGTGTGGCAATGGACCCAATGGCGTGATGTGGTGCGGGTTGATACCAATGTGAGACTTGGTGTAGTGGAACTTGATGTGATCGAAGTTACAAGTATCCTTAATCAATGGGTAGTTCCAGTAGATGTCTCTGACCCATCTGTGGAGCTCTGGGAAATCGAAACGAATCATACCAATATTGCACTTAAAATGCTGGACATAAACAGGATCAAAACGGATGATCGTAGTGAAAAGTCTGATATCAGCCTCTGTCAGCGTGTTACCCAGCAAGTACTTCCACTTCTTCAACTCGTGGTTCTCTCTCAAGATCTTCTCAACCTTGTCGAGGTGAACAAACAGATTTGTGACCTCGGCTTCATATACCTCTTGCTTGGTGGAGAAGCCAGCCTTGTAGACACCGTTGTTGATGTTTTCATAGATCAAAGTGTTGAGGTCGTCGATCTGCTTTACCTGAGATGGAGGGCAGTAGTCCAATGCCCTCTGCTCAGGGTCGTCCAACAAATCATTGAACTCGGTATTCAAGAATCTGATGATCTCCGAAGATTCGTTGTTAACAATGGTGTTTTCCTTCTTATCCCAAACAATAGGAACAGTAAATCTTCCATTGTACTCAGGATCAGCCTTGTAATAGAGCTCTGACAATCTCTTGAATCCATAGAGCGGTTCCTCAGTAGCTTGTGGACAAGCATCGTCAGCGGAAGGGAATCTCCATCCTTTGTCGTCCATACTCCAGTGGACGACGCTGAGGCCGATGATCGAGTCTTTGGAAACAGTCGAGGTGCTTGGGTCGAAGCCCTTGATTAAGCCCTTCGTGTTAAGGTAAATCAGAACTCTGTGAGCCCATGGACAAGCCAAGGAGATGTAGACATGGTATCTACCCTTCTCTGCCAGGAACTTGGATCCGGGTGTGGCAGAGATGAAGTTTCTGAAAGATGATTGTTTTCTCTTGTAGGCACCGTCCTTGCCGGCGAAGTCAAGGATCTTGAGGGACTGTTTGGCCTTCTGGTGTTAGCACTGCCCAATTCAGAGCTCAGGAAGAGGTACACATACTTTTGGAGATGACATTGTTGATAATTAAGCCTTCATTAACATTGTTGAGGTTACGCTTAACAGGCGAAGAATTCGAACAATTTAAATAATGCGCCTCCAGCCTTTGTAATTCCTTAGCAATCGTGGGGACCATGCATAAGGCCGCAGTTCCGCAAGGTACTAAAAGGTTGAGCGGTGTTGAATAATTGTTTGTTAAAAGGCAACATATGTGTCTAATTAGTAATTAGTAATGATAATAGATAATCATATATTCGTAAACATAGGTAATAGGTCAGTTTGTGACCAGTGAGCGAGTGGATGTGCTTCAATGATCAGACACTAATTGCATCTAAGGAGTCCACAATCGTAATGTGATTATCCTTATAGTCCTTGTCGATCTCCTCAATCTTGTCCACTGCAATGGCACGAGTCAATGGCTTGATCACGTGTGTGTTGAATCCAAGCTTCACAGCTGATATGGAGGTCTGCTTAACACAGTAATCGTAAGCTAGGCCAACAATGTACACATCGGTAATCTCCTGGTCTTTGAGGAAGTCCTTCAACTCGGTTTTCTCATCATCCCAGATGTCCTGAAAAGCTGAATAGAAGTCCCGATCTTGATGTCTGCCCTTTTGTATGATAGTCTTTGGCACATGCGCATGCTTATATGCTTCAATCAGCTCAGTAGGAAAACAGGAGCCGTGAGTGTGTTGTACGCAGTGGTCTGGCCAGACGGTTTCCATAGACTTGATGCTTGGGTCTTTCGTTGAGGTGAACTCCAATTGTGTGAATGGTGCCGCGTTGGCATGGTTAGATGCAAAGGAAGTGTGGTCCTTAGGGTGCCAGTCTTGGGAGTAGACAATAGCGTCCCAATGGTGTTTGGAAGTATCAAGTAGTTCTAGCACACCTGGAATGATCTGGTCTCCATCTTTTACTGCTAGAGAGCCCCCTGGAAGGAAATCGAATTGCACGTCAATGACAAGTAGCGCAGCTTTCATCACTGCTGGTTGAGAGTGTACAAAATATTATAGAATAATTGAAAGGGGTATAAATAGGTGAGGACTAAATCAATCGGTAGCGAAACAATAGGGAGCAATTGATCCGATATTAGTACTTTACACCCAATTGCTGGAAGTTTTTACAAAGAAAACTCTAGAAAGTGGAGCAAACTGTGTGCCCCTTTCCACTATGTGACCTGACTAAGGGCTATGATGTGTCCCGCTCTCAAAATGGTTTGAAAACGAGCGAATGTAGTAACTTCCGTTATAGGCAATTACACAGATACATCAAGGGATTTTCACTCGAGATTTGAGGCCCTCTTGCTTCTGTCGACCTTTGTTTCAAATTAAATTGTCAAGAATCTTCATAAGGTCGTCTTGGAGAAGTAATATGTGCTTATAACACTGGCTGTAGTGTCCTCAATGATTTATCGCTTGACTATTTAATTTAGGCTGTTGACGAATCGGGAACAGCGCGAGTCATAGACAACTTCAGTGCCACCGCTGTTTCAGAGCTGTCATGAAAAGTAGGGGAGGCATCTCAGTCTCTTCTCTCTTCTCTTGACTCTCGATCTCAAAATTTAAGCTTCATTATCGTTAATTTCTTCCTTTAATTGTCAGCTGAGGTCTTAAGTCTTTCAAATTATCCACGCTTCCCAATCCTTGCATTCGTAAAGTGATCTAAGAGTGGAAGTGAGCAAGATGCTGGAGCTGGAAGATTCAAACATCTCATCAGCCAAGAGCAAACGAGAGTATACCACATCGACTTCAAAGCTGGTCTACAATTCTGATGGCTCTTTCAGCCTTGAAGGTGATCATCTCCCTGAAGTAAAGGCGCTGGTGATATCCCTCAGTTCACTGAACGAACTGGACTCTGAGGGCTCTCTTGATGATGATATACTCTTCAAACTGACGGCACAAATCACAGAAGCTGCTTCGAAGGTTGATCTCCATTTGTTAGAGGATCCCAAGGTTCACGAATTGCTCACTTTAAGTGCCCTTCTTCAGGCAAGTTTCGGACTTCGAGAGTTGGTTAAAGGAAGAATGAGCCATCAAGAGATTGACAACATCTTGGACCTTTATTTGAAGATTCTAGAGTTATTCAGGGACTTCAACACAACTAAACATAGAGCCCTTTCGAAGTCTTTCTTCATCACACCATTGCTGATAACAATCTCCATCTCTTATGATGTAAAATACCCGAGAACAGCTCATTTGCTGAAGACTCTTCTGCTGATCTTCGTGTACCACCTTCAGTACAAGCCACTGCTGATGGAATTATTGAAACTATTCTCAGCTTCGGGGTCAACCAACATGGAAGTGTTTACAGTGTTCAATACACTTTGGGAAACTGTTCTTCAGACTCACTCAGAACAGTCCTTGGACATCAGGTTTGGTTCAGGTCCTGTGACGCTATTGAACCGAGTGGAACTGACCAAAAACATGGAATGGGGAGCCGTGCTGCTTGAACAGTTGATCGCTTACTCTCCAAGCCAAAGTCTTGTCAAGATGTCTACAGACTTGGTAGCTTTCCATTACTCTTTATCCCGACTCGAGGAGTCTTCGGGAGTTGAGTCTCTGCTTTCAATAATGAGGCTGTTGACAAACAATATGAGCTCCGAGTTGCTGGCTTGTATGCTGGAGACATTGGAGCTGAATGATTGCTTATTTGAGCTTCATAAACTACCAAAAACCCGGACCCTAACGGAGCAAATCTTCTTCAGAATTGGCAACTGTTTTGCGGTTGGTAACTTTCACCGTTCGAGGTTTCTCACTAAGATACTTGATATCGATATCATGGACGCCATAATTGAATCAAGGTATGCTCGCTACAAAATCATCTTTGAAGTAATTGACCATAACTACAAGATCAATTTCTCAAAAGATTATCACATCTTGCTGTCTTTAGAGACAGCTCTGTCCTCGATGAATGCATTCTTCGACATGGAAGAGGAACTATCGACCACATTGGAGTTTGGGTCGATTTACTCTCTCGAAGGCCTTATAAACTACACATGCTTTATCCTTCAAAGTGGCTTAATGATGTTTGTCAATCCTGAGCGTGATATACCAATGTCATTCATGAAGCTGATGGCACTTGGTCGGTTTGGTCCCTTGCCCAAATCAAACTTCCTCGGCTTCAAGTTCACTGATGAACACTTTGAAAGCCAGGCCCACTTGAAGAACTTTGGGATGCTGGTAAACAGCACTCACTTGAGTTTGGAAATCATGGGTAAAATCATAAGAGGTTATACACATAAGCTATATGTTTTGCGGAAAACAGACTCTCCAGCTGATTGGTTTGAGTCGTCTTTTAACTATCGGGCTGTGAGCCATCTTCTGAACCAATACTACACCACTTTGTTCACGACTTTGATCACTTCACATGAGCTGTGTCACAAAGGGCAACGCACAGGCGTTGAGCCATCGGTGTTCTATGATTATGTTTCTACAGGCAATGTGCTGAAGCTCCAAGTATTCAAAATATTTGAAAATTTACTACAGCTTTATGGATCCTTAGCTGTCTTTGAGCTTGTCACTTTCATAGCCGAGGTCAGTGAGCATGATTTGGCACTCCAATCCATTGGTATTATGCTAATCAACCACATGTGCTTCCATAATGCGCACTCGACCTTCAAAGACCTGATTCTCAATAACAAGCTTATCCGTGGCACTCTTCAGAAGTTTATTACAAGATGGGATGATGGCTCATCAGCTTACACCAGTGTTTGCAAACTTTTGAATCTGGGACGGGCCAACCAAACCACTTTAGTTCCTTTTGACAAACAGACATATCTGTCGATCCTTGGATATACATCTTGTGAGACACCATCGCAGTCTCCAGCCCTCGGAAGCAGCTTCAACTCCCTGAACTTGACTAACACCTATATTGCTCCACAGGCCACAGCTGCTACAGATTCTCGTCCACCTCTATATGGACCAGACGATGTCCAGCCAAGTAGCATGGCTCGAAACACTGCCTTCTCGCAGGGGTCTGATGAGACTTGTGGCAGCAGTTTTTATGACCCTGACGCCCAAATTGGCGGTGTTAGCTACTATAAAACCTCCAACATTGGTAATGTGCAGGCATTTATCCCAGAGAGGCAGTCAAGCTTGGCTTCTGGCACGGTGGCTTATTCCCGTCTTGGAAATGAATCCTCTCAGACTTTTTGAGTTGTCGGCAGCTGCTTTCTTCTCGCTATGAACACTACTTTTAAATTCTATTACTGACTCTTACATGGACCAGCAGCTTCAATGATCACTTGCTCTTTCTATAATTCTTTCTTGCTTTATTATCCAAGATTTTTCCCTCGAGTAGTATTTACAGGCTTTTATCGGTAATTGGTGATGTTCATCTCACCACAGCGTTATATGCAGTTGGTACAAAGCAAGGCTCTTTCGATGAGTGAACAACCAATTTGTGCACTTTGTCGTCATCCTTATATATCACATGGCCCTCGCTATCAGTGAATAGCTTCTTTTGAATCTTGGCCCATGCTTTGGCAGAGACTCTGGCTTTGTTGCCTTCAGAGTCGGCTTGTAGGTTTTCAAGGCCTTCCCAGACGAGCTCATCACCAATTGAGGCACTACTCGGTACCTCTACTAGCTCAACACCTTCAAGTGTGAGGGCTTCACCTTCACCTGATGTCTTCTCTGCGGCTAGTAGCATAGCTTGAGAGCTGATGCCTCTCATAGTTGCAGGCTTCAAGTTCGTTAGAACAACGACTTTCCTGCCTTGCATTTCGTCTAATGGGATGAAGTCTCTCAATCCGCTACACACAGTCAACGGTTCCGTTTCGGGAGCAGTGGATATTTGTGAAACATAGAGTTTATCAGCGTTTGGATGCTGATTGCATTGTCCAATGTGTCCGATCTTTAGTGATAGCGCTGTTGGTGATGGTGCTGAGTGAGTTAGTATGCCATTTTCTTCTTCGAGACTTGGATTACATACCAATAGCGGCTTTGAGAAGTACACGACAAGTGCTAAATCCTCTCGAAGCGACAGCCAACGGCCTAGAAAACGACATGGCTATGATCTCAATTGACGCTTTGGAGGTTAATATGCACCTTGTTGTGGTATGTAAACAAAGTGAAAAAGACAGCAGCGATGGGCACGTGGTGAGGTAAGGGGGTCGGTTTATAGTGAACTAATTTACTTTATATGACTGAAAAGGCAGGTATATGAAGTCCATTGGCGAATTGATTGATTTCACAACTTTTAAACTATCAAAGATGGTTGTAAGGGCATTAAATAGTGCTTCGTATATCCGCTTACATAAGCATCGCACCAAAATTCCTAAGGGCGCCTTTCCAACCAAGCGGCCATTTTTTGGCGGACGTTCACGGGAAAAATTAATTTCCACGCAACAATTTCCGCCAGATCAAGGGACTTGCAACATTTGGCTTCTTTTGTCAGACTTTCACTTCAGAAAAGAGCTCTTTTTTACAAAGATTTGAAAACACCTGCTTCGAATTAGTCCAAAGTACTTGAATTCGAGTGGAATAATTGACCAGAAGATCGAAAATCTTCACTCTTTCTGCCAACGTTTTTGACCCCCGCTCCCCCTTACACCGCACTAATTGGACGCACCCAACACACGCGAACCGAACAGAGCTGATTATCACTGAGCATCTTCTTGTGCTTCGCTTTCCCATTCAAAAGTCTTGTGATCTGACACATCAATCAAAAGACCACTTCATCTTTGGGCTTACACTTCCTCTTTGTCTCCAAAATCGGCAGCAGAGTGTCACCAGTTTGCATTATCATCACGATACAACATAGGCATATTTTCCGAACTTTCCAGGTGAAAAGTTTATACCAAAGTGTCATTCCACACAGTTAAGCGCTTTTACACACAAACCATACACAAGATGCAGTTAATGGCTCCGTGGGTCCCGACTTTCACCAGTGCTGTGGATCGTCATCTCGAGAACAACCCCTTCGTCACGGTGTCCTTTGCAACAGTTGATAGCGATGGCAGTCCTAAGGTCCGTACCTGTATTTACCGAGGATTCCTCTTCCAGGACCGCAAAACAAACGTGTTGACCATAACAACAGACACAAGGATGAGCAAGTTCAGCGATCTGCAGTCAAACGACAAGTTCGAAGCATGCTTCTGGTTCCCAGGCACAAATGAACAGTTTAGAATGAGTGGGTCTGCCAGCTGTCTCACTGCTGAGAATGCATCCACTTTCAACAACAGCGTGAGAAACTACCCAATCGTTTCTCCAAACACCATCAAGCAATACTCCTCCAGCTTGGATCTCGTGAACATGATGCAAGCTGCGATGGCCAACGGTTCCAACGGCCACCACGCAACCCCTGTTAAGGAGGAGAGTAAGCCAACCACCGAGGAGTGGCTCGAAGAGTTCGACTCTAAGTGGGAAACTCTCAGTCCTAAATTAAAGGCCTCCTTCCGCAAGCCAGAGCCTGGATCGAAGATTACACCTGAAAAGAGAAAGCTGTTGGACTCCATCTCCCGTGGTGTTGATGGTAGTAACGAAGAAGACGGGAAAATTCATTACGGTCTCTTAGTACTTATGGTCGATAAGGTGGACTATATCAACTTGAACGGTCACCATGATCTAAGATATAATTATGAGAGATTCGACTTCGACCAGTGGACCGAAGATGAGGTCTGTCCTTGATTCCCCAATGCACTTTCATATCTCCGATATGAGACATTATTGCCTCCGATTCCTTAGTTGTTACTGTTTGTATATATAGAGAGCTATGCTTGAAGCACAGTGTCACGTGTGATGTCTAATGAAACCATGATCGCTTGTACCTAGTTGTAGAGGCTTTGAAGACTCCAGAGATGATGAGAGCCATCATCGAAAGACAACTCTTTCTAACTACCCAGACAAGGACACCGAGGGCATCATCGAAAACACAGGCCCACGGCAATGTTCTGACAGCTCGACTTATCAGACAAGCCACTGAAACACGCACAGAGTAGCTATTTCAAGCATGAATCCTCACTTCACAGACACTGTGCTCTCGTTGTGACCTGGACTCTAGGCCTAGAATGGGCTGCGCGCGGGTAGGCGGGCTGGGCCCTATGCTACCCAGACGTTAGATAAAGGGGCGGAAACCCACCACCGCCTTTAACCGTTAACCTCTGCATTGTTTATTTTTCCACAACAGGTGCCATCTCCCGTATTGCCGGAAATAATAACCAGGCCTTAGAAATCCGCTGGCGCACCAAGCGATTGACTCCCCAGCTATTAACAGCCATAGAGCCCTGCGGATGAGGCACTTTAGCTAGCGCGGTGCTATTCTGTGCGGCCCTTAGTATAGAGCGCGCTGGCGAGAATCGTCGAGGAGCGCCGCAGTGGGAGTCTGACTCCGGGGGATAAGCGTGGTCCTGATAGCAGGTGTAGCGATTCGAGAGCCACCACGGTTGATTTGCAACAAACCGACTTTGACCTTGGTCAAGACGTCCCTAAGACTAAGCGTAAACAGCCCAGAGCAGGAGGGTCCCACGCCGCCAACAACTTCAGTTAACGGAAAGCGCAGCCGGAGGATCTTTGACACAATTGCACGTTAAATCTCAGACCAGGGCTACGCAACCTTTCCTGATTCAAGTACCACCGCGCGGGGCCTCTGGGGAAGCCCGCGCGATTGCCAATGTGTGCGGGATGCCGGCGATGGGCTCATCGGTTGTCTCCCAGAATTTGTATAAAAGGGCACAGTCCCCACTGGATTTGTTTCAACCTTCTCCCAGCGCTAAAGACAGTATCCCACATCATGTCCGCTGCTGCCAAGTACTACCCAGACGAGCCAGCTGCTCCAATTGTCAAGGTCACCGAGATCCCAGGCCCAGAGTCCCAGAAGGCTATCAAGTCTTTGGGCGAGGTTTTCGACTCCAGACCGGTCTACTTCGTTGCCGACTACGAGAAGTCCACTGGTAACTACATCGCCGATGTCGACGGTAACGTCTACTTGGACTTGTACGCCCAGATCGCTTCCATCGCTTTGGGTTACAACAACCCAGCTTTGATCGAGGCTGCCAAGTCTCCAGAGATGATCAGAGCCATCGTCGAGAGACCAGCTTTGGGTAACTTCCCAGGCAAGGACTTGGAGGGAATCATCAAGAACATCTTGAAGGTTGCTCCAAAGGGCCAGGACAAGGTCTGGTCCGGTCTTTCCGGTGCTGATGCCAACGAGCTGGCCTTCAAGGCTGCCTTCATGTGGTACCAGGCCAAGAAGAGAGGTTACAACTCTGAGTTCA
Organism: Petasospora stauntonica; assembly: GCA_030558335.1. Classification (NCBI taxonomy): domain Eukaryota; kingdom Fungi; phylum Ascomycota; class Saccharomycetes; order Phaffomycetales; family Wickerhamomycetaceae; genus Petasospora; species Petasospora stauntonica. Next base: position 397,085 of record JAJMSG010000009.1, read on the forward strand.
CCGCCGAGGAGAACGAGTCCACCATGCAGAACGCTGCTCCAGGTTCCCCAGAGTTGGCTGTCCTTTCTTTCAAGAGAGCCTTCCACGGTCGTCTCTTCGCCTCTGCCTCCGTCACTGCTTCTAAGCCAGTCCACAAGCTCGACTTGCCATCATTCAAGTGGCCAAAGGCTGAGTTCCCATCCTACCAGTACCCATTGGAGGAGAACGCTGAGGCTAACGCCAAGGAGGATGAGCGTTGTTTGGCTATCGTCGAGGACTTGATCAAGACATGGCACACTCCAATCGCTGCTTTGATCATTGAGCCAATTCAGTCTGAGGGTGGTGACAACCACGCCTCTAACGCCTTCTTTCAGGGTTTGAGAGACATCACCTTGAAGCACGGTGTTGTCTTCATTGTCGATGAGGTCCAGACCGGTGTCGGTGCTACTGGTACCTTCTGGGCTCACGAGCACTTCAACATTACCCCATCCCCAGACTTGGTTACCTTCTCCAAGAAGTTCCAGTCTGCCGGTTACTTCTTCCACGACCCAGAGTTCGTTCCAAACGTTCCATACAGACAGTTCAACACCTGGTGTGGTGACCCAGCCCGTATGATCCTCGCTGGTGCCATTGCCAAGGAGATTGTCGACAACGGTCTCGTTGCTAAGGCTGCTGAGGTTGGTGACTACTTGTACGGTAAGCTCTCTGAGCTCTCCGCCAAGTTCCCACAGCACATCCAGAACTTGCGTGGTAAGAACAGAGCCACCTTCATCGCTTGGGACTTGGCTTCTACTGAGGTTAGAAACACCTTGCTCTCCAAGTTGAAGCAGGCTGGTGTTAACTGTGGTGGTTGCGCTGAGGTCTCTGTGAGACTCAGACCAACCATGACTTTCGAGCAGAAGCACGCTGACATCTTCTTGGCTATCTTGGAGAAGGTTCTTGCTGAGCTCTAAGTTGATTTTAGAATGAGGTATTCCTCCGGTGATGTTTACAGGTAATGAATTGGTTATGTTATGTTTCCGTAGTCAAAGCGAGCTATAAATCTGCAACTCCAACAAGGGCAATCAAGCTATTGTCAGATTACTCATCGTTGCGACCTCATTGTTAATCCCCGGCCTTTGATCAGCTTCAATTTCTAATTTGGTTTTCAAGGGGTTGATAGGCTGCATAACCCCGGCGCACGGAGATAATTTATTAGTAAGAAGCTCGGGGTATGCCTTAGAAATCTATTGTTTTCCAAATTGTATAAAAGGGGCTCGCTTCCCCGGTATTATAGCATGCTTTTTATTGTTATTTGATACCATCAGTTGAACAATTGAACACATTACAACACAGAACAAAATACAAAATGGTTAAAGTCGCAGTTATTGGTGCTAACGGTATCCTTGGTAAGCCAACCATTGATGCTTTGCTCTCCGAGCCATTCGTCTCCAAGGTCTCTCTCCCAGTGAAGGTCATTTCTCACTCTACAGATCTCCCACAGTCTACTGCCCAGATTGAGTACGTCTCAAGCGCCAATGGCTACAAGGGCTTGTTTGAGGGTGTTGATGCAGTGATTACCCTCGCCTCCCCATCCCACAGTTTCAACCCAGAGATCATTGAGTCTGCTGTGGCTTCAAAGGTGAAGCTCTACATCCCTTCGCAGTTTGGTACTGATCTCGCTGCTGCTGAGTCTTACCTTCCAGGCTTCTTGCAAGGTAAGACCGACCACTCTAAGGCCGCCAGGGATGCTGGCCTCAAGGTGGTCGATGTTATTACAGGCCTCTTCATAAGAACTGACCAAACCTTCATGGGAGCTCCATTCTCTGCTTTGGACTTTGATTCTGAGAAGGGCGAAGTCGAGATTGTTGGTGATGAATCGACTCTCATCAACCCATCTTTCGAGAGTGATGTCGGTAAGGTCAACGCTGCCCTTGTGACAAAGGACGACTATTCCAGCATCCCAGACACTGTGAGAGTGTACTCTGACAAGGTCACTTTGGGTGACTTGGTTTCTCACTACGAAAAGAAGAATGGCGTTACGTTGAAGAAAAAATACACACCTGCTGCTTCGGTGGTGGAGGAAGCTAAGGTGAAGTACCAGAACTTCTCCTTCGCCGACTTCTTGTTCTACTTGAAGTCGTTCATCGCTGCTGGAGAGGGTAAGGGTATCATCTTCGAGCAAAACAACCAGAAGGAGATCGTCAACCCAGGCGAGTCCTTGTTCAAGTGGACTAAATACACTGTGTAATTCGGTAATGGATCCTTACTCCCGATTCAAAGCTAGCTGTAGATTCATTGAGCAACAACACCTTTTTACTTTAAGCTCAATCTGAGCTGCGCTAGTCTTGATCTAACGTATTCATATTAGGAATTGCGGTCACAGTGGCGTAATTATTTACCGAATAGGTGTGATCTTACATCCTTAGGTGCGCCATGAGTGTTCTTGCCAATGCTACATGATCAGGCAAAGAGTCAAAGTTGAAATTTTCGAAGAGATCCCTTGGCCCAGTTGGTTAAGGCGTGGTGCTAATAACGCCAAGATCAGCAGTTCGATCCTGCTAGGGATCACTTATTTTTTTGATTTATAATGTGTCACAGTCGTGCGCTTACCATGAGCGTGATAGCATGTGATACCATAAGTCGTACTATAGCTACATAAACTCTCGACGCCCCCTCTGCTAAATCTTTCACATGCTTAATCTGTATATTTGCACACCTTAGATCGCCGCTCGGGGAAGTCACACGAATTACATTCGGATCCTAGACTCCTCCTCCAATTACACACCTGTTCTTCCTTTGCTCAACTCAAGGGAACATCACCAGTCGGACGGTAACTTCAACAGTGCTACCCCCACAGTGATAAAGGTGCTTATTAATCAATTGATTTACTATCAACCAGTATTCACCAATTGAGTGCTATCTGTATTGGTCTTCGTCCTTTCAATCTACAGATCGAAAACTTCACGATGCTCCAAAACGAGACCCTAACCTCATCAGGTGCAGCCGTTCTCGATGACAGCTCTCAGGAGTCATTATTCTCGGCTTCTAGTGCAAGTGATATTGAAGTTGAAGCACCATTGAAAGAACTGACTAAGAAACCAATCATCGGTAAAACTGCTGATGGCATCTCCTTTGAGGTCCCAGAGACTCACGATATGGTGAGATCCTTGTTTGACCCCACAGTTCGTAAGTCGTACGCTGAGATCTTGATCTTTGCGTCCTTGATGGCTAACTTCTGGATATACAAAGCTCTTGGAACCACCCAAAACAGAATCATTGGCTTTGTCTTGCTATACGCTTTTTGGAGACTTGGGTACAACTTTGGCATTGGAGTTCTTCTTTACAAGCAATCCAATCAGAACTCGTTGGTGAACTTAGCCAAGCGTAATGGACTGTTTAAGAAAGGTAAGAGAACTTCCGTTTTGCAGCTGCTTGTTGACTTGGAAATCAAGTCCAAGATGGGCAGAGACTATGACGTTGAAAAATTGCCAATTGAGTTCAATACTTGGATCATCTTCAGACAGTTCGTTGATCTCATCTTGATGCAAGACTTCACCAGTTACATGTTCTTGGTGTATACATGTGGAAAAGACAGTGCTATGTCACAGTCACCTCTTCTGAACTACACCAGACTGATTTTGGGATCCTTGATGGTCATATTCAACTTCTGGGTGAAAGTCGATGCGCATAGGGTCGTCAAGGATTACGCCTGGTACTGGGGCGACTTCTTCTTCTTGGAAGAGAGCGTTTTGATATTCGATGGTGTATTCAATCTTTCTCCACATCCTATGTACTCCATTGGGTATATCGGATACTACGGGTTCGCTTTGATGACCAAATCTTACCTCGTTCTTGTGGTGTCGTTAGTTGCCCACGCTCTTCAGTTCCTCTTCCTCAACTATGTCGAGGAGCCTCACATTGAGAAGACGTACGGCTCCGACGGCTCCGACGTTGTGATTGAGGAATTGGAGCACAATGAATCATACTTGAAGCCACTCACAATTTTCAAGAACTTCAACCCTATCAGGATCTCCGATTACTTGACTCTAGTCGTCACAGCTTATAACGTCATTGCTCCGTTCGTTGTGGACTCTCAGAACGGTTCCTACACTCTTGCTCTGTTTGGTTTCGCCCTTGTTATTAAGACGATCCAATCTTTCGTTGTCAGCTATGTTCTTGCGAAACAGAGTGAGCACAAATGGTGGACAAAGCTCTATCTGAAGTATGGCCTGGATAATGTTGCAGCTTACGCCGGTTGGCAGACTGCCTATAACCTGCTTCTTGTGCTCTCCTACTCTTCCATGTTTGCATTGTGTGCTCGTGAAATCATGAACGGTCAATTTACCACTGGCCAGTGGATGCCTTTGCGAATTATCATGGGCTCGCTTTTGGTGCTGCTCCAGCTATGGACGAGCTCTTCTATCTATCAGTCTATCGGAGATTTCGGCTGGTTCTATGGCGACTTCTTTTTGCCGAACATGTCAAACAAGACTCTCTCTAAGTCAGGTATATACAGATACTTAAACGACCCTGAGAGACTTCTCGGTGTTTCTGGTATTTGGGGTGCTGTTCTCATAACATACTCACCAATGGTGTTTGTGTTGGCTATGGTATGGACCATTCACATGTCGCTACACTTGACATTCGTTGAAAAGCCTCACATGATGAAGGTTTACGGTGAACAGCAAATGAAGAAAAATGTTTCAGGTGTTTCCTTGACTTTGGGCCCATTCATCCCAAAACAATTGAATTCCCTTTACAACACGACTTTCCACCGTGTTGACAGCTACATCAAGAAGCGTGCAATGTCCGAGACTGTGAATTCTAGAAGAAAACTTGTCCCACAGCTCCTTCGCCGTGGTTCCATTACACATCAAGCGGGTTACTCTTTAGAGATTCTCAATTTATCAGCTGAGTCCGAGATTGAGATTGGAGTTCCTTTAAAAGTGAAGTGGTCTGCTCCATTGTCTCACCATTCTAAGGATTGGATTGGCCTTTATCAAGTCATGAAGAACGGTTCTTCCCGAACAATCACTCACACCTCAAGTTCAGGTAAGTGGGTTCCTGTAAATGGCAACGCTTACCATAATAAGCAGCCAGGTATGTGTGTTAAGGAGTCTATTGAGTCAAAAGACGGCGATCAGGTCTCAGGAATGGTCGAGTTCCGCGATGATCAACTAGCATTCGAGGCAGGTGTTTACGAACTCAGATATCACGAAAACAGCTCCCACAAGGTTCTCTTGATTTCACAGCCATTTGAGATTGTCATTCCATCGCTGGATGTTGATCAGTCTTTTGCCACTAATCTGTTAACAATCGTTCAAAGGGTCTCTGGTGCCACTTCTGTGGACGAAGCTTTGGACTTCAAAAAGGTCGCACCGAAATCGCTTAGTAACTTGGTCTCTTCTTCAACAGGCATCGATATTGCTCCAGAAGTCATGCTGAAGCTCAAGTCCATCTCCAATATCAGCGCTAGAATTCAGAAATCCAAGAACATTTTGGATCAGTTGAACTCCACTGACAACTGATACCTTCTCCATATATAGCTACACACTTCGCTAATCGAATGCATTATCATTAGATGTATTACGTAGACTTTGCGTTGGAGATCATCAAGCCAACCAAAGCTGCCTTAACTGCCTCGGCCCTCTCATGCGTCGATGTTATGATCTCTCTCAAATTGTCCAGCGGTTTTGAAGATTCGCTGAGAATTCCCACAACTTTTCCGTTCTGAACATAACTCACAACAGTATTATTTGTGTGGTCATATCCAGAAGAGACGATGTCTAACACCTCAATACCAGCGTCCACAAGAGCCATCGTGGTGGCATCACTGATTAAGGATAGCAACTTCAGGTACAGCTTCTCGGTATTTTGAACGCTTATCACGTTGATGAAGATATCGATACCAGATTTAGGGTATTTCTCAAGATTAATGACACTCAAAAAGTTGTTTTCGATGTAGTTGCAAAACTTCTTCTCCATTAGTGTAGGGATCACATCGCTGACGTCATCCAGATTTACTGTTAAGCTTGCCTTCTCGATGAAAGATCCTCGTATTGGCCTTGGGCCGTAGACACTGACGGACACTATATTATCGTCAACTTCTAGGTAAGCAGATCCGTTAGCGTTCGTCACTAATCCGGTCTTAATGAATGTGCGCTTGAGCTGTGCTTCGATGTCATCTTCCAACTCTGTGTTAATCTCTGCTTCCTTTTGAAGCTCTTTAGGCAGCGGAGCAAAAACTAAAGGCTTTGCTTGTGGGGGTCCTAAGAGCCTTCTTCTGTCAATGGTATTCATTAAATATCGTTGCCAAGGGTTGCAATTGAAGATTCAAGTAAACATCATGTAAGCACAGTACGAGCCTCTATACAAATTTTTGCCATACTTAGTCGGGAGCGCGAAAATTAGTATCTAACCCGGACACCATTGGCATTCCATGCATCTAGACCATTACCCATGCAAATCGCCTTTCTTTGAATGCATAATCGAGATGTTCTGGGTGTGTTTGTGAGCCAAGTAGCCTTGTTTTAATCGGAAAGACCTAAATTTGCCCTTGCTGTTCGCTATTTTAAAGACACCCAAAAGCGTCGCCAATGAGAGAGATGGATGCGGCCCCTACCGCTTCTTTATGCGTGCTTAATGCTCCGCATGTGTCATCTAGAGATAAGAGAGGTGAATTTCTGAGCAGAGCTTCGGACAAGTAATGAAGCAATTAGCTGAAGCACAAATCAATTTGTGATGCTAGATACCTCTTTAATTGTCTCGTTCGCCTATTGATGAATTTTCCGTTGCAAAACCTCGTAGTTTCCCCTTGTATTTTGTTGGGCCCAGGCCCACCAATGTGACACCTGCGCGCTCCCCTTTGTTAGCAAACACGGAGTTCTTTAACTTTCCAAATAACAGCTTATCCGGACCTCTCCGCTTCGAAATTACCATAATTGACTGCCAAATTACACAGAAGCAATGGACGAGGACTCGGTAATGTATGATATTGCTCCCGAGTTTCCGTGCTCTTCAAGTCTTCTCCTCCTACTCCCACCGGAGCTCATTAGCCAAGTAATCACTCTTCTTGACTGCTTCTCGGTCGCTTCACTGCTAAAGGCATACACGGAATTACACAAATTTGCGATCCTGCTGACAGACCACCAGAATGAGCCTTTCATGTTCAACATTCCAGGCCTGGAGAGAGTAACGCTTTCAGAGTTCAGCCCGTTCGTAGAAGGACACCATGAGAAGTTCGGAAAGGGGTTTATTCAGTTGTATGAGATTACTCAGCCTTTGTATTTGAAGAGACTACAAAAGGAAACACATAATCCAAATACGACACCTGGAAGGCAGCCCTTGGATCAGTATAGTGGAAATACCTTTGTCTACCTTCGCCTCAGCGACCTCAAAAAGACCGCCAAAGCTAACATCGAGGCAAAGAGACTCTCTATGTATCTAAGTCGCCGCTGTGCAAACTACCATATTGATGAGACCCCCCTCGGCGGCCTTAACCTCTGGGATCCACCAAATGAGTCTACGCTGTATTTTCCTGCAGTCAACAATGGCAGTCCGTTCTGTGACTTCTCCCAGTTCGGTCACACATTTGCAAGCCTGAAGTTCTTGCGGCTGGAAAACGTCTGGTGCATCCATGAATTGTCAATTGACACTTTAGAGGAGCTTGTGATTTCTTTCAAGCAGGAGATAAAGGGTTCGCCTGCGATTCGCAACTGCCAGTTCAATATGCTGCAGAAATTGGCAGTGCTCTACCAGGAAAGCGTTCCATCCCTGCGCTCTTTTGAGATGTACGATAAACGGTCATTGTCTCAGTTTTGTGCTCCATATTTAGCTGATCAAAAGTCTTTGCTCAATATTGTTAGCGGCTTTGTTGACCTGGCGTTTACAAGAACTTGTGAGCAGATCACACTGAGTGGCGTACCCGATCAATTGGTGAATTCATTGAGCTTTGAAACTGCTGAATATTTCCATTGGAGACGATTCTGTGTGCCCACTCAGTGTCGGAGTATTGTAAGTGAGATTTATTCAGAGTCTCTTGTTACCCTAAGCATCCATAATATTGTCCCAGACTCCGCTCTTCCCGTGATACTGTCAAAAGGATACAACCAAACTGTCCAGTACGTGTCCCTAGTCAATTTGGCACCAAATTTGGTGATAACACCATTCTTTGAAAGTCCCGCTTTCAAGAGACTAGTCTCAATCTATATCAATATCGACATCTACACTCCCTTTTTCAAAGATTTTGGCTCACCATCCGACGTTCCAATTGCTTCTATTGCTAATACCTGCTCTGCTACTTTAAAGAAACTATGCTGTTTTGGCTGCCAATCTCCAATCAGTATACTTGGAACACGCTGTTATGTTCCTTTTTCCTGCTTACGAGTGCTAGAAGTTCAGTTGTTATCGGATTTACGCTCTACTGTGAGGTCGCCTCTCGCTAAGAGTGGTATTAATGTGAGCAGGAAGTTGGCCATTTTGGCCCCTACATTGGAGTGTCTATGGCTTTCGGAGAGGCCTTATTATGGTAGAGACGAAAACCAAAGTGCTAAAGGCAGTCGAATCATATTCAGTGGGCTCTATCCTTCTTTGATGTCAATCAAGACTGGTCCTTTCCCGTTTTCAGAGTTCATAATGAGAGATGCAAACCAGACACTGACTACCAACGGTAGGGAAAACACATTTGCATCTTGGAGATACGACGACGAGACCGGATACTTTGAGCAGCAAGAGATTGGGAGCTGAATTCCGCTCTCTTCAGGCACGACAATTTAGCTAGTCACTATAGCCACAATCAACACACAATAACAAGTATGCAATCGTAGTGTTGCCCCTGGTCAAAAGTTCAAGCCCCACGAGCGTGTGCCGACCATCTCCGCGACCCCAAACTTTTGACAAGGCCCGAAAACGTCACAGAGGGAAAGCTCATCTTCACTAAGGGAACACTGCGAGAGAATAACAAACTCAGCTAACGCAGCGGGCGGCTCGTTGTGGAATTTGACCAATTGTATTCGCAAAAAACTCTTCGATTTATCATCTTGTCGTCAAATAAACCGCCCTTTGCGCCTTCTTTGCCGAGCCCAGAAAGCCATTACAAAGCGCACACATCTTCAAGACACATACAAAAACGCGTGAACGCGGTCTGGAAACAGCTGAACTTAACAACCGTTAGAGCGCTTCGCTTGACTGATTGGAGATTGGTTTCGTCGATTAAGACAGTCTCTGTGGAAGCATATTCATATAGAATTCAAATACCGCTCGTGAAACGGCAGCTTCTGTGTCCTTTGGCGGAAGTTTGTTATACACCCACCAACGCCCCACCAAGCACAAGACATCCACAAGCTAGCCTATTCTGAGCCAATCTTACACAATGACTAAGAACTCAGATGAAAGGCTCAACAGAGTCAAAGTCTACCTACTCTCAGATGTGTGGATCGACAGAGGTACAGGCTACTGTTTTGGTGAGATAGGCGATGAGGAGTTTCCCTACCTTGTGGTCCGCAACGAACTCGATGACGATGATCAATTGCTGAAGGCTAAAATTGAAGGATCATTGCAATTTCAACGGCAGCAGGACACGCTTATTGTATGGACAGACCCAGAGGGACAAAGTATAGCGTTGTCTTTTCAGGAGAAAGAGGGTTGCTCCTCGATGTGCGACTTTATAGTCCACGCTCATGAAAAGAACTTAGCACCTCAAATCTCTCTCGTGAGTGTGATTTCGAATGACTCGGAGGGTGATATTACTGAACTCATTGTTGGTCCAATCAACTTTCCACCTCAGGATCCCAGCAGTGATAATCTAAGCCATATTTTGACTTGCTTCAACAGCCACACAAATTCTCAGTATTACAGACAAAACATATTCAAATTCATAGAGACAAATGACTACATGCACAAGTTAATCCGGTTATTTGAGCAAAGTGAGGAGAAAAAGCAGATCAAAAACTTGCATATGCTCTGTTTCATCATCAAGGCACTCATCACACACGACGAAGGATATGTCATACGGCTGATGGAGGTGGACGAGTTGATGATTGGCATTGCAGGCATACTCGAATATGACCCTGATTTCCCACAGTATAAGGCAAACCACAGAAAGATGCTTCAGGATGAGTCCAATTTCAAGGAACTGTTGCCTGTCAAGGACAAAAATTTGGCTGAACTCATCAAAAAGACGTTCAAGCTTCAGTTCTTGAAAGACGTTGTACTAGTACGATTGTTAGAAGATCCCACTTATAATCTTTTGAGCACAAACATTTGCATGAACGAAAGCAACATCATCAAGTTTTTAGAAGGCAGTGACTTCATTGACGATTTGTTCAAAATGTACCAGGAAGCTGATGACTCCAACGAACTACGCACAAGGAAAAGAGAAGGAATCAAACTATTACATCAGTTCGTTTTAACAGCTAAGAACTCGATGGACAAACTCAAGACCACGTTTTTCAAGAGCTTGATAAGCAAAGGTTTGTTGAGGTGCATTGAATTTGTTCTGGCTGATGGTGATCTCGATACGAGGGTTCTGGCGTTAGAGATGATCGTTGCCATTATTGGGCATGACATGTTGTTGATGAGCACCACTACCCAGGTCAAGGATACTGAAGAAGAAACCAAAGAGGACTCTGAAGACACCGCAGAGGGCTCAATTGACGACGGCCGATTTAATGGTGACGACTATGAGAAAGATGACGAGGACACCTCGATGCTGGATTTCAATAAGCTAGTAACACTTTCTGATGACATGACGCTCCTTAACATTTTGACGAGGTTCCTTTTGGACGGTGACGCATTTGGAATCCGTATCCAATCCTTTGAGGCCATCAAAGCTCTATTAGATCCGGTGAGTAATGTGAATGCACCACGGTTCCTAAGTGAGGAGGCTCGAGCTGAAAGGTTGAACACATCCGATTACTTCGCAGCCTTTTACAAAGAAGTTGCGCCAGCCTTGTTTGCGCCGTTGATCAACCATGATGAGAATGACCATGTCGTGACAACGGAGAAGGACGATCTTCTGATATGCCTTTGCGAGCTCGCCAATTTCTGCACCTCCGACCGTGGCGCCTCCAGATCTTTCTTCATGCAGAATGATATCTTGAGGGGGATCTCTTTGCTTGTCACGCATGGGCACAAGCTCCAGTTGAGACTTGCTGCAATCAGATCATTGAAGTCACTGATTCTTTTGAATGATGATGACTACACTAGGGCCATCATCTCGGGAGACTTGCTAAACAGGGTCTTTGAACTATTTGACTCATTGCACGGCAGTCCTGAGTTGGCCTATTCTACCATATTGGATCTCTTAGAGATTGTTCTCATGGGCATTGAAAAGGGGGACAACCGGAAGAACTACAAATTGCTCGCGGCTTATATTGTGGCCAACTTCCGAAAGAGCCTTGAAGCCATTGATGATGTAAATTCTGGAAAGGATTTGATCAGCTGTGTGGAAGATGCAGAAGCATTCAATGGCAACGGTGACCACGAGAACGGAGATGAGGAGGATGATTACAGCAATGATGATATTTTGACTGAACCACTTCAAGAGGATGAGTCTATTATTCAGCATGAGATTTTGAAGGAGAATGATATGGTGCTTAATACTCCAGAGAAAAGAGTGAGAGAGGATGAAAGTGAAAGCGGTGACGATGGAGACACCACACAGCTCAAAAAGAAGTCTACATTCAAAGAGAAGGTATCGCATGTGGGTAAGAAATTTGTTTCAAAGTTTAATGGCAATTCCAAGTGATAGGCAAGTTCCTATTCTACATCTTATTGCATTGTAGTTACGAATATTAATGTATCAACTTATTTACAACTTTGGGGTACCAAGCATTCTCTCCTTGAGGGCTTCTGGGTACCACTTTTGAGCAGCTGGGGACTGGCCCATGTGCCAAGCACCACCATCCACCACAAGAATATCACCAGTGACATAGCTTGCGGCATCACTGAAGAGGAAAATTGTAGCATTAGCAATGTCTTCTTTTGTTCCCATTCTTTGAAGTGGAACCATATCGGTGATTGCCTTTTCGCCGGCACCGGCGGAAAGTCTGTCCATGCCCTCGGTGTCTTTGATTGGTCCTGGGGCAATACAATTGAGTCTCACGCCCACCGGGCCCATTTCAACCGCAAGGGCTTGTGAAAGGGCATCAACACCTGCTTTAGCAGCACCAACATGGGACTGGAATGGAACACCGTAGTAGTGTAATGTAGTGGAGATGAAGATTACGGAGCCCTTGTTCTTCACTAACTGCTCATAAGCAGCCTTGACGGTGTTAAAGGATCCAAGTAAGTCGATCGAAACAACTGACTTGAAAGCGTTAGCAGACAAATTGTTGAAGTCAGTGAGGAAGTTTCCAGCAGCTCCGGCCACAACATAGTCGATTTTGCCTAAAGTTTGAACAGTCATATCCACGGCCTCTTTAATGGACTTAATCTCACGGACGTCTGTGTTTGGCAAAGAAAGAACCTTGGATCCAGGTCTCAGGGCCTCAATTTCCTTAGCACATTTGTCTGTTTTCTCTTTGTTTCTACCGACAATAGCGGCATTGGCACCTAGTAAAACCATAGCTTCAACTTGAACACGGCAAATTGAGCCCGCACCACCGGTAACGAATACCACCTTGTCTTTGAAAAGATCGTGCTTGAAAGTGGTTCTTTGAAGGAACGATCTGTCGAGTGTCACTGGCATTTTTGATCTAAGTTCTTGTGAAATATCAATTGAATGAACAGTTGGCCAAAGGGAAATGGACCTAAAAATTCTGAGATTTTATCTCCCTTTTATCACTGATCATTGCCTTAACATTGTGGGGAAATGAAGACCCCGATGGCGGAGAAGAGCCTCGGCTTTATCACTTGCTGGCCCGTGATAAAATGGCAGACTTAAGTGCGCCTACCGCGCGTTTGGCACACCCGGACACCCTCCATCTGATTGTGAGCGCGCAACGTGGTTGGTACGTTGATGAACCCATTGCAAGCCTCCAACCTGTCACGCGGGCTCTTATTGTGAGGATATAGCAGAGCAACGAGGATGAGCAACACCGAGTGGACTGTCAACCCAGACATTAGACGTAAGCTTGTGAAGCTGCAGAAGACCGGTGGCAACAAGAGATGTTTTGATTGTAATGCTCCTAACCCTCAGTGGGCCTCACCAAAGTTCGGTATCTTCATTTGTTTGGAGTGTGCTGGTGTCCACAGAGGTCTTGGAGTGCACATTTCGTTTGTGAGATCCATCACCATGGATCAGTTCAAAGAAATTGAGGTTCAATGTATGGAGCACGGTGGTAACGACAAGTGCGGTGAGTACTTAGAGGCCAACGGTGTTGATCTGAAGAGCGAGCCAAAGATCAAGTACGACAACCCAATCGCCGAAGACTACAAAGAGAAGCTCATGGCAGAGATTGAGGGCAAAGAATTCACTCCTAGGGACTACTCAAAACTCGACTGGAAGAAGGAGAGCGCTCCTGCAAGCACTGAGAAGAGCACCAACAACAACACACCATTAAGCTCTCGTAAGGGAACTCCACAACCACCTCAGAACGCCCAAAAGGCCAAGAACGAGGCCTACTTTGCTCAGCTTGGTGCCGCCAATGACACCAGATCTGAGGATCTACCTCCTTCGCAGGGCGGTAAGTTCCAGGGTTTCGGTAACACGCCGCAGCCGCAGAAGCAGCAGGGTGGCTCTCTTGCCGGGTTCACAATGGACAATTTCCAGAACGATCCTCTTGGAACTTTCACCAAGGGCTGGTCTTTGTTTTCCTCTACTGTTACCAAGTCTTTGGAAGAGGTTTCTGAGAGTGTAGTGAAGCCTGGAATCCAGCAACTATCACACGGTGATCTAGGTGCGGAAGCTAAACGTGCTGCTGCTCAGTTCAGCCAGAAGTTCCAGGAGACCTCTGAGTATGGCTACGATGCTATCTCTAAATTGAACAAGAACCTTGCTGGTGACGGTCAGCAACAAGGAGGAAAGTTCGGCAAGCTTTTTGATGGTCTTGGAGACGAGGACGAGAGTATTAAGCCAGCTTTCGGTATCGAGCGTCCAAAGCAGAAGACTAAGCTCCAAGGTCTTTCGAACAAGAACTGGGCAAAGGAAGAAGAGAACTGGGACAACTTCTAGACTCACACCATATCAATTAATTCATATAAATAGCTAAAGGTTGTAGAAAGACTGAATTTTTTTGTCAATTTTCATGATATGTAGTCATCAGGACATATACAATCGTAAGCATCGTTAAAGTCGTAGTTATGCGGCCTTCTTTGACTCAGAAGAGTCCAAATAATGGCCAAAGGCTTTCTTCAAGGCAGCCTTACCACCAGAACCCAAAATAACACCGTGAGACATCACAACGCCGTCAAAGTCCAAGGACATCAATGCCTGCATTCCCTTTCTGTTCTTTGGGATATCCTTGAAAAGGAGCTTGTTGTGGATAAGTCTTCCGGTGACGGAGCTGGTGTTGAGGGAACCAGTGACGCAACCAACCAGACCTTTGGTCTGCTTTCCAAGTGGGTACTGGTCGTGGTTGTCACCGTTCCATGGGATGTTAAAGAGCAAGTCGGCCTCGAACAGGGTCTTGGTGGCTCTGTCAACCATGACGAGCTCTCTGTTCACATGTCCATTCAAAAAGACGAAGTCGAAGCCCTTAAGCTCTGATTTGATCTTAGAGCCTGGCACGACGATGTTAGCTTCCTCGTCGCTGAACTCATAGTCAAGCTCTAGCTCTGGCTTGTCGGTAATACCCGATGGTCCCACAAGGAAGACGGCAGGGAAGGTCTTCTGGAGATCAACAGCAGCCAAGGTGTGTTCAACGTCTGGAATGATTGCAACCGCAATCTCGTACTCACCAGGCTCATTGTTGGTAGCAGCGTCCAGAGTCTTTTGGAACTCGTCACCGAGTGGAATTGCGCTCCAGACGATGAGCTTCTTGGTGTTTGGGACATTGATGATGGCCATACGGTTACCGAATTCAAAGGACGAGCCTCTGGTAAATGGCGTAGAAGCCAGGTGCGTGGAAGCGTTCAATTGTCTGTGAATGGCTCTGAGTGGAGTTGGGTATCCCATTTTTGGCAGTTGTTTGATATTTGTAAAACTTGAATTGTTTGTTGGTAGAAATCAAAGAAAAGAGCTTTAATTGCTATATTCCACCCCGTGGCGCGATGGCTGCTTATATATGGAGCCTGGTAGAACAATGCGCGGCTCTGTACGGAAGTGTCCGGGGCTGAGGCTGGATTGTGGGGAGATTTTAGGCGGTGGGACCACACTCTGGGGAAATGGTTAATGATTTTAGTGCAATTGTAAGCTGATTTAGTGACTCACTGGAGGGCTGATCTGATTGTGGAGCCCCTTAAGCAGCCATATCCGGGGGAAACTATGGGGATATACGGATCCCGTTAGGGACCACGAGCCTACACTTTGCGCTTCTGCCTCGGCTCTTATACTGAATAATTCTAACACTTTAAATACTTTAGACAAGGTAGTCGCCGAACACCTTTCTCAGGGCAGCCTTTCCATCGCTCTCAATGACGTTACCATGAGAAACGACAATTGAGTCGAAGTCCATCGACATCACTTGCTTAATACCCTCGCAACTCTCCGGGGTCTTACGGAACAATCTTGAGGTGAAGATGTACTTTCCCAACCAGGAGTTTGGGTTAAGACCTTGAGTGAGGTATCCAGCGAAACCTTGGTTCTGGTTCTTACCTGGGTACTGGTCCTCGTTCTTACCGTCACCTGGAACGTTCATGATCAAGTCACTCAGGAAGAGTGTCTTGTTGGCCTTGTCAAGAAGAACCACCTCTTTGTTCTTGTGGCCAGTCAAGAGAAGGAAGTCGTAGTTAGCCAATTCCTCCTTAATTGAAGACCCGTTGATAATTTTGTTGCCATCTTCGACCTTGAACTCGTAGTCCAGGTTGACAGGCTCCTTGCTGATAATCTTTGGTGGGCCAATAAGGGTGAGCTCTGGGTACTTTCTCTTGAGCGAAGGAGCAGCCATTGCGTGCTGCGTGTTTGGAACAACAGCAGCAGCTATCTCAAAAGACTTACCTCCAACGGCCTCCTCAAGTGCCTTATCAAAAGCCTCGCCCATAGGCAAAGAAGACCAGATGACAAGCTTGTTGGTGTTTGGGATGGTCAAGACAGCCATACGGTTACCAACGTGGAGCTTGTTGAGGATACCGAAAGAGGTAGAGGCGAGGAAAACGCCAGGGTTGAGACGTCTGAGAGTAGCGGTAAGAGGTTCTGGGTAGCCCATGTTGTCAGAGAAGCGTTTAAAAGAGATAAGGTATACAGATATTAGACGTTTACGCCATTAAAAGCCCGAGGCGTAGATCGCATATATATCCCCAGCCAGGGTCTAAAATTTTGGGCGCGATAGCACCGGTGGAGAAGGGAATTAGCGGGTTTCCACCGGCGAATACGGTGAACTCTTCGGAGAAGTTCTCGGTGTTAAAGTGAGCTCAGGTTTATTCAACCGGCAGGCAGTCATTGAATGACATCACTGAGGTCAGCGATCTGTGCCTGATTGTTTTTACGCACAACCTGAAAACACGAAACACAGCCCAAACAGCACTAAAACTGTGTTACATATAACGCCAAAAATAGCACCGAAAATGGCGGAGCCTCCGCGTAGGCTGTGGAAATTACCTGATAGTGTTCCTACCAGATCGTTTTGATTCTATTTTTTTCGCGGTTTCGCGCCTCGACGCGCGCGATATGTAAACAAAGTGAATTTAAAAGGGCGTATAGGGCCCTCTTTGATCGTTTGAGATCGCAGATAAAAGATTTGAGTCAAAAAGGGTCCTCGACCAGGTGGCTCGCTTTTCTTTGCTATACTTATCCATTCCCTTTGCTAACCAGTCAACACCATGAGCCATCACAACTCAGGAAACGCGAATGGCCGTGGCGGTTACTTCAATCAGTACAATGCCCAAGACGATGATGGTGCGAGTGAGCACTACACCGGAGAATATCACCAACTTCAAGATATTCCACCAGTTCCACCGTTGGTACCAAATCCATTTGAGAACGAACAGAGACTCAGCTCAAGCTCTGATAGGCTCGCAGCTTTACAGCCACTGCACCCACGCGCTCCTTCGCCAAACTCGAGACGTGTCTCTTCACAAGCATGTGATACATTCCACGATGATCAGAGATTATCATACCATCCGCAACAGAATAATCAGTCTGTTGATATGGACTCGCTCTACGACAACAGAATGAGCTATGGAGGCCGTCCTCAACAGCCGACATACGATCAGCAGCCGTATATGGGTGCTCCTCCCCAGCAGTTCTCTCCTATTCAGGACCATTCTCAGTTGCCAGCCATTAACGTGGACGACTACTCATCAAGCGCTCCACAGCCCCCACAGGCGGGATATTTCAATGACGAGGACTTCTACAACCACGAGTCTTTGGCTGCTTCCTCGTTTAATGCATTCCCTACAGATAATAGAAGCAGCGAGCGCTTGACTGGCAACGCTCCATTACCACCTATGGACACTTCATATCACGGCATGCAAGAGCCAATCATGCCCCCACCAATGCCTCCATATCAGCAGGAATATGACTATCCAGACCGTTTCCAAAGTCAAGAAGACGAGATTGGTATGAACCATCACATTGCAGCTGAAGATTATGATATCAATTTGGCTATTCCTCAGGAGTTTGATGATGATTACTCCTACGATGATAGCGAGTATGACGGTATCCCACCAGAACATCAGAGAAGAAAGATTGAGGTTGGTCTTTTGAACGGTAACTTGATTTTGGACTGTCCTGTCCCAGATAAGATCCTGGAGAAGTACAAAGGTAAGACCAATGTCGATGACTCTAGAGAGTTGAAGTTCATGAGATACCAAGCTGCGACCTGTGATCCAAAGGACTTCGTCAAGAAGAACTTCTCTCTCAGACAACGCTACTACAAGAGACCAAGAGACTGTGAGATTATGATTGTGATCACAATTTACAATGAAGAGGACGTCCTCTTAGCGAGAACCCTCAAGGGTATCTTCGACAACATCAAGCACTTGGAGAGCCGTAAGCATTCTTCAACGTGGGGTCCTGAGTCTTGGAAGAAGGTTGTTGTCGTTGTTGTCGCCGATGGCCGTTCCAAAATTAATGAAACTGCGCAGGCTTTACTCGCCGGTTTGGGTGTTTACCAGGAGGGCTTCGCTAGAAGTAAGGTTAACGAAGACCCTGTGGTGTCCCATATCTACGAGTACAGCTCTATGATTGGAATCTCATCTATCGAGAAAGATACTGTGAAGCTTACCTCTGCTGCTGTGCCGACACAACTAGTCTTCTGTCTCAAGGAGGAGAACAAGAAGAAGATCAACTCTCATAGATGGGCTCTACAAGCGTTTGGTGAAGTCTTGAATCCTAAGGTCGTCGTTTTGCTCGATGCTGGTACACAGCCAAGCAAAGACTCTATCTATCACTTGTGGAAGGAGTTCGACAAGGATCCTAACTGCGCTGGTACCTGTGGTGAGATCAAAGCCATGTTAGGTCCGAACTACTCCAAGCTTTTGAATCCGCTCATTGCTGCACAGAACTTCGAGTACAAGATGTCCAACATTTTGGACAAGCCTATGGAGTCTGCCTTTGGTTTCATTTCGGTGTTACCTGGTGCTTTCTCCGCTTATAGGTTTGATGCCCTGAAGAATCTTCCGAACGGTGACGGTCCTTTATCCAAGTACTTTGAGGGTGAAACAATGCACGATAAGGGTGCAGGTGTTTTCAAGGCCAATATGTACCTGGCTGAAGACAGAATTTTGTGTTTCGAACTGGTGGCAAAGAGAGGTGACCGTTGGGTGTTGACGTATTGCAGAAGTGCTTCTGCTGAGACTGATGTGCCGGAGGAAGTTCATGACTTCGTCTCTCAAAGAAGACGTTGGTTGAACGGTTCATTCTTTGCTGCCATTTACTCCATTGTCTGTTTCCCTAAGCTTATGACAGAAAGTAATCACACAATGGGAAGAAAGATCGCCTTTTGTGTCGAATTTGTCTATCAGTTTGTTTCCTTATTGGTGTCTTGGTTCTCCTTGGCATCTTACTTCTTGGTGTTCCGAATCTTGACAACAGGCCTTGGTGAGCTGTATAATCCATGCAAATACCTCTCTGTTGTCTTCCTGTGGTTATACTTGCTCTCTGTCGTTACTACATTCATTTTGTCATTTGGTAATACCCCAAGAGGTACGCCCAAATTTTATCTTGTGATCATGATCTTCTTTGCCATTCTCATGGCCTACATGCTTGCCGCTGCTATCGTGATGGCTGTCAAGGCAATTCAAGACATCATCGCAGCCGGTAACTTCTCGGCTGCCGAGTTGTTCTCCAACAGAGTGTTCCGTGATTTGATTGTCTCCACTGCATCGACATATGCCTTGTATTTCATCGCATCGTTCCTCCACTTGAAGCCAATGCATATGTTCACATCGTTCTTGCAATATTTGCTTTTATCTCCATCATACGTGAATGTGCTGAATATCTACGCTTTCTGCAACTTGCATGACATTTCCTGGGGTACTAAGGGTGCCACTGCCATGTCTCTTGGTGACGCTAAGATTACTCAAGACGGTAAGGTTGAATTCGTGGATGCCCCTATCACTAACGAAGAGATCAACAACTCTTACGAGATGCAGATGGATATTTTGGCGCACCTCCCTAAGCCTAAGCCAAAGATGACGCCGGAGATGGAAGAGGCAGAGAGAGAAAGACAAAGAGAGAAAGAGAAGGAAAAGGAGAGCGAGAGACAAAAGGACTACTATGCGTTCATCAGATCGATGGTGGTTCTCACCTGGATCACCTCAAATTTCGTTATTATTGCTTTGGTCTTGGAGACAGGTGGTGTTAACGAGCTCTCATCGACAGATGCCACAACTACCTCCACAGCTGATACGCTGAGTCAAAGATCCGATGTCTTCCTGACCGTTATTTTGTGGATTGTGGCGTTTATGGCTCTCTTCAGACTTGTTGGTACTGTTTACTACCTCGTCAGAAGAATGGTAAAATAGGTAAATAACTGAACATTGACGACTTATAGAATATCTCCATTATCGTAAATCAGCTCTTATCGCGCCAGTGTGCGCGTAGGTGAAAAATGCGCTTCACATCGAACATCAACTATCAACGAACACTTCCCTTTTTAAGCCTCTTGAAGAATTTCGACCATTGGAAATGGCCGATCCAGCTCCAGAGCAAGCAGATGCTCAGTCCCCGGAGAACCCAGTGTTCTCCATGCTAAAACGCGCAGCTCTTGTCTACTTGGCTACCAACGTAGCTAAGAACTTCTTTTTCCCAAAGGACAAGGGCGATGTCTCTACACAGACCCAGAGTCTTGTTGACATCAACAAGAACGCTGCTGGTGCTTACAACTTGTCTCCAAACGCCAAGGAATCAACTTTCATCTTCATCGGCAAGCCAGAGTCCGAGTTCACCACCACTGAGGTGGTACATGAGAACGGCACTGTTGAGTATGTTGAGGCTAAGAGCATCGAACAAGTGATCTACGAGAACTCTCAGGCGCCACCGCGTTACTACTACCCAATGTGGACTGAAGCTGATGTCACAATGGACCTGGACTTCTATGTCAACGACAAAGAGGTTGTCGATCCTACGCAGGAACAGGCATTGTGGTCTGTGAAGAACACCTCAGTTAATGCTAAGAATGACGATACTGGTCACTTCACCATCAACGTGCCGGAATCTGTGAAGTTCAACAACGGCTCTTTATATTTACACGCATTCATCTCCAATCCGTTCAATTCGTCTGAATTCGGTTACAAGCGTCTCCAGTTGAACACTTTCATGCCTAAAAAGAAGCAAGTGAAGCTTCACAAGCTGATTGGTGGAGATGAGCACGATGAAGAAGCTGAGTCGGAATCAACGGAACAGACCGACGCTCCAATTGTCGCTTTCTGGCATCCAAATGTCACTGTTTCGATTGCTAAACCACCAGGCATCGTGGACACCAAATCTATGCCACCTCCAATGATCGATGTCTTCCCACTTGACCCACTGGACCGTCGTGATAACCGCACTGGACTAGTCACACAGTACTTCCCATTGGTATACCAAAACAAGTTCTGGCAGCTTAAACCTCATATGTATGAGATTAATAGCACAACAGAGACTTTGGAGTTAAATCTACACCTAGACTTTGCTGCTTTCTGGAAGATTCAAGCTCTGGTGATCTTTAGTGATGGCTTGAACCAGCAGGCCAACAACCCTATGGCGATGACCGATGGCTCGGAGATTGACAGTGTTAAGAAGATTTTATTGGAAACCAACCCATGGCTTCTTGCTATCACTGTTATCGTCACGTTGTTGCACTCTCTGTTGGAGTTTTTGGCTTTCAAGTCCGATATTTCTCACTGGAGAAACAAGAAGAACAACGTCGGTGTCAGTGTTCGTTCCATTGTCGCCAACGTCGTTCAGCAGACCATTACACTGTTGTACTTGATTGACAATAGTGAGGGTACCTCCTTAATGATTCTGGCTTCCCAGGGTTTTGGTATTTTAGTTGAGGCTTGGAAGATCACCACCATCGTAAACATTGAGGTTGTCTGGACCAACGGCATCCCATCTCTCAAAATCACGGACAAGTACGAACTTTCTGAAACTGAAGAAAAGACCAAGGAGTACGATTCCATTGCTTTCAAGTATCTGTACTGGGTTGCCGGACCTCTTCTTATCGCTTACGCCATATATTCGGTGATGTACAAGGAGTACAAGTCATGGTACTCTTTCGTTGTTACTACCTTAGTTGGATTCGTTTACACCTACGGTTTCCTCACACTGGTTCCTTCAGTTTACATCAACTATAGGCTGAAATCGGTGGCACACGTTCCAAAGAAGGCCATGGCGTACAAGGTTGTCAACACGTTCATTGACGACTTGTTTGCCTTTGTTGTTAAAATGCCGTGGTTGCACAGACTGGCAACCTTGAGGGACGATGTGATCTTCTTTATTTATTTGTACCAGACGTGGATCTACAGAGTGGACTACACCAGAATCAACGAGTTCGGCCAGGGTGGTGATGACGAGGAGGAGGAAAAGGAGGAGAAGAAGGAGTCCAAGAAGCAAAAGTAGTGTATCTTTACGTAATTGGAGTTTCAGAATACATTGATTAATAAATAGTGGCAGCTTCCCTATATAGGAAGTGCATGCAGATTAGATTGTGTGAGCTCAGGCTGTAGTCTCGTCCTCCTTCTTTGAGCTCGACTGCGAGTTCAGAAGGGAACCCACTGAGATGTTTTGCATTGGTGTGATTGTTGGCGATGGGCCATTGTTCACGCTGTTATTAGCAGTTGAAGCGGCTGATGGGGGTGATCTTGATGGTGGTGGCGAGTAGCGTCCATGTGTCGATGGGTGTAGCACAGGAAGCGTTGGTTCAGGACGTTGTGATGAGAATGACTTGGAGAACATTGCCGTGAAGTCCACAGCAGGCGGATATGAGCCAGACGTCTTCGCTGGCAAAGGCAGCATTCTGATTGGAGGCAGTTGGATGTGTTCATTGGCATCAGAAGGCACCCCCTGAGGCAGTGGTACGGGATGCTGCTGAATAACCTGAACTTGGTTTGGATTTTGGTAGTCACCAGGAGCAGGTGGAAGAATCACTGTTTGCGGCTTCATTCTCTTTGCGTCCATAGCAGCGGTGTTTCTCTTTCTTCTTTTGATGACGCCTCTTTTCAGCTTGTTTGGTCTGTGCGAGCCGTGGAGTCTATAGTACAAACCACAAGCGTTGCAAATGGTATCACCATTATCGTCTCTTCTCCACAGAGGTGTAACCGTAGTTCCACAGTTGGAGCACGCAATAGCGACGTTCCCAAGCTGCTCGGAGCCCATCACCTCGCTCACTTCCATAGGACCAGGTGTTCCCTTTGCTGAAGTGGATGCTGAGCCCGGAGCACCAATTACTGGCGCACGTAGCTGCTTGTTCTGCTGGCCTTGTGTGCTGTCTTGTGACTGGTGTGTGGGTGTCTGCTGTCCATCATCTTCTCTCTTAACAGTTGCCGAGGAGATGACAACTCTGTTGTTGAAAGCAGGGCACCCCTCGCAGGCAGCGGTACCACCAGTACCGTTGCAGCGGCCGTCACCCTTGCACGTGCCCTTGTGAAGCTCTGGAGAGTCAACCGTTACAACGTGAGGAGGTCTCTTGAGGTTGATTGGTCGGTGGCAGTTGTTTGCTCTGTAGTAAAGGCCACACGCGTTGCATATTAGCGTGCCATCTGGGGCTCTTCTCCAAAGCGGAGTCTTCGTCGTACCACAGTTAGAGCACATCTGGCCCTGAGAGGGCGTGTTAGCAGCACTAGGAGATGCCACAGACGAAGGCGGTGAGTGGACACTGGGCGTTGATACTGGATTCGTGGCTGTCGGCGTTGACATCGTAGTTTTCTGTTCGGTATTAGAGTATCAAGGGGTGAGTTAAGCAAACGATGAGATCAAGAGTCTAATGGTAAATAGCAGATCTATGTGAAGGCGATGACTCTGCAAATTTCTTGAAAGCAACAGCAAATCCCCGAGGATAACGTACCAATTTACGAAAAGACCTAATGCTAATAGCTTTGATCAACCATCCAACTTTTCAGTGTGTGAGATACCCTGTAATGCGTATAGTAAACAGAAAGGCTGACATAATCCATAGCGCGGCGCTTACATAATCTGGTTGAGAGCCCTGGCTGATAGAAGGGTCGTTAGGCGCACGTAGCCAATCACAAGAGGGACAAACGTCAGCGCCAAGGAACCTGAGTGGCCGTAGCACTTTTTTATTTCGCCAGCGGAGTTCCACAGATCTGGGGCGTTCGCTGAGGCCTGGCCGTTCGAGTCTCAGTTTCAGGGTTGAGACTCGGCTCGTTCCATGGGCCCTGGGTAACTATTAGGCTACACAATTAAGACTATCTGGAAATCGGTGTCGAAAAGTAGCAGCCAGGTGGTGTAATCAAGCTGATCGCATGATTTGCAACACCCGGATAGTGATTGGGTGTAAAATAGCCCCGCTAGGAGTTTGACACCTGGGGCTGGTGTAGTCTCGTACGTTGGACACCCAGTCCCGCGCTTGATCGTTGGGACTAGGTTTTACATAGTTAAGATCGACTTAGTCCTTAGTCAGGAGGTCCAGTCCCTTTTTACGGACTAACATGTTCGGAAAAACTACGGTTTTCTCGGGCCAGGCCCTACGCTACCAGAATTTTGGTATGGCACAGTCTCAATCGGCGTGTTTAGGGGCATTTACCAGTCCTACATATTCCTGGGCCAAGAATTTTCTAGGGTTAGGGTTTAGGGTTAGATCTGGTAGACAATTGCTTTAAAGATACAACTAACTCCATATCACCACGATAGGTACACACCCACTAAACAAGCACTTCACACCTAAATTCCTCACATGCCGATAACAAGCCAAGCCCGCCTTGACACCTCGATCTGTAGCGAATGGCAGAGACGGAAAACACCTTATTTCAAAGCCATCACACAATCCAATTTACACGCCCCTTAAGCCATGTTGCCCTTACCGCCCTCGTTCCCATACAAATTTCCCCGGTGTGTGAAAACACCCCAAAATTACTAAGGCGCGAGCTCTGATTGGCTCGGACTTGACGCGTCTCATGCACGAGACTCTCAGTTGACACATTGCGGGCCTGGGATCCTCATAGTTAGGGATCAACCTCTCCATAGTTAAGAAATGTGGGTGTTTTGCGGGTGTCCTGGGTGTTTCGAGCTGCTCAGGGACCGGTTTAATTGGATAATTGTGCATGTGAACCCCACAGTGGGTGGCCAATGAGAATGAATGGGATGTAAGCTGGTAATCAGTGTACTGATACACCCTCAAGCCCTTACTCCACACCATATTTGGTCAAATGAACAGGTGTCAACTAAGTACTCTACCTAGAATTTAGCATCAGTTTCGTTATCGTCACTCATTATGTTATTTAATCGTGTACATCACGTGCTTCAATCGCTCGTGAGGTCTATCACCTCTATCTCCGAGGAGGGTGTATTATCTGTAGACCTTTCCTCAGGCATTCTCTTTTTGGTAGCAAAGTTATCGTTGCCAACACTCTGCGGTCTCTTTCGACTTTTTTCAAAGTCTCCCTCAGAAACCTCCTCTATTCCCAGCTCTTCGTAGTCCAACACTTCATTGTCCACCGGCTCATGACACTTTTTAGCATCTTCAATTCGCCTGATAGCTGCCTCTCTAACGCGCTCTTGAAGTGTCTTAGGCTTGCTGTCACTTGATTCACCTCCACCAAGCTTGAAGACACCACCGTGGTACTTCCTGTCCAGTTTCTGTAGTCTTGCCTTGTTGATGTCCAACGCTCTATTGCCACCCAGCTTCTCACCTTTTCCTTGCAAAGTGGTTTTGCCTTGGAGATCCAGCTGCCACTTTTTATCCTGGTACTCATTCAAAAGTTTGTAAAACTTCTCGTCATGAGGCCCGAAGGTATTGTGGACCAACTCATGCAACATAGTGCCCAGGATCTCCTCCAGCGGTAGAAAAGAGTGGTCATCACCATGTGGCCGTAGTCTAAGCAGAATTCTCGACCCATGATTCACGTTAAGTCCGAGTAGATTGGCACTTTTAGGCGACATCTCTTTCAATTCCTTCACTTTCAAACCATAGTGCTGCATCAGTGGCCCCACTTGGTTGGAAATCTCAAATATTAGATCGGTAGCTTGTTGTCTATTAGGCTTTCTGGCCAGAGCATTGACACTCCCAATGTGAGGGTTCAGGTTCTTCGGCGTTACAAGCTGGGGTTTAGGTGCCCGTCGCGTGAAGTTCCCCTTCACCACCATCCTTTGGTGGCTGAATCCCTTACTTTGCGGTTTCCTTTATCAGTGTTACTTGAATTGTGAAGACAACGCGTCTGGCTCTCGTTCCGCCACCTGAAAGATCGCGCTTGAGCTTTCGATGATTGTAAGCGATGTGCTCAACTTCGGGGATCAATTGAGGAACTGTCGGTACCTCTAGAAGCTAAGTCTAGTTTCAGATATTGAACCGATATGTCTCAGCTGGGGAAAAGCGAAGAAAAGGAACGACGTTACAGCGTTTTGCTTTTATCATCGCCAGAAGCGAGAATTTGAGATCTGCCATGATACATCCGAACACCACGCATCGGCTTCATATTATATTTAATGTCTAAATAATACTACTATATGAACCCTTTCTCGTATATTTAGCTCTTCTTATTTTCATTGGAATGTATAGAACATTAAAAACTCGATAAATCGATTAATTTAAGAGAAGAAAAAAATAATGGAAGCTGTCTTAGAATTTTGATTTTAAATTTATTGTACAGGACTTGATCTTTCAGTCAGAATTCCAAGCAAAATTTGTCAAAAAACAATTATATATTAAATTAAATTACATTGGAGTATATGAAACGATAAACAATTAACTAGTCTATCTCCCGTTGAATTTTCAGGTCCAATTTGTTGCACAATTGAGGGTAACCACCTTATCAGTCCAACCGTTATACCTCAAATAACAAACTTGGCCGCACACTACATCAACAGCCCAGTGCCCGATTTGGCACACCCATGATCTGCTCTCCACTAAAACCAATAAAATACAATCAACCACCAGCTCGTATACACCTTCATCCATTTGCCTGACTTCAGACCATACTCTCTCAAGTCTCTCGGATGCACGGGCCAAAGCGGACAGCGACCGAATGCGGTAAAAAAGTCCCCACGCGCATGTTGCTCAGGAACGTATTCCTTTGCTGGGGAATTGTTAGCAGAGAAGGTGGGTGTGGGATCCCGGGCATTGATAAGCGCTGAGCCTGGTGGATTATTTTTAACGTGCAAGCCGGTTGAAAATGGTAGGTGGAAGCAGATAAGGCAGAGAAAGAGCCTATTAAGGATACTGAATGCTTTAAATATGGGATGAGGTCCTCGATAGCATAGGACTCTGATCAAAGACACTTAGGCAGGGTCCTCGAGATCATCAGGAGCTGCTCTCCACTTTTCACCCGAGGCACGCAGATGCGCCAGTCTCCGCACTTACAGCCTTATCTAGGGTGTCGTTGCTGTATTATCTTATCGAATAATACGGAAGCTTTGGGCGCGTGGGCTCTTGTCTGTGGGCGATGAGGCTATGACGGCGCAACGGTTGAAATTTTCAGGGTCCTGGTACTAGCTACTAATTGGTAATCACCAGAGAATTATCGGGAGAAAGTCGGTTTGCAAGGGCCTATTGGTTAAGCTGACGAATATTCATTATGGTAATTACTAAAGCTAAAAAATAAAGTCCGATATATCTCACTCCGCAAGCCAATGTCTTGGCCGGAAGCCCTTACCACTCCGCCGCTCGCATCCGATTGATCAACCTCAACGCATCAATTTCTATCAGCCACAGAAGACAATCGAAATTTCGCCTGGTGGACAACGCACTGTACATAATCTAATCAACGGCTCGGTGCTCCCGGCAAACGGCTATATAAAGGCCGGGCCCTGCCCCAGTTTTCCAATGATCACTACGCACAGTCGTCTTAAATCATCAACATCCAACATGTCCACCGCATACGAAGAGCAGGTGAGCACGTTGGCTCCGGCCGACATGGCCTATGTTGCTTGTGCCACCATTGGTATCTTGCTCATTACCCCAGGTATCTCCTTGTTCTACGGTGGTTCGCTCCGCGGTAAGAACTTACTTACACTCTGTATCCAGTCGTATATGGTCACTGGTGTCATCACAATTCAGTGGTTCCTTCTCGGTTTCTCGTTAGCGTGCTCGGAAACTTCCACATCTGTCATCTTCGGTAACTTCAAGTACGGTGGTATGAAGAATCTCACCGCCGGCCCATTGTACGAAGGTGGCTCTATCCCAGCCATCTTGTACTTTGCTTTCTCCGACTTCTTCGCCATCTGTACCATTCAGATTTTTGTCGGTGCTATCGCTGAGAGAGGTAGACTATTGCCATCCCTAGTGCTGGGCTTCACATGGTGTACTCTCTGTTACTCTGCCTTTGCCTACTGGGTGTGGGATCCAAATGGATGGCTCTACAACCTTGGTGCCTTGGACTTTGCCGGTGGTGGTCCGGTCCATATCGCTTCTGGTGTGGCTTCCTTGTGTTACTCTTGGTTCCTCGGCCCAAGAAAGGGCTGGAAGGAGGGCACCCTCAAGATCAAGCCATACAACCCAGTCTACACATTTATTGGCTCCTTGCTCATTTACTGCCCATGGTTGTTCTTCAACTCCGGTACAATGACCACCATCTCCACCCCAAGAACATCTTACATCTTGGCCAACACTCAGATTGCTGCTTCATTTGCCATGGTAACCTTCACATTGGTTGACTACGGCATCACCAAAAGATGGTCTCTGCAAGCTTGTGCCGAAGGTCTCATTGTTGGTTTGGTGTTCGTCACGCCAGCCTGTGGCTTCCTTGAGCCATGGGCAATCGCGGTCGGCTCCATGTTCACCGCTTTCTGTTGTCGTTTGACTTACGACTGTGCTAAGTGGATGGGTATTGATGACAGCACCCACTCTTTCAACGTCCACGGTATCGGTGGTATCATTGGTGGTATCTTGGTTGGTGTCTTTGCTTCTCCTAGAATCGCCGGAATGGACGGTGTCACCGAGATTGCCGGAGGCTGGATCTTCCACAACTGGATTCAGATGGGCCACCAGCTTGCTGCCATCTGTGCAATCGTCGGCTGGACCGCTGTTTGCACTGTCGGCCTGTGTTACATCATCAACATCATTCCAGGCTTGAAGATGAGAGTCGACGACGAGGCTGAGGAGATGGGCTTGGACCTCTACGAGATGGCTGAGTGTGCTGATCCATTCTTGGCCTCCGGCTTCAACGAACACTCAGGTAGTATTGAGTACTTCAATGGCCAGGAGTCCTCTTCTAATGACTTGTCTGACGATGTTGAACTTTCTCACATGAAGAAGGCTGCCGAGGCATCTGCTAGAGCTGTTTGAGCTTCGAATTTTTGGGTTTTCATATATAAAGGAGTACTGTTTTCTTATTCTATTTGTTCTTTGCTTGTCAAATGCCGTTGTAGCCCTAACAATAGCCACAAATCAGGGTCCAGATCCAGATCTGTCATCAACTGCGCCACCGACTGATAAGCTAAATTCGGAAAGGTTACGTGCCCTGGGCAATTGACAACAAGGCAGCAAGTTACAAGCCGGGATGGCATAATTGCCGTCTAAAATCTTCCCCGGGTACAATGAGGATAGAAAAGAAGAGCATGATGGTCAATGTGTAGCAATTTAGAGCTGTTTTGCCTCAATCGTGCTCTATCAATCTTCAATCAAAGCCTTGGTCAGATTCGCGCTGAGCATAGGTGGCAACTATGACAGATTCTATTGTTAGACGCGGGTGATATACTTCGAAAAGAAATGTTATCAATCATAGTTCTAGAATGTGGTCATTACTACGCCACGTTTCTCGAATGTTCTTAGACATCATAGCAGGCGAATCACACAATGCCTCCTTAACAGCAAGGGTCAACCACGCCATTGGCTATACGAGCCTGAACCTTCTTAAGGCCGAGGCCTGGTAGGAGTGCCCAGACCTTCTGTTGAGCGCCACATGAAAAGGCCGGGGGTCCTTCTACGTAGCACCTTAATGCATTGACTATTCTTCCTACAACTTCATGAGCAGTACGAAGAGCTCCACAACGCATTGCCCCCACAGCCTCCTTTTTTGACACCAAAAGGCCCAGGTACTGCGCTGTCAGGAGACCGCACCCTGGACAAAAGGCTGTTCAACGGTTTTTGGCATAGAAATTTTTGTTGGGCGGATTTGCCAATTGCGCGCATTTTTGACGGTAGGCGCACGCCAGTAATATAGGGGCGGCTGTCCTTCTCTCATCAGATAAAAGTTTTATCATGTGAGTCTTGTATCTTCTTCTTCTCTCCAGATCAGTTGACTTTCTCTACAATCAGAATACAAGATGACTGACCTCGAGAACGTGGATGTGCTCCAGGCCAACATCATCGCCGCTGGTACCAACAAGAAGACCAAGCGTATCGTGAATGGTTTCGGTGGTTTGATGGGCTCCAAGGAGATGACACAACCTCATTTTGACGATGAAGAGGAGGCCCAGTCCGTCCAGGACATCCTGGCTAAGGACAGAGCTGAGAAGGCCAAGTGGGCTAACAAGAAGCACATTTCAGAGCAGCCATGGACCATGCAGAACTGGCACCAGCACATCAACTGGCTTAACGTCGTTCTGGTTGTTGTGATCCCAGCCATCGGCTTGTACATGACCAGATCCACCCCACTCAAGTGGCAAACTGCTGCTACTGCTATCATTCAGTACGTCTTCTCCGGTATCTCTATCACCGCGGGCTACCACAGACTTTGGGCTCACAAGGCCTACAACGCTAAGCTTCCTCTCAGAGTGTTCTTCGCTCTCTTCGGTGCCGCCTCTGTTGAGGGTTCCATCAAGTGGTGGGGTCACTCGCACAGAATCCACCACAGATACACTGACACTCCAAGAGACCCATACGATGCCAGACAGGGTTTCTGGTACTCTCACATGGGCTGGATGCTTGTGAAGCCAAACCCAAAGCACAAGGCCCGTGCCGATATCTCTGACTTGATCGACGACTGGGTCGTCCGTGTTCAGCACAGACACTACTTGTTGTTCATGTTGATCATCGGATTCGTTCTTCCAACTGTCTTCTGTGGCTACTTCTTCAACGACTACAAGGGTGGTTTCGTTTACGCTGGTATCTGCAGAGTGTTCTTCATTCAGCAGGCTACCTTCTGTGTTAACTCTCTTGCCCACTGGATCGGTGTGCAGCCATTTGACGACAGAAGAACCCCAAGAGACCACTGGTTGACTGCTCTTGTGACTTTCGGTGAGGGTTACCACAACTTCCACCACGAGTTCCCATCTGACTACAGAAACGCCATTAAGTGGTGGCAGTACGACCCAACCAAGGCTTTGATCTGGGCTTCCTCCAAGGTCGGCTTGGCTTACAACTTGAAGACCTTCTCCCAGAACGCTATTGAGCAGGGTCTTGTCCAGCAGCAGCAGAAGAAGCTCGACAACATGAGACGCAAGCTCAACTGGGGTACTCCTCTCGCACAGTTGCCAGTCTGGGACAAGGACGAATTTGTTGAGAAATGTAAGGGTGATGAGGCCAAGGGTCTTGTCATCAT
Organism: Petasospora stauntonica; assembly: GCA_030558335.1. Taxonomy (NCBI): domain Eukaryota; kingdom Fungi; phylum Ascomycota; class Saccharomycetes; order Phaffomycetales; family Wickerhamomycetaceae; genus Petasospora; species Petasospora stauntonica. The sequence goes on from JAJMSG010000009.1 coordinate 428,162, forward strand.
CAACGGTATTGTCCACGATGTCTCTGGCTACATTTCTGAGCACCCAGGTGGTGAGCCTTTGTTGATGGCCTCCCTCGGCAAGGACGCTTCTAAGGCTTTCAACGGTGGTGTCTACCTCCACTCCAACGCTGCTCACAACCTCCTCGCCACCATGAGAGTTGCTGTGATCAGAGACTCGTTCGCTGCTAAGAGACAGGAATCTGAGTTGAAGAAGCAGCAGTAATACTACAACACAATACGCATATGAAATATTCCGATTCTCTTGAACATTCTCTTCGTCTATTGACGCTTTTCTATTGTATTTTGGTTATTTAAAAATATTAGGGTTCTATTTATTGAAGATTTATCTGTAGTGATGTTTGTGTAAGCTTGTGATGAACAAATTGTTCTACAAAACTAGCCCCGGCACTTAATTTGCAATTGTGCCACAATACGGCAGTCTACAGAGCTATAATGCTGGTGATTCGCCAGCTACACGAGGGCTCCTCTATGCGGAGGGCTATTCCAAACACAGGAAGGGAACCCAGTAATCTCTACCAGACCCCTCGATGGTTATCAGACATCTATCATGACTACTTTGATAGGCCATTCTATGAGCCCATTCTAACCCCCTATAAGGCAGCAGACTATGTAAACGGATCGATGTTCTTCTTTCCATTCAACTACGTGATCATGGTTTTGGTCTACACTTTGGCTTGGCCCACTTTATTTGCTAGTACTTTTCTTGTTTTCCTCGTGAAGTACGTTAACACTCCAGTGACGAGAGCCTTCATTGCATGGCATGACATAAAAGCGTTTTTGATGAATGGTTATCCTGACTGGGGCTGGATCCTATGGTGGATCTTAGTTTGTGGCTACTATGCTCTTATGACTCCTGTAGCTGCTTTAGAAGCTATGCTGTGCTTCGTTCCTTGTCTCGCAATTGATGCAATGTGGGCTGGCGTTGTATTCTCTCCCGTGAGCACGATGTTTGCCAGTACAATCGCTGGGATGGTCATCTGGTGGTGCTTTGTGTGGATTTATCGGGCTTCAGCCGCTGTAGTTGGCTGGGGTCCTACAACGAGCGCTTTAACGAATTGAAGTGTATACTCTAATAATGTATTCTATATTCAAACATCTACCTCCCACTTAAAGTAACCAGCATCTTCAAGTTCATCGATCGAGCTAGCGAGCTTCCCTGTTTCGCTCTTGTACTTGATATAACCCTCCTTCAGTGGCTTGATGTTGGCTCTAATACGGCACTGCTCGGTATCCCAGTACACAGCTTTATATCCGTAGTCACCTTCAACCGACTCCGATTCTTTGTAGAGCATGTTCTTGTACTCAACGTCCTTAGGGTATCTCAGATCATGATGATTTCTCTCCTCTCCAGTGGCGCTTTCGGCGTTAGCTTTCATCTCATCGTACGATGGAGTGGCCAATCTACCACTCCACACTCTTGCAAGCCAACAGCCCTGTGTCTCAGAGAGACGAGTTGGCAGCACAAACTTCGGGAGACCAACCACAGCCAATGTAGGATTACGGTACCACAGCAAGTGTCTGTAGAGACCGTGGACTTTCTGGCCATCAGTGACCAGTGGTGGATTAGTTTCGACGAACGGAATGGATTTTAAGTATCCAGTACAGAAGATCACCGAGTCGACGTCAGTGATTGAGCTGCCATCCTGGAAGTAGACGGTTTTCGTTGCTGGATCAAATTTCTCGAGATCTGCTACATCTTCAATACGGTCATCGCTTCCTGATGGTAGAATGTTCTCCGATCTGATGGATTTGTAGATCTTTTTGTCGAGCACCGTAGCGAGCTGGTAGGCGATGTCAGCACCCGAGGCAGAGTTTCCGACAACAAGAATGTTTCTTGCGTTCGAGAACTGTGATGGCTGGTCGTACGACTTGGCGTGAATGATATCACCAGGATATTGCTCACCCCACTGCTTGATTCCTGGAACATCAGGAATGAATGGTTGGTCGTAAGAGCCCACAGCGACAGCGACAGCGTCATAAAGCTCAGTGGTCTCATTCTTAGTATCCAACTGAAGAGACGTCACCGACCATTGCTTCTTCTCATCAACCCACGAGACAGATGTGACCTCGGTGTTGAATCTCACGTACTTCTCAATGGCCTTTGAGTATGAGTCAATGTAAGCCAAGATCTGTTCTTGGAGAGGGAACAGAGGAACATCGGCTGGGAATGGAAAGTCTTTGTATGCCATGAGATCTTTTGGGACGTTGGCATCAAGGAACTTGTAGACTGGAGACTCGTAGAACTTGGTTCCTTGAGCTTCAATCTTGACAATGGGTCTGGAAGCATCGAGACTCGGAACCGGAGTTGTTGAAGGGATCGAGGCCTTAGCACTTGTGTAGTTCCACAGGCCACCAGTCTTATGACGGCGCTCAAAGACGGTGATCTGGGAGAATGCGCCTTCAGCTTCCAACGCACGCGTTAGACCAGCACCACATGGGCCACCACCGACCACAGCAACAGATTTTATCGACATTTTTGGTGGTTTAAACACAGTTTTTAGTGATGGAGTTAAGCGATAGCGCGGTGATACGCTTATATATTAATTGAAGGGACCCCCGGCCCGCTGGCGGGATGGTGTCATCGGAAATCAGGCGCTGTGGCGCACTAAAATAAAAGCCTAGATTATGGGCTTATAGCTACGTATGTGCAAAATAAATTAAATCAATTAAACGGGTACAAGCCGTGGAGTATGTTCATCAGGCATGAGAAAACAGGGTAATAATTAAAACTAGTGTCAGACTTAGGAAGAGGCCTCTTCTGGCTTCTTCTCAACAGAGGTTCCGTCTGTGATGATCTGGTCATCAATCAAGGCGGTCTCAGTTGGTGGCATCTTGGAGGCGTTAGAGCGGACTGGCTCTGGAATGTAGGCCATCTCCTCCTCGTAGGTGAACTCACCGATCTGAACCTTGTCAGTACCGAGCTCCTCCTCGTCGGCTCTCAATCTGAGTCTGAGGAATGGAATTCTGTCCATGACAAGCAACAAGATGGCAGTGACGGTACAAGTCCAGCCAATGATGGCCATCATACCGGCCAACTGGTAACCAACCTGAACGTAGTTCTTGTTGATCCAACCACCGGAGATGACAGTACCGTCCAAAGCGGCAACGTAGTCAGCAGCGAAGATACCGGTCAAAACACATCCGATAGAACCACCGACACCGTGCAAAGCCCAGACATCCAAACCATCGTCGATCTTCAAGATGTTCTTGGTGTCAACGGCGAAGTTACAGCCGATAGCAGTGACGACACCGATGATGAAGGCGGCCCAGATTGGAACGAAACCAGCAGCCGGGGTAACACCGACAAGACCGGCAATAGCACCGGAACAGAGACCAACAGTGGTCCACTTACCTCCGGATCTGAAGTAATCGACGAACATCCAAGTCAAAGCACCAGTGGCAGCAGCGACGTTAGTGTTGACGTTAGAGAACCAAGCTCTGATGGTGGTGGTACCAGCAGAACCACCGTTGAATCCGAACCAGCCGAACCACAAGAAGACGGTACCCAAGACGACGGAGGTAACAGAGTGTGGCTTGTACTTTGGCAAGCCCTTACCGGCAACTGGGTCGTTTCTCTTACCAAGGATCAAGGCGTAGATCAAAGCACCGTGACCAGAGGTGATGTGGACTGGACCACCACCAGCGTAGTCCAAGCCACCAAGCTTACACAACCAACCTTCTGGGTTCCAGGTCCAACAAGCGATTGGGCAGTAGACAATGGAGACCCAGACGAAAAGGAAGACCATCATAGGACCCAAACGGGCTCTCTCGCAAGCACCACCGACCATCAAACAACCGGTAACACAGGCGAACATACCCTGGAAGAAGCAGAAGACAGTGTCTGGCAAAGCAGCGACAACGGATGGAGCACCGAGAACGTTTCTCAAACCAATGAACTGGAGAGAACCGATGAACTCACCGTAAACGTTGTGGGAAAAGACCAAAGAGTAACCCCAGAAGAACCACTGGAAGGAGACAAGGGAAACGGCCATCATAGAGGCCCAGAGCAAGGACAAAGCGTGCTTCTTTCTGGACAAACCAGAGTAGAGCAAACCGATACCTGGCACCATGATCCAGACAAGGATGGCGGCAACACCGATCCAGGCCATGTTGGCAAGCTCGAACTGAGAGTTGAGGTCGACGGTGAGAGAGTCACCACCGGTACCGACGCCTGTAAGGCCAGTTGGTTCCGCAGCGTCAGACATTTTTAGTATACTGAGAGAGAAATAGTTAGCGGAGAACGAAGCCCAAAAGTGCGTGCTCGCTCTCTTTTATACAGCAGCGGACCGGTGGCTCGGTGTTGTTGTTTGGGAGTCATAACATGCAGGAATATTAACGCTTGGCTGTACGCCAGAATGAACAGCTGAGCCAATCCGAGGCTGCGAGCGGGCCGATGGTGTGCGCTTATCTCAGGCTCGTGCAGCTAGTGCTGGCTCTTGTGCGTGCGCTGTAGGCGTTAGAAATTTACTTGTTTTCTGTGCGCGCCTCATCGCAGCGTAGGTACCCTCGGGCTGCGATGGCGTAGCTTGCGAATGACGGCCCATTATGGGTTGCTATGGGAGACCATTGGGTCAATGGCTTTGAATTAGCTTGAGACAACAGAAGCAACTCAAACCACGAGCGGAAATTGGCAAATTCAATGGGGACCCTGTGCAGTTCTACGGTTCTAAGCTCTTCCGCTGCCTGTGAGTCTCAGCTGCCGGTCGTATTCCTTATCGCGATGAGAAACAGCTGGTGCGCGCACACTACGCTGTTGATTGGTGGATTTATCACCGGCTATCAGAAGTGTTGCCCGGACTGGGAAACTCTGGTGACAAGCCCGAGATCTTACCAAATGGTCTTATCACAACTCCGATAGTGGTTTAGGAAATGTTCCCGAGCTGTATTTCTTTGGGTTATCCCCGGTGAGCTGTTATGATGTTTGCTTGTTTACACTTCGTGCCTACTCTCTCTTCTCTTTTCGGCTGATGTACTGGTGCATCTCTTTGGTGCGTAAACAATAGTCCATATCTTCCTGACCTACAGAGCAATCTGATCATCAGGGTCTTGGAGTTGCTAAAGCTTACATTCCCCACCCCATTCTTGGTTTGAACCGCCTCGTGTACTCCTCGGCTTAGCCGGTACAGGGGGGCCGTTGGATCAGCGATTAGCCCCAGATTAGTGCTTGGTTCTGACACCTTTCGAATCGTATTGGTTACAATGGGGGGAAGGCTAGGATAAGATTTCGATCATGTGATTAGAAGTAATTAAGTGAGTGACTATGGGACAGAAATGGGCTCAGTATTGATACCCTTGGCTATGTGCCCGGCAACGGAAGCTCCGGCCAGGGCACTAGTTTCCATGGTGCTGATGAGTCTCTCCATTCCATTTAGATACCACAGCCCAGGCGCAAGATCAAAGCTGTCGAAAGAGGCTGTTGTTTGTAGTCTGGGATAAGGATACCATTCCTTCTGAAACCATACGCTCACACCCTCAGCACTGTCAAATAGCTGGTTCAACAAGAAGTCTTCATCAATCCCGTCCTCGGTGAATACCTTGTAGTACACACTGTCCGTGTCGTTGTCGTATGCAACAATGTTCGTACTGAAGAAAGGAGCCGTATCTGTACTGGTCAGCATCTGATTAGGCGCTCCCCTCTCGCCAAACTGCTGGTTGTTGATGAGCTTATCGCTCGATGTTTTCACATAACTGGCATACAATTTTCTGTACTCTGCATGTTTTAGAGCAACTTCGACACCAGATACCTCAATTCCTGTGAATTGGAATGGAGCTGCAATCACAACCTGGTCAAAGGTCGATGTAGTGCAGCCATCATGGTCGTGGTGGGTGACATTCCAGTATTCACCGCTTCTCTCGATCTTAGTGACATTAGTGTTAAGGCGCAACTCAGCACCAGAGGCTCTCAAGAAATTCTCAAATATCAAGTAGTTACCACCGTCTACCGACTTAGCACCATTGGCAGCCATGCTGATGTAGGAGCCAAAGGCATGAATATCATTCAGCGTTGATCGGTAATTGACCCGAGTCGCAGGTTCTATGATCTCACTCAAGAAGCTTTCAGAATAACGCTTCACTGTGAGATGCAATAAAGCGCTTGTAGACACAAGATCAGTCAAGTTGCTTGCTTCAACGATTGTTTCCATATCGAATGGAAAGTTATCGTGGTAAAAGGAGTTGACGAACTGCCTAATAAGGGCCCTCAAATCGAAAAACACTCGGAAAGCAGTATAGTTGTACCTCAGGATCAGTTTCATGTTGGTCAAAATAGAATTCCAAAGTCCTCCACTCTCAATCCAAAGCAGGAACTTGGATCCATCCCAAACACCGATACTACCGTCAAACAGCTCAGGATGGCCCTCGATATCGGTGTCATTAGAAACACTCAGGTTGAACGTGGACACCGCAGTAGTCAAAATGGCGTTCGCATCCACGAATATAGAACCTCCAAGCTCGACATTGCTTTCCAACAAAGCTTTATCTGTGATATTCTTCAACGAACGAGCATAGTTACCAATGGTTGTGGACCTGCCGCCAACATAACCATTTGCATCAAAAACTGTGATGTTGAAGTACTGAGAGGTGTATTTTTGAGCGTAGTAGGCAAACGAAGACCCACCAGCTCCAGCCCCGATAACGGCAATTCGATTGTTGTTAGTTTTTGGCTCCTGATCAGAGAGAGCTGTGGCTGATACCTGGATGCATACGGCGATTGTAACCATAAAAGACTGCAACCAGACCATCTTCAAGGCTTATACGAGGGGTAATGGGGATGGAACCTAGTAGGAATAAGACTGTGGACTCAGTAGAAGTCAGATAGCACGACAATTGATTCTACTGAGTGATTACGCTGTACCGAAGAGAGAGAGGATGTACGCGAGAGGCAACTTGATGCTACTGCGACAACGCAAGATAAAGTGAGACTGCTAAAGCTTCCAAATTCCAACAATACGCAGTATGCGTGACTAGCTTAATTGTGAGAGGTAGTCGCGTGAGGTGGGATGGTCTCAAGAGCCTTAAATATGGCTTGAATGAGGCTAATTTGATAAGATTCGATTATACACAGAATTGGTAAAGGCCACAACCAGTCTCTGGTGGTTTTAGTGGAAAATTTCCGTTTTCAGTAATAGGCATCTTGGCCGAGTGGTTAAGGCGAAAGATTAGAAATCTTTTGGGTTTACCCGCGCAGGTTCGAATCCTGCAGATGTCGTTATTTTTTTTTGCTTCCCCTTCATATATACGTCAGTGTTCTCTCTACGTCAGACTACAATTACATAAGACTGACATAACCATATCGAGCTTGTTCCATAAATAAGGAATATTCTATTATAGAGCGAAGATAATTAGAACCAACACCACTTCTGGTTGAACTCCCAAGCGATCTGAGTTGATGGTGTGCCGTCCATACATCTGATAGCCGAAACAGAGCCATTTGGCTGGTTGAACTTAGAGCCTTCGAAAGACTTGAGGAAGGCTATGTCCTCTTCGTAGCGCCCTTGTGATGTAATGCTAGAATCCCAGACCGCAATCTCATGCATACCATACAATTGAGCTTCACTGATAGCGCTGTTAAACAATTGCTTGAAGCGATCTGGTGTAGAGGCCGAGATACTGAGAATGGTCAAATGATCGTCGTTCCAGTCATGCAACCAGAGGATGTGATCTGTTGTGCCGTCATTGGCCATCACACCGAAGTGTTCGATCTTCAGTTCAGGCTTGAGAGCCTTCGAGATGAATAGGTCTCTGTCGTGGAACCATGAGAAGATGTCAATGTGTGGAATTAAGGAGAACAAGGTCTTGTCTGTGCTCTTCGCCTTTTCCAAAAGGTGGTTTTGGATGTTGAGACGCTCATGTTCACACAATCTCTTGTAGTCCTCGTACTTCAAACTGTGGAACTCTGACTCATGGTCCACGGATGGGCTGTAGTCCTTAGGGATAGCGATCTCATGAAGAGGCACTTCCATGTCTTTGAAGCCAAATCTCTCGTAATAGTTTCCAACTTCACTGTAGAGGAAAGTCAGGCCGTTTTTGAGGCGAGTGTCCCAGTACTCGTTCAAGAGCGTTATCATGTCAGCAGCATAGCCCTTGCCTCTGAACTCGGGGATGGTGTAAACACCACCGACGCATGGGGAGACAACCTCCTCCAATTGACCACCAGGCGTAATTTTCCAAGCTTTTCTGTTCAATGTTTCACAGGAAGCCACAATGTTACTGGTCTTAGATGTCTCAGGCAGAGTGAGGTCCTTCAATACAAAATGAAAGAGGCCCAAGTTGGCCTCCAAATCTCTCTTACCAATCTTGGATTCACATCCAATGTGCCATTCTCTATCAGCATACTGCTCTGCTGTGAGCTTGGACTTCCAAGCAGCAGCATTTTGGAGATGTGTGAATCTGATAACCTCAGGGTCGCTGTTGAGCTCAAGGGTCAGGTTGGCGTTCTTAGTCATGGCGATGAGATGGGGTCGATGATACGATGTGTCACAAAGATGGTCCAAAGTTGATTATGATCAAATCAACAAATGTGGGAAAGAACAGGCCTTTAAATATAGTTCGTCACCGTGCAATTAAATTATCAACGCAAGTCTCCCCCATGCAGAGCCCGTTCATTTAAGCCTTCTAAACCATTGTTAACGGTAAGTGGTGGCGCGCGGAGGCCATACAGTCCACTAACGTTAACTCTGAGCGCGATGAGTTGAGGATCGCGGAGTCGCGGATTTAGGCAGACGGCATTTCGGTGGACTCCAAGATAAACGATAATAAGCTGTTAATAGTTGGTGATGAGAGGGAGAAGTTTTGGTGACCCGAGTTGATGGATTGATCTGATTCTGCCTGGCTGGAGTGCCTGTTAGCATGTGCAAAAAGAGAGGCAAAAAAGAAATGCCCCCTGCCAGGATTGAACTAGCGACCTTTGCATTACAAGTGCAACGCTCTACCACTAAGCTAAACGGGCAATAACTTATGAAAAAAAGCGGCAGAAGAGCCATACTGCATTGTACCTCAAAGAGAGTTTCAAAATTTTATACTTGGTATTTAATGCTTTACGTCGAAGTAATTAACAAGATCGGCACAAAAACTCAATAAAACACTACAGATATATCATATTCAACGTTCATTATACAAGTAGAGTCATTAATGGGCCATGAAATCACGCATTGGTGGTTCTGGCCATGATTGTCGAAAACATTTGCTCGTCAATGTGGCTATTGTGTCCATATGATGTTCAAAGGTTTTAGTGGTTGTGTTTGTAAGAGCGGTGATGTACAAGCTCTCTGCTTCAAAGTCAAACATGCTCACCTCAATCTCCCCAGCTCATTTATAGGTAGCTTACTTGCCCTTAGCAGCAGCCTTGGCCTTCTTGAGCTTCTCAGCCTTCTCGATCTCTCTTCTTGAGCCCTTGAGAATCTCCAAGTGTCCCACTCTGGAGGCAATAAGCTTCTCAGTCTGCTGTGTAACAGAGTAGTTTTTACTCAATTTAGCCATGGTAGCGAGCTGCTGATTCTTTGGCTTGATGATCTTTGGAGCAGCCTTCTTCGGGTTCTGCTGCTTTCTAGTGACCCTCTCTCTTGGCTTTTCTTTTCTCTTAACCTTCAGTGGTGCTTGGGCCATTTTGTGTCTTGTTTACTTCTATTATCCAAAATGTAACGTAGTAGGACAAGCTTTATCTCACAGTTATTTCTTACTCGCATCAGATTTTTTTTTTCTGCCATCCCCTATTGGGATATTACCACTTTTGTACATTACTGGGAAATAATTTTCGTGCGCCAAGGGAGCCCTCCGCTACGCGCCAGAGTCAAATTTGGCACGAAATTACAAGGGACTTGTTAAAGCTTTCTCATCGTTAAAGGTGATTTCTCCACATCGCTCTTGTTTCCAGCTTTCAATCCTTCTGGAGCTGACACAGTCACCCCATTTCTATCTGATTGGTGTGTATTCAAACCTTTGTGATCATTTCGAGCAATTTCGGGGATTTGACCCAGGTCATCTTACCGCCCTTGTCAGAGTCATCGCTCCAAGCTTCAAAACCAGTTAAACTAACAAACTCCAAAAGATACTCAAAATGTCCATGTTGATCCTTGCTGGCCCACAGGCTCTGTCTCAGTTCAGAGTGGCCACTTTGACCAACGACATCAACACGGCGGTTAACTCTACTGTGGTCACCGCAGTGCGTTCCGCTTACGTTCACTATGTCCATCTCAAGGAGGGCTCCAAGCTCGCTGAAGATGCTGAGAAGCTCAAATTGCTTGAGTTGCTCTTGCAGTACGACTCCAAGCTGGACCTTGAAGACGCTTTGGTCCAGGACTTGGTCAAGTCTGCTACCTCTGAGAAGAATGTTTCTCCAGCTGATGAGGGTTCTTCAATCATCAGAATTCTTCCAAGACCAGGCACTATTTCCCCATGGTCTTCTAAGGCTACCAACATCACCACCGTGTGTGGCTTGGATGCTGACATTGAGAGAGTCGAGAGAGGTTTGGCTTTGCTCATCAAGGTCCGTCCTGGCTTCCCATTGGACAAGTACATTGGCGACGGTGCCCCATTGGCCTCTGTCTTTGACAGAATGACTCAGACTCTTTACATTGAGAAGGCACCAGTTCAGGATGACTTGTTCGCTCACCATGAGCCTAAGCCATTGGTCGAAGTCGATTTGTCCAAGGAGGCTCAGGCCAAGCTCGAGGCTGCTAACCAGGCCTTGGGTCTTGCTTTGGACCAGGGTGAAATCGACTACTTGGTCAATGCTTTTGTTAACCAGATTGGCAGAAACCCAACTGACGTTGAGTTGTTCATGTTCGCCCAAGTCAACTCCGAGCACTGTCGTCACAAGATTTTCAACGCTGACTGGGAGATTGACGGTGAGAAGAAGGACTTGTCTTTGTTCAAGATGATCAGAAACACTGAAAAGTGTAACCCACAGTACACGATCTCTGCCTACAGTGATAACGCTGCTGTTTTCGATGGTCCAGACGCTTACTTCTATACTCCAAACCCAAAGACAAAGGTCTGGACTGCTAAGAAGGAAAAGGTTCAAACTCTTGTGAAGGTTGAGACCCACAACCATCCAACTGCCGTGTCTCCATTTGCTGGTGCTGCCACTGGTTCCGGTGGTGAGATCAGAGATGAAGGTGCTGTTGGTAGAGGCTCTAAGTCTAAGTGTGGTCTTTCTGGTTTCTCTGTCTCTGATTTGCTTATTCCAAACTTTGAGCAGCCATGGGAATTGAACGTCGGTAAGCCAAACCACATTGCTTCCTCCATGGACATCATGCTTGAGGCCCCAATCGGTTCCGCTGCTTTCAACAACGAGTTCGGTCGTCCATGTATCAATGGTTACTTCAGAACTTTGACCACTACCGTCACCAACGCCAACGACAAAGAGGAAATCAGAGGTTTCCATAAGCCAATCATGATTGCTGGTGGTATGGGTGCCATCAGACCACAGTTTGCCTTGAAGAACCACAAGATCACTCCAGGCTCTGCTTTGATTGTTCTTGGTGGTCAGTGTATGCTCATCGGTCTTGGTGGTGGTGCCGCTTCCTCCATCGCCTCTGGTGAGGGTTCTGCTGACTTGGACTTCGCTTCCGTGCAGAGAGGTAACCCAGAGATGCAGCGTCGTGCTCAGCAAGTTATTGATGCTTGTGTTGCTCTCGGCGCTAACAACCCAATTCAATCTATCCACGATGTTGGTGCTGGTGGTTTGTCTAACGCTTTGCCAGAGTTGGTTCACGACAACGGTCTTGGAGCCAAGTTCGAGCTTAGAGACATTCTCAGTTTAGAGCCAGGTATGTCTCCAATGGAGATTTGGTGTAACGAGTCTCAAGAGCGTTACGTCTTGGGTGTCGCTCCTCAGGATTTGGCCACTTTCAAGGAAATTTGTGAAAGAGAGAGAGCTCCTTATGCGGTTGTGGGTAGCGCTACCTCTGAGGAGCGTTTGGTCCTTACCGACTCTTTGTTGGACACTACTCCAATTGACTTGGAGATGTCTATCTTGTTCGGTAAGCCACCAAAGATGTCCAGAACAACTACCACTGCCCCACTCAAGCTGAAGCCTACCACCTTCACCGACGTTAACGTTGCCGACGCCCTGGACAGAGTCTTGCACTTGCCAGCCGTTGGTTCTAAGAACTTCTTGATCACCATTGGTGACCGTACTGTCACAGGTTTGATCGACCGTGACCAAATGGTTGGTCCATGGCAAGTTCCTGTCGCCGATGTGGGTGTCACTGGTACATCCCTCGGTGACCACGTCGTTTCCACTGGTGAGGCTTTGGCCATGGGTGAGAAGCCAACTTTGGCTTTGATCTCCGCTGCTGCCTCTGCTAAGATGTCTGTTGCAGAATCTTTGATGAATGTCGTAGCTGCTGATGTCAAGGCCTTGAACGCTATCAAGCTTTCCGCCAACTGGATGTCTCCAGCTTCCCACTTGGGTGAGGGCTCCAAGCTCTATGAGGCTGTGCAGGCCATTGGTCTTGAGCTTTGCCCAGAGCTTGGTATCTCTATCCCAGTCGGTAAGGACTCCATGTCCATGAAGATGACATGGGATGGCAAGGAGGTTACTGCTCCATTGTCATTGGTGATCACTGCTTTCGCTCCAGTCAACAACACCTCCAAGACCTGGACTCCACAGATCGTCAAGACTGAGGAACCAACTGTTTTGGTTCTTGTCGACCTTGCTGCCAAGATCTTGAAGTCCTTGGGTGGTTCTGCTTTGGCTCAGGTTTACAACCAGGTTGGTGACTCTGCTCCAAACGTTCACGATGCTTCAGTCTTGAAGGGCTTCTTGAACGCTACCACTGCCTTGCACCAGGTTAAGGATTTGGTCTTGGCTTACCACGACAGATCTGATGGTGGTTCCCTTGTCGCCTTGTTGGAGATGGCTTTCGCTGGCAGATGTGGTTTGGACATCTCTTTCTCTGAAGAGTCTGAGGACGCCTTGACCACCTTGTTCAACGAGGAATTAGGTGCTGTTTTCCAGATCCCACAGTCCAGATTGGACGAGTTCACTGCTATCCTTTCTGAAAACGGTGTTTCCTCCGACTACGTTTCCGTTGTTGGTACTCCTGTCTTCAGCAAGGAGCAGTCCATCAAGGTCACTTACAACGGTGCCGAGGTCTTGAACAACACTAGAGCTCAATTGCAGCAGGCTTGGGCTGAGACCTCTTACAAGATGCAGAGACTCAGAGACAATCCAAAGTCTGCTGACCAAGAGTACCAGGCCATCCTTGACAACCAGGACCCAGGTCTCTCCTACAAGTTGACTTTCAACCCATCTGACAAGCTCGGCTTGGAGACTCTGGAGACGAGACCAAAGGTTGCCATCTTGAGAGAACAGGGTGTCAACGGTCAGATGGAGATGGCTTGGTGTTTCGAGCAGGCTGGTTTCACCTCGGTAGACGTTCACATGACCGATATCTTGTCTGGCCGTGTCACTTTGGATGACTTCGTTGGTTTTGCTGCCTGTGGTGGTTTCTCCTACGGTGATGTCTTGGGTGCTGCTAATGGCTGGGCCAAGTCTGTGTTGTACAACGAGAGAGCTAGAAAGGAGTTCTACAAGTTCTTCAACGAGCGTGAAGACACATTCGCATTCGGTGCTTGTAATGGTTGTCAGTTCTTGTCAAGAATCGCTGAATTGATTCCAGGAACTGAGAACTGGCCAACATTCGAGAAGAACAATTCCGAGCAGTATGAGGCTAGATACGTCATGGTTGAGGTCACGGAGGAGACAGATGTCCCAAGTGTTTTCTTGAATGGAATGAAGGGCTCCAAGTTCCCTATTCCAGTTGCTCACGGTGAAGGTCAGGCTACATTTGAATCTGCTAAGGATGTTGAGGAGATGGAGTCTAAGGGTCTCGTTTCCGTCAGATTCGTTGACAACTACGGTAACGGCACTGAGAAGTATCCATTCAACCCTAACGGTTCTCCTAACGGTATTACTGGTATTAGAACTCCAAACGGTAGAGTTTTGGCCATGATGCCTCACCCAGAGAGAGCTGGTCGTCTTGAGGCTAACTCTTGGTACCCACCATCCGAAGCTGAAGCTTGGGAGAACTATGGTCCATGGATCAGACTCTTCAGAAACGCCAGAAAATGGGTCGGTAACTGATTCAGAAGCTGGCGGTTCAGCTGCATTTTTGTACAATAGATAATACGATTTACCAGATAGTGATAGATATACGTTTAATGAGAGATCTTGATCGTAGATTATAGTTTGTGCCCCTTACCAGTTTCGGTAAATTGGCGACAAACACCGAGAAGAGATACGTCGGATATCATCGTTAACCTTCTTCATTGTTAGTAAATATTGATCAGAGGCCATATAGAGATGAGAATTGTGATACAGAAAGTGAAGCAGGCCTCCGTTACAGTTGACTCGGAGGTTGTGTCATCGTAAGTCCCAGCTTGAAGCTGTGCCCATTGCAAATGCTCAAAGAAGTGACACTAACCTCATATGACAGCATAAAAAAGGGATTGGTGCTTCTTGTTGGTATATCGACGGAAGACAATGAAGCTGTGGTAGAGAAGATGTCGTCCAAGGTTCTCAAAATGAGAATCTTCGAAGATGAGGCTGGAACAAACCTCTGGAAGAGAACCGTCAAGGACGCAGATGCACAGATCATCTCTGGTGAGTTTTCAACAAAGTCTGCGCTAAATCAATGGTACTAACGTGGCGAAATAGTTTCTCAATTCACTTTGATGGCACGCACTAAGAAAGGAACAAAGCCAGATCTCCACATGGCTGCTAAGGGCAAGTTCACTAATTTCTCTTTGTCGTGAAGGAAGACTACTAACTAGTAACAGGACCACAGGCTAAACCATTATACGACCTATTTCTTTCAAAACTGAAGACTGATCTTGGTGAAGATAACGTCAAAGACGGTGTCTTTGGTGCTATGATGGACGTAGCCCTCGTAAACGATGGCCCCGTTACTATTACACTGGACAGCGACGAGTGAAATCGCCAAACTCCAACACTAGATTCCAAAATTGATAGAATTATGATAATAGAGATGATATGATCTTACAACGTGCCAATTATGCGGAGCAATCAGAAAATCCTTAGACTCTTTTTAACGGTTATCTCCGCATTCGAAAGTCACAAGAGACTAGCGGAGTGCCCTTAACATTCTGTTTTGCTTTTTTCTTTTCTTTTTCTTCTCACATTCAGGGTGGTAACCAGGGCAACGAGGCGATGAGATAAATTTTTCAAAGGGGAAAGGCCCTCTAATGAAAAATTTATGGAGCTGTACTTAATTCTCTTTGTTCCCAGTACTAACCCTTATTGAATTTTTTCAATTATCCATTAACTAACAACACAATGGCTAAGACATCAAAGCAAGACAAGAAGTCTGTTACCTCTAAGGTTGACAAGAAGGACAAGGTTTCCAAGCCATCCAAGAAGGAGTCTTCCTCCAAGAAGGATGCTAAGAAGGCTGAGAAAGCTTTGAAGGAAGCTGAGAAGAAGAGAGCTGAGGAGGAGGCCGCTAAGAAGGCTGCTGGGTTCTCTTCTGACTCTGACTCTTCCGACTCTGACAGCTCTTCCGACTCTGACTCCGACTCTGATTCTTCCTCTTCTGATTCTGAGAGCTCTTCTTCTTCCTCCGACTCCGACTCTTCTTCTGATTCCGACTCCGACTCTGACGAGGAGGTTGAGGACTCTGACAAGAAGGCTGAGTCTTCTGAGACCCAGTCCTCTTCTTCTTCTGACTCTTCTTCCTCTGAGGAGGAGAAGAAGGACGACTCTTCTTCCGATTCTTCCTCTTCCGACTCTGATTCTTCCTCCGACTCTGACTCTTCCGACTCCGATTCCGACTCTTCTGACGAGGAGGAAGAGAAGAAGGAGACCAAGAAGGCCGAGTCCTCTGACTCTGACTCCGACTCCGATTCTTCTTCCTCTTCTGATTCCGACTCCGACTCCGACTCCGACTCCGACTCTTCCTCTGACGAGGAGGAGGAGAAGAAGGTCGAGGAGCCAAAGAAGAGAAAGGCCGAAGAGGAGGAGGCTCCAGCTAAGAAGCAGAAGACCTCCGAGGAGCCAGCTACTCTTTTCGTTGGTAGACTCTCCTGGAACATCGATGACGACTGGTTGAAGAGCGAGTTCGAGCCATTGGGCGGTGTTATTGGTGCCAGAGTCATGATGGAGAGAGCCACAGGTAAGTCCAGAGGTTACGGCTACGTTGACTTCGAGTCCAAGTCTGCTGCTGAGAAGGCTTTGCAGGAGTACCAGGGCCGTGAGATCGACGGTAGACCAATCAACTTGGACATGTCCACCTCCAAGCCAGCTGCTCCAGCTAACAGAGGTGCCGACAGAGCCAACAAGTTCGGTGACACTCCATCCGAGCCAAGTGACACTTTGTTCTTGGGTAACTTGTCCTTCCAGGCCGACAGAGACTCTTTGTTCACTGCTTTCGCTGAGTACGGTTCCGTCATCTCTGTCAGAATCCCAACTCACCCAGAGACCGAGCAGCCAAAGGGTTTCGGTTACGTCCAGTTCTCCTCTATTGACGAGGCCAAGGCTGCCCACGCTGCTTTGCAGGGTGAGTACATTGCCGGCAGACCAGTCCGTTTGGACTTCTCTGCTCCAAGAGACCCATCTCAGAGAAAGTCCTTCGGTGGTGACAACAAGAGATCCTTCGGTGGTGACAGAAAGCCATTCGGTGGTGCTGGTAGAGAGAGAAAGTCTTTCGGTACCGGTGCTAACGCCAGTGCTCCACGTAACACTGCCGAGTTCAAGGGTAAGAAGATGACCTTTGACTAAATCACTCGATTGGTTTAGCTTGCATACGACCGTTTTCTAATGACGCTGATACACTCTTTGCATTTCTCTGTTTCTCGAGCTATAGTTGAGGAACGGAACCAAAAGTTTCTCTATTTCTGTTTTTCTTGTTGTTCCACTGTGCTGTGGCCGACTGTTTGTATATTAATTTGTTAATTGAGACCTATATGATGGTTTTTTTGTAGTTAACAATGCTCCTCGCAGCCAAGAGATGTAGCCAAGCCTGGCTCAGAGCCGGACCAGCTTTCCGAGTCTCGGAAGATCGACAGCTCTGCTTATCTCTCGATATGTGGGGGTGCTATATCATGAGTTTCCGTTAAGGGCGATCGACTAATTTCATTCTTGGAAATGGTGTCTGGTTGTAGCCAAACATATGGATTAGAGAAGGGCAATTAGTATGGTTGTAATTAGCCCAGCGGACATTACCCTTCTCGCATCTTCTAGGCCCGCTATTGTGCGATAAAGGCTGATAATAGACCGTGGAGTGCTAAACCACGGGTGGCCCACATAACACCAAGGCTCGATAACCCGAATATTCCGAAATAGAGTGAGGCAATGCCAAATTAGAGCATATAATTATCAGGGCTACAACCACACCCGGGCTTGTACTCGTTCCTTCCCCAGCTGGGGCACACAGTACGAGGGACCTAAAGTACGGCAGGCGGACACTGGGGGCCAAGACACGAGTCTCTGGGCACGGGGTGTGACAGATCCGACTCGATTGATACAGTTTCCACAGTGGACCTGTTATCACTACATTAAAGATGATCGGATCGAGGCAAATAGAGTACATAATAGCACTAAATCATCAATACTCATAAGCCTTGAACTTAGCTTAAACCAAGGGATGGCGGGTGATTACGGTGTGCCGACCGAGAGCCGCGAATTCCGGCTCACGGCCTCAGATTTCACGGCCTAGGGAAACTACGCGGCCCACGGCGACCGTTGCGGAGATGAACGAATTTCCGCGAGTTGTGGGCTTTCATTCAATGATTAAGGAGGTAACAACGCTGATAAACACAGTACAAACGCATTTTCAGACAATTTAAGTGTCACAGGGTTAAAGAGCAGGTCTCATTTTCCCGCATTATTAGCTTTAACAACCCCAGTTCCGCCATATACGTGGCCTTGAGCGCTCAGAGATACCGGAGCACTACGACAAGGCTGTACAACGGACTATCAACACTTTCCACAGCGCCACTAAATAGCCATTGCCAGAAAGAAAGAGAGCACACACAATGAAGAAGGCAGTTCAGCGGCTGCTGCCGACTCGGAACACGTCGCCTGGGACGCTGAAAAAGTCCCTGAAGATTGACAGCATCAATATGATTCAAGACTTCTTTATTGAGATGGATGAGCCTCACAAGACTTGGAGCCCCGGCGACAACGTGAAGGGTATGGTCGTTCTGGACCTCAAGAAGAATGCTGTTGATGTGAACATCACACTAACGCTTGTGGGGTATATCAAGATAAAGCAAGGCCCGAACACGACTAATGTGAGGAACAAGCCAGTGGTTTTGTTCAGACATACTTCCACCATTTATGGCTTTGACCCTAACGACGGCGTTACGTCTGACGAGCCATCCACAGGACTCAGCAGAGGAGAACACAGATTCCCATTTTCGATGAAATTACCAAAGAAGAACATCTACACGTCAATTAGCTTCGAGAAGGGTGGCATCACTTACTCTCTCCGAGCATCCATTAACCACAACTCCACAGCCAGCACACCCGGCTCATCAGCTAACACATCACCAGCATCACTACTTTCGGAATCGACTGTGTCAGAAATTGCATCCCAACCGAAGAATTCAATACAGCATTGCGATAAGGATCTTAATATTGTTGTGCCCATCAACGTGGCGAAGATCCCGAAGCCCCAAACAAAGCATGCGTACCTACGAATTTCAGACCGGAGACTCTTTAAAACCATATCGTCTACTTCAACGATTAATTCAAGTGTCACACAACACTCAGGAGCCTCGGAGTCTAGCATTGGAGACGACGCCAAAGATCAAACTATCGTGAGGTTGTCTGTGGATATGCCTCAGTCTGGCTACCTGCGTGGAGAGCTTGTTCCTGTCAAGATCAAAGTCCAGCATTATCAGCCTATTCAATCCTCCGCTGGTATCATTGTTACCTTGATGAGACTGTGTCGTGTTGATAATGGTCCAGAGACGGCGATCCAGTCGTACAGAAAGGACTTGTGCCAGACCATTGCGCCTCTTTACATTGATCCTGAGAGCTTGGTCGGTGAGGTAAGCACATCACTAAGGGTTCCAGCTGATGCATTTCCCACCATTGTCGGATCTACTGTGGTCACATTTCAGTACTATGTTGAGATCTTGGCTAACTTGTCCAATAAGAATATCATGAGATCTTCTAATGGTCACACACCCAAGAAGTCGTCTCAGAAATTCTCCCATTCAATCGTGTTTGACCTCGATCAACAGACTGACAATCACAACACAGATGAAGAAGGTATGGTAAACGTGGATATCCTCAAGAGAGCCAAGAACTTCCTTGGCCTTAACACGGAGATTATTGTCGGCACAGAAAGAACATTCAAGAAGAAGTCATCAGCACACAGACGCACCAGCACCAGCACCAGCGCCAATGCTGGAATCACACAAAATGGCCACATTCCTGCTTCAATTCTCGATTCCATCTCGCAGACTTCAATCTCTCCGATCAGCATTAATGGCACAACAAATGCACCAGCACCTCAAAACCAGAGCGAGGTACCAGTGCAGCCACCACTTCCACAACTCTCAGAAAAGGAGGATCTCCGACTCAGAGAACAAGCCCTTTTACCTTCTGAGCCTTCATACGCGGCTGATGAGTCTATGCCTGCCCCTAGTTACGCATCTCATACCCACACTCATCCAAGCACCGAGCTGACGATAGAGTCTCCTGACTACACTGCTCCGCCAACGACAGCACCAGAAACTACTACAACACAGACAAACGACAAGGCGGAGCTTGAGAGAAGAAGACTGCAGGCGCTTGAGAGTGAGCCTCCACAGGTTGGAGGAATAGGCGATGATGAGGAGTTTGACTACGTTCCAGAGTACGAGGCAAGTGCTAGCACTACTAACGGATCAGCGAGCGCTTCATTGGGAACCATGTCTGCTCCCCAGTCATCAGAGTAGTGGTATGAGCCGGTTCATAGACATTGTAACAGAAGGTTGGGTCTGGCATGCTGTAGCTGATAAAGTGCATTGTAATTCATAGTAATCATGATCCCGCGATATTGGAGGTCGTAATCAAATGAACACTCTTTTTGTGTCAAAATCTTGAGCATCACAATTCAAGGCCATATAATTGAGAGAATCGATTCAGAATACCCAATAAAGTATTCAAACTTGATAATCCAGTAATTGACCATAGAACCCATGTCTTCTAGCACCCTAAGCAGCGCTCGTCCCTCTGGTGATGCTCTGAGCGAGTCCAGTCCCTCGCCCACTCTATGCTCATTACACACCTCTGCCTTGGAACCTGAAGAGCCAAACTCGGCTCCAGTGACTAATATGTCACTTCCAGAGAGAGCAAAGCTCAGGGACCATGGTGGAAGTAGATTAATGAGGACCACCGCCTCTGATCCTAGGAGCGTCACGGGCGAATTTACAAGGCGCTCCCTTACGGCGAGAAGCAAGTTGAGACAGATCACTGGAAAAGTTCATTTCTCTTTAACACCAACTCTTCCGTTCCTTCTTCTTATTGTTTTAGTTAACTGGCTGTGCTTGAGCTCCCGCGTCTTGTCGTTCTCGATCTCAGCGGTGATACTTGTCCTTGCCATTGCATTGAGTAGACTGAGCTCGATTGATGCGTATTACATAGTGTTGGCCTCTCTTGTGAATTTCAATGTCAATTACGCTGTGGGTTTGGTATGGTATACGCTCACTAGCTATAGAGCATTTGTTCAGCCTTCTGATGAAGTATTGGACCTCTTACCGGAAGAGAGACATGGCCGTGCTGTCAGAGCCTTCTTTTGGGAGTTATCTGTGGTTTTGGGTACTTGCTCGTTGATAATGTCAATACTGGCATCCTTTTCTATGTGGAAAGAGTTTAAGCTGCAATTCGGAGGGCAGTATTCACTGAGAAGTCGAGCCCCAGCTCAAAGTTCCCCGTACTCAGAGCCTGTATCCCATGCTGCCTTTAGCAGTGCCAGTCTTTTTTGATGAATAGTACGGAGTAATAGCAATGATTCGGCGCTGTATTATCTATAAAATGCAAATTGGTTGGTATGATCTCGTGACGTCATTAGAGGGGTTGTTTTGTTTCATTTTTTCATGAGCTCCACTGATTCTTGTAGCTTCAATCTGATGTAGGAAAGATCTTCCTTGAGCATTGACTTAAGGAACGTGATCTCGGCATCTTTATGCTTGTTTCCCTCTGTCAGCATCTTAATCTGCTCAGATTGGTAATTAATCTTGTCCTGAAATACATCAATGGTTTTTTGGAGTTCGGTAGCAGTGGCATTGGTCGTGCTGTTGCTGGAGGTATTGTCATAACCAGCCAACTTCAAGAGCTCTTCAGCTTCATCGCCTTGATCTTCGTCTTCTTTGCTATTATTGTTTTCATTATCATCACCTTCATCTTCATCAGCAACGCCATTTTCACCCAACGGAGGCTTCAAGTTAGCAACTGAATAGCCCAATATCTCGCGGACAGCATCGTCCAGCTTGGGGAACTTGATATATTGTAGTACTTGATCCTCGCTGGCGTCTGTGAATTCTGGAAGCCATTCTTTCTGATTATACTTGTTTCTCTTGAAGTACTTTAAAAACTCCGTTTCCCCATGATTTAGTCCATGTTGGATTCTCTTATACTTCTGATATAATTGGTCTGGTGTTCTGTCTTTAAAGCCCTGGCGTATGCCCTCATCGTTAAATAGGATAGCGACAATTTTGAATAAGTCAATCAGTACCAGGTTGGGATGCTTCTCTGAGAGTACCTTATAAGCTTTAATGATGTAAAGTGTCTCGTACCTCGAGTAAAGTGGCTTTTTGACACCAACTCCCTGTAGCTTTCTGGACTTCTTTGGCTTTGGAGTGGACTCATCATTTGTCGTGGCCTCACTGTCTCTTCTCTTGTGTGATCTCTCAGCTTCCTTAGCCTCTTCTTTGACCTCTTGAGCTTTTGCTTCTGCTATGTCGTGCTCAATCTTGGAGTCGACAGAACTCAACTCCTCGGGCTCAGCTGTGCTGGCCAGCTCAGCTTTGCCTCCAGACTCAGGTGTAGGCATTGGATCCATTGCTATAGCTGGCAATTGGATCGGAGGTAGCGGCTCCGACAACAGTGAGTGTAAACGTTGTTGCTCTGGAGCCTCAGCTGTTCCGCCGTTCGTAGCCTCACGGTCAGGCTGTGGAGCAGGAGTGTGCTCTAATGGTGTGCCATTGTGTGTGCTCTCCGAGTATGCTGTTCTGGAAAGCTCCTGGAGCGTAGCGGCTGCCTCGGGAGTGAGACGAGGTGTATTATCTGACATCAGCTGTGTACTTGGAAGTTGTGGGGAGTTATGCGAACACTATGAAGCTGGCTGACAGGTGTGACGAAGTAAAGTATGTGTGGATGTATAGTGAGTATGACGTGAGTAACCTTGTGATAGTGAGAAGATAGATCAAAGAGTTAATTCAGAAAAGCCTACAAACATTGCGAAGCAATTAGGGACAGACATATAGACACTTAAATTATCCACACTCAGATCACCAGCTGTTGCCATTGGTGCTGCGAGTTGTGCGTGTGGTGTGTGCTCTGGTGATGGTCCGGGGCGCGCCTTAGGGGCCACACTATAGCACAGCGCACACAATAGAAATGCTACAAGGTCGTATAAACTCTTGGACTCCGTTTAAAGGGCTCGTGGAGTCAGACAGCTGGGGTACGTTGGTTGATAGGCCTAAGGTACTTCTGTCGATTTCCAATGGCCAATTCTTGAATCCCGATCGCTGATAATTCAGACCCGGCTTTGCCCTGATCCCGTACATATGCTGTCAGAGCTGAACACCACCCCACGGTCATCGCGTGGTTCACCCGGAGCACCTGGAGCAACTTGAGCGGCCGGGTAACATGGCGCGCGAAAATGGTTGAGGAGCCCTGGCGTTGCGCGACGCGTCGAGGCCATGTAGCCAGAATGGGATCAAATTCACAGTAGAAACAGGCCTAAAGCGTGTTTTAATGAGGCAGCGAGAAGAGATATTATCCCTTAAGGTATTGAAATGTCCAGATTACTCAGATATAAGAACGACGCCAAGCGTGGTATCAAGTACACCATCATGGTGACTGGTCCTTCGGGAACCGGTAAGACTACGTTTGTCAACTCTCTTTTAGATACAAGCTTGTTACCACATCGCTACCAGCCATTAGGTTCTGTTGTCAATGAGCCTACCGTGGTTTCATTTGTTGGTGACTCCAACTACAACTTTGGTGCTAGAGAATTTAATCCACACCAGGAGTACACAGAGGCTACTCTCACCATCACTTCATCGACTTTGGACATTACGGATGAGGATGGCACTAAAGTCCAGCTCACAGTTATTGACACCCCTGGTTTTGGCGATAACTTGGACAATGAACTGTGTTTCAGTGAGATTGTCACCTACCTTGAACAGCAGTTTGACACCGTTTTAGCAGAGGAAACGCGTATCAAGAGAAACCCCAGATTTGAGGACACGAGGGTACATTTGTGTCTCTACTTCATTGAGGCCACAGGACACGGTCTGAGAGAATTGGATGTTGAGTGTATGAAGAAGCTGTCAAAGTATGTAAACGTTCTTCCAATCATCGGTAAGGCAGACTCTTTCACGAGTGTGGAGCTAGAAGCTTTCAAGAAGAACATCCTGTACGATATCGCCAAGTACTCTGTCCCAGTGTACCAGTTTGGGTTCGATGATGAGGAGGATGACATGGAAGTTATTGAAGAGAACCGATTTCTTAAGAGCATCCAGCCTTTTGCTGTTATGGGCTCCAAGGAAAAGCACGACTTTGATGGTCAGATAAAGTACGCAAGAAAGTATCCATGGGGTGTTATCGACATTGAAAAGGAGTCCGACTTCCTTAAAGTCAAGAACGTTGTCTTCGGATCGCATTTGCAAGATTTCAAAGACTTGACAACCAACTTCCTTTATGAGAATTACAGATCTGAAAAGTTGTCCTCTGTGACAGAATCAGACTCCACCAAGAAGTTCGACGCTGCTAATCCGTCACTATCAAACTTGGCAGCTCTAACGCTGGAGGAAAACTCCGGCTCCAGACTCGAAAAGACCCCATCACTGGCAGACTCCAAACTCTCAGTACCAAGTACGCCAACCATTGGTTCAACATCATCTTACAAGCCAGACTTGCAGACCTCTCCTCTCAAGGACGTTTCCAAGTCCATTAGAGATGACAACGAGTCCATCATCTCATCGATCAAGAACTCTCCAAGAGCAGCTCCTTATTCTCCAGACCCTTCGAGAAACAAGCTTAGAGTCATTTCAGAGACTGTTCCCTATGTTCTTAAGCACGAAAGAATTCTGTCAAGACAACAGAAGCTCCAGGAACTGGAGGAGAAAGCGGCCAGAGAGCTGTCGCTTAGAGCTGCTGCGTTGGAAAAGAGGGCAGCTGAGCTCAAGAGAAGGGAGCGTATGCTGAAGGGAGGTTCGATTGTTTCTTTGAAGAAGGAGGAGACAATGACCGACCTGTCGTCTATTGTTAAGAGCGAGGAGTAAATGATTTATAAGTAATACAATTAAGAATTTCACGAAATGTACAATATCATCATCTGTGTTGCATCGTTTAATGTAGAAGCTCTTAACCCATAGTGGTTTGAATGTTGAAGGAAACGCTTGGGAATTTCGTGATTTCAGGCGTCACGAGTGAATTAATGCCAAAGCTCTTCAACACTCCTCTGATAATTCCACTTGGTATCCAGAGATAAGAAATTGCCTTCTTAATCGTGTCTTCATCTCCCTCGGGTGAGTCGAGCCTTTGAAGTGTCTTGAAACTGTTATCGATCAGAACAAATGTGCCCCTGTGATTTGTTCTCAGGTTGTCCATTTGTTTACCATAAAGAGTCTTCCATACGTCACGGCAGACGAACTTCATAATATTGAGCAGCTCTAAGTCTTTCAAGATCTCATTCTGCGAGTTGTGGTAGATCATTAATTCGGAGAGTCGAATGCCTATGCTGTACCCATAGTTCTCCACCCTATAGTTAACATCTTCTGAGTCGAAGAACTCACTGTCGAATTCTTTGACATCGCCCGTGAATTCGTCTTTGAGCTTTAGTTTGTCTAATTCACTTTCAAGTTGATCTCCTTGTTTCTTCGTGAGCTCTGTTGTTCTCACTGTCATTGGCACAATCTCGTTCATTAGAAGATCCAGAACGGTAGCATTCACTTGTGGAATTGTTTCGCTCATCTTGCTCTCCGTTTAGTCAGCTTGGACTGTCTTATTCATTGATGCGATCGTATACATTATCTGCTACTCAATGTTGATGTTGTGCCAATTTGGATTCTCTCTCAGGGCTCACAACCGCTCAAACTCGCCATCAAACAATACGATCCAATAATTGTGGTATTGCTGACGGTTGCTCAGCCTCAATTAGCCTTCAAGAGTTTACTAAGCTTTGGAAATACGTAATATAAATTACACATCTTGATTTTGTATTAACAGTGAGTATACACTAGAAAGCTAAGAATAGCAAGACTCAGTTATACAGTCACAGTAAATCAGATATACAACAAAATCCGGTATAGTGTAGTGGCTATCACAGTTCGCTCTCACCGAGCAGACCGGGGTTCGATTCCCCGTTCCGGAATTTCTTTTTTTTGCTCCTCATCTATTGTGGACTTCATTTTTTTTGCTCAAATTAGTAATATTTCATTCAGATGAAAGATGTGAATATCTAAGATCATCGATTACTTGTCACTATTTCTAATTGAACGCCATATTTCCCCAATAACCCACCATCTCACACCCCGAGACCTGGGCGCGCATAGAACGAAAACAAAGAGACACTAACAAACCTCGCTATCTTCAACCCCCAACTTCAGGAAGTAGCAACCACCCGATCAGTCAAAATGAGTGAAGCCTTGACTGCCAAACAATATATCCACAATGAGAAGCTGATCAACGAGGAGTACAAAATTTGGAAGAAAACAGTGCCGATGCTGTATGATACTATTCAAACGTTCGCCCTCCCAGCTGCCTCACTGACTGTTGAGCCCCTCCCAGAATTGGAGTTTTCGAGCGATAAGAACGATATCCAGGCAAAGTTCTTGCTTGGAACTCACCATTCTAACGCTTCGAATAACATAGAGCTCTGGTCTGTCAGATTACCTTCTACTTTGGCTTTGGAGGGTGCCCCATCCACTGTGCCAGTGCCTTCTGGTCCATCTCTAAGTCCGCAGTTCGAACTTCTCAAGAAGTGGGAGCACCAGGGCGAGGTCTTCAAGATTCAATACAGCTCTGCTTTGAAAGGATTCGTCAGTCTCAGTGGCTCAAGCGAGATCAGATTGTGGAAAGATGATGGAGTTGAAGGTACACCAATTCCTGGGCTCACGGACGTTTCGTGCTTCGAGCTCTCAGTCGACTCCACTAAGCTGGCCGTTGGATTTGAAAACGGAACAGTCTCTGTTTACGACTTGAAGAATGAAAACAAGCTGTTATCTTCTTATCAACATCACCAATCGAGCGTGAACGGAATCACGTGGAGCCACGCCGTCCCAACGTTGTTTGTTACAGTCTCTGATGATATGTCTGTCGGAATCGTGGACCTCAGAGACGACGAGAAAAAGCCTCTGATTCTCATTCAGGAGGCTCATACCGACGCTATCAACTGCTGTGCTTTCAACCCCAAGCTCGAGAACTTGTTTGTAACAGGATCTGTTGACAACACAATCAACGTGTGGGATGTTAGAGCTGCTAGTGCTCCACTGAGAACATTGTACGGTCATAATGGTGCAATCACCCAGGTCAAGTTCAACCCTTCGGAGCCTCAATTCTTGGGATCTTCCTCCACTGACAGAAGGGTCAATGTGTGGGATTTGCAGAACTTGGATGAAGATTTCGACGCCGACGACTACATTAAGAACGACAGAGATGACCCATGCTTGAAGTTCACTCACGGTGGCCACACCGCAAAGATCACTGATTTCAGCTGGTTGCCTAGCGTCTATAACACTCTTGTGAGTGTCGGTGAGGATGGCCTCGTGGAGGTGTGGAAACCCCACTTCATGGATGATGAGAGCGAGCAAGAAGAAGAGGAGAAAGAAGAGGAAAATGACGGGGACAAGATGGATGAGGACAAGCCTGAATCCAGCTGAATCTCTACGAATTGTACTATAATACATGGCATTAGATTGACCAATCATAAAAGAGTTTTTGAGTAGTGGCTGTGTGCTTGCTGTTCGTAGTAGTCGATCGTCAACGTTTTCTTTACCTTCTCCCTACGTTCGCCCAGCTCGCTGATTTGACGATCTATCGAATCAATGGACATATCGATCTCGTCACTAATCATCACCTGCCAGCCGTTGTGTTTCTGACACTTCCTCTTCTCAGAAAGGCATATCGTAAGTGTTTTCTTCTCAGAATCGTTCATTATTGTGTCCTCGTCCCCATCAGCTTGTTGATTAGCCACAAACTGATTCTTGATAGCATCGACTTCTGAAGTCTCTAGCTTTGACTCTTCCAAGCCATCGAAGAATTCAGACTCTCTAATGAATATAGGATCGAAGCCACAGATTTCAACTTTCTTCGTTTTCTTCTTCTTTGATGTGGTTGACGATGTATCTAGCGCCTGGGTTATACCTTCATTAATTCTCTTCAAGTTGTCGCGAGTGATAATAAGCATTTTCTTTTTGTTTACCTCACCTATTCTCTGTTTTTTGATCTTCTCGAGCTGTATCTCAATATCTTGTATCTTCCGGTCTTGTGAGTACTGTAGAGGTGCTTCTGGTAGCGTGCTGCCGAGGCTCTTTATACCATCAAATGACTCCACATGCCCCATAAGCTGCTTCACCTGAGACGTTGAAAGCTCGCCCTGAGCAGCTCTAGCTTTGACTTGTTCCACGGCATTTCTCATAAACTTGATTCCGTGCTCCTTTGAACAGTATTTGGTGTCACCACCACCAATAGGGTTGAAACATCCATCTAATCGGCACTTCCTCTTGAACATTGTCTGGCCCTTGGCCGCTACTTCACAATAAGGGCAGTAAAAACAGGAGACCAAACCACTATACTTCGGACTCACTTTCACGCACTTGAAGTGATACCAATCATCGCATCCATCACAGCCCACCATTAACTCGCCATGGTCCGGCTTTCGACACATACAAAAGAGCTCTTCGCCTGCAGCGTTGTACTGAAGAGTCGATTTTGGCGGCAATGAGGGGAATTTAGGATGAAGCTGTGACGTCTGAGTAGTTGGCTTCTTTGTCTTGTCCTTTCTACCAATAGACGCTGATGGAGTACCAGATTTTCCTCTGGCTCTGGGAGCTCTCTTCACTGTCTTCTTCGGCTGTTGTTGTGCTGGTGGTAGGGTAGTGCTTTGCAATGACGGCGTCGTCACGGGGCTCGATGTAGCGGGAGTCTGCTGCTCATTCTCCAGTACCATATGTTCTCCCTCCATTCTCTCAGTCTCTCGATATCTGGATAAGCTCGTTTGAAGAGTGTTTATCTGATAACTCATTGGGACGAAGTACGCGTAGGGGACGTTTCGCGATCTGAGGGTAATAACCCAAACACCACCCTGGCTTATCTAAAGGATCTACGCCTCTATTGCTCATTTATAACGTGCTGGATCAAACTGTATAGCTATAGAGTCATGAAAAATCGAAATCACATAATCACACACTTCTCGTTCTGTGGGTCTATCTTCTCACCTTCAATCTGTTCGAGCAAGCCGAGGAAAATCTTGCCGATGTCTTGCTCACCCTGGCTCATCTTCGCTGAAACCTCGATGAAAGGAATATTGCCAAACTCACGAGCAAGCTTAGAACCTTCATCTGTCCTCACCTTACGCTCAAGATCGACTTTATTACCCACAAGAATCATAGGAACCTTTTCAGTTCCGGTTGAGTCCAGAATCTTGTCTCTAATCGCTGGTAAGAGGTCGAATGATGACCGTGAGTTGATGGCGTACACTAGTAAGTACCCATGGACAATCGCAGAGTCTGTCATGATGGTAAACTCATCTTGGCCGGCAGTGTCCATAATCTCAACTTCGTAGGTTTGATTGCGGAACTTCACCGACTTGTTAAATTGATTCTGAATCGTAGGGTAGTAGGATTCGACAAAGTAGTTATCAACATACTGAACAACTAACGTTGACTTTCCAACACCACGAGCTCCACATACGGAGATCTTACGAGTACGAGATGCCATGGCTTCAGGCCCAGCCTGTGGATTTTCTTCGTAGTTGAAATGAATCTTGGACGTGAAGGTGTTTTTTCTTGTTTAGGTGTCGAGAATGGACAATTAGCACGCAAATTGTATGGCGCTGATGCGTGCTGGCTAATGCACTTTCTCTTTGATGGCGGGGCCGATCGTAAGCAGAAGTGAGGTAATGGAACTCTTAGAAGTGCTTAAAGTGTACAGAATTAGTGGTGAGACCCCGGTAGGTTGTCCCTATTCAACTAAATCCGACTGAAAACGCTTGTTTCACCGCTCTTAGCTCGCCATCAGGAGAACATGTGGAGACCCTCCAGCCAATTATAGCGAGCCGCGCCGTCCACAGTGAGAGAGCGTTTTCGCGAACAAAAGTGGTTTGGGCACTGCACTAATAAGCCTCAGTCGCCGTCTACTTGATGATATAATTAGACATTGATTGCTCTTAGATGTTCTGGATGAGCTGATAGCTCCCTAATGATGGCCGACTGGTAACATCACTTCACATCAGGCATTTCAACAAATGTCTACAGGTCTCATACATATGAATTTGTCGTTACAAGCTATGTACAAAGCGACTTAGACTATATCGTATCAGTCTAAGTACCCTTCTTGTGTCTGTGTTTCCCATCTTTTACACACATCTCTAAGAATTTGTACTTGATCTAGAGAGATGCCGTTTCACCTTACCCTTCAGTCAAAATACTGAGCTTCAAGCTGGCTTAGTACCACAACTCAGCCTTCTTCAGCAGCTTCGTCACGGTCTCAGTTGGCTGAGCTCCCACTGAGAGCCAATATTTCGTTCTGTCGAAATCAAGTTCAATGTGCTTCTCCAATTTCTGCTTAGATTCCCATGGTTTCAAAGGTGGTGCGATTGGGTTGTAAGTACCCAGTACCTCGATCGGTTTTTGGTCACGGGCCAGCTTGCTTTTTGTTACAACGATGTTGTACACTGGCTGATGAGCTCTACCGAATCTGGCCAGTCTTATTCTAACAAGTCCCTTAGTCATAGTGCGTTTTTGATAGGATTGCCCTTACTCTAATTAGCTTAAACAACACTAATTGTGGTTCACCGCCCAAACTTTTCACTATGGTTTTCTCGAGCCGGAATTCGCTCATACAAACTTGAACTTTTCACCGATCCGCCCCGGAAATTACCGCTTTCGGGCACGCGATGAGGTACTGAGAAAAATTTCCCTATGCTCTATCTCTGTACACTATGATCTTCCTACTTTCACATCCGATTTTCTAGTTTCTCTCGATACACTAAACATGGAGACAGACCGTGAGATCGACCTTTTGGAGTTTGAGCTCAGACTCCAGAAGATTCGCCAGCAGGTGTCTTCTAAGCTGGAAAACCAGAAGCATTTGGCACTTGTTCTCTCTGCTGTTGAGGAGAACATCTCTTCCCAAAACAATAACAAAAGTGCGGTCGCTTACTTTGTGTCCTTCTTGTCGCTAGTTGAGCAAGCCATCAATGCCGAGACCGATGAAATTGTTGACCATGCTCTTGCTATCTCATCCTCGAACTTGCTTGACATCGTGCTTCCATACATCCCAAAGCCATTACTCAAGTCTAAGTTCCCAGAGATCCTTACTAAGCTCGCTCCAGCCATCACAAATCCAAGCGCTGATGCTCCATTGATCAAATCCGCTATTGGTGCCCTTGAGACACTGCTTCTTGCACAGGACATTGCTGCATGGAACAACACATCCGTCAGTGTCAACCCAAGACGTGGTTTCGGTGGTTTACTTGAGTACTCTTTGGACCCACGCCCAAAGGTGCGTAAGAGGGCCCAGGAAGCAGTGCACAAGGTCTTAGCAAATCCACCACCTGGACCTGCTATGGAACACGTTGCCAGTCCCTTGGCTGCTGATTTTGCCGTGAAATCTTTGGTTGAACTTTTGAGTACTAAGCCTAACCAGAAGACGAATCAAGAGCACTCTGCACAGCTGATTCACACCCTTCAGTTGATCAGCTCCATCACCTCAGCCAACACATGGCCAACTTCTAAGATTGAAGCTCTCTGTGATCTCTTATTAGAGGTTTCCAAGACGAACGATCAATACCTGGTGTCTGCTGCTTTCAGAGCCTTTGAGGGCCTCTTCAACTCCATGAGCGACGAAATTGACAATGATAAATTCGTCAAGGTCCTCAACATCATCTTTGACCTCAAGCCATCTGTTAACGACACTCATCTGACAGCTCCATGGATCGCTGTCGTCGCAAAGGGTGTTACGTCATACTCTAAGGTTGAGCCATTGGCTGCTGTGAAGAAGATTCCAGAAGTGTTCAAAATTTTGCTTCCTTTCTTCACTTCCGAGGTTAGCGATATCACACTTTCTACTGCTCAATGCTTCATCTCTATCTTGTCTGAGGCTATTCCTGACAACTTCTTGCTTCTCCCAAACAACGATGATGTTACTCCAGAGATCTACGAGGAGTTTGACGAGGTTGTTACCGAGATCAGCGAGATCTTAAGCGACCTGCTGAACGTCAAATACGGCCAGGCTACCAAGGACATCTTGGAGGTTGTTGCTGCTGCCATTTCCAAGCTCAGAATCAGAGCCAACCCAGACTTCCTCAAGCCATTGGAAATTGTCGGTGACTGGAGAACTAACGAGGACTTCGAGTTCAAAGCTGAGTCAGAAGCTGTTATCGCTGCTGCCATCACCGAGCTTGGCCCTGAGACTGTTCTCAGTGTTTTACCATTGAACTTGTTGGACTCTAACAAGACAGGAAGAGCTTGGATGCTGCCTCTGCTTAGAGACAACGTTCGTTTTGCTCGCCTCGGCTACTTCGTTGAGCAATTCATCCCTCTCATCGAACAGTTCACCGAGAGAATCAGCTCTTTGGACAAGAACTCCGTTCACGCTAAGATCTTCCAGACCATTGTTGACCAGACTTGGTCTCTGCTTCCACATTTCGCTGACTTGCCATCCGATTTGCAGGAATCCTTCAGCGATGACTTCGCCCAAAAGCTCTCGTCGCTCTTGTACTCGAACCCTGAGCTCAGAGTCAACATCTGCCACGCTTTGAGATTGCTTGTTGAGAGTAATGTTACCTTTGCCTCTGGGGCTTTGGCCGAGGACAGACTTCTCTCTCAGGAGTTGCCATTGGTCAAGGCTCAAAGCAATGTTGAGTACTTGTCTTCTAAGGCTTCTAACATCTTGGCTGTTCTCTTCAACGTCTTCTCTCAAACCGTCCCAGACTCCAGAGGCTTTGTACTCGAGACCATCGACGCTTACCTCAGTATCTCTACAGAGCAGGATCTTGAAGCCACATTCAACAAGGTCTCTGTTCTTTTGAAGAATGCTTTGGACGATGAAGCTGGTAAGCCTCAGCAACAGCAGAAGAAGGGCACATCCAAACTCAGTGTCACCATGATGAATTTGGTCGTTGCAATGGCTAAGTATGTCCCACAGTCGTCTTACAACGCTATTTTCGCCATCTTCACACAGACAATCTCTTCCGAGGACCCATTGCTCCAGAAGAGAGCTTACAGAATTATCACCAAATTGATCGAGTCTGAGACTGGTACCTTGGCTTTGAAGAACTTCGCTGCTGACATCGAGAAGGTGCTGATCCAAGCTACTGACTCTGTTAACCTCAGTGCCAGAGCTGCTAGACTCAGTGCCATCTCTACTGTTTTGCAGATCTTGCCAGAGGATCACATGTACTTTGTTCCAGCTATCTTGTCTGAGATCATCCTAGCCACTAAGGACAACAACGAGAAGTCTCGTCAGCAAGCCTTCTCCATCCTCGTCGAGATGGGTAACGTTATGGCCAAGGGTGGTGTTATCAAGAACTCCTTGATTCCAGGATTTGACGAGTCTACCCCAGACTCCGAGGCCTCTTTATCAGAGTACTTCACCATGGTATCTGCTGGTTTGGCTGGTGGAAACCAGCACATGGTTAGTGCCACTATCACTGCTATCAGTTGTATCGTGTATGAGTTCAAGGACACGGTTGACATGAACTTGCTTGTTGAGTTGGCCTCTACTTTGAACTTGTTCTTGACTTCTAACTCGAAGGAGATTGTTAGATCTACTATCGGCTTCGTCAAGGTTGCCACCATCTCTTTGCCAGAGGAGACTGTTAAGCCGCAGTTGAAGGAGTTGCTCCAGCACCTCATGCGCTGGTCTCACGAACACACCGGCCACTTCAAGTCCAAGATCAAACACATTGTCGAGAGACTTATCAGACGCTTCGGATTCGATGTTATTGAGCAGAACTTCCCTGAAGAGGACAAGAAGCTGTTGACCAACATTAGAAAGTCCAAGGCTAGAGCCAAGAGAAGAGCCGCTGAGGAGGATGCTGAAGAGGCCGAGGCTAAGAACAAGAACAGCAAGTTTGGTAACGCTTACGACGATGTCTTGTACGACTCTGAATCTGACGACGAGGATATCGATGAAGCTGAGGAGAAGAAGGGTAAAAAGAAGTCTACACAGTTCATTTTGGAGTCTAGAGACGAGCCATTGGATCTTCTTGATCGCCAGGCCCTGTCTCACATCTCCTCTTCTAAGCCAACCAACAGAAAGGGCAAGAAGATCGATGCTTCTCAGTTTGAGAAGAACGGTAAGCTTGTGTTCGGTGAAGCTAACGCCGAGGACGATGAAGATCCATTGAAGGCCATCACGTCTGGTATCAATGCGTACGTTGAGGCTGTCAGATCCGGTCCTGTAAAGGGTCTTAAGAACAAGTTCAAATTCAAGAGAGGTGCTAAGGCTGCCAAGGATGATGAATTTGATGATGACGAGGGTGATATCCCAGCTAAGCCTTCGAGATCCTTCGCTTCTAAGGGAAGCAAAGTCTCAAAGCCAAAGCAGAAGCTCAAAGCCCGCAAGAAATTCTAAACTAATGACCTCATCTACTCCTTTCATCATAATATAACTATATATTTGTACATTAAAAAAGCATTTCATGACATTAAGAATCGAGGTAGCTCAGTGCCCAAACCGCTGCCATTTTCCAACGGGCGCAGAAGCCCGCGGCGTCGATGTTCGCTCGAGGCCAAAGTGGAAAATCTCTTATTGGATGAATAGATATTGACTATTTTAGACTTCAGATAAAGTGACTGTACTCCAAATTCAGGCAAATATGATGAAATCTACAAGGTCAGTACCGTTGCTTGCAAAAAGACGGATCTCGATAGCCGTCTCATCACCTTTGGTGGGATCTGAGTCCTCTTCGCTAAGCTCATCGGTCAACGGGACTAATACACCTGACGCGGTGAGAGCTCAGGAAGCTTCTAAGGAGGACAGAAAAAGCAGTGGTATGAGTGTCAGAGAATATTTAAAGGCTATTCATGTGCCCTATGGTGTGAATCAAAGATCTCTCATATCTGAAGATGCCCGTACAGTTCATCTCCTTGACACACAACAAACACATCTAGGCGCTTCTCTGCGTGATGCTCTTGCGTCCAAGAACGTCAAAAGGCTTGAAGCGATGATATACAAAACACGTACATCCAACCAGCTTGACCAGATGCTGCATTCACTGACACGTCCAGAGGTCTCCTTATTACTTAGGGTACTGACGGAAGGTCAGATCAAGGAGAAGAGATCGATGGAGGAGTTCACAAACGTCGTGCCTACGGAAACTGTTAAGGGAGCCATGAGAGGCATCAAGAGACTTCTTAATAACATAGAAACACTATTTGTCAGACTCCAATATACCCCTGGATTCGAGTTCACTCTAACAGACCTGGAAATGATGTTAGTGTATCAAGTGGAAAATGGCCGTTACAAAAAGGCATCCAAGATCATACAATTAATCGAAAGAGCACACAAGCCAACCTCAGTGAATTTCTACAACCACAAACTTCGTGTCCTTTCAGGAACTGACCCAGCCACCTGGAAGGTCAATCAACACCAAACTTTGAGTCCTTCAGGTTACAAGGGCTCCTTGAAGGAAGCCATTGCTTTTTCTCATATTCTTGCACAATTCTCGAAGGCTTCCAGAGACTTTGTGCCAGATCTCCAATCCCACAAAGAAATTATTGCTGGATTTGCCCGCTCTGGTGATTTAACCCAAGTGAGAACACATATCGAGGAGATTTGGGGTATCAGCATGGATGAAAGCGAGCCAGAATCACTATTACAAACAACATCTGCACTATATCCTGACATGTCACTACTAGAAACAATTGCCAGTGTTATTGGTTTCAACAAAAGAACGAATGAGGCCTTGATGTATGTTCAAAAGTTCTTACATTACTACAATATTGATGCTCACGGCAAGACGCATGTGTGGAGAGTTCTCACGAGGGTGCTGGAGCTGGAGCACAAGGAGAACCCTGAAGCTTTAGCCCAGCAGTTTGAAATTATGTGGAATGTCATGGAGTCTGTTGGGGCCCGCTTCACGCCCTCATTATACTACAAGAGATGTGCTATTCTCTCGGCTGCTCAAAAAGTTGATGTTCTCTCAAAGGATCTAGCCATGCTTTGGAACCGCTGCCAGGAAGCTGGATCTTTGAAGCAAAGGGTGAGAATTCAAAATGTTCTTTCCCATTATCTTCAAGCAGTGATGTTCTCTCTTTACTCGTCGTTACCTAAAGATAAAGCTCACAGGGCCGTTACTGGTTATATCAAGAGCTACTCTATTGACAATGATCATAAACAAGCTCTTTTGCAACTGAAGAAGGAGGCACTAGACTCTGTGACGAAGAAGGTTGAAAGCTTCGAGGCTATACAAAGACAGTACGATGAAGAAGATGATGAGGGTTCATTGTGGTGATAAAATAAGACGCTTATGAGGTAAGGTACCAGATGTAGTCCTCGGTAATACCACAGATTAGGGAAACTAAATGCTGGTAAATCTCGAGAAAATCTTTCACTGGATATATGAAGCATGGACAGACCATGAGACTGAGGTATAGTAATGGGTTGATCACGAAGGAAAGTATGGGGTAGAAAACAAGCAACAGAGGTGCGAAGCATGCAATAGACAACCAGCAAAAGAGCACTGATACCCAGCCTACCGTGGTATGAAATAATTCTTTAATGCCATTGAGCCAGTCTGACTCCAATGTCACTCGAAAGTAAGCCTCCGAGACCCCAATTAGCTCGAGAAGAAGGCTGTCAGAATGCGGAGGCTCGAGACCCCCTGATGAAGCACGTTGCGATTCTTGAGGTGTCTCGCTGTAATTGGAAATGCAGTCATCCAGCACAAAGTGTGTCCACTCTGTGTGAGGAAAACTGCTGGGCAACTCGCTATAAAAGAAGATCATTGATTCTACCGACGATCACATTACAAAACAAAGAAAACATAGAAGATGATGTTTGATTGTGGAGTCGTGGCCCAGCCAGAACTCACTAACTAAGAAGGCTCCAGTTGCCCAATTTGGCCTTATATGGAGCTTATTTATAGGTCTAATTCAACTTAGAAAGTACTCTCGACAACAGCCCACGAGAGGCCATCGATGACGGTTGTTTCTCCCTCCTTTTTCTCGTTCAATGGGATCTTGTCGACCTCTTCGCCGGACTCGAAGACAACCTCCCACTCCTCTCCAGACTTGAACCAACGAACACAAGAGACCTTGTTAGTAGAGTGATTCAGAATAGCACCCTGAGCAATGTTGCCAATTCTGACACTCTTTCCCAAAAAGCCCTCAGCATTCAGATGCTGTGCAATGACTGGAACAGATGCGTCTTCCTCAGCTGGAGCTCTGACGTAGTTGCCAGGTGTGGAAGCCAGTGGGTCCAGTGTTCTCCACACCTCTTCATAGTCTTGCATTTCTCCGGTGTTCCAGTTTTCCATGGTACCAGCCTCCAATCTGTCGCCATCTGGCAACTCGCTGAAGTCACCGATATCGTAAGCTTCGCCGTGATTCAACTTCAAGTGCGAGTTGATGTCGTGTCTGAACTCAACCTTGCCGGTACCCTCAATTGGGTGCTCAACACCAGTGATGATCCAGTCGATGTTCTCCTCAACACCCTTCTTGCCATAAGGAGTCTTGATACGAATATCAACGAAGTGCAAGGACTTCGTGGTGAGCACCAAGGTGTCGGTGTACTCTTGTGGGGCGTCAGGGACCCATCTTAGGGAGATTCTAGTAGAAACACAAGCCATTTTGTCCAAAGCCGTCTATATGGTTATACTGGGGAAAAAATGGAGAAGTTCTTGCAGATTGAGCAGAGAGTATGATACTTATATGCCGAGAAAGACGGAATTGTATGGGGTTCACAGACGCCCCGTGTTCTGAAAGTGGAAATAGATTCCCGCGATTCTTGATGTAGGAGGGGCTCTTAACCATTACAGATCTGGAAAATCCGGGGTAGGTGTATAAGCGGCATTATTGTTGGGTATTGAGCGGTTGGCATAGCTGTTGAAGGGACGGAGATCTTATGGCTCGCTTGAGCTTTCTTTTTGCATTTTCATATTCGTCAGAGATTTCCTGTTCCCATGACTCTTGTTACAATCACAAAGCACAATGTGATACCCACTGGGAAACTCAATATTGCAGAAGCAGCACCAATGCTGAGCGCAGTAATAGCCACAGCAGTAGTCCATATTGGCAGAGTAGCGAGTAGTGCCGCTATGCAAATCATCAACAACAGAGAAAGGAACATCACGTAGCAGATGCCTCCTGTGAAGCGAGCGCGGGCAGCAGTATCTTTGGCAAGCACCAAGTAGACAGTTGTAACTGGAGATAGAATCAGGAGATGTGGTAGAGTTAAAAACATCACAGGGTACCATAGTAGGTAGTCCATGATGTTTCGATTTTGTGAGGTTCCCCTTTGCCGGACATCTACCGAGTGTCCAATCCCAGGGGTAGGGTCTTCAGGCAAAATATTGCTATCACAACGATTTCCATTTGAATCCACCTGCTTTTCGGTCTTCGGATTCATCGTTGCTGATGGTTTTAGTTCGGTAGCTCAATTGCAAACTACTTGAAGACAATCACTGAAGGTTATACCAAAGACTCCATTGAGCTGAGATGTGCCACTTTGTTATGATGTGTGCACATACCATTTTCGAAATGAGGTACAAGGCAGGCTGATGCTGATAATAAAGAATAATTAAATTATGGTAATTAGGTCAAGCAAATAAAGAAATCAGTAATCTTCGAGCTCCACAGTTTTAGCAAAATCTTCCTGGCAAATACCGTCCTCGTACTTCAAATGACGGGCCAAGCACCAGAGGATCAATGTCCAAAAGCCGGAAGCAGCAGCCTCAGGCATAAATACGACAAAAGCGTAGAGTTGCCACTTTCCGATTAGGTATGAGAACTCACTATCAGGGTATCCAATACTGTTATGCACCATTGTGAAAGGTGTGGCTGTGAAGGCAGCCACACGGACACCGATGAAGATAACAGCAACCGCAGCCAAGCACAACAAGAAAGTGAGGTACTTTCTGAATCTGATATGACCCAAATCGGTAATTGTTTTGAGAGCGTAGCATAAAAGGAAACACAGTATCAAGTACTCCACACAATACAAGATTCCTGCAGCCTTAACAAGCTGGACTGCTGTCGAATAGTTTTGAGAAATGATACCATTGCCTGCAGACGACAGGGTGACTGTGATAATCACCAAGTACCAATAGATCTGCTCCACTGCTTGAAGTCTCTTTCCTGGAGTTGCTAAGTTTCTTGGCAGGTCTTTGATTGTTCCAAACTCTCTTGTCTCGCCCTTAGAGTTCACATATTGGATGACTTTGAAGGTAGACATCATCAAGAAACCGGGGCCAAGAGACATCAAAACGACAGCCGCGATGTAGATATTAATACCTTTATTCTCTTCCATGAGCTCAATGTTGTGCAGCAGATAAATTAGAAGGCCACCAGCAGCGATCTTCGTGAGGTATTGCAACGACATCAGAATAATAAGACGAGTGAACCTTTTGAAAGCGACTCTCGTAACGCAGTACAAGGGGTATGCAGCGACTAAATGGAAGAACCCATAGAGGGCGACGTCGATCTCGGCAATGACCTTCCAGGTGTGAACTGACTCTGACATAATTTAGTAGGCAGTAATCGAAAACTCTTGGCTCTCTGAAGAATGATGGGGTATCAAATAGTCAATAGAACATTTTCAACAATACAGAGCGCGCCAAGCACTTTATATACGACGTACGTCACATGTGCCATCGTTCAGACACAAGATGAGCTGAAGGCTATACCCAGAAAGTATCAAAGCTTTTACAGTATAATCATTCAAGATCTACAAAATAATATTGAACAGATTCGACTGTGCCTCGACATACCCCTGGTACATTGAAGCCATCTCAGTACGCTGAGTCCGCAGCACCGCTATCCTCAGCAATTAAGGCGGGGCGGGATGCTGCGATGGCATCCAGATTGGGCGACGGCACTTAAAATCCGGGGATTAAACGGTGATATTATCCATTTACGGACTCTCCAGCTTCGCCCAGGCTGTTTTGCTTCCATTTACAGTTCTTAGTAGGTATATTTCCCTCCAATTGGCAGGGTCTGGCAAGGCCGTGATCTACACTACTGTAATGCACAGCCCTAAAGTGGGCAGTGCGCAGCCAGAAACATACACTGCCTTCGAAACTATTATTTTATGTGCTTAACGGTATGAAACCAGCAGAGAACACTGTAAGGAATGCATTAATATACAGCTCCTAGGGAGCAAAGACCATTGGTGGTCATTTCCAGAACTTGAGGAACAGCCCTAGATCGTAGGAAAGGCGCATACATCCGGCGATCAGGAAGCAAATATTAATTTTCCCCCTTGAAGCCAGGTATCCTGTAATAAGTGGTCCCATGGTGTTTGTAAGGGTTTTGCAAGCGTTAATGAAGCCAATTGCGGCTGTTCTCTCGGTTGGGTGAACCACCGAAGAGATGAAGACATGT
This sequence comes from Petasospora stauntonica, assembly GCA_030558335.1. NCBI lineage: Eukaryota > Fungi > Ascomycota > Saccharomycetes > Phaffomycetales > Wickerhamomycetaceae > Petasospora > Petasospora stauntonica. Next base: position 468,134 of record JAJMSG010000009.1, read on the forward strand.
TTTGAAGGTAAGTCCATGGTTCTTACCGTGGCTCTTGTGAGGAATAATGCGACCATCGTTCCAGAGTTCACTGGCAAAGAGTGCAAAAGTAAAAGTACAGAGGCAGTGCTGTGTGAACATAGCATCGTTTTGATTGGGCCAAATCTCTTGCAGAAGTACGTTCCGACGAGAGCCATGATGGCACCAAGGAAAGAAGCTGCACCAAAGACTTGGCCAAGCGTGGCAGACTCGAAGTGGTACCTGGCTTTGAAGTAGTACACGGTCCACGCCTTTGATGACAATGAGATACCCAGCGAGTCCAGGCAGATGATGAAGGTGAGAAGCAGGAGTTTACTGATGGACTCTGGGGAGAATTGTGGCAAAAGATAGTTGATCAGCGTCTTCTCCTTCTTCAGATCGTAGGTGTTGTCACTGTTTGGAAGTAGCGGGCTCGATTCATGAAGTCCCACAACACTTTCTTGGTCGTTTGCAGCTTTGAGAGTAACGTCATTATGAATTTCAATAGCATCACTGAGCGCCCAGCTTGTCACAACCATCACGGCACCAATCAAGGTATAGTAGACAAAGCAGACTCCAAAGTCTTTGTCCTTGTCAACGAAATAGCCAATCAGTAAATTACCAACTCCACTGGCAACTCCTCCAACGAAGGTGTACCAAGAGAAGATATCAGATCTGTGCTCATAATGCATAAGCGATGAGATTACTGACTGTTCAACAGAGCGAAATGGGCCGACTTCACCTCCGCTAGGTGTAATAATTCCAAGAACCATAATTGTTGCAATTAGATAGAAGTTCTGGGTGAAGTACAGTGCCAGTCCTGTAATCAGCATCATCATGCTAGCGAGCATCAGCGTTTTGCGTCTACCAAGCCTGTCACTCACAATGGCCATGATGAACGACAAAAACAAGTCACCCAGGACTATGGATGTTAAAAGAACGCCGACCATTGTTTCATCGATGTCAAGTGATTGAAGGAAATTGACGAGGATAAGAGAGATAGCACCGAAAGCGGAGAGTCTTATACATCTCAGTATGAGAATAAGGTGAACGTCTCGAGGAGCGCCCAAGATAGTAAACACACCAATGTGGTCTGCAAGAGTAACCAGGAGACTCATGATGTTTGGCACTTCGAAGCAGTTCAATGGTCGAAAACACCGTCAAAATAGGGGAAACCTGAGATTAAAAGGTACATAGATCTGTGCCCGGACCAAATTCCAGATCAGGAAGTACCTCCGCCATAGTGCAATCTTATCGCTTAGATCACTGAATGTGGGATTACAAGAGAGCGATGAATGAATATTTATGTACCTGCCGATTTAGATCTTCTAATTAATAGCTCTCATGGTGAGCTCAAAGGCACAGAATGTAGCAGCATTGGCTGGCGCAGCTCTGAGGATGGTTGGTGCAAAGCCTTTGAAGAAACCTTTGATACCTTGGGACTTGTAAACTGTGGAAATGACATCCTTCATTCCTCTGTACTGTGGTTTATCGAGCGAGTCTGTCTGAATTCGGGACTTGACGAAATCAACAGGATAAGCTGTCAGCCACATGGAGTAACCGGAGGCCGCTCCGAACATACACAGCTTCCAGCCGGGGATCTCCTTTCTCTCCACATTTTTCTGGATCATCTCTCTCTGGACCAAATACTCAAATGTCAAGAAGTAAATACCCATACCATGTCCTTCACGAATGGCTGTTGGCACAAACCCTCTCATAAGTCCTCGTAGTACACCAGCCTTCGAGTAGATGCTCTTAATCATATCCAGAGGACCCAAGTTACCAGATATCTGTGTTTGCAACCTAGAACGAATGTGCTCGATTGGGGATGCCAGTACGGAGTTGGCAATACCAGCAACAGCACCAGATATGTAAAGCTGCTTATTAGAGAGCTGCTTAGAATCACCAAACACAGATCTCTTCATGTATTCGTTGACAGCGAACTGGATCGAGACACAGGCACCAACACCAATCAACGGCGTCATTGTACCCTTGTAGAAGGCCCTCGGTCCCTCCTCTTTCACTAGCTTCTTCACAACATCCAAAGCACCGTTGTACCTCCCCGTGGCATCGCTCTGCAGTCTGACCTTAGTTGTATCAAACGGCTGACCCACAAGCACTTGTGTGATACCACCGACAGTTCCTGCGAACAGGTCCTTGAAGACGCGATAATTGTCGCTCTGAGGAAGCTCGTCTGTGCCAATTATAGTAGTTTCCTCGGTCATTCTCCCCTTGATCTCTCCATTAGAAGTGCTAAATGAGCTATGTTGACAGCGATGGGACTGAAAAGTTGATGCGCGCAACGGAGTCAGAGCGGCCCCCTGGCCGAAGTCACATCTGGAAAGAGAAAGCGATCGCGATCTTAACTATGGGAGTGCGCTACACATAGTAGAAACCAGCTCTATAAATTGTATAACTCTATCATATTCTAGTCTTAGGTGGCTCTGTAGAGGTGAGTAGCAGAAGCCTGGTTGGTGGCAAAGACGAGAGTCTCAGCAATAACGGTGTTCTCACGTCTAGTTGTGGTGAAGAGAATCAAATCACTGATGTCCTTAGCGACCAATGGCTCGGTACCCTTGTAGACGAGCTTGGCTCTGTCAGCGTCACCTTTGAACCTGACGTTGGAGAACTCGGTTTCAACGTTACCAGGGTCAATCTCAATGATTCTGATCTTGGTGTCAATGAGCTCCTTTCTCATGGCGTGTGTGAAAGCTCTGAGAGCAGCCTTGGTGGCACAGTAGATACCACCACCTGGGTAAGGGTCTCTACCGGCGATAGAGCCCATCTGGACAATGTCACCTCTGTTACGCTGCTTCATACCTGGCAAAACGCTCTGGGTAATCTTAATCATACCAAGGACGTTGGTGTCGAACATAGTGGTGATATCCTCCTCGCTGATCTCACCAACCTTGTCCAAACCTTGAGCCAGACCGGCATTGTTAATGAGCACATCGATCTCGGAGTACTCGGCCGGCAAGGTGGAGAAGAAAGACTCAATGTCCTCTGGCTTAGAAACATCCAGCTTCTTGATCAAGACGTCAATCTTTGGGTACTCAGCAATGAGCTTCTCCTTCAAGGAAGCCAATTTCTCCTCTCTTCTAGCAGTCAAAATGAGCTTGATCTCACCGTTAGAGGCCTCGGCGTAGTCCAATGCGGTCTGCTCACCAATACCAGCAGAAGCACCAGTAATGAGGATGATTTTGCCTTGCAATCTCTTAGCAGCGTCCTTCCCGTAAGACATTTTCTATAATTGTACTTGACAGTGGCAATGGACGATGTGTGAAAAGAAAAGAAGTCGTCGAGATGCTTCAGCTTTATATGGAAGATCGCGCTGGCGCACTGTTACCGCACGCTAGCTTATCTACATAGGAAACCGAGCCCCGCGACTCTACCCAATTGCTGGCGCTTCGGCTAACCGGCGAACCAGTAAGGTACACCGTCGGGGTTAAGCTATTTTAGTAGATTCTTGGTCAATTGATATTCTGAGCCCATGTCCTTCATAAGGGTATCTTTTAGAGCCACTTCCCTGTTCCCTCAAATAAATTTCCAATATGTTCCCATCGCGGGAATCGAACCAGGAGCGTCCCGGGACATCTCCCGACTTATAGCCCCGGGGACACCGGGCCTGGGCCAATGAGCTCGCGGCGGTTAACAATACCAGCAATTCTTTGGAGAGGTAGACTAAATGCGTAGTATTGATTCAGGAATTGAAACATTTGAGTTTTATCTAGCAAGCATACAGTAAACGGTGTTCTCTGATTTGAAAACACCAAAACACCCCCATAAGACACCATTTTTAGCCACTCCATCACCGTGCGTTAAAGTGAAAAAAACTTATACGTAACCAAAACAAAGAAATTAAGCCATACACGCCTAACTGCTCTCTCTTTTAATCAAGCTATACAACACAGAATAGAAAAAAACAAGCGATGGACGAGGAAAAAAAGCTTGAAAAGCTGTTTGCCAAGATCGACTTGAAGCACACAGGTGAGGTGGATCTACCCACGCTCGTACGAGCTTTCGAAATCACAGATCATCCCTTGAAGAATTCTAAGGATGCTATTCAGACACTGTTCAAGTCACTGGATGCCAACAAGGATGGAGTGATCGACTATAATGAATTTAAAGAGTACATTGAGAAGGCTGAAACACAAATAAAAGAAGGCTTCCGTAAAATTGATTCTGATAAAGATGGAAAGATCGTTACATCGGAAATGAAGAGATACCTTAAAGTCGGCGACAAGGAGCTTGACGAGTTCCAGAACTTCACGAAGTTCATGAAGAATAAAAACTCAGAATACATCACATACGACAACTGGAGAGAGTTCTTGCTATTTGTTCCAAGAATTAATGGGTCCAGACTCAGAACTGCATACGAGTTCTTAAATAACAACGAAGCCGACCTAAATTCAGAAGGTGATGTAACAGTTGTGAACGAAATCCTTAAAGGTGTTGGATTCTTCCTCGCTGGCGGTTTATCAGGTGTTGTCTCAAGAACATGCACTGCTCCCTTTGACCGTATCAAGGTGTTTTTGATTGCTCGTACTGACCTGTCATCAACACTGCTGCACAATAAGACAGAGCTCGCTAAGCAGCACGGCGAAGTTCCGCTCAACAAAATAAGGTCTCCTCTGGTCAAAGCTGCCACTACACTTTATAGACAGGGTGGCCTGAAAGCGTTCTATGTGGGTAATGGTCTCAATGTCATGAAGGTGTTCCCAGAAAGTGCCATGAAGTTTGGTACTTTCGAGGCCGTGAAGAGAGCATTGGCCACAATAGAAGGTGTCGATGATCCAACAAAGCTTTCCAAGCTATCCACATACTTTGCTGGTGGTCTCGGTGGTGTGGTATCCCAATTTACTGTGTATCCAATTGATACCCTGAAATACCGTGTTCAGTGCGCTGAGCTCGACAACAGTCTCAGAGGAAATCAGTTACTGGTTCAAACAGCAAAGCAGATGTATAAGGAGGGAGGTCTCAAGCTGTTCTACAGAGGTGTCTTTGTTGGTGTTACGGGTATCTTCCCATACGCTGCTCTTGATCTGGGCACTTTTTCGGCTATGAAGAAATGGTACATTAACAAGGAAGCTAAGAGACAGGGTTGCTCTCCAGAGGACATTACAATAGGAAACCTTATCGTGTTGCCAATGGGTGCTTTCTCCGGTACCGTGGGTGCCACTGTCGTCTATCCAATCAACCTGCTCAGAACAAGATTACAAGCACAGGGAACATATGCTCACCCTCACACATATGACGGATTCAGAGATGTGCTTGTGAAAACAATTCAAAGGGAGGGATATCCGGGTCTCTTCAAGGGTCTGGTTCCCAACCTGGCCAAGGTTTGTCCTGCAGTCTCCATCTCCTACCTCATGTACGAAAACTTGAAGAGGGTCATGAACTTGGAGTGATCCTTGATATTTATTCATACGCTATATTCCACTGTCGAGTAAAACACTATGGGTCCAACATCAACAACCTGGAGCGGTTTGGTTATCATCTGTCTGTCATTATCATTGTTCTTGTCATCATCATTATCGTTACCATTATCATTGTCATTAGCATCATCGCCATGGGATTTATCCAGTACCCAATTGGTATTCATTGACACATTTTCTGTCTCTAGAACAACATTGAATCTGTATTGCCGTGGCGTCGGTGTCATTTTATCTTTGCTATTGTCATTATTGCCATTATCGGCCGACCGTTCTAAAGAAGGAAGCTTGCGGATCTCTGTCAGCAATGTATATAGGTTTCCTCGGAACTCATCAGTAATATTCATCCAATCCTTAGTGATATCACGTATCTCCTTATCGTAGAAATCTTGAGATATGTGTAGAAACTCTTTGAGTTCTATTGAGTACTGCTCTTGCACCTCGCCTGTGCTGTCCTCAAAGACCACAAATTTAAGCAATCTCAGATTCTTGAAACAGACATCTTCCATGATATCACTAACAACGCCTTCGATCCAACTTCGTACTTTGGGGTGTCTATTGTAAGGAACCCTTAAATTGAAGGAGTTTCTGTCCTCGAAAGATGCCTCAGGGTACAGGCATCGCTCTTTCAAAATTATGTTGATCCATGAAACCAGATACTCCTGAAACTTGAAATACAGGTTATTGGGTGTCAATGGAAGCTCTCCCTTGCTCTTTTTAGGCTCAATCAGCATCGTTGTACTTCAAAGACATCCTGGCCAGTCATTGATGATTCACAAGCCATATCTTAGTAACACGCCCTCGGTAGCACCCTCGGGTCGCGAACGCGTCTTATGATAAGGGCCTCTACCGCGTACTCTTCTGTTTACATTTCAGTAGATGAGCCGCCCCCAGCTCTTTTCGCTTTATTATACTGGTACCACATTCGTTATGATTACCAATATTAGTCAAGAGGATATCCACAGGATCACATCTGGTCAAGTTATCGTGGATTTGGCAACCGCTGTGAAGGAACTCGTGGAAAACTCCATAGATGCAAACTCCACGCAGCTAGAGATCAGCTTCAAGAATTATGGGTTGGAGTTATTAGAGATCAGTGATAATGGTGATGGTATTCGTGAGGATGATTATGAGGGTATTGCTCTGAAGCACCACACTTCGAAGCTTGGCGATTTCAAAGACTTGGAGACAGTGAAGACGCTGGGGTTCCGTGGCGAAGCCTTGTCATCTCTCTGTTCCATTGCCTCTCTAAAGATCACAACCACAACGCAGGGTCCAAAGGCCACATTGTTGACATTTGCTACATCAGGCGAACTTGAGGATAAGAAAGTGTGCACAAGAAATAAGGGCACCACCGTCTCGATCACAGATCTTTTCAAGAATCTACCTGTGCGCCGTAAAGACTTCATCAAAAATCATAAGAGGGAGTTCAACAAATGTCTTTCATTACTCCAAGATTATACGTTGATCAACTCGGCACTGAAGTTTACTGTTTACAATACTACGCCCAAAGGCAAGAAGACGCTTGTTCTCAGCTCTCAAGGCTCTGGATCCATGAAGAATAACATCATCAGTGTGTATGGTTCCAATGGAATGCATGGGCTCATTCCTTTGGAAGGTCTCACTTTAGACTTGAATGAGTACAGATCGAAGTTGAAGATGGTGGACTCAAGTCATGATTACACTGTGAAAGTCACGGGATATGTTTCGAAGACCTCTTTTGGATATGGTCGCTCCGCCACAGATAGACAGGTCTTCTACATCAACAAAAGACCGGTCCAGTTGAAGCAATTCAGCAAAATGATCAATGAAGTTTATCGCACATTCAATAATGTCCAATTCCCTGTGATCATAATGAACTTGGAGATGGCAACTCAATTTTTGGACGTTAACGTGACACCAGATAAGAGAACCATCTTGATTCACAACGAGGCATATGTCATCCAAGAGTTGAGAGAAGCCTTGACGAGGTTCTGGGATGATCAGGATATCAGTATACCAAAGAACGTACAAAGTTTCGTGGTTTCCAGGAACAAGGAAATCGTTGATGACAGAGAACAAGAATCACAAGCTCCAGTGTTCTCAAAAAAAGCTCTCCAGTTCACTTACAAAGGGGACCAAGCTAACATTAAGGCTGAAGAAGAGGATGGTGAAGATTTAGTACCTCCACCTCGCTCTGATAACTTTGGAGCCGTGGAATCAGAGCCGGTGGAATTTGTGAGGATCAAACGGTCCTCGGACACAGAATTGACGGAGCCTACCCCAAAAAGAAATCATCTATTTGTGACGGAGGAAGAAATGGAAGAGCTGGAGAATATTCCTGATCCTGCTCCAATAGATGAAAAGATATTGGCAGAGGATATCGAGGATCTTGTGTCTGAAGGGGGTAGTGATGAAGAGGAAGAAGATGAGGCCGAACAGCAGATAACAGACTCAGAGCAAGACCAGGAGATTCATGAGGATGAGACTCCACAATCACATCATTCAGTTGGCTCTGAAATCAGTACCAAGAAACCTTTCAGCAAGAGCTATTCAACTTCAAACAGGAAGCCCATCAGCCTCGAGCTGCTCTCGTCGTTTAGAAATGGAGCTCCTTCCTCGCCTCAGTCTGCCACCAAAGAAAGTTGTTGTGACCACGACCATCACAGTAACACTGAATCTGATATCGAGGATAGAGATCTGGAGCAAGATCTGACCGGTCATGAACATACGAGAAGCACCCCTCAGACTGAGCCGGAATCACAGCTGGACCATACCGGATACCAGGAAGAAGTTGTCCAGTTCGTGAAGATTGGGGGTAAGAAGGAGCATATCTTGTACCAGACATCTACGGTGCTCCCTTCTGAGTTTGCTCACTTCATTGAGCAGTCAGAATCTTCGAAGATGGAAAGTTTAGAGGTAGATAATATCGATGATAAGGAAGAATCTGAGAACTACTTAACTCTGACGGTTGCCAAGAAGGATTTCCAGGAGATGAAGATTATCGGACAGTTCAACTTGGGATTTATCTTGGTTATTCGAGAGAATGAGGGTAAGCAAGACTTATTTATCGTGGATCAGCACGCTAGTGATGAGAAGTTCAACTTTGAGGACCTACAAAAGAACACAGTCTTTGATAGTCAAAGATTGGTTATTCCACAAACTCTTGAGCTAAACGTGTTAGATGAGCTTGTTGTAATGGATCATAAAGATGTGTTTGAGAGAAATGGCTTTCACCTACAAGTTGATGAGGAGGCTGATCCCGGTGAACGTATCAGGTTGATTTCATTACCGATCTCTAAAAGAAAAACGTTTGACACTACTGACTTCTACGAGTTGGTCCATTTGATCAAGGAGAATCCAGGCAACACTAGCTCGCTACGCTGCTCCAAAATTAGATCCATGTTCGCTATGAGGGCCTGCCGTAAATCCATCATGATCGGGAGACATTTATCCCACAACACCATGAGTCGTTTGGTCAAAAATCTCGGAGGGTTGGATAAACCATGGAACTGTCCCCATGGAAGACCTACAATGAGACACTTGATCGAACTCCAGCAGTGGAAGTCCTTCACAGAAGACTACTCCCTCTGAGAATTCTACATATATATGCAATGATGCTAATAACAATGGTGTATCGTTTATTTACAAGTTTTTAGACCCAGGCTTCGAAATCAGCTACTGGAATGGTCTCAAAAGGTTCTTTACACAGGCAAACAATCCTGTTGTCTTTTGCTCTGCCTGAAGTTGTGTCTGCTGTGATGTTTGGGAGGCCATTGTGGAGAACCCTCTTCTTTCGATTTTGTTCAAACGTGTTGCTGTCTTAGCGTTTGTTCTAGTCTTCTGACCGTGAACTGGAAGACCCAAAGCGTGTCTCATACCCTGGTAAGAGCCAATAGATCTCTTCAATGCGATGTTGGCACGGATCACGGCACGAGCATCACCCTCTATCGTCAGCTCTGAGAGTTCTTTTGTGATACCAAGGATCTGCTGTTCTGATAATTGATGCATTCTCATCATTGGATAAAGACCGAGCTTGGAACAGATCTTTTCAATCTCGTGTGTTGAGAGGCCGTAGAACTTGGACTTCAAGCCAATGCGCACGAGCTCCTTGGCACGGAAACCCTTTCCCATAATAGTGGTAACCATTTTGAACGAACCTACTGTACAATTTCAAAAGCAGAAAGAGTGGTCAATAGTCTGAAACTCTAGACTTTATAGAGCGATATGTTGATCAACATCGTGCGTACACTTGGATTTTTTCAACCCGAAAAGCTGATGGTGTCCGGGTGTTGGTAAGGGCGGTTCGCTAATACTAGTGATTTACAGGGGTATTAAACATGGAGTCATAATTCATTAGATATATTAAATAGGCCAATTACGGTCATGGAGTAGACTTTAGATGCCAGTTCCACTAATAATCCCGTCAAGTAGCACTTTACCATTCAGATCCAAACGTATAATCAGCAGAGCTCTCAGCAACATGACCATCGAGATAAAGGAAGCCAGTCCAACTGGTACCACTGCAAACACAGCGATGCTATAATAGTCAATTGTTCTTCTTCTTTTGTTTCCGTCCTTCAGGTTCAAATTACTTGTAACGAAGTTTTGGACAATGTACGCACCCGTCAAGACCAAAGATATGAGAATCCAGGTGTGCAGCGAGTAGGAGCCTTTCGGTGAGAACAAGAAGAGTGCAACTTGTTCGATTGTGGCCAAAAGGAGAGACATAGATAAAACCCTCAAAATTGCAGCAGATGTCTGGTACGTGACGATCCAGCGAACCATGAGGCCATCTATAACATTATATGACAAGTACGCAGCAACAACGCACCACACTCCGGTGATCAGATACTCAGAAGGTGAAGCAGTAGTCACCATCTGTAAATAGTCCAGATAGTCAGAGTTTTTCACGTCCTGGTAAAGCTCGTAACTGAATTTGAATTCTCTGAAAGCATGTATCAGAGGCAAGATCAACACAATGTCTCTACACATGGCTAGAGCCATGTGCTGTCTTGCGTTCAAGAAATTGAGCCCGAGTGCCTTCAAATTCTGTTTCCGTGTAAATGCAGCAGCTCTGTCCGCAATATACTGAGCCGTTGTGACTCCTGAGCTGTTCCTGCTTCTTCTAGATCCGGTGCCTGAAGAGACTGGAGCGCCATTCGCAGGTGACGCAGACGACCCTGAGGATGACAAATTGGATGATATTGAGGCAGAGTGTTGAAGAATTGATGGAGCAGCCATTGAAAGCCTGTTTATGCTTGTTTCAGAGGAAACACGGCTCATTGTTTCGTCGTAGCTGGGTACTGTTTCCTGTCTAAACATTTGACTGTGTTGCTGTTGATGAGGCGATGAATTGTACTGCGTTAAAGTAACTGCGCTTGAGCTGTGGGATAAAGCTTCTCGTTGCTGTTGTTGCTGTTCCTGTCTCTGGTAGTCCTCATATTCTGAGTCGTCGGGCTCTGGTGTTGGCGGAGGAATATCAGCATAATGTAGCCTTTCACCCAATCGCTGCCTGAGTGTCTGGGGGTTCATTGTGAGAGTAGAATCTGGGAATTTCGGTAATTCGGTGACAAAAATGGCAATCTGAGATAAATTTCTCTGCTTTGACAAGTGAATTTGCCCCTTTCTCCTTCAATTTTTGGCATTATATATTAATATTAGTGACAGCGAGATGCCCAGCCACATGTTGTACTCCTTGTGCCGTTGAGCGCGAACTTGACCTTACATATACTAAATACCAAAGATATAATAATAAATTACCTTATAATGCTCTATTAAATTGCACAAGTGTATTAATGCTTGGTGTTGATCGAAAGCCCTTGAAACGCTGAGTTCATAAAGCATACTATCATCTCCATTACCAGAATTTGTACCACGGCTTTTGCAGCTTCTTGCTTAAAGCCTTATAGTACTCCATCTCGTTCCAGCAGTCTCTTCCCCAGTCACATCCAGCCATATTCACAACAAAGTCACGATCCCTTTCACTGTAGAAGTAACGTGGATCATTGGCTTGGTCTGAACAAGCACCAGGTGGGAAAGAGTTGATCGTTCGAAGCGGAAGGAAACCAGTACCCTCTCTAATCCATGGGTGCGTATTGTAAAGAGTCTCCAAAGCGTCCTGCTCCTTGTGCTCCCAAGCCATGTGCATTTGCTCGTAGAAAACAGGGTCCCACCATGTGTCAAGCAAGGCCTCAGACCATGAAGACTTACGGATCAAGAAGGAGCCTAGGTTAAAGCCACCGCAGTCCTGTGTGATCAAGAGCTGCAGTGGAGCATCGTAGTCAACGAACGGCAGATCTGACTTGAGCTTTAAAGGATTAAAGTCTGTGAGCTGTCTGTAGGTGACGTTGTCCAATCTGTTGAAGATGTGATCCTCTAAAGAAATTTGAGGCTCCATGATGTAGGTATGCAGATCCAACCACCAGAACCACTCAGCAGATGGGTATTGTCTGAAAGTCTGCTTGAGAATATCCACTTTCTCCCAGCTTTCTCTCCATTCGTGTGAATAACGCTTCTTCATCGTCATGTCTTTAATAGCCAGGCCGTAACCATGGCGACGAGCATAGTCTCTCTTGTTGGCAATAGAAGAGCGCTCAATCGACCACTCTTGTGCACCTTTCCATTTCAAAACACCACCACCCTCATTGGCAGCGAGGATCAGTACAACTTTTGGATCTGTGAGCTTGAAATGTGGAACTAGAGGTGTTGAAGTGAAGAGCGACAAAAACAACAGCGTCAGCACACCGATAACGAGCTTTTTATAGCGGTTCAGTGAGGAAATTGTCTTGGACAGCACACTGTTTAGCGTGACTTTCTCGTCATATTTCAGGTTAGACTCAACGTCTTTATCCACATACACCATCTCGAAAGCTGATGAGATTAAGCCTCAGAATGGGAATGAGGTCAGCGGCAGTATGGCGTGATAAGCAAGCGATAGCAACGGCGCTGGGTATTAAAAAAGCGCACCTAGTACACGCCTCGATACTGAGTATATCAGAAAAGACGACTGCTTTATCTGAAAGCGAAAAGCCGGATAATTGCCCGGATACCAAGACACTTTTAAAGGCTCAAATAAAGAATTGTTGATTTGTAGAGAACGCGAGCGAAGACTCGCGAAGAAGGGTTTGAGCGTGTGGTGTCTGGGTTTTTTGATGATTCAAGGCTTTATTCGCCACAAAATATCTGTTATACTGCTGAAACCGAGCTTTTATTGTGACCTGACTGCCACTTTCAGCGTTTCATCTCTTTCACGGGAGAAGCCATCGATTCTTCCCGCTTTCAAGCCGATGACCATCGTTGTTTACCACTATACCACAACGCGCAGATATTTTTAGCCCCTTATATAATGGCCATGGTTCGAATCTTGCCCCTGGTATCTCTCCTCCAATTAAATTTTTCCCGCGCGCGTTTTCTCGTTCGGAGATAGCAGGCGAGACGGTTTTTTTTCTTTTTTTTTCACGCGCTTTCTCACGGCACCGTTGCGATTCTGTCAACAAGCTGCAAGTGTAGCCGATTTTATCAAAACGTTGTAGGGGCACCGGCTCGCTTTCCGATGCTTCTTACGATCATAAACAAAGAGCACCCTCACTGTGGCTGGGCATCACCACACCCGATAAAAAAGGGGATGCGAAAATTTGGCTTAACTTGATAGCTAACATGTTGTAGGTGTAGCACTTCATTCACCTCTTGCACAGGGCGCATTACTGTCTACTTGAAAAGACGATGGCCCAGGAGATACGGTTTGAAGAGCTTGCGAGCTGGCCTCTTAAGGAAAATGATGAAAAGGTAGCACATCTGGAGGAGGGCGATTCCAGGGACCCACACAGAGTAGCAAAAGATATATTTGCTGGAACGATGGGAGGAGTTGCTCAGGTGCTCGTAGGACAGCCTTTTGACACTGCTAAAGTCCGCCTCCAGAGCGACGCCATGGGACGCTACAACGGTATGCTGGATGTATCACGCTCGCTGGTGAAAGATGAGGGTGTGAGGGCCTTTTATAAGGGTACAATAGCCCCTTTGATCGGTGTTGGTCTGTGTGTTTCCATTCAGTTCTCCACTAACGAGTATATGAAGCGTGTTGTGTTTGGCTCTACATCGCACACCCAGACTTTAAAGCCATGGCAGTATTACATTGCGGGCACAGCTGCTGGGTTTGCAAATGCAATCGTGGCATCCCCAGTAGAGCACATTAGATCCAGACTACAGATGCAAATCACTGGCAATATTTCTGCACTGCAAATGATCAAGCTTGTTCATCAAAAAGCAGGCTTGTGGCACGGGCTTATGAGAGGCTATGTGCCTACGCTGATGCGTGGTCTTGGGACTGGTCTCTACTTCATGTCTTTTGAGTCACTCATTCAAAGAGACTTGGCCGAAAATAAGTACCATAGAGAGGACATCCCAGGATGGAAAATGTGTCTGTATGGAGGTCTTGCTGGTAACTGTATGTGGGCTGCCTCTTATCCTATAGACTTCATCAAAACAAAGCTTCAGACTGACTCCCTTGATACGCCAAAGTACAAGGGTATCAGAAGTGTTATCGGTGCGGTGTACAACGCACGTGGAATTAGAGGCTTCTTCAAGGGATTTGTCCCTACTATGCTTAGAGCTGCCCCTGCTAACGCCGCCACTTTCTACGCCTTTGAGCTGACAATCAGGGCAATTGGTTAGTTGTGTCGAATCAGGCCAAAATTACAATACAAAACAGATAGATGAAACAGATAATGACGTGATTTATGAATAATTAAACTTCTAGTAGCTCAGGAGGATTGGCCCTCTGGCTCGTCCTCAAGCCTTCTCAGTAGGTAGTCAACCTCAACCTTCTTAGTCAATGGAATGACCCAATCCTTGTAGATTTTGGCCAAGTACTCGGCGTTGACTTTACCCTGGTCGTTCTCGGCCAACTTGAGGGTTGGGTCCTTGCCGTAAGCCTGTCCCTTGGCCACTAGTCTTTCCAAGATCTTAGCCTCAACGGCACTGTTTGTGATAGCGGCGTCGATTCCCTCAACGTCCTTTGCAAGAATGAGCTTCACGAAACGTTCTCTCTCGTTCTGGAACTTAGCCTCTGCAACGAACTTACCAAAGTGGATTCTTCTACTCAACGCTTGCAAGTTGTCGATGTCACAAACGGTACATGATCCGAGGTTCTCTGGCTGCTCACCTTCCCCAGCAGAGATGAGTGGTACAATGTGCTCGATGTAGGACTCCTTAATCTCCTTGTTGATGTTAACATCATCGGCGTAAGAAGCGAGGATCTTTGGATAGTTGATGGAAGGAAGTAATGGCTCCTTCAATGACTCAGGGAAGAACGGCACTTCATCTGGAGACTCAAAACGACGGACCTGGGAGTGAACCTTCTCTAATTCCACGTGGGACCAGTCCAAAAAGGAGCCTTTGAATCCTTCAATGTGGAATTTGTCTGGTTCGTAGACTGAACGGTTTGTGTAGAACTGAGAGCGCTCAATGAAGTTGAAAATGATGGTATCCTCCATACGCACAAGGGCGTTACGGATGTTCTGTAGATCTAAGACAGTCTCAGGCTTAAGGAAGTCCATATTGCGTTTGCTCTCCAAAAAACAACAGTCTTAGGACCCTGAGCGGAGTAGGTTATAGATAAAGACGGACGCCAACGCCGGTGACTTAACGCGACTTCCGAGGGCAGATGAGGTCGGAACTTTCCCCAGCTTCAGTAATGTTAGAGGATAAATACAATTAATTACGCGTTTGTAGTACTTTTGAAGACATAAAAAAGCCCAATTGTTGTTCGTATACATATTTCTCTGTCTTACATTGTCGTTATGTCGTTAATTTGATCAAATGGAGGAGGTTTATCACGAGGTCCTAACGTCGCCCATCACTTCCTTGATCAGTATCTCGTTCTCTTTGGCACTTCTGTCCAAATGCTCACGTTCTCTGTAGAGTCCAAATGTCCGGAACCACAAGAATCTCTTAATCCGTGATAATCTGGAACCATCGAGTCCATAGTTCAAGTAAGCGGACATCAAGTCTGTCTCACAGTCATCATGAAGTTTCTGGCGTTCAATCATCACGTCTTCCATGTTGTTGAGGAATATCCAGCCCTGAATTGCGACTCCCGTAGTCATAAATAAGAAAATGAGTCCTAATGCTTTCATCTTGTCGTTTCGAAGTGCTGGATCACTCATATCCTTCAGATCTCTATAGTCCTCCCAGCCACTAGCGTTCCAGTAACGATGATCCTTGGGGTCATAATACGTGTACGCTGTAGCATGTGAAGCTCTTCGAGATCCACTGCTGAACATATCAGAGTGCTTATTTCTTCCCCATCCGGTCTTATACCTATCATACATTTCCTTCCTCTTGGTGTTCTTCAGCAACGTATATGCCTCAGTCAATAGCTTGAATCTCTCACTCTTGTGCTCATCTGTTAACGGCACTCCCAAATGATTCACGTGCTCACTATTAGCTGCAATGTCAGGATGATAAAGCTTTGCAATTTCAAAGTACTTTTTCTTCAATGTGGTCTTATCGATCTCTCCGGGTGTGATACCAAGCACCTCGTACGGGGACGGATCATGGTGTTGCGGCCAATCTTTGTGGAACAATGGACTTCCGTCTGGACTACCAGCGGGTAGCGTAGATGCAGAGCGTATTTGTGAGAAGCCGCTGACGATTGTTGGCTTGTTCACAGCCAACGAACTGGAAGCCCGTAGCCAGAAGCAACCGATCTGGGGCATCGCTTTATCTTTTGGTCCCTTTTGAGAGAGCTGACGGAATATGAATTTCAATGGAACTGTTCGTAAATGGTGCTACCAGCTGACTAATTCCAAGACGGAACTATAGAGCTGTGCCTCAATAACAAATAATCAATCACTGTAGTCAGTTTGGCGGGTGTAAGTGCAAATGACACCTTCTAATATTACGTAGTGAGGAACCGGGCTTTGAAGGTGAGATCCGAGCCCAAATTGCCCTCGGAGGTGGCTCCGCGAAGATGTTTTAGATGCCTCTGGCCCCTTCTCATCTTCATCAAGCCACAAAACTGGTGTGTTTGGCAAAATACAATACTCTTTAAAGGATTCCCAAGTGATTTTAGAGCAATGACAGCAACATATTTCACCGTTACTCTCTAAGCAACGGTTTCAGCCCAAATGGCAAACGTCTTGAGCAGTCACAATAATAACAGCCTCAATCGGCTTGGGCATACTTACCTGAACGTCTCCAAGCTGCAGATTGGCTTCAACACTGATAGAGAAGTGCTTCACTTGACCAAAGTCAGCAGAAATCGTAAGACACAGGACTTTACTGCTTTCGCAAAAGCCGATTTCTATATCAGTAGCCGCTACCAGGTACAAGAGCTCCTAGGTGAAGGGTCTTATGGTACGGTGTGCTCCGCAATTGATGTGTCAAATAAAAGCAAGCCTGTATCACTTCTGATCAAAAAGGTGAAGGATGTTTTCAACAAAGAAGTGTTATTGAAGCGTGCAGTGAGAGAGATGAAGTTGATGAGGTTCTTTAGGGGCCACAGGAACATTATAGGCCTTCTTGATTTGGACATTGTCTTGTCCACGCCTTATGATGGCCTCTATTGCTTCCAAGAGTTGTGTGAATGTGACTTGGCAAGGTTGATCCATTCGCAAACTCAGATATCCGAGTTTCATATCCAAAGTTTCATGTATCAAATATTATGTGGCGTCAAGTATATCCATACTGCAGAGGTTATTCACAGAGACTTGAAACCGGGGAATATCTTGGTGAGTCCACAGGGCATCTTAAAGATTTGTGATTTTGGATTGGCGAGGGGCATCTCTCCACAGTTTATGCATAAAATCAAGCCAAATACTATCACAAACTATGTGGCGACGCGTTGGTATAGAGCTCCGGAGCTCTTATTGAGTAAACGAAGCTATTCCAAGGCTGTTGATATGTGGGCCGTCGGCTGCATCTTGGCCGAGCTTTATGGCAGAAAGCCACTCTTCCCAGGTAAAGACTACTTGGATCAAGCTATAAAGATTATGCAGGTATTGGGCAGTCCTCCACCACAAATCTTTCTGATGTACCACTCAACACTGCAAGAACATGTCTGTCCCCCTAATAGGAAATACAGACAAATGCTATGGTCTGAAGTCTACCCATTCGCATCAAAAGATGCGCATAGTTTACTCTCCAAACTTCTCTGCTGGAGCTCTCATCAAAGATATACGGTTAATTCGGCCATCAGCCATCCATTCTTGAGGAATGTGAGAGATCCAAGCGACGAGCCCCTGTGCCCTGTGGAGTTTGACTTCAGTTTCGAGAATCAGCTGGAAACTTTGAACGATTACAAAATTCTTATACAGGAGGAGATCCAAACATTCAAGTTGGAGAGAATGGGGAAGTTCCATTCAAATACGGCGAGGTTTTTCTAGTAAAATAGTAACAGTTTAGCATATTAGACTTGTGATGGTTACGTAGCGATGGTGCAATTTCGGTAAGAGCAGACGCGCGCCTGGGGGAAAGATAAACAGCTGCTCTTTTAGCACAACTCCTCCCACATTGCCCATAGTTTTCTGGATAATTGAGACCGCCTGTCGCCATCTAATCTAGACAGTGCAATTATCGAAAGTTCCACGTCAATATGGGAGCCCAATTGTCGCTTATGGCTCCGACAGCGCCGTCGATTGCGCTGTCCGCTTATGTTGACGTTTTAGAGGAAGTCCAGTACAGAAGGCAGATCGGAACATCAAGATTCCTCAAAACTATCAAAGCATATGATCCAGACGGTGCAGTGGTTGTAAAAGTCTTCATCAAGCCTGTTGAGGGAATGGACTTGGGTCCATGGTACAAAGTGCTGCAAAACTACAAGAATCAGCTGAGCGATGACGTGCCCTCAGCTCTTCCCTACACTAAGATCATAGAGACTGAGAGGGCTGGTTATTTGATCCGCCAGTTTATCAAAACGAACATATATGATCGAATCAGTACGCGGCCATTTTTAGAGCCTACTGAGCAAAAGTGGATTGTCTTTCAGCTGCTCAATGCCCTGGCGGAGTGTCATGAAAGAGGTGTAACTCATGGCGATATCAAGACTGAGAACATACTGGCCACCTCCTGGAACTGGGTTCTTTTAAGTGATTTTGCACCATTCAAACCTGTCTACTTACCGGAGGATAATCCAGGCAGTTTTTCATTCTTTTTCGATACATCACAGAGAAGAACATGCTATCTCGCCCCTGAGAGATTTTTAGGCAAAGGCGAATCTGTTCCAGAGCACCAAAGAGCTACAGAAGAAATGGATGTTTTCAGCATGGGTTGTGTTATTGCTGAGATATTTTTAGAAGGAACACCCATTTTCACACTATCACAGCTCTACAAATACAAAAGAGGAGAGTACTCGCCTGATTTAGAAGGTATTAGGGACGAAAAGGTCAGAGAACTTGTTGAAGGAATGACATCGTTGAGCCCCAAGGACAGACTATCAGCGAGAGATTATCTTGAGAAATACAAGGAGGTCGTGTTTCCCTCGAACTTCTACAACTTCTTATACGAATACTTCAAGAGCTTCAATGAGGATATTCCTTACAATTCGCTCGGCAAGATATCCGAATGTGATACCAGAGTCAACAGGCTATACAATGACTATGACAAGATTGCCTACTTCCTCGGTTACACGTATGAGTCGCCTGAGGAAACGGATACGGAAGAAGATGAGAAGATTCAAAGAGGCGAGCTTCTGCCCATCCGTCTATCGCTGCCAGGCATACCAAAGAACTACAACTTGCGATCAACATCTAATATCACACAAACTGACGACACAGCTCTGATACTCTTGAGTTTCCTTTTCACTGCTTTGAGGAACGTTCGTCAGGAGAGCTCAAAGATTCAAGCTTTGGAGCTTATACTTGCACTGTCTGAAAGAATTCATGATGAGGGAAAGCTTGATAGGTGTCTTCCATATATCATCTCATTACTTGATGATGAATCTATAAACGTTCAGGCCACTGCTCTCAAGACGCTGACACAACTCTTGTTATTGGTTGATGCTATTGGGCCAGTCAATGTCTCGCTGTTCCCAGAGTATATCATCCCAAGGCTCTCTGCGCTTCTCAGCACTGCGTCTTCCTTTGTGAAGATCTCGTTCGCCTCATGTTTACCATACCTGGCACAGACGTCGCTTCGCTTCTACGATATGAGTGTTATTCTGAAGGACAATGTGTTTGAAACGTCCTTTGATCCTGAGACTGAGAATAGCAGTATTTCTCCATCAGGAATGTTCGATATCTCGAAAGAGAGCTTGTCATCAGACTTCGAGACATTTACAATCTCGATGCTTACCGATATGGATTCCTCGGTGAAGATTGCACTATTGAGAAACATTCTACCACTCTGCTCATTCTTTGGGAAGGAAAAGACCAACGACCTGATTTTAAGCCATCTCATCACCTACCTAAACGACAAAAACCCTCAGTTGAGGGCTGCCTTTGTCGAGTCTGTTGTCGGCTTATCGATCTACGTTGGCACCACCAGTTTAGAACATTACATTTTGCCACTTCTCGTTCAGACGCTGGCAGACCCTGAGGAGCTTGTGGTTATACGAGTTCTACACATTTTCGATGACATTGCCAAATTGGGATTGATAAGGAGAGATTTCGTTTGGGATCTGTTAGCCACCGTATGCAGACTCATACTCCATCCAAACGAATGGATCAGACAAGCTTCGCTGGCTTTGACCGTCACAGTTGCCGATTCTCTCTCACCGGCAGACCTTTACTGTATGCTGTACCCAATCATCCGGCCCTACATCGAATATGATGTGACCGACTTCAGCTGGGAGACACTTTATCCAATTTGCAAGAAGCCAATTTCTCGTTCAGTCTATAACTTGGCTTCAACATGGTCCCTGAGAGCTGACAAAACGTTCTTCTGGCAGCAAAGCAAGGGATCGTCGGTGGATGTCTTTGGTAACAGGGGATTGGAGTTCATGAGTACGCCAGTCTCAGGGCTCAATGGTTCTCGCACAAGCGACTCCATTATCTTCGGCAACGTGGAGATCCTGCTCTCACCAGAAGATAAGTCTTGGGTAAGCAGACTCAAGGCTTCTGGATTGGCTGAACAAGAGCTGTGGAAGCTTGCTGATCTACGAGAATACATTTTCAGATCTTCCAGATTGAATACAAGAGCTGGTGGTTCAACTCCCGAAGCTGACGATCATGAGGGTGTTCAGATTCAACAGCTCGGAGTTCTTCCTCGAAACGTGTTCTTTGACTCTAAGTTCCACTCCGAGACATTCACGCAGTCCTTAGATGGCAACTTTGCCTCTATTGACGACCGTCTCAACATTGACAGCTTTGGTGACCCCGACCAGTCTTCTGAAGCCACCAAAGGAGATGATAGAACATTGGTCATGAGCCCAAGTCCAGGAGTTGATGATCTCTCAAAATCGCTGATATTTGGTAAGCCTAAGGCTGCCCCTTCGATCATGACCAACGAAGAGAATGCATTCGGACAACTGGAAACATCCAACACCTCACAGTCCAGAGAAAGACGTCCTTCAACACAGGCCTACAAGCTGAATAACTCCAACATCATGTCTTCGGTTATCACGAACAGTTACACTGGAAAGGATCCGTACATCATCCGCTTCTTAAACACCGTGAGGCTGGAGCCTGGCATCGAGGAGTACAGTGAGTTTAATCATCCTGTCAATGTCTCCAACTTGAGTTTCTCAAGACAGTGGACCCCTCGAGGCGATTTAGTATCGCACATGAAGGAGCACAAGTCTTGTATAAACAGCATTGATGTTGCGCCAGATCACTCATATTTCGTCACTGGCGATGATAAGGGCTCGCTCAAAGTCTGGGACACTTCAAGGCTGGAAAGGAACACTTCACACTCTTCGGTTATCTCAGTGGAGCTGGATAAGCCGATCACGATGATAAAAGTACTGCCTAAATACAACTGTTTCGGCGTTGCAACTAAGGACGGATACGTTCGTATCATGGCTGTCAATTTTGCCAAATCGAAGAAGAGTCGTAAATTTGAGGGGCTCTCTATTATCAGAGAAACTCAATTGGAGGGCCAGCATGCAGTTGACTTGCAATTTGGAAGTAAAGAAAGCAAGACAACACTGTTTGTGGTGACCTCATTGTCACAGATCATTGGATTGGACATCAGAACTATGTCAAGTGTCTTCAAGCTCCAAAACGACCCAACTTACGGTACTACAACCACTTTCACCGTATCTCCAGACGACAGCTGGGCGCTCCTTGGTACAGACAAGGGTATTCTATCTTTGTGGGATCTGAGGTTCCAAGTCCATTTGAAAAGCTGGGCATTCCCTAACCGTTTGCCCGTGTGTAAAGTGGTTGCTTGCTCCAATGGCTACCATTTGAACAGGAAGAAGGGAAGATTCGCCACCGTGATTGGAGGCTCGGGTGATGCGGACGTCTTTATCTTTGATGTTAGCACCGGTCAGCTGAGAGAGATCTTCACCAGATCAAGCGGCCCATTGAACTTGGACAAGCTCAATTTAGTGGAGATGGATAAAGATCTCAACAACAGATTCGATCAACTGTCAGACGACATGAAAAATCTGGGTATCAAATCAAAAGAAAATAAGTCCATGACAGCATTGAAGTTCCTTGATACTCAGTACGATACTCGCCGGAAGTTCTGGGCCTTGGCTGCTACAAGTACCTATGACCTTGTTTTATGGGATGTTGAGAATCCAGAAGACTCGAGAGTCATACTCGATGCCTCTTCTCTTGAAAAGGCATCATCACAATTCAGCGTCACACAGATCAGTCCACAGTCTCGTATTGTTAGCGAGAAGTATCAAGCTGACCAATCAAGAGATACCAGCATGAGGAAGAAGCGAAAGAACAAGGGACTAATCACTGAAGAACAGGACACTCTGATCAAACGTCATCACGACGCTATTACCGACATTGCGCTTGTCTGCAAGCCATACGAAATGGTTGTCAGTGTTGATCGGACAGGCACTATCAATGTATATAGATAAAAGGCCAGCTGAATACGAATTAATGAAGTTTTATTGTCACTCCACAGTATTGCACAAGTGCCCCTACCACTTTGGAATGCGCGAAAAAATTGCTTTGTCAGAAATTACGGAATCTAGAGCTTTCATCCACAGAATCATAACAAGCAATCAATAGGCTGTGCTACATTCACAGAGTATCTGATTTAATTGCTTCATAAGTGGGTATTCCTCTATTATAGCGCAGGTGTTGTGCTTTGGTGGCTTTTCGGCTTGCGGCTCCCGATTTTTGTAACAATTTCGGGCGGGTAACGGTGACACAATTAGCTAAGCAACAAGCCAGTGCTTACGTACACCACAACAACCACCTCCACAACTATCTACATATTTAGGGGATTTCAGATCACTAACATGAACAGACTTTAACAATGAGTGAAAATAACTACGGTTCTAGAAACGGTATGGAGGAACAGATCGACCCATCATTCGCCGGCCAGGCCAATGAAGCTTCGCTCCAGGGCCTTCAGCCAGGCTCAGAGTCCTTTGATGTAGCCGCTGCCGCTGTTGCTGCTTCAAACGACAATCAAAAGGCCGCTCAGGTTGCATCCCATTCCGGTGCTTCTACTCCGGCGGCTACTAGCGCCGGTGCTGGTACCGACGAGTCTCCCCTTAGTCGTGCAGGCAAGCCTTTGACCAATACTAAGAGAGCACACCAGAACAGAATGGCTCAGAGAGCGTTCAGACAGCGTAAGGAGGCTTATATCAAAGAGTTGGAGGACAAGTCCAAGGAGGTTGAGATGCTGAAGAAGACCATTGAGGAGCTTAGAGCCGAAGTTAATCACTTCAAGGACTACAGCTTATCTTTGCAGGCCAAGCTCATTGACCAGCCGGACGACCATGTTCCAGCTGCACTTTACTCAGGAAGAGCTAAGAAGTGAGTGTGTTTGAACGTCCCTCTTCTCTCTCGCCTTTGTTCTTTTGCCTTTTTTTGCAAGTTGTACTATAGGTTCGATGTGTTTTTTTTCTCTCCCTTCTGTTTCTGAATATGGGTTGGTGTATAATAGTGGTTTAAGTGATGTTTCGATATTTTATGTGTTCGGTAGCTTCGGTGTGTGTTGTAATGGTGCTTTAGTAGACGTCGGCCAGAACCGTTTGGGTGATAGTCAAGTGGTTCCAAGGTGTTGAAGCTTTTCATTGTCTGATCATGAACAAATGTCAATGGACATGAGCATTCAGGCGTGGTGCCATGAAAGCAGTGGCGTAGCACTCTATTATATATTCACCGACGATGATAATATAATTATAATTAATTAAATATATATATATAGATTTCATAATTTTAAAGCGATAATATTTTAGCACCTCCATTCATGAATCTGAGAAGTTAAGCTCTCCAAAGATATGCTATTTCCCAAAAATTAATATATACTCTTAATTTTACCACATAGACACCAGAAGCAAGCTCTTTAAATAAGAGAATTAGCAGTTATACAGCTGAAATACTGATACAAACAACATAAATCAATCATTTAAAGGTAGTACATCACAATTCACTCGCGCGACCCATGTGTCAAAAAACACCTCTACACCATGCTGCTTGAAACATTCGCTTGCGCCTCGACCCTTGACAGCAATCTTTGAACAATTGCTGCGCTTCTCCAAGCTATAAATTGTCAGAAGACTTCTCGAAAGCTTAACCGGACAAGATCAGCCTTGCATTCCCAATTAAGTCAATTTACAAACAATCATGTCTTTTATCGTTAGCTGGGGACTCAAGTATATTACTCAAAGAGTAGGTGCTCGATGGTTGCTATGGATACTATGAGTATCTCATCAGGAACACGTTTACTAACAATTACAGGTGTTCAGAGAGAACAAACTAAACAAATTTGGTGCTGAAGATCCATATTATGATACCGTGAGTAAATCAATTACACCAGAAGATTTTAGATCTAGTACTAACTACCAAAGGTTGAGGTGGAACAGAGCTCTCTGCTCGGCGGAGCCAAGGTGAAGAAGATGAAGAGACCTAAGCCAATTCCAGAGGGATTGTCGACCAATGATGAAGACATTCTAAAACGTGTGATTAGACGTGCTTATCATCTGGATATGCTTTTCAATGTGTTTGGCTACCGAGTCGGTTGGAGCGGACTTATTGGTGTTCTTCCGCTTGTGGGTGATGTCACGGGAGTTGTATTCTCGTTGCTTTTGTTCAAGATGGCAAGGGAAGTAGATGGCGGATTGCCATGGGATGTTCAAGGATATTTCTTGTTTAATATTCTCGTGGATTTCCTCCTTGGTTTGGTGCCGATTCTGGGAGACTTTGTTGAGGTGATGTATAAAGCCAACTCAAGAAATGCCTTAGTGTTGGAGAAGCATTTGGCCGAGAAGGCAAAATTGAACATCGCACGTCAGCAAATCGGCCTTACAGATGAAACATTACCGCCAGCCTCTAAGTCAGATTCTCTCTTCTCTAAGGGCTCCAGAAGCTCTAGAGGATCGTTCATTGAAGAAGATGACGATTTGATTGGTATGGAGAAGTCTCCACTGAAGAAGAAGGTAGTGAACCAGGATGATGTCACACGTGGATTAGGCAGAATCGGCAGAGATTCGGACGTGGTTTATGGGGGAAAGACATCTGCTTTAAGCAGGTGATAATTTATTTTTCATCAATATTGTATAATTAACAACTATTTCCTACTTCGGAAGTGTAGCTTCTTGCGCGCCGCCGCTGCCATTCTTCGCAGTGTCAACAAAATCCATAAGCATTTAGTTCTCCAAACAAACAGTAGGCTTTCATTTCATAACAAGCGAATAGTGTTATAGCCCAAAAGCTTGCTAAAAATGGACACAGCGGCAACTCTGGACCAATACACGCAGGATATCTCCAACCTGCCCGCTGAGCTCCAGCATCTGCTCCAGGAGCTGGGAACCAGCGACCAAGCGCTGTACGAGATTAGAAAGCGTATTTCACAGAAAGACAGCACCATCCACAAGTTTATTAAACAGCATGGCTCCCTCACAAAAAACCCTAGAGAGTCTCAGCTCTATCCGAAGATTAGAGAGGATTTGAAGCTTGCAGAGGAGCAGCAGAAGTTGAAATGTGTTACAGCTAACACAGCGCTTTTTTTGACCTCTAAACACTTGATGAAGCTTGAAGCTGACATGGAGAAGCTTCGGGCAGAGGGTCTTCTTGTGGTGGAGGACACAGACCTTGAGCTTGACGAAGACTTCTTCTCTAGCAGGACAACTACCCGAGCTAATACAGAGGGTCTTGGTTTCGACTTAGGCCTCACGAATAGTTCCTCCTCGCTTGGCCAACAACAACAAATGCTGCTTCAGCAGCAACAACTCCAACAACAGCCGGCGGTTAAAGCTGAGCTTTCTTCAGCAGCTATGGGACTCAACTCTTCGTCCTCTCAACAGGATAAAAAGAGAAAAGCCGGCGCTATCGTCAAGTCTCAGACGCCCAATGCCAACCCTTCAGCGGCAACGAGGACTGTTAAGAGACAAAAGACCGACGAGCGCTTACCTGACCCTCAGTCCAGCCTGGCTATGCCATCTGTGAGCTCTGCTGCCTCTCAGGCTGCACAAGCGGTGCTTGCGAAGAAAAATGGTGGTCCCATGTCGGCACATCCTGGAGATGGCTCCTCGAAGGACGAGGATCAAGAGCTGTACTGTTTCTGTCAACGTGTTTCGTTCGGTGAGATGGTTGGATGTGACAATAGCAAGTGTAAGTACGAGTGGTTCCACTTCGAATGTGTCGGTCTGAAGAGCCAGCCTGAAGGCGAGTGGTTCTGTCCCGAGTGTGCTGCTATTATCAAGCAGAAGGAGGAGAAAAAGAAGAAGAGAAGACACGACTGAGGAATAGGACATGTTTTTAATGAGATCATGAGTTTAATTAAGATTAATTTGGTAGATTTTGGAGTAAAATTGAGAGATTTTAAGGACTACATATATTTCAAAGAGCTGTATATCACACTAACTCAGCAGCCACAGAAGAACACCCTGAACACCGAAAGAGTAGGAGAAAAGGAAGTAGTTGGTTCTCTTGGAGCTCTTATTTCTCACGGTGTGAGCAGAATTGTGAGTTCCAGTGAATAAGTTGAATCTGATGGCTCTCATCTCGAAGAAGCCATAAGCGACAAACAAGTAGAAGTAGCACAGTCTGTTGAGCATAGAAAACGAGGAGAAGCTCTTAACTACTGATCCAATGATTACAGGGACAAACTTGTACCCTGTATAAGCAATCAGATCGTATGTGTTAGAAGAGACATTGAGCATGTAAAGGCCACCCTTCAAAATGGCCAGATCCAGCAGCAAATACGCCAGCGTGGAACTTGTTTCGAAGCCGAAAACTTCTGGATGGAATTCACCCTGGACACCAGCGATCATGGCCGTGAGGAGGATGTATGTGACGAGACCCATCAGTGGAATATAGAAGTCTGGTGCGTTTTTATCGTCCACAGGGTATGCAAAACCGCCCTCAACGACTGGAGACTGACCATTTGAGGGTTCTTGGGTTCGTCTTTCCTGGCGCTCCCAGCGCTGATGTGTGAATGGGAAAAGAATGAGCAAAAGTTTTGAAAGAACGTAGCTATTGGAGACCTTGAAGTAGCCCTTGATGGCGCTCACTGGAACGAACTTCTGAAACTCGTCGCCAACGAACTTGGAACCGGCCATCACCGCACTTTGACCGGCCTGAAACGTCATGGCAGCTGCTGGGTCATTGAATAGGTTCTGACCAAACATCTGGTGCTGTTGTTGTGTCTGTTGCTGTTGATATTGCTGCTGTTGTTGATTCGGTTGGTATTGTTGTTGCTGGTACTGCTGCTGATTCGACTGTTGGAAGTTGCGCTGCGGCTGAGGCTGGTGGAGCCTGTTTGTTGGCTGTGACTCCGCCTGAGCGTATGGATTGTAGGCCATTGTGCGTTATATCTTCTATCAATTGGCGTAGATTCTCCCGATAAGTGTTGATGGCAAAGAAGCCTAAGTGTTGGCCAAATCGATCTACTCGGAACATCCGTGGTGTACGGGTTTATACCTCCCATTTTCAGACACGTCCGGTTTTTGGCTTTTCGCGCTTAATAGGCGCGCGACGCGTCTCTCTTTAGATTTGGCATTTCGTGTTTAGTTATACCTGGATAATTGAATAAAACTCCGTATAACGCTCCAGCTGAGGTCTGGAATCGTGGAAAATCGTGTAATACAGGCTCATTTGACGATACCTGCTTTTTGAAGCTCTCCAAAGTGCCCATATTACGCAGTATCACATCCATCTACAACTATAACCTCATCTCTCACATTGAACAACCACCATGCCGCCAAAAGGCAAATTTAACACCGGGTTCGCCAAAAAGGGCGCCGCTGGTAGTGGTTACAGACCCAATGATGGCTCTTCAGGCTTCAATTCAGGCCTGAATGCTATTTCCAGGCTGGAACAGGTCCAGAAAACCGACCAAATCGACTCCATGATGGGGTTTGACAGATTCGATAGCGGTGCTCCAAGAACCGGTTGGTTGCTTAATATGCACGCAACATTAGTTCCTCATAAAACATATCTTCAAGGTGCTGCTGGTGTGGATTACTATTTCCTTGACGAAGAAGGTGGCGCCTTCAAAGTGACATTACAGTACGACCCATACTTCTTCGTGTGCTGCACTCCTGGCCAGGAAGGTGATGTGGAAGAGTACTTCAAGAAAGTACTGGAATCTAACGTGAAAACCGTTTCTCGAGTCTCTAAAGAAGATCTTTCTATCCCAAATCATCTTATTGGTATCCAGAGGTCGCTGCTGAAGCTTACATTCCCTAATCAACAGGACTTGACAGAGGCAAAGCGATTCATCCAGCCGATCGTTAAGGACAACGAGTCCAAGAGAGAAACAAAAGAAATCTACTCAGCAGTGAATACCAATTACAATCACCATGCAAACGGTGACTTATCCACAGCAGACAACCCCGCTACAGACGTTTCTGAGTTCATTGAGGACATCAGAGAGCACGATGTCCCTTACTGTACCCGTGTGTCGATCGACAAGAACCTCAGAGTTGGTAAATGGTACAAGGTGAGTGCTGAGCATATGGAGATCGCTTGTGAAGAAATCCCTGATAAGATTGACTTTGGTGATACCACAATTATGGCGTTTGATATCGAAACGACAAAGAGACCACTCAAGTTCCCTGACTCTGCCACTGACCAGGTCATGATGATTTCCTATATGATCGATGGCGATGGTTTCTTGATCACCAACAGAGAGATCATCTCTGAAGATATTGAGGACTTCGAATACACACCGAAGAAGGAATACCCAGGTCTTTTTGCAGTATTCAACGAAGCAGACGAGAGAGCAACGTTGATCAAGTTTTTCGAACACATCCGTGAGGCAAAGCCTCAGATTATTGCAACTTTCAACGGTGACTTCTTTGATTGGCCATTTATCGAAGCCAGAGCTGCTGTTCACGACCTCAATATGTATGATGAGATTGGTTTTGCTCCAGATGCTGAAGGCGAGTACAAATCTACTTACTGCTCACACATGGACTGTTTCCGTTGGGTGAAGAGAGACTCCTATTTGCCGCAAGGTTCTCAAGGTCTTAAGGCTGTTACTACTGCAAAGCTGGGTTATAATCCAATTGAGCTGGACCCGGAACTTATGACGCCTTACGCCTACACCAAGCCACAGTTGTTATCTGAATACTCTGTTTCTGATGCTGTGGCGACATACTACTTGTTCAAGAAGATTGTCAATAACTTCATTGTTTCTTTGGGTATCATTTTGCCGTTAAATCCCGATGAGCTGTTAAGAAAGGGTACTGGTACTCTTTGTGAAATGCTTCTGATGGTTCAGGCCTACGCCCATAACATTTTGCTTCCCAATAAGCACGTTGATCCACCTGAGAGGTTCTATGACGGCCATTTGATGGAGTCCGAAACATATGTTGGTGGTCACGTGGAATCCCTTGAAGCTGGTGTTTTCAGATCGGATTTGGACTGTGAGTTCAAAATTGACCCTACCGTTGTTGATGATCTGCTGAAGGACTTGAAGGGTGCTCTGGAATTCAGTATCGTTGTGGAAGGTAAAGCGAAGCTTGAGGATGTTACCAACTTCGACGAGATCTACAATGAGGTTAAAGAAAAGCTCTTGGACTTACAAAACAACCCAAAGCGTAAAGAAAAACCTCTTATTTATCACGTTGATGTCGCTTCGATGTACCCAAACATTATGTGCTCTAATCGTCTTCAGCCAGACTCTATGAAGACCGAGAAGGACTGTGCAGCTTGTGACTTCAACAGACCCGGCAAAACTTGTGACAGAAGAATGACTTGGGCTTGGAGAGGTGAGTTTTATCCACCTAAAATGGACGAATACTCCATGGTGAAGAGATCTCTCCAAAACGAGACGTTCCCTCCAAGATTCCCCAACCAGCCGAGACGAACTTTTGATGACCTTCCATACACTGAGCAGGTCACCCACATCAAGAAAAGACTTCAGGATTACTCCAGAAAGAACTACCACAAGGTGAAGCAGACAGAGACCATCAAGAGAGAGTCTATTGTGTGTCAGAGGGAGAATCCGTTCTATGTCAACACTGTGAGAGACTTCAGAGACAAGAGATACGATTTCAAGGGTCTTGCTAAGGTATGGAAAAAGAAGGCAGGTGGACAGGTTGCTGAGGAGAAGGAGGAGTCTTTGAAAAGGGCAGTCTACTACGATTCTTTGCAACTTGCTTATAAAGTCATTTTGAACTCTTTCTATGGTTATGTGATGAGAAAGGGTTCCAGATGGTACTCCATTGAAATGGCTGGTATCACGTGTTTGACAGGTGCTACTATTATTCAAATGGCGAGAGCCCTCATCGAGAGACTTGGAAGACCTCTGGAGCTGGATACTGATGGTATTTGGTGTATTATTCCAAGCTCTTTCCCAGATAACTTCACCTTCAACTTGAAGAACGGCAAGAAGGTATGGCTATCGTACCCGTGTTCTATGGTCAACTACTTGGTTCACGAGAGATTCACAAACCACCAGTACCAGACATTGGTGGATCCAGTGACTAGAAAGTACGCTACACACAGCGATAACTCCATTTTCTTCGAAGTCGACGGTCCTTATAAAGCCATGATTCTGCCAACCTCCAAGGAGGAAGGTAAGGGTTTGAAGAAACGTTATGCCGTGTTCAACGACGATGGATCGCTTGCTGAACTCAAGGGTTTCGAGCTGAAGAGACGTGGTGAATTGCAGCTCATCAAGAACTTCCAGTCTGATATTTTCAAGCTTTTCTTGGAAGGTGATACTCTTGAGTCGTGTTATGGTGCTGTTGCGAATGTCGCTAATCGTTGGCTCGATGTGTTGGACACCAAGGGTAGTAACTTGGAGGACGATGACCTGTTTGAGCTGATTTGTGAAAACAAGTCTATGTCCAAGAGTTTGGCTGAGTACGAAGGCCAGAAGTCCACCTCCATCACCACTGCAAAGAGATTAGGTGAGTTCTTGGGAGCTGAGATGGTTAAAGACAAAGGTCTTGCTGTTAAGTACATTATTTCTGAAAAGCCTAAGAATGCTCCAGTCACTGAGCGTGCTGTTCCAGTGTCCATCTTCTCTTCAGAGCTCACCGTGAAGCGAAACTTCTTAAGAAGGTGGCTTCTCGATAGCTCCTTGGAAGACTTTGATCCAAGAAGCATCATCGACTGGAACTACTACAGAGAGCGTTTGGAGTCTGTTGTTCAGAAGATTATCACCATCCCAGCTGCTTTGCAAGATGTTGATAATCCAGTTCCTCGAGTCGCTCATCCTGATTGGCTGCAAAAGAGAATTGCCACTAAGAACGACAAGAAGAAGCAGTCGTCTCTGAGCACTTTCTTCGCAAAGACTAGAGAGAACCCAGTGAATATCACCAAGGACATCGAGGACATCGCCAAGGATGAGACTTATAGAAAACCAATGGTGGGAAAGGTCACCTCCAAGAAGAGAAAGGGCATGCACAAGGAGAGCGATGAGCCTTCTGAGGACGAAATCAATATCCTCAATGGGCCTTGTCCTTCGATGGAGGACGATTACACCGGCTTCTTGCAATACCAGAAGCTCAAATGGAAGGTCCAGATGAAGGCCATGGAGAGAAGAAAGAAGCTCTTTGGTAGCTCTGGCGATTCATCGCACAGAAGTACTGTTGGCTCAATGGTCCGCAACCATGCTGAGAACTTCGTTGGCTCAACGTGGGAGGTGATTCAGTACAAACTGGATAACAGTGCTGGTGATATTAGAGCGTTTGTTCTGATTGACGGTAAGATTCAGTCTTTCGTATTCCACGTTCCAAGAAAGATATACTTGAATCTGAGAACCCAGGCTCTTCCTGATCACAGCATTCCAGCTTGTGAGGTTGAAAAGGTGTCAAGTATTCTTCCAAACGGTGTCAAGCACTCCAATTTGGTCAAACTCACCATGCCTGAGGCTGTTTACCAGTCTGAACTTGCTAAAGCTGGAAGTTTACTACACCACCCTTCTGTCAGCGGTGTGTTTGAGTCTCAAGTTGAGCCAACTGAGAGAGTCATCATGGAGCTCGGTAACTCTGTGGTGTTTAACAGCAATAAAGTCGGTGCTTTGGGTAAGGGTTTGAAGAACGGTTTCGATTTGAAGTCGCTTGGAATGGCAGATACAACACACTATCTCAGCAGATTCTCCTTACAAACCGCGTATCTGTTCCATATGGTGGTGAACGATTACCAAATCTTCTCGCTGTTCAACTCGTGGAGCAAGAAGATCATGCTCTTTGTGCTTAAGCCTACGAGAAACGCACAGCCATTATCTGGTAATCTGGAGAAGATATACAGCGATTTGTACGAGAAGAAGAAGGAAAAGCTCTACCAGCTTAACCACATTGTCGATTACAAGGAGGAGATGGAGTTTGAGATCCACCACTTCGAGGAGCTGGGAAAGCTCTACAAACGTGTCAACAGTTTTATCAATAAGATCAACGAAGAGACACCAACAAAGCCAATGTTCATTTTGCAGTCTCCAGTGGCCAGCAAGCTCGCCAAGATCTTGAAGAACATCTCCGACTTCCCGACTATCAACATGAGTGTGAATGAAGCCCAACTTCCGGCTATCGGATGGCAATCTGTTGTTCTCAAGAGAATCTGTAACCACATTCTCTCTTTGGCTCCATGGATCAACCATTTGAAGAATTTGGCCAAGTACGGAAACATCCCGATCTGTAACTTGAAAACAGACGATATTGGATATCTGATCGATATCGAGTACGCAAGAAGACTGAAAAAGAACGACATCGTTCTCTGGTGGTCCCCGAAGCCAGTTCCTGACTATGGTGGCCAGGAGAAGGATGTGCTTATGATTGAATCCGAGAGCTTCGAGTTCCCGGTCATCAACAACCCAGAAGTTTACGAAACTGCTGCCATCGAAGTCGATATTGACAACTTGACCATCAACACGATTTTGACGTCTGCTCTGTTGAACGAAGCCGAGGGTACTGACATGGCTGATGTTGAGCTCATTGAGGACAACTCCAATGGTGCTTCGAGCATTTTGGCTGAAGACTCTTTCAGTGGCCCAAGTTTGAACGTTTTGAGAGGTATGGTGAAGGACTGGTGGGATGATGCTTTGAAGAACGATACCAATGCTGATTCCATGGTCCATACTTTCGTTGCTTGGGTCCAGAAAAGAGAGTCTTTCTTGTTCGACTCGTACTTAAAGTATCACGTCCACAACTTGACAAAGAAAGCACTTTTGCAGCTGGCAGGTGAATTCGGTAAGCTTGGTGCTACGGTGATCTTCGCAAACAGATCGAAGATGATCTTAAAGACTTCCAAGGTATCCGTGGAAACATCCTACGCATACGCTCAGTATATCGTCAAAGCTGTTAGGTCGAGACCGCTCTTCAACTACCTGGACCTGAGAATCGACAAATACTGGGATTTGCTTGTTTGGATGAACCAGTACAATTATGCTGGTAGAGCATGCATTGAGATATCCGATAACGAACAACAAGAGCTTATTGGTATCTCCAAATGGCAAATAAAGCAGTACTTGCCACCTATCTACCAACCCGAGTTTGATGACTGGCTTGTGATCTTTTTGGACTCTTTGATCAAGCACAAGACTCAGAAAGGCTTCAATTTGGATGGCACTCCGAGAGTCACTCAATTGCACAACATTTTGAAGATGAACAAGGACGATGCTGAAGGAGAGAACACCAAGGAAACGCTTGAAGAGGAGATTGAGAACGGTATTACCTCACACTTCAGAAAGCCAATGATCAAGAGATTAAAGCAGCTTCTTAGAAACCAAACGGAAGCCATCTTTGACTCTGATATGAAAGCTGATTATGAGTTCCCGAAACCACCGGGCTTCCATTTGAATCCTAAGAATCCACTCTTAGAGCTCGTGAAGTCATTGGGTGCTGTTTTCTCGCTCTCTGTTCACAGAGATCTGGAGATGAGATTGTTCAAGAAAGAGATGCTGGAGGTTCTTGAAGTTAAGGAATTCGCAGCTGAGGCTCAGTTTAAGGACCCAAGTTCCTCATTGGTGATGTCTTGTGTTCTTTGCGAATATTGTCACCAAATCAGAGACTTGGACTTCTGTCGTGACGATGATAAGACTCTATGGGCTTGTGATAATTGTGAAAGAAAGTACAACAAGGCCCATTTGGAGCTTTTGTTAATTGAGTCGTTGGAAAAGATGATGACTAATTACTACATCCAGGATGTTAAATGCTCTAAATGCCGAAAGATTAAGGGCGATGATATGTCAGCCCACTGCTCGTGTTCCGGATCATGGACCGGAACTCTGACAAGGGTCATGGTCCAGAGTAAGGCCACGGTTTATGATCAGATCGCTGATTATTATGAGCTTAAACTGCTAAAAGACCACATAGAAGAGGCCTTTTAAGCGTTATTTATGAACTAATATTATGTTATAGATCAAATACGAAACTTTTATCGAATATAGAACTCACTAAACAGGGTTATCATAAGTTGGTCTTTTTTCTGGAAGTTCATAGAGCTTATAATAGTGAACAAACTGACCATTAAGAGATGCCTCGTCTTTAACTGGCAATTTGAACAAATTTCTGTAATCCAAATGATCGTCTCCAGCTGCAAACCAGAAATCAATCATATTCTGTTTAAGCCCGTAGTTTGTAGGGATATCCAACATATCAGAGCCATCTCTGATTCCGAAGAACTGTTTAATAGCAATGACGAACTGGTTTAAGCCAGTAACGAGGCAGAAGCTGGTAAGACAATTCTTGTGAGAATGACGATGTGTTTGCGAGTTGTTTGGCTGTGAAGAGTCCGTGGAGTCGCCCTGAAGTTCTGCTGGAGCACTGGAGTAGTATGCGTTTCCGTTAGTAGAAGAGCCAGATGTCAAATGTGTGAGTTCCAGAGTCGTCAAACCCTTTGATATTTGGAACGTTTGAGAAAACACCAAGAAAGAGAGCCAAATACACTGGAAAAGAGCCCACACAGACAGAGCAAACGTGAACGGAGCGAAGGTCAGTCCAGCACATAGCTCATCTTCAAGGAAATAGCACTTAGCGTCGTCATCGTCAAAGGTATCGAAGTATTCGTATGAAAGACATAGAAGCGTGATAATGGCCACCTCCAGAGAGTAAACAAAGAACACGAACACCTTGTGATTTCTCAGTCCAACATCGTTATAGACCCAAGGGCAAGTGTGGTCGAATCTGGCAACACACTTGTTTAAGAAATGAGAGTACTTCGATCTCAATGGCTTTCTAACATAGGTGTGAATACAGAAGTTCTTAGCATCATACTTTCCGATGGCCAGCAAATCTCTAATATCCTGTGTAGGGTCTTCTGGGGTCTCGATGACACCAGGGTCCTTGAACATAGCTCTCTGGAAGCAGAACACCACGGAGGCAGCAGAAGCCAGGAATAACAGGTTCTTGAAGGGTGCTTCGAAGATGGTATATGGCATAATTGTTGTAAACCAGACGACAATAGCCCAGAATGTGGTAGCAGAAAACAGGCCTGCTAGCATTGGGGAGTTAAGCAGTGCGCTAGAGCTTCTGTTGTAGCATGGGAAAAGGTACTTCTTCAACACTCTGCGAACCACGACAAATGATACAATACAAGCAAAGAGAGAGAAAAGCACGTGAGACTCCGATACAATCTTCAGTATCATGCCTAGCAAGGGATAAGGAATGAAGAATGTTATCACTTTGGCCGTCTTTGCGTCGAATGGCATGTATAATGGCTCGCCAATAGTGTCAAAGCCAGCTTCATATAGAGCCTGTTGCAGAGCCAGTGTACTGTTCATATCCTTTGCAACGTCAAAGCATGTTTTCTGTTCGTTAGTCTTGACGTTAAGGTCAGCTCCGGCTGCAATGAGCTTCTCTAAGCACTCTTTTGTGCCTCTAATAAGGGCCCAATGTAGCGGTGTGAAGCCCTCTGAGTCCACGGTCTTGACGCTGGCCTGTGCTTTAAGAAGAGCCTCAACAGAGAGTGAATCTCCCTGGTAAGCGGCCCAGTGAAGGGCGGTACGGCCGTTTGGGTCAGGAATATCAACCTGAAGATCTTTGAGGAACAAAAGAAGGTAAATAACAAGCATCACGTTCGAAGAGTGTACTCCAAGATGTAAAGCATTGAAGCCCTGAGAGTCGCTTTTGAGAGGGTCGGCGCCATGGTCCAACAAGTAGTCGGCGATGTAAACAAGGCCATAGCGGCAAGCCCAATGAAGAGGTGTAGCATTCAATTCACCACCTTCTTTGTCAATCTCAGCGCCCTGCTCTATCAAATATTTGACTATCGAGAGCCTATTGTTGATAGATGCCCAGTGAAGGCCCGTAACGCCGTTGATGTCCGTATCAGCGCCAAGCTCGATCACACCAGACCCAATCAGGTCCTTAACTGTTGCAATATCTCCAGATTGACACGCTTGAACATATTTTGTTATTAAAACATCCTGTTCTTCCTCAATGGCTTGACCTGCCGGAGCCATTGATGAGTTTGAGCTATGGAGATCCACATCATTCAGAGACTCCGTCTCCAACGCTTGTTCGTTTGTTTCTTCGCCAACAAGTGGCTTTCCATCAATCTCGGAATCTGACATCTTATTCAGCTGCTTTACTGAGGATTGGGGCGAGAAGAAGTGAAGAAACGGACAAAGAAGATACGATTTGAGGTGATGATCAAACCAAAACATAGCCTCGTGCTTAGGTAAGCTAACAATTTTGTATTATGTAATCAATTGGTTGGGGCACTACTCTTATAATGATATGGGCATATATAGAAGGTGTTCACAGCATAGCCTGGATCTCAAGGGCCATTTCTTTGACTTCTTCGTTCTTCGTATTCTTCATGACCCTCAAGATTGTCGTTTTTAGAGGCTCAAATGGTTCGCTGTTGTCTGTGTGGAAAATCAAGTTGTACACAACAAAGAGCACTCTCTCCATCAAGGAGTCTTCATTTGGCTGATTTTCGACGATTGTGTTAAGTGTTTTGGCCAGTTCTTCATCTTGAATCAATTTCTCGGAAACAAAGGGAATACCAACCGCAAATGACATCGAAGCCACTGCCGAACACTGTGATTTGACGTCATCTAACAGCATCATCTTCACAATCAACTGCTGTCTCTTTTGGGCCTTGGAATCCTCCGGATCGAACATTGAAGGCAGATTTGTAGGTCTTTGCATTAGGTTAGAAACAAGTTCTAGACCTGAGCGTCTTATTAAGGCATTTTCTTGAGTGAGCGTGTCATCTATGGTATCCCACTGTTCAGAGCTCAACTTTCCAATGTCCAGCACACATAAGTTGGTTAATGAAAGCAATGCCTGGTACTGATCCTTCATACCACACTGTGGTAACTTCAAGAAGTCAAAGAGCAAGTTGACTGCGCTTTTTGGTGAATTCTTGTTAAAAACCAACTGAGGGTCCACCGTAATCAGCACAGATGAGAGAGACTTGTAAGCCAATACCTTGATATCGGAAATGTCTTTACATTGAGCTAAGTAGTCCATCACTCTCAGAATTCCACCTTGTTTAATGAATTCTGTATGGTTTGCCCTGTGTTTGGTGATATTATGGAGAATTATGATAACTTGATCCATACACTGTCTTGACATCTCTGATATGGCACACAGCTTCGAGACGATCTTAAGCTCCACTAAATCTTCAATAAAAGACTTAATGTCTTCCTCGGATTCTTCAACATCATCTTCTAATCCTTTGTTAGCTTGTTTTTTAAGCTGTGATATCTCATCTTTTTCCTCAATTGATGTGAGGTTGGCTAACAGCACAAGTGACCCATACAACGTTGCTGGCTCTGGCTTATCAAGCGACTTGGTTAAATCAAATACAAACTCTTGATCTTTTCTCAAAGTAACTCTAACAGAGGCCTTGATTGTTAGATAACTCAATGCCTCCATTGAATACTCATTCATATCTTCCACAAAGATCTGGAGCAACTCTTGCAGAGTAATTTTACTCTGTAGAGAGGTGAAGTTCCATGTCTTCACAATCACCAGTGCTGCTAACGTTTTCAGCTCTTTGTTCTCCAATTTTGCGCCTGCTATGAGCAAATCAAGATATTTCTCGGAAATGAGCTTTCTTAAAGAGTCATCAACACACGCATTTGAGAGTAAAAGCAGGCCCTCTTTAACCACCATGGCTCTCTTAAGATCAACTTGCGCTAACAACAGTTGTAATGAGTCCATGAAAAACACGTCAACAGCCCTTCTGTTGTCCAATTGAAACATAAGAGACATCAATTTGAAGGATTCCAAGTATCTTTCTTGTAATGAAAGGGCTTCCAATTGGTCAGATAGCACATCGATGGATTCCTTAGGGTATAAAGAGTAGAACCTCACGAGTGTCATAGTAACAACGGCATTTTCGATATATGGCGCTATACTTGACACCAAGGGGCTCAATTCTTCTAATGAGAACTTGAATTGGTTCACTAGAGCGTCAATAAGCTTCAAATGAGGATCGACATCTGAAGCTGCCCTTAGCAATGATCTCAAGATAGTGAGGTATCTCTTCGCTAGCTCCAAGTTCAAATTTTTGACTAAAAGTTGTGGCTCTTGAGCTTTTTCAATCAAACATATCACAGTTTCAACATTTGTTTCCAATTTCTCACTCAATTGCTTCATATCGCTCTCATTTGCCCCGCTAGCCGACCCGAAGATGTATCTGATGTCCTCTATCTTGGCTCTTTCATGATCTTCGAGCACCGTCCGGAGACGTTTTTGGTAGTTTGAGTCGGAAGTAATAGACAATTCAGATACTTTGCTTTCTAGTTCATTATTCATTTTGCCAATTGGACAATTTGTAGAGACTAACCGTTTCTCTTTTTTAAAGCCAATTAATGAAGTTGATCCGTCTCTCTTGTCGTGTTTTTTTTTTTTTTTTTTCACCATACAAAACAAATTATTGCATCAATCTCTCTCTTTCTTCGTCACTTTTAGCCATTTTTGAAGATCCAAAGGACTAAACACTGTCAATTTGGCTGCTGAAATCACCACTTAACACACTGCTAGCTCTTGAAGCATCCATATACAATGCCATCAAAGGAGCTGGACACTTTGAAGGTCAATGAGGTTGACATATACTCGTTACTGGAGATACCATCAACGTCCTCAGAAACGCAGATAAGGAAAGCATATAGACAGAAAGCTCTTATTTATCACCCGGATAAGAATGATACCAAAGAGGCAGCAGATATTTTTCACTATTTAACGCTAGGGCTCACGGTTTTAAGTGATAAAGCTTTAAGAGCAGAGTACGATGCATGGCAAAGATCAAGGGCCTTGGAGCTAGAACGTCACCAGGCTCTCAATGCTGAAAGAAGGCATATGAAAGAGGAACTTGAGAAAGCCGAAGCTGAGTCTCATAAGTTCAGCAAAAGAAGAGTGAATCTTTCCGAAGACCAGTACGGTGTTTTGATAGAGAAGCTAAGGAAAGAAGGTGCTCGAGAGAGGGCCAGATTAGAGGAGCAATACAGAAGCAAATTGAACTCCAACACTGTTCCAAAAGATAAAACCGTTACTGCTGAAGTCAGAAATGTGAAGGTGAAATGGAAATATAAAAAGGAGATCGCCGAGCTGTTTACTGATGATGTTCTTCGTGGTATTATGTCTGTGTTTGGTGAAATTGACGGAGTGGAGATAATTAAGCGGAAGAAAACCGATACATCGAAATACGACACTGGAATTATAACATATAAAAGACACCAGTCTGCTCAAAAAGCAGTATCACACGACTTTTCAGTCAAATCTACCCTATGGGATGGAACGATGTACAAGAAGCTCTCTGGGTTACTAAGGGAAGTGAAATGGAACAGTTCTCGAGATGGTGCTGTCACAGCACATTTGAATAAAGACGAGATGACATATGAAGAGTATTTCCATGCTACGATGAACAAGTTGAGAAACACAACTCAGATTAGATTAAATGAATGAATGAATGCTACGACTTTTATGATGTTATGGTGTTAATTGCGGGTGTATATCAGTAAGCTTGGTGCTCAGGGAGAGGTTGTTAGAGAAAACTGAGGGGAATTAGGGTTGACTAGAAATTAAGACCGCTTTCTGTCCAATTAATCACTACTGATTGAATAAAAAAGTGCAAAAAAAAGGTGCTATCTCTGTGGATCGAACACAGGACCTTATGAACTTCAGTCATACGCTCTCCCAACTGAGCTAAGACAGCAACTTCGAAAGTTGAAAATATTGCGCACATCCTCATTGAAACATCATGGTTAGAGCACGACCCCGTCGTTTCAAGGCACTATTTGCTTAAATGAAATCCTCTACAGCTAATCTATTGTGTTGTTTGGTCTTGAACTCTTATGACTTCCGCAACGCGTTATATGTGCAATTTCGTAGCATCTGGCTTGCAACTCATCGCATAATTTAGCGCGTGGGCCCTGGCTCTATCTATGAGGCTCTTTGGTATTTTGCGGTGTTTATCAAGCTTAAAACTGAATATGGCACAAGCCTTGGACAATAGTCCAAAAGGGTAACCAATTGAGTCAAATGCGTCGTATGCTCGTAAACGATTGCCCGGAATTGAACCTCGGTCAGTCATTGGAGAGCTACTTTGGCACGAGCCTCTTACTCCATTCCCGGGCTTTGAAGGGTGGTTCATTTGATATCAGTTGGCATAATTGAATTACATCAATGACTTCTATTGTTTAAAGTATCACTATATGTATTTATTCAAGAGTTATATCTCATACTCTACCCATCATTGTAGGCCAAGCCAGTGATCCTCGTATAACAGAACCTTAACCAGGGTCGCGACACGTATATTGACCGGTACGCGTGTGTAAAATATTTCACTCTGTAGCATTCTCTTGTCTCAGTAGCTGTTTTTGAGCTATAATAAGGGCTATTAGGCATGTTTAGAAGAGCAAAGAAAGAACAAAGAACAGATCTGGTCGACGTGTCAGTGCCCTTTGACAAGCCAGAGAGCGTGAAAGCTCCAGAGCCAAGGGAGCTCGAGACGGCAGAGGATAAGGCCAAGTATCTCGAGATTCTCAAGCATTTCCAGAACCCTGAGCTACTTGTCAACACCACAGAAGACGGCAAGAACGGGATCAGAGAGCCTCTGGCCAAGCTGGAGAAAATGTGGCTCACAAGGGAGTGTTTGATGAGATATCTCAGGGCAACTAAGGGCAAAGTTGATGAGGCCATCGAGAGATTGGAAAGCACAATCGCATGGAGAAGAGAATTCGGTATCACCGGCTCTAACGACACAGTGACACCTGAGCTGGTAGAGCACGAGAATGCCACTGGAAAGCAAGTAATTCTTGGTTATGATAAGGACGCACGTCCTATCTTCTACATGAAGCCAGGTAGACAGAACACGAAAACCTCTTTTAAGCAGATTCAGTCGACAGTGTGGTTTTTGGAACGTGCTATTGATCTCATGCCTGCTGGACAGGAAACGGTTGCTCTTTTAATTGACTTCAAGCACCACAAAGTTGAAGGTGAGACCTCTAAGCTGCCTGCCATTTCGACTGGAAAGCAGGTTTTACACATTCTTCAGTCGCACTACCCTGAGAGACTTGGTAAGGGTCTCTTTGCCAACCAGCCTTTGGTGGCCACCATGTTCTTGAAGGCTATTGGTCCATTTATGGACCCAATGACGAGGGAGAAGCTGGTGTTTGACCAGGCGTTCTCCACGGTGGTGGACGACTCGCAGCTCGACAAAGATTACGATGGCCAGATCAACTTCGAGTACAACCACAGCGTTTACTGGGACGCTCTGGTAGAGATCGCCGAAAGCAAGAGAAAGCACTTGCAAATGAGATTCCAGGAGTTCGGCTCAGTGGTGGGCCTCAGCGAGTACGACCTCAAGGGCACACACGCGCAGCTTCGCTTCCCATTAGACTTATAGATATATACATATTCAGGCTACAGAAGATCCATACAATACGTCGTCTCATTAGACTAGCAACTTAGAACTAGCATAACCGTAACACTTAGTTCCAACCTCTGTAGCTGTTGAAATCGTTGGTGTAAGCTGGGTAGCCGTAGCTCTGCTGCTGCTGAGCCTGTGGCTGACCGTACTGGTAAGCACCGTACTGGGCTGGAGCAGCTCCTGGGGCAGAGCCCTGGGAGGCAGACTCCTCACCCTGGGACTGGGTACCCTGGGAGCCCTGAGCCTGGGCTGGAGAAGCACCGGTGGCACCTGGGGTCTGAGGAGCAGCACCGTAAGCGTTGTAGCCCTTAGCACCGGTAGCAGCGCCGGCCTGGCCGTACTGGTTGGCGTACTGGGCCTGCTGCTGCATCATGTACTGCTGGTACTGCTGGTACTGTTGCATCTGCTGTGGAGTGTAGTACATGTAGTGCATGTTCTGGTAGTACTGGTTGAATGGAGCCTGTGGCTGGGTAGCTGGAGCACCCTGAGCGGCCTGGCCGTTTGGCTGAACAGCGTTGGCGACTGGAGAAGCACCCTGAGCACCCTGAGCTGGGGCACCAGAGAGGTCACCACCGGCAACCTGGGCTGGAACGCCGTATGGGCTCTGCTGGTACTGCTGACCCTGGCCGGATGGCAAGGACTGGTCGTACTGTCTAGACTGCTGCTGCTGCTGCTGGCCGTACTGGTTCTGGTAGTCGTAGCCGAAAGATGGCATCTGGCCCTGGTAGCCGTAGAACTGGTCGTAGCCCTTCTGCATACCTGGAGCCTGCTGGCCCTGGAACTGCTGGGTCTGGCTGTAGTAGTTTTGCTGAGCTGGAGCGGCAGCTGGAGCGGCGGCAGAGGCAGCTTGTGGCTGCTGCTGCTGTTGCTGGTTGTACTGCTGACGTGGAGCCTGCTGCTGTTGCTGCTGCTGCTGGTTGTAGTACTGCTGCTGCTGGGCTGGAGCCTGAGCCTGAGCTGGCTTCTCTTCCTCAGCGGCAGAGGAACCGAAGGACACACCGGCGGCGCCGGCCTGGGCAGAAGATGGCAAGACAACTGGAGCATCCTGCTGGAGTCTTCTCTTTGGCTTAGCCTCCTCGGCGGCTGGAGCTGGAGCCTCAGCGGCAACTGGGGCCTCTTCAGCTGGGGCGGCAGCCTCTGGAGCAGCTGGAGCCTCAATGGCAACCTCCTCAACAGCCTTAGTGACCTCTTCAACCTTGGTCTCCTCAACTGGAGCTGGAGCCTCCTCCTTCTTTGGAGCTGGAGCAGCCTTCTTCTTAGGAGCGACTGGCTTTGGTGGGGCGGCAATAGCAGCCCAGGACTTGCTGGAAGCAGATGGAGCGGCAGCTGGCTTGAGAGTCTTCTTTGGCTCTTCTGGCTTCTTGGCCTCCTCCTTCTTCTCCTCAACAACAACTGGCTCTTCTGTGGCCTGTGTCTCCTCAACAACTGGAGCAGCCGCCTG
Organism: Petasospora stauntonica; assembly: GCA_030558335.1. Lineage (NCBI taxonomy): Eukaryota > Fungi > Ascomycota > Saccharomycetes > Phaffomycetales > Wickerhamomycetaceae > Petasospora > Petasospora stauntonica. The sequence continues at coordinate 511,339 of JAJMSG010000009.1, forward strand.
AGCTGGTGCTGGGGTTGGAACAGCCTTTGGCTTGTCGGCAAGAGCAGCAGCCCAGCCTCCTGTTGATGTAGCGGCTGGAGCTGGAGCTGGAGCAGATGTGGATGTGGATGGGGCAGCTGGCTTTGGCTTTTCGGCCTTCTTTGGAGCAGCACTTGGCTTCTGCGAGGACTTCTGAGGTCTCTCTTTTCTCTCTCTGAAGCCGCCGTTTGTGCTATTTACAGGTTTGTCGTGCTCCTGGGTGTGGTGATGTTGTTGCTGTGGCTGTTGTGCTTGTGCCTGCTGTTGTGCTTGCTTCTTCTTCTCGGAAGGCTTCTTGACTTCGTCCCATGGCTGGACGGCGCCTGTTGTGATCTTGTCGACAATGATTTCGATTTCCTCGTACTCCTTGATCAAGTCAAGCAAGTCTTCCTTGGACCAGTCTTGGAACAGCTCTTGAAGCAAGCTGAGCTTTTCATTTTTGGAGGAATCGCCGTTGGCGCTGTATTTCTTGGACTGGTTCTTAGCACCGCCTCTTGGCCTTCTTGAGCCACTGCCCTGCTTCTGTGCTGAATCGGACATTATTGTGTTGTGTGTGTGTTTTGTAAATGTGATTGTGTTCAACGCAATCTCAATGATCAGTGGGGGTTATAGACAAAGATCAGAAGGAAATGGCAATTGAATCAAGCACAGAGATGTGTTTTTGGACGTGTGAACCGATACAAAAAGTGTTGTGTTGTTGAAAGATTTCACCTCAAATAAAGAACAAGAGCTTGTGTAGTTTAAACCTTCAAATGCGATGATGATGACGGTTCAACAAACAAACAGTGTTACAGTTGGATGGGGATTGTGGAAAACGAGTCTATATGCGGAAGAATACAAAATTCGACAGGTGCACACAGATCAGGTAGTTGGTGAGTTGAAATGCGGTGGTAGCTTTTTGATATCTGGGGTCTAATTACCAAACTAATGTGTTCACCATGGAAAATTTGTCGACGTTCTTGAAATTTTGGTGGCGCGCTCAGTGAGCCGTCGGGGGGTCGCGCCGAATGGCGAGCGGGCTGGTGATTCGCGAAAGACAAATATTAATTACTTCCATATTGGGTAATGCTCCAAAAGGGGCAATGCGCTCTTCACTACGTGCTAGCTTTATCAAATAAATTCGTTTAAACTATGGAAAGAAGAAGGCATTAAAAGGCGTACCAGCACTTGCTTAGAGCTGGTTCTGAGTGTGGAAGATACCAAGGGCCTCAGTGATTCTGGCGGACATGGTCTTCTCACCCTCTCTAACCCAGACTCTTGGGTCAAAGTACTTCTTGTTTGGCTTGTCGTCACCGTCTGGGTTACCGACCTGGGTCATGATGTAGTCCTTCTTGTTCAAGACGTAGTCTCTGATACCCAAAAGGTAGGCCCACTGACAGTCAGTGTCCAAGTTGACCTTGACGACACCGTTCTTGATGGCAGTGTCGAACTCCTCCTGGGTGGAACCAGAACCACCGTGGAAGACCAAGTACAATGGCTTGTCCTTCTCGGAAGCGGTCTGCTTCTTGGCGTAAGCCTGGTGGTCACCAAGGATGGATGGCTTCAACTGAACGTTACCTGGCTTGTAGACACCGTGGACGTTACCGAAGGCAGCGGCAATGGAGAACTTGGAGTCAATTGGGGCGAGAGCCTCGTGGACCTTGAAGACGGTCTCAGCAGATGTGTAAAGAGCATCCTTCTCAACGTGCTCGTTGTTGACACCATCTTCCTCACCACCAGTGATACCGATCTCCATCTCCAACCACTGGCCCATCTTAGCCATTCTGGTGAAGTACTTGACACAGGTACCGATGTTCTCCTCGTCGGACTCCTCAGACAAGTCGAGCATGTGGGAGGAGAACAATGGCTCACCGTGCTCAGCGAAGTAGGCCTCGTCAGCAGCAAGCATACCATCGAACCATGGCAAGAGCTTCTTAGCACAGTGGTCAGTGTGCAAAACAACTGGGATGCCGTAGGTTGGGGCAATGGATCTGATGTAGTGGGCAGCGGCGACGGAACCGGCAATAGAAGCCTCCTGGTTACCGTTCTTGACACCCTTACCAGCGAAGTAAGCAGCACCACCCTGGGAAGTCTGCAAGATGATTGGGGACTTGTTGTCACGGGCAGCCTCCAAAGCAGCAACAACGGTGGAAGAAGAGGTCACGTTGATGGCTGGGATGGCGAAACCCTGCTTCTGAGCGTAGTCGAAGAGAGCCTTGACATCGTCACCGACAATAACACCGGTCTTTCTAGTAAGAACGTCCTGGACACCCATTTTAATATCTTAGTTGTATTTGTTTATCAATTGATTGATGAGACGTAAATTAAAAGTGCCAGCCCATACTCAAATTTCAGCGAACTATCCACACTTTATATACCCACCCACTCAATGGCGAGCGCGTGGTGGTGCTACAGCTGCTGCTGCCAACGTTGTGGGCCGGCGACGGTTTGGGCCCCTAGTGTTGCGCGTACCGGACTCTAGTCACGAGTTGTTGTGAGGTACATTGTTCTGAGCTGTTTTGCGGTGGGATCGGATGGGCTCAATTGGCTGATTTCATGGTATTCTAGTTGGAGTGTGTGTTGTGTGTTGTTGTAAGGCGTAGGTTTTGTCGTATTTGTTGCGCAGTTTGTAGTGTTTTAATAAAAGTGTATACAATATGTGCCAGATTTTTGCTCCCGTTGACCGTCATGTGGTGCGGTTGAAGTGGAGCTTGCTCCATGGCTGTGGAGACGGGGATGTTATTTTAATTATATTAAGGAATTGAGTCTATAACTATATAAAAAAGCTCTATTTCAGCTCAATTGACCTATTACTACCCTCATATCCCGCTAAGGACCCCAGCCCGCAGCACTACCCGTACCACGCTCCAAAGTTGATCCACACCACCACCAGCACCAGCTGACGCGTTTGGTGATGGCCATCAGCGGGCGCTCAACTTCAGAGGTCACCACTGACGGAAGGCTGTGGTACGAGCCTCGAATTTGGTATATTTGGGCATTGTTTAGGTACAATCATCTCATATTAAACACTTAAATGGCCAATTGACCCCACAATGCCTTCATAATTGTGCACAATTGCACTCTTAGCTCTATAGTGTGCTATTTAAATCCCCGGGCTCCACGGCTACAGTCTGAGGCCTTCGGATAAAATCTCCTCGCTCCGGGACTCTCACGCGCAAACGCCGGAGTTCGAACTCCGAGACTATACGCGAATCTCCGGGCTACTAACTCTACTTTGACACATAACTCTCATAATTGTACCATTAAAATGCCTAATGATGCTCTGGAGCTGTGGATTCTGGAGTCGGAAGCGTAGTATACTCGCCATCCTCATCCTCACGAGAGCTCCCGCTGCCATTGGATGTATCCTCTGACTCCTTTATCTCATCTCGTGTCTCTTTGGCTGTATCTTTATCCTCATCTGAGTTCTTCTTCTCCGACTCTTGCTCATCAAATACTTGCTTAACCAGCTTCTCGGCCTTCTCCCTTAGAATGTTCGCTTTTGACCTTTGCTGTCTCAAGGATGATGGCTTCATCACTTTAGACCCTGTGCCCATTGTGGTGGCCGGCACCTTGGGAAATCTCACGGATTTAGCACTAACAGGCCTCACAGGATAAGTAGCCGATGGTGGTGCTGTTGCTTGGAAGCTTGGGAATACCCTCGCAAATGGTGACATACTCTGAGGCTGCTCGTAGACATAATATTCGGGTTGAGCATCCTGTTCGCCGTAGAATGCCGGTGGTGGAGCAAAGAACTGAGGCTCAGAAGGCATCGAATAGTAAACTTGTGGGTGGTAGTCGTACTCGTACTCAAACATTTCAGGATCATTAACTTGAGAGTCATAATATTGGCCATTGGTGATCTGAGGACCAGAGCTTACCATATTGCTGTAGTAACCATTCGTCATAGGAGCCATCACCATTGGGGGCATTCCAGGATAGGCAATTCCTCCGTGTGTTGGGATTTGAGAAACAGGTACCACGAAATCTTCCTCAATTTGATCCTCTTCAACTTCCTCAGCCTTCACAGTGACTCCCTGTGGTTGATGCTGGCGAAGGTCGAAGTGCGTCTCGTAAAACGGCGTTTTGGCGTACGTCTGGTCGATCAAAAACTGATCATCGAAGTGATCTGGAGGATTCATGAACATCTGAGCATCAATCATCATGTTATCTTCCGTATTCTGTGGGAAATAGTCCAATGGGAAGTCATCTTCGAGTCTGCCAGGTGTGACGACGGGTGTACCGGTCTCGGGCTCTTCTTTAATGAAGAATGTATGCTGTTGTAGCGTTGTGTCTTCTTCCTGATCTTCCTCATCATCTTCGTCTAGAGGAATCATGTTTTGCGCCGTGGAAGAAGTGCTTCCTGGAGCTGTAACAGTGTCGTTATTGTCGAACTCACTAGAGCCCTTCCGTAATTGAACGTATGCCAGCAATTGTTCGTGAAGCGAGGATGAGGTAGAGTCATAGTCGAAGGATAAAGCAGGTTCCTTAATAGCTCGTGTAGTTGCTAATTGATCCATTTGCTCTCTTTTTAAATCCCTTTCTAAAGCATCAGCAAATAGCTTGTCATGAGGCACGCTGAACCAGAAGAACACTTTCTGCTTCTTCTGTGTTCTTAAGCACGAGTTTCTGTACAGGAAATCTAGGAATGGAGACTTCGAAGGCTCCAGCACAGCATCTGAGCCACACTTCAAAGATCTCAAATCAGAGAAAACACCCTCTTCAAACTTCTTTCTGTCGGTGATTTCTCTGCCAAACTGCTCGAATCTGTAGACGATGCACCTCACAATGTCTGTGCCGGTGACAAAGTACAAGTTATTCCAGAACACACAGCTGACGAATCCTTCATCGTGATTTAGGTAGTATCGTCTAATGATTTGGTTCTTTTGCCAATTGGCAGGCGCCGTTGCGAGGAAGAACTTGAGATCTTCGATGAGCCTCATGTTCTCCTCTACTTGCGCTGGAGTCAATGGCTTTGGCAGCTCGGAGTCTTCAGAATTGGCCACAGACATTTTTGTCTTATCTTTGTGTGTGGTTCTCTGTGTTGTTTCGTAGTCGTCAGGGTCAAATTCCCTAGTTCCCCGGAAGTGAATGTGAGTTGGTGAATGTGTAGTAAATGAGGCAACGCACTAGAAGTGAGCAGCGATAGATTCACCAATGAATTGTTAATAGGGAAGCTGGTGTAAGGGAGTGACAATGTTTCCTGAGCTCTGGAAGGCGAACTGGTAGAAAGAGGAAAGGCGAAAAGAATTTATCAATTCTCAATGTAAAATACAACCCTCACTAAATCTTAGTCAAACACTAGGGTAACTGCTAATGCGCTGGTTTCATCCGCCTCTTTGTTTGTTTCACAATCCACACATGAAACATTCCGGGGCGTGTGCCTCAACAAAGCTGGGGCGCGCCCTCGGAAGTGAGCTCATCCTACGTATTGGGTAAGTTTCCATATACGGCTATTTCCAAGTTTTTTTCTCATATGGTGTACTATGAACATGCTCTCAAAACGTCCTGGGAGTGTTTGTAGAGCTCTTGGTGGTGCACAAGACTGTCAGAAAGCGCAGTTTCCTCCAGGAAATGTGAGATCAAAATCACATAGCTGGCCAGCTTGATATCAACGAGCGTTGGCTTATCACTGGAGTTGAAGAACGTGGTTCCCTTGCGTGTTAATATACTGGAAATGCTGTCAATAGCAGTAGCAAACTCTCTATAGTTCTTATTTCTCTCGTAATCAACACCTCTATGCTTCTTGAGTGTGTACTCCGTGATGTATTTGGTGATATGTCTGTTTCTCAACGAGAACCCGTTTCTGGTTGTCAATTGCGCTAACAGCCCATTAATCCCTAGTTTATTGACCAATTGGTGTTCAGGTGTTTGCTGGTATTGATATATCATGCTCTGTGTTTCGAAATCTGAGTCCAGCAGAACACACGTCATCCAGGCGTCGTAGATAACGCTATCAATAAGTGTGATGATCATCAACTCAGTACTGGACTCCACCCTTGAAGCCAGTGTCTCCTCAATGGATACCAAGCTCTTTGATGTTGTGCTTGTTGTTCTACGAGCTGATTTCCTTGTTTCTTCCTCCAAATATAGAGGAAGATGGCCGTCAGGCTGTGCGTGGCCGCTCACAACAAGCAGTGCATTACGATTCTTGTCGCTGTGGTCGTTGTTCACTTTCGGAAGCGAATTCTGGTTCTTGAGACCCAATGCTAGCTCTACCGATAAGCAAAGAGGATCGGTAGCCAAATAGCGGCTTTCTGGTGTTTGGAAAACGTTGTAAACACATAACGTGAAGTTCGTGGTGGAGTTAGATACAGAGACTGTACCATATGTGTATCTTCTTGACTCTAGTGCCTGTTTCTCTTCAGCGGTGTACTGGCGGGTGGCTGGGAGCTTATACTTCGGAAACGCATCAAACAGCTCTTTTACAGGCTGTGGGACTTTCAAAAATGACATTTTCTCTCCCTTTGTCTCCCTCTCTTGTTATATGATTGTTGACGTGATCAGCTTGTTTTGTTGATGATCGATATAAAAAAATCGCGTGCAGCTGTAAGCGCCACCCCACAAGTTATATAACATTTTAGTCTTTGAGACACGAGACAAAATTTACATATAGCAAGGACAATCAAATATGGCTTCCGAAAGCTACCCTGAGAGCCCAGCCTCTCCGCCACTTCCAGAGCCGGATATTGAGATCAATGATAGATTACCAGATGGTCAAATCCCTGATGAAGTGATGGACTCTTTAGATTTGAACCCGGAGTTTGGGTCGACAAGTGAAAGCTCCAATGTCCCTGAAGGAGGGTTTATTCGTCGAGATATTAAAACCACAAATCGGGATATTGATCATGAGCTATATGATGAGAAAAGTGAATTTGAGCCGGTTATAATGCCATCACCTTCTATTCCAGGCTCTCCAAGTGTTGATTCCAACAAGTTATGGACTCATCACCGTCGACTTTCAGTTTCACAACAGTCCAAATTTGTCAATTATCTCGATGAACAACTACTCCAGATACGACGTCGGTTTGTCCAATCTCATGGCCTAAATGATATATCGGGGTATTCTTCACTAGGCGAACTGCTTGACGATATAAAGCAATTGGTAAGTTTCATATGGTTGTCCATTGAGCCGCAGGGCGCGCCTTTATTGGCCATTGAGCAATATAGACAAATGGACAAACCATTGTTTGGACAAGTGGACTACCTCATATCGATAGCTAATGATATACTGGACTATTTAGCGAGATTGGAAGTGAAGGACTCGGAAACAGCTGTTCAATTACTCAAATTACTCGATTCTCTTGACATCAAATTCTCCCGCTTGTTGGATGGAACAATACCTGGTGGAACGCCAATGAGTAGAACCGAGGCCGTTAGACTCATGGCTATTGCTGAAAGGTCCAGAGTAGACGTATCTGCAGCATTCGATAAGTCCGGGGTTGAAGGATTCCATTATGAGTTATCGAAGCTATATGAACGCGTACTCGACAGAACTACCTGAAACATATATCACTCTACCTAATATACAATGTTCATATCTAATGTATAATGTAGCATCATGCACCTTTTTCAATATAGCAAAACAACTGTTAATCGAACATTACAGCTCAACTCAGTGCGTCTGCCATATTCGCACGGTCAAATAACTATAGCACTGGTATAAGGCAGCCATGTTGATCTTCGCTTATTTTCACTTATAATACCGATATCCAGAGACTAATGCGCTGATGTCACGGCCCAAATACTCCAATGTTCCTCAGGACGACGATGCTGGAGATGATAGACTCAGTTTCGAGCTCGATAACTTCTCAGATCTGGAGTCGCTGGACTATGAAGTACACGATAGACTAACAGACCCCGAACAAGAGGCCGAGCCCTTCCAGCTCGATCAACTAAACAAATCCAATCTAAAAATGGCATTTATGAACATGGCTAATTCTATCCTTGGTGCTGGCGCCATTGGAACGCCGTTTGCCATGAAAAACTGTGGTCTTATTGGTGGTGCAGTGGCCCTAGTTGTTCTCACAATACTAGTGGACTTCACGATACGGCTCATCGTGATAAACCTCAAATTATCTGGAAGATCTACTTACCAGGACACCGTGGAGTACTGTTTCGGCAAAACTGGAAAAATTATCATCATCCTAACCCAAGCATTGTTCGCTTTTGGCGGTGCCATTGGCTTCTGTATCATCATTGGTGACACATTTCCTCACATCCTACGAGCCTTCTTCCCGTCATATAAAGACTCGAGTTTCCTCAGTTTCCTATTCGGAAGAAACGTTATCATCTTCTTAGTCACCATGTGTGTTTCATATCCATTATCCTTGAGTAAGGACATCTCTAAACTGGCGAAAGCCAGTGCTTTGGCCCTCGTCAGTATGTCCGTTATCATCCTCATTGTCCTCATTCGAGGCCCTCAGATGCCATCAGACTTAAGAGGCCATTTGTCCCTGGGATCGATGTTTATAACACCAAGAATCTTCCAGGGTGTGTCTGTTATATCGTTTGCACTGGTGTGTCACCACAACACGAGCTTCATCTTCCACTCGCTGAAAAATCCCAGCTTGAACAGATTTTCTAAGCTAACACACGCTTCATGCTTCGTGTCGATGGTTGCGCTTGGGCTTATTGGATTTGGGGGGGTTCTCAACTTTAGAGACGCTACAAAGGGAAATATCCTTAATAACTTCCCCGGTGATGATGGAGTCGTTAATATTGCCCGCTTTTGCTTTGGTTTTAATATGGTCACCACGTACCCATTGGAGCTCTTCGTCCTCAGAGACGTTCTCAGAGACTTGTACTATATCAACCAAAATAAGAGCCCTGACCTCAGCACACCCGCACATATTGCTCTGACTACCATTCTTGTGATAATCACCATGGGAATCTCACTCATGACGTGTAATTTGGGAGCTTTGTTCGAGCTCATTGGCGCTGTTGCGGCCTCCATCATGGCTTTTATCCTGCCTCCAATGTGTAACCTCAAAATCACCGGAGGATCGAAGTCTTTGAAGGCAAAGATACCGTATTACGCAACCATTATCTTCGGATTTGCTACAATGATCATCTCCTCCACACAGACTTTGATTAAAGCTGCAAACGAGACGGATGGTGGCCACTGTTCGGTGTGAGTATATATTCTACGTTGTTGCTGTTCGTTTGTTGAGTGTAGTAAGAGTTTCTATAGTACTTTTCATTCGCTGTCTTCGTCGTTAATATGCTTGAAAGTGAATGGTTCATACGCATAACCTTCACCCTCAAAGAACTTGGACATGGCCTCAACCCAGTGCAAACGGAGAGAGTGCAACATGGCTGAGGTACCCTCCATCATCACCAAAATGGCAACAGTCAGCACGAACCACATGCCAAACAAGATAACGACTTTCGCCACTTGCACAGGCGAGCCAGAGTTCTCGCTAGAGAAGGCATTTCCAATGGTCATTGTCCACAGGACTGAAGACAACTGTGCGTGAGCCAAAGACAAGGCCCAGAGTCTCAAGTAAGAAGCCGTGTGGGAAACACAGTTTAAGCAGAATTCGATAGTATGGATGACCTGGTGGATCATGATATCACCAAACTCGAATGGTTCAGGTGGATCAAAGTGCGATACAACAAATTCGTCACCAGCGTCTTCTTCGGTCTCCAAGACGGTGTCGCTGTGTGTCTGATCGTGTAAGTTGGCGTATCCTCTCTTCATAGCATCGTTGTTCTCACGACGAAGTGTCATTGGCTTATACAACAGTAACCATGGAACACAGACTGCAGCAGCGAGCAACAATACGACTTGAATAAACGGTTGACCACGATAGAGCTCATCGTCGACGCTTCCTGGGGCCAAAAACATATTAATCAGCATGTTCAAAAGACCTGGAGCTGGTAATTCCAGAGAGTTCCAATCAAAGCACCATTTATAGACGATAGCAAATGATAAGTAACCGAAAATAGACTGCATGAACACCAAGCCTGGAATGAAGTTACCAACCACATCAACAGCAGATCTTTTATGTCTATAGTTCACCAGAGAGAAGCAGAAGGAATATGTCATATGAGCGAAACCCATTAAAATGGAAAGTTTCATCTTGTAAGAGTTGGTGAAGATCAAGTTGTTTTCAGTTCCGTGCCATGCCCAATCCAATCCAATTGGGTAAACTCCACTGAGCTTCTCGGCAACAATTGTCTGGCCCTCTTGGAAGTCTTCAGGCCATTTCCATTGCGACTTGAATAGGGTCATGGACTTGGAGAAAATATCGTTGTAAAGCAATCCTGTGTACATGGAGAAGATTCCCATGAGCAAGAGAATGTAACGGCCGCTAAATGCCATATCGAAGATCTCATCCTTTTTGGTGTGCTGTAGCTTCTTTTCGCTCAACACCAATGACAAAGCCACCAAAAAGAGGATGAAACCATGACCCAGGTCACCAAACATAATAGCAAACATAAATGGGAATGTTACGATTGTTGCGAGACCCGGATTCACCTCTTGGTAAGTGGCAATACCATACGCATCGACAATAGACTGGAAGGCAGCTGTGAACTTATTCGTACGGTGGAAAGTTGGGGGAGACTTGTTCGTTTCCAGCAAACTTAACACCGACTGTCCAGACCCTTCGATGTCTCTGAGTGTGTTTCTGATGATGTCAATCTCTGACGTAGGGACCCAGCCCTCGGCGACCAACCCACGAGTTCCATCCCTGAACATATTCAGAAGAGAGTATACCAGCTTCTCTCTTCTAATGATAGCTTGCCATGTCTCTACCTGGTCAGCGATCATGAAGAGTTCTGTGTGTAATTGCTGGTGTGTGCTTTCCAGGACCTGGTCAAGATCGTTGATCTGCTGGTTGATCTGCTGAAGCGATTGATGGTAGAAGTCCGCGTCTGAGTGGATATCTCTATAAACACGGCCATCGAGGGAATCGATGATCTTTCTCACTCTTGAAAGTAACAGATCACCGTGTGTGAAGACGATAAACACATCTTTTTCAATAACTTCACCCGTGGATGGGTCCGTAGTGGCATCCTCGAGAGGAGCATGATTCATGAATAGGTTACCTCTGAGAGCTCTCCATAAGATCTTGTTGAGCACTTCGACCTTCGCTCTTGGGACAGAACCAACAACATAGTTCAAAGCCAGTTCTTGTAGATTTGACAACTGAATTCCAGCCTCGAGGCTCTCTTGCTCTAATAAAAGTGGAGCGTCGTCAACTTGATCTATGCTAATTCTTGCCCTCTGTTCGATGTTTTTCTCAAAGAACGCTCTGGAGCCATTGAGTACGCTTCTGTTTTCGACCAATCCGTTGTATCTTTTCCTCAATTCCTCGTATGAAGTCTCCAACTGTGATACTCTGGACTCTAGCCCGCCTACATCAGATGTTAATTGCTCAATGCTCGAAACGGTGTTCGGCGACAGCATCAGCAAAGGATTGTGTGAGATAAGCAAGTTGTGCTGCTTTTGGATAACGGAGCGGAAGTAACGGAGCTGACGCTCCGTGTTATCGAGTCTTCTGAGCTCTTTGACAAAGGTTCTCTGGAAAGCACTCACTGACTTGTTCAGATCAAGGAAGTGGATATTACCCAAATCTCCCAACGCCAGAGCAACATCTCTAGCGCTTTCTGTAGGAATATAGAACTGAACCAGCGACATATCCGCTGAGCCTAGAGATCATTGTTAGTCCATTGTCTTTGCGATCTCTAAATCGAAGCGCCCATCGGGTTGTACTCGTCACTGGTCATAATCCCCGATATGTGAAGGCACACGCGGCCTTTTCTGCTCTCTTTAAGTGGGCGCTTCGCCTCAAAAGCGATGGTATAAAACTCACGGAAAATAGCCTCGTCAGTAGGCATAATGGCAAGCTTTCTAGTGTGAACCGCCGTGTGTAAAACAAGTAAAAACTGGAGACAATTGAGATCAACTCACTATATATGCTCATAATACGTGTAAGTGAACTCACTCACCCGCCCAAGCGCGACTTCCTTGGCTCACCAATTCGCGGAGAGAGACCAAAGGCGGTGTTACGTAATCATGCGGGTCCTTTACCCGATACGGTAATATCCGGCCAATGGATTTTGGTCGGAATATTACGTAACGAGATAGTGCTATAAATGGTTAGGTGATAGTGCCTTCGGGCTGTGTTAATTGCCGTTTGTTATTCGATCAATTTGGGGCAAGGGATCGCGTTAGATAGACAACGTAACTAGTCCAAATCACCAGAGATGCCACCGTCTGTGTCGCCGATGGATCTGTTGCAGTCGCCGCAAACGCCCAAGCCACGGCCTGGGTTTCCTAGTGTATCGCAGTCCACATCAGCACTTGACGATCAGATCCAAGCTCACAAGCTCAATGAGGGTGGTCCGTCGCCTCGAACTCCTCTCAGAAGACACGGGAGACAGCTAAGTCACTCTAATTTGCTACAAGGAAAGCAGACGCCGACCAACGGCACCACAACCACAACATCATCAGTGTGTAACGGCGCCAACGAACATGATGCCGAGGAAGAGCTCTCGGATACTGTTCCCTATGTGTTTCCAGATATTCCAGCTCTCCACCAGATATTCTCCAAGGATGAGTACAAAGCTGTGACTATCACTGGATTTGAGATCTATATCGTGGAGCAGTGGGCGTGTGAGCGCCGATATTCCGCCGTTATCACCTCTTTTACAGGAGACAACGAGCACAAAATTCGGGCTGGAAAGGTCATGCTACCACGTGATACATCCAAATGGTCAGACAAACTCACAGGGTTCATTGTTGAGATTGAAGATTCCGGCGCTAAGCTGAAGGAAACGCCTCATGGCTACATGTTCATCACCAACTTATCGTCTGTTCCTTCGAATTTGAACCTGATTCCGGTGGCCAAAGGGTGTGTTATGGACGTGTGGGACCTTTTCATCGTGAACTTGAACATGAGAAGACTCAACTGTGGTGGCCGCTCGGCTCTTTATCTCTCACAGCCCGCCGACGCCTGTGAGGACAAGTTCAGGCAGATTTACATGACACACTCGAAAGTAGATATCACCTACGCGGTGAAAGAGGTGGTGACTTTAGTGCAGATCTGTTTGGTGGACTTCAAGCTGTTAGACCCCAACTTTGTTGACGGTTTGCTCTGCAACAGAACGGAGGAGAAGATTGCTGAGTGGTGGGACCTGTTTGGCTCGCTCTATTATGGTGTTACACCGAAAGACGGCGTTTTAGGGCCTACAACACTGAGCGCTATTCTTGGATTTGTTCTCAGTTGTCTCTACAGACTTGATATGGCGTCTGTTGACTTCCCTAAAGAGCCGTTTAACTACTTCAACTTCAGGGTTAACGTCGGAAAGTTCCAGAAGGCCTATAACCTCGCTAGAACGTGGTACTTGGACCCTGTGACGGTGGAAAAGCTGTTTAGAGTCACCTCCAAGATCCCCACTTCAGATATATCCAAAATCAAGAAAGCTGTGAAGTCCACAGTCCACGATATCTCGGGTAAGCTGGGCTCCGAGCAGACAGCCAGAGAGGTGTTAACGACCGATCTAGAGAAGCAGATAAAGTACTACAACTGTTCTCCGAGACTCGAGTACCTGTGGCTTGGTAAGGGAGACTCTAAAGAGCTTAAGCAGTTCGAATACTACATCCCAAGGAGCCCTCAGGCCAACTTGATGAGTGCTTCTACGCTGAGATCCGGAGTCGGTAAGATCAGGGGTCTTCCTAAGAGACTCCAAGCAGACGAGACGCTATCGCAGCTCACTTTCAACTCATTAGCGTCATCTCAGAGGAAGAAAGGCTCAAACTTGCCTAAGGACGAGGAAGGAGCTTGTGAGCTTTACGAGCAGTGTGTTGATGCTGCTCAGAAGATCGAGTGTGAGGCTGCGAAGCTCTTAACAGACGATGAGACGTTCAAACAGTCTCTTAACAGAAGGCTGTCGTTTCCGTATTTGACACAGGAGGTTAACATTTCCCAGTTGACCTATGAGAACCATACTATTCCTTTATCATTGAGGCAAAAGGACACCCAGATTCTTAGAAGATCCAAGAGTTTTGCGCTTGTTGAAGATGCCATTATGACGTGGGAAACCAGCACTATGGTGCCCGAAATCGTCGCCAACAGGGTCAAAACAATGGAAAGAAGGTCGCTTAGAGACAAAAATCTGTGGACCGAGTACTGTCAGGAGATGAAGGAGCACAAGAAGCAGCTGGAGAGGTCCCAGACGGCCGTTTTCAAGCTTAGTCAGCACTCAAAGCCGTTATTCCACCAGTGCAATCTTCAGCTACAAGTTGATGAAAGAGTGCATTTGAAGCTGGCCGATATTGAGGCCACTGGCGCCCGTTTAGAGTACGAAATGAGGCTTCTAGCAATCAGAGTGCGTGATACTCAGGACAGTGTTGATAACTTCGTCTCCAAAGTGGACCAGCTCGAGTCCCAGATTACGGCTGCTTGTCCTCAGGCAAGGCTCATGAGCAGAGAGAGCAGCAACGAGAGCTGTGCAACCACAGCGTCTTACCAGATTGATAAGGAGAGAATCGGAAAGATATGGGACAAGATCGAGCAGTTTGGCCCTGTGAAGTGGTTCACTAGCACGTGGTCGTCGTTCAGTGCGTATCAACAGGTCAACGGCGAGGATAAAGACGAGGTGCAACCCAAAGAAAAGACGAAACCATTCATGATAAGCAACCTGGTGAAACAGAACTGATGGATGATATGATACATTTTTATGATATTTATGATTTGATGACTATATATGAGATACATACGCGTCCTGTAGTTGGAGCACTTTCTCCAGTGTTAGCTGCCTGTTCTTCTCCATGTCATCCACTGAGGCAATGTCTTTGTCTACCAGCTCTTGTAGCTCTTTAACTATAGTGTAGAGCTCCGCTATTTCGACTTTGGAGTCCTGAACCTGTTCTCTAAGCATCAAAGTACTCTGCTCCAGTTCGTCCATCACAATCCTTACTTTACACTGCAGCTCAGTGTACATCTTTTGGCGAGCCTCTGGGTGCGTTTCTGCCCACTTGTGTATTGTATTTAGGACATTTTGGCTCTTCTGAATGTTGTTATTCCATTGTTTTGCCAGATATTCTTGTCTCTCGATATCAAGTAATAGCTGAAAGTTCTCCCTTTTTAGCTGCTCGGCTTCTGTTAACTCCTCCTCATCTTTATTATACGTTAAACTGCCTTCAAGATCAACACCAGATGATAGCGAAATGGACTTCAGAAGGTCTTCTATTTGCGTTGTCTTCTGCCGGCCTTGCTCTAATGCTTCGCTTAATGAGTTGGTGATCTGTGAAACTGATTGTAGGTCGTCTGGTCG
The DNA here is from genome assembly GCA_030558335.1 of Petasospora stauntonica. Classification (NCBI taxonomy): domain Eukaryota; kingdom Fungi; phylum Ascomycota; class Saccharomycetes; order Phaffomycetales; family Wickerhamomycetaceae; genus Petasospora; species Petasospora stauntonica. Next base: position 526,624 of record JAJMSG010000009.1, read on the forward strand.
TAGCTCCATTCTGGCTGTGGCTATATTGGAAGCACATTTAATATATCGTGAAATGGCATATCGAAATGTAAATATACAAGGGGCCGCGCTTATAATATATATAACACTTATTACGGTACGGCCACGGCTATTGTACATGATGTTGATCTGGCGTTGTTATATATGATTAATATGATGGTTCATGTTACTTGTACTGCAATATATGCCTTCAAATAGCGTGGTCCTTGAGTTCATAACATTCATCTCTCATAATGTCTCCGAGATATCAATCAGAGAGGTTCCCTGCCATAACGCATATACCAAAGGATTCATGTAAAGACCTCGTGTAGGACTCGAAGTGTATGACCGTACGTCAAAAGCATCGCCACCAATATGTCTTAATCTAGGAATTTGGACAAATACCATTGGGAAATCACTCTTGTCCATCTGAAGCTGAGCCTGATTTGTGAGCATCGAAGGTGAGCACATTATACCAACTGTAGTATATTTGTCCTTAGGAAGCATGTTATACTGTAATATTCCTGATAGTTCTCTTATTTCTTTTGCCTGGATCTTCGATGAGAAGCACTTGCATTGTACAATAACGTCCATTTTTGGGGACTTTCGAAGTGCAATTGGCTTTATTCGGCGGCCTCTGACACTCATATATGGGATATCCCCTGGATCTGTAGTAATTTTACTCGATATATCCCACTTTCCTGCAAGATCTCTGCCGTTATCATAGGACCCTCCAAAGTGTTCCAAATCCATACTTAGCAGCTTGTCCAGCTGCTCTTTTACATGTAGCTCATATAACGTTCCATTGAATACAGTGGAAGTTGTGTTTAAAGAGTTCTGCTGACAATGCTTCAAGTATGTGGAGATATTCTTGAACTGGGGTCGGAGTTTGGACATTTCCTGCGTTTTGAATGTTATATTGGCTTGATCCGCTATATCGAATTATCCATCAGTGTCAAAAATAAACGCCCACTGTAAAATGGTGTTATATAGCTAAAAATGTAATATATGGTTGAAGCGAAGCTGAATCAAAAGATCGCGCTCCGTAAACATTACACATTTCAACTAGCCTTAGGCATCAATATCTCTGACCAACACCATAGAACCACCATTGAAGTTGAAAATGTCATCTAAGAACTCTTCAAGTGACTCCTTCGTTGATGCTGATGATAGTAATAACAACGCAAGAGCTGAAAATAAGAACACTCTTGATCAACTAAGCGCAGGAGACCAAGATCAAGACGTTGTGTTAGAGGCACCATTATCACCACATCCTAGCGCCAATACCTCAGCCATTCATAATATAGCGGACTCTGATACATCAACTCCTCAGAGATCAAATAAGACTACAACTGTCACTATATTCGACGTTGCTACGGAAATAGAGACGATGTTACAAAGTATTACACAGCAGATCGACGACAACGATGCGCTCATACGGTCCAAGGTGGATAATTTGAACAAGAAACTGGACAAAATTGAGTCAAGGTTTAACAAAAGCTGATGTTTTACAGTGTGTTTATATATGTGAATCGCAACATTACAGTCTTCATATTACAAAAGTAGTATCTGATACAAACACCCGGACACCATTCCAATATATAGTGCGAAACTTGAGGCCGTTTAGTGATGAGGGACGATTAATGTTGCATTACAATCAATTAAGCCAGTTATATTGAGCAATCCTCCGATATCTCGTCATGGCTAAGAAGACCAAGAACCAGCTTCGTCGAGAGAAGGCAAAATTAAAGAAACAGGCCGGCAATAATGAAGAATCTTCAGTTGAAGTTCCTGTTGTTAAAGCAGTTAAAAGTATCACGGAAGACCAGCCAAAAGACGGCTTAACAGAGCCTGTGTCCCGTGATGGGAAGATATTTGAGTCTGAGATGGACAAGCTTCTTGATTTACCGGAGTTTTCCCAATTTAAGCAGGTTTTTGACAGATTTCACACCGAAGACCAAGATCTTGAAGTGTCCGTAAACAAGGGAGACATCATTGAAAGTGACGTTGAAAGCGACTCAGACGAGGCCTCTGATAAGGAAAAGAGCCAGCAAGTAAGCAGGAGACAGCTTAGGAAGATGAAGCGTATGACCGTGGCGGAGTTGAAGTCTCAAGTGGATAAGCCTGAGCTTGTTGAGTGGTTTGATGTGACGAGCAGCGATCCTCTTCTTTTGATGGAAATCAAGTCCCACAAGAACTATATCGGAGTACCCGATCACTGGAATGTTAAGAGAGACTATCTTGCTGGAAAGCGTGGTTTTGAGAAGAAACCGTACGAGCTACCGAGCTTTATTAGGGATACTGGTATCACTGGTATGAGAGACACAACGAAAGATGATGAGGCTACAATGAAGCAAAGACAAAGGGAGAGAGTCCAGCCGAAGATGAATAGACTTGATTTGGACTATCAAAAGCTCTATGACGCTTTTTTCAAGCTTCAAACCAAGCCCAAGCTGCTTCCGTTCGGAGACTTGTACTTTGAAGGAAGAGAAAGACAGGAAGTGGATACCTCACAGTTTAAGCCTGGTGTTATATCTAATGAGCTCAGAGAGGCATTGGGATTGCCACAGGGTGTTACCCTGCCTTGGGTGATGAAAATGCACCAACTTGGGCCACCTCCGAGCTACTCTGAGGTCCAATTTCCTGGCTACAACGGTGCTAATGGTGAGCAGAGTGGTGGTGAAGTTGTGGGTGTTGATGTTGAGCCATTTGGCCAATTGCTTTCTGTTGAAGAGAGCGAAGATGAGGAAGAGGAAGAGGAAGCTCAAGACGAGGATCAAGAAGGTGAAGATGATGATGATGGTCCACAATATGTTGAAGATGAAGAGGAGGAGGTAGAAGCTGAGGTTGAGGTAAAAGAGGATGAAGAAGAGGATGAAGAAGATATTGAGCTACCAGAAGTTGTTTCAGTGGAATCAGAAGTTGTTTCAGTGGAATCAGAAGAACATATTGAGCCTAAAAAACTATACGAAATCCTCAAAGAAAAGGCAATTTCAAAGGAAGGTGTTATGCCTTCTGGTCGTACTTATGAGCTTTCTTCGGGTAAAAGAAAGTCAGGAGAAATGGGTCCGCTGGAGGTAAAAAGAGCTAAAACCGAGGTTAATGAAAGCGAGGATGAAGATGATGAAGAAGGTGGTAAATTCAAGTTTTAGCCAAGCATTAAGGTGGTTTTTGTTTATATTAAAGTCACGATATAATAGAGCTTTTAATGAACCGAACATGAGACGTATAAGGGCTGCGTAACCGCAAAAAACGCGAAATTTTTACTTAGTAAGTGCATTTCTTTGAGGTAAAAGGGTCCATAATTTAGCTTGAAATTGTTTTTTAGAACCATTTTGAGGAATATTTTACTAGATTCCAGTGCTTCTTACGTTTCTTTGGACCTTCATTTCTATCCAGGGCTTTTTCTTTTTAAATTTGGCCCATTTTTCACGAAATAAGTGCACAAATCACCAAACAATGAGCACTAAGCACCAGAGAGACGAGGACGTAAATAACACGGATTCCTCTCACAATAAGGTACGGCGTCTGGCCAAGACCCAATACAGACACAAAATCCAGGACAAAACCAGCGGTCAAAAAGGAGTTGGTCTAAGCGATGTTCTCTCAATTGAGCACGCCGTCAATAACCTTCAAAATGCTTTAAAGACGATCATGGAGAAGTCTTTGACCACCGAGGGCCTCGAAACATTCCATCAGCAAGTAATGGAGAACCAGGACGGTGCTAATCATGAAGTTGTTCTTGCTCTTGTGAGGTCCAAGCTGAAATTGGCCGCACAGCTGAAGAGTTTCTATGTTGATGATAAGCTTCCCATCTTTGACCAAATCATGGACTATGAGCAGCTGGCCAGCACCGGGAGCTCGGTTGATAAGGTAATACTGGACGTTGGCAATGAAGACACACCGTCTAGCAGCAAAAGCACTGTCAAGAGAAGGGTTGATGGGGTTCCTGAGCTCCCACAGATCGAGAACCCAGCGATTAGAGCTCGTGTGTTCGTTCACAAGTCTTTGATGAAGGATAAGCTCTTTATCTCAGGCCCCGAGGTGATCCACGCTCACAATGAAAGACTCGAATTCATCGGAGACTCTGTTCTCAACAACATCATATCTCTTGTTGTTTATAACTCGATGCCCAACGCGTCTGAGGGAGCCATGTCGCAGCTGAGAGCTAAGCTCATCTCCAACGCCAACCTTCAGCGTTGGTCCCAGCTTTACGGGCTCCACAACGAGCTGAAAATGAACACCGACGACAGCATTTATAAGGGAAAGCTCAAGATATATGCTGATGTTTTTGAAGCGTATGTTGGTGGTCTTATCACGGAAAACCCGAACAACTATAGCAGGGTGTATAAGTGGCTCGAGGCACTTTCTGCGCCGCTTATTGACGGAACTGAGTCGTTTGAAGGCCCTGTTGAGGCCGGAATTGGAATGTCTACCAGCAGCAGTGGGTCGAGTTCCGGTGGAAATGGCGTTTCCAGTAGCCAGGGAAACACAGGGCCAATGGACCCAAGGGATAAGCCTCTTAATACCAACGCAAAGGTTGAGCTTTACTCTCTGATTGGGTACGCTGGCCTGGGGCTCCACTATGACACTGTTAAGCGAGTTGTTAACAAAGAACTCACACAGTTCACAGTTCAAGTCAAGACCGTTGAGAATGAAATACTGGGCACTGGTGTTGGAAAGAACACCAAAGAAGCAGGTTATAGAGCTGCGATGGACGCACTCGATAATAAGCCAATCATCGAGAAGTTTTCGCAGAGAAGAGCTGCTATTCCACGGGATGAATCGAGACAAGCTATTAGTCAGCAAAGGCAGGGTAACAAGTTCAAATCTGGTGATAATTCTCCAATGTCAAAGGATGCACCAGCGTGGGGCAGAGATGGTGATGGTAAGTGGGTTCGTCTTGGCTCAGGGACCGCAAGCTCTCCGATTCCTTCTTCTAGCGATACCAGTGCATTCAGTGATGTTTCAGGACCACCGTCATCTGCTTCATCGGACTTAAAGCCTTCATCTTCAGGTACTTTGGCTAGAAAGAGTGGTGGTTCTGGAGGTTTGGTGAAGGACTCGAGACTGGCGAATAAGGGCCGCGGCCGTTAGTGAATTTGAATAGATGTTGGGAATTGTTGAGTCTGTGTGAATTGTAGAGTACGTTCACGGTGTTCAGTGTGTAATTTTGAGTATGAATTGTGATGCCTGTTTGGAGGTTAGTGTCGAAACATTTCTGTGTGGTAAATAAGAACTGTGAAGTCTCGATTGGTGGTAAATAAAGCAGTGATATAAGTTCACTTTGGTGAGATCATCTTCAGCACTTAACCTGTTTTTAGTAAGTATTATGGAGGGTATATGATACGTGGAGGTCTTTTTAGGGCTTCAAAGCCGTCATTTCAAACGGCAAGGCGCAATTTCTCCTTTCAAAGCTTGGTGAAATGGATTCTTTCTCTTAGTGACACAAGTCACAAAAGTGAAGTATCCAAAGATCTTCCACTAAAGAGCATCAACACTTCGAAGAGGACAGACAATGGTCTTCTTGAGTGGAGTCTCGGAGATATAAAGTCTCCAAATTCCACAGATATCGGTTCAATAGGTGAAATGGGTAAGAAAAAGGCTTCAAAGAAGACTAAAGAAGAGACAGAGGATGCTGTTGAAGTCTTGATTCAAAGTGCTGTTAGAAAGCAGGCTCAAGCGAAGAAACGACTAGAAGAAGAGACCAAAAATCTCAAAAAGCTTCAAAAGGAGATCAAAATGGTCAGAAATCAACAAAAAGAGATGAAGACGAAGATCAAAGAGTTAAGAAAAGAGGCGAGTAAAGAGACTCAGAAGGCGAAGAATGTTGCGAAGATGCTGGATCAGAAGAAGAGCTTGAACATGTCTGTTTCTGGGAAGAAGAAAGCCAAGGCAAATGGGGTCAAATCCAAGAACAATTCTATCAAAATGACAACAATGGTACCTATTTCTGATACCACAGACCCCGAACATGACGGTGAGATGCAAGCCATTGCCGTGGAGATGGCCCTGATCAGAGGAAACAAGCTGGCGTTGATCAACAAGGAGCTCAAGGCTCCAGAGTTAACGGAAACAGGCCTTAAAAGTCTCTTTGATAAGCCATTGTTAGAATTGAGCAAAGAAGACCAAATAAATTACAAGAATTTGGAGCTCATCGGCGACGGATTTGTCTCCTTTCTGTTCTCAAAGCTTCTTGTGGAACAGTTCCCTGATAACCCCGGTGTCACTGCTGCAATGAGAAGCCATTTTGTTGCCAACCAGCAGTTCTATGGCTGGGCAATCGCCTATAACTTGCCCCAAGCCACTGCGATCATCAACGCCGGAGGAAACAACAAGAAAGTGAGTAATCTCTTCGAATCGTATCTTGGTGCATTGATATATGAAGCTGAGTTGAATGACATTTCACAGCCGAGTGAGTGGCTCTCTGAGATCTTTTCTCTTGTTGTCAGAGGCTCATTTTATCACCAATTGATCAAGCGTATTCTGTCTGTAAAGGTCAAAGCGAAGAACCCAGCTGTTCTGAAAGCATTGGAAGAGTTAGAAACGGGGTTGGTGGCTTCTATGGATCAATTGCCCATCAAACCAATCGAAATCATATCAACGGAAATGGACAAACTGACGAACAAAGTGAAAGCAAAGGACATGTTTGAGGCCTTGAACTTGATGGAGAGCTGGTATCTCTCTCGGAACGGTAATAAATAGATGGGAATCTGTGTATTCCAATAAATAGTGTGTGTGAATAAATAGATATAAGTAATAAATAATAAATAATAAATAATCAGTATCTCATGCCATGGCGTAAACAGGGTTCTCGTCGTGGGTCTTATCACCCTTCTCGCCGAAACTCTGGGTACATCTAGCCATAGTCACAGAAGATCTTGAGATGACGTCTGACATCCAGTAGTTCTCAATTGGATTCTTGAGTGGTGTTCCAGTGATAGTCTTGTCCAGTGTGGCCAGAGCGTTGACACCCAGCTGTGCAATGGTGGCACTTACTGGCTCCAAGGCATCTGGGAACAGCAGACATGGTGAGATCTCAGTCATTCTGGTTCTAAGAGAAAGAACATCGTCGTAAGCCAATGGCTGTTTCAAGTACTCAGACAATGCACGGATAATCTTCCAGTCCTCTCTAGCAGATCCTGGTGGGTTAGTAGCAGCTCTGGTGGCCTGAACTCTTCCTTCGGTGTTGATGTATGTTGCTGATTTCTCGGTGTAAGCAGAGCCTGGCAAGATAACGTCAGCGAATGAAGCACCCAAGTCACCATGGTGGCCCTGGTAAACAACAAAAGCGTCTCTTGGGATATCCTGGTTCTTCACCTCGTCAGCACCGAGCAAATAGATGAATTTAGGCTTGGTTGCGGCAGCAGCCTTCGATGTGTTGAAGAAGCCAATTTCCAAGGCACCAGCACGTGAAGCTTCACGTTGGAGCAAGTTCAAACCGTTCCAAGACTCAGTGATGAAGTTAGATGACTTCTTAACGAAGTCGCCAACAAGCGAGAAGATGGCCTTTGCATCAGCAGAGTTTACAACACCAGAGCCAATAACAATCATTGGATTCTTAGCAGCAGCGAGCTTCTTGCCCAATTCACCTGTCAGAGCCTTCTTCAAGTCGTTGACAGTCTCTCCTAAGTGGTTAACATCGAAAGTAGAGTCAAAGGATTGGCCAACAGAGTGAATCTCCAAGTCGGAATTGAGCCATCTTCCTCTAATTCTTGCGTTCAAAACACTCGCTTCGTGACGAGGGTTGGTGCCCACAAGCAAGATCTGGTCAGCCTCCTCAATTCCAACAATCGATGTGTTGAACAAGAAGTTAGACTTGATGTTAGCTCCGAATGGAGCTGGCTCGTTCTCTCTGCTGATGTCGTCAGTGGTCAAGTTCTCAGATCCAAGTGTATTCACCAAGTCCTTCAATGCGACCATTGACTCAACGTCGGTCAGAGCACCAGCAATGGCCTTCAACTCAGCGCCCTGTGGCTTGATCTTGTCGTAAGCAGCAGCGATTGTGGAAAGAGCCTCGTCCCAGGTAGCAACTTCGAACTTATTGCCGACTCTGACCAGCGGAGTGGTGAGTCTCTGTGTCTTCAAACCGTCGCAAGCGAAACGGGTCTTGTCGGAGATCCACTCCTCGTTGACCTCGTCGTTGAGTCTTGGAAGAACTCTCATCACCTCAATACCACGGCAGTCGACTCTGACGTTGGAGCCAACAGCATCCATGACGTCGATCGTCTCTGTTCTCTTGAGCTCCCACGGTCTGGCCTTGAAAGCGTAAGGCTTCGAGGTCAGCGCACCAACTGGACACAAGTCAATCACGTTACCAGACATCTCGGAGTTGACGTTTCTCTCAACGTATGTGCCGATTTGCATGTCGTTACCACGGCCAGAAGTACCGAACTCCGGAGCACCAGCAACATCGTTGAGGAATCTCACACATCTGGTACAGTGAATACAACGATTCATGGATGTCTTGATCAATGGGCCAATGGCTTTGTTCTCCACTGCTCTCTTACCAGCAACGTCTTTGTATCTGCCTCTATCAGCGCCGTATCTGAGCGACTGCTCTTGCAAGTCACACTCACCACCCTGGTCACACACAGGGCAGTCCAGAGGGTGGTTCTGCAAAAGGAACTCAGTAATACCCTCTCTGGAGTTCTTCACCTTGTCGGAGTTGGTGTGGACCACCATGCCCTCCCTGACTGGGAAATGGCACGAGGCGACCAGCTTTGGCGCCTTTTCAACATCAACAAGACACATACGACAGTTACCAGCAATCGCAAGCTTATCGTGGTAGCAGTAACGAGGCACAGTGACACCGGCCTTGTCACAAGCTTGGATAATAGAGGAGCCGTTCTCGATCTTGACCTTGATGTTATCGACAGTGAGCTCCACCTCGGCACGGCGCGCCACAGAAGCGCTCAAAAGACGCGCTCCAAAGGGGCGGCTAGGTAGTCGTAGTCTGGCGAGCATGATACAGCGACTTCTGGGGTTCAATTCGGTGAGTTAAGTTGTATTTATCGCAGTGGTTTGGGTACAAAAGTGGTGTTGTGGGGCGGTCCCTTTTGAAATCCCAATGGTCTCATTCGCGGAATTTCCGCGAAGAAATGTGGGGCTGCCCAGTTACCCGATTGGGCCATTTTTGAATGTTTTTTAGGCTACAGATCTATTTGATAATCCAACGCCTTTAACTCATGTATAACTCACAATTCATACCTTGGCTCTCTTTGGTTCGGACTCCTCGGCATCGCCTTCCGCGAGCCTCTTCACTCCGTTAGACTCATCGCCGTCACCGTTTACGCTTGGCTCAGCAGTTCCTTGACGACTAACAATCGGTGTTGCAGAACCTGGCGTATCAAGGTTCTGAGATTTGTGTTTCTTTCTTCTCAATGCATCAGGTCCTTCGAATTCTCTTGTAACAGCTAACAGTAGCGTATTGGTTCTTCTCGCAAGCTCCTGTGGAGTACGGGATGACAAATACCAGTCGAATCTGAAGTACTCACTGCGTCTGATCTCTGCCTTCACCTTTTCCCATACATTCTCAGTCATTAAGCCAATTTTGTTAACAGCAACCAACAAGAATCTGTCCTCGGCAACAGAGTAGATACGCTTGGAGTTGTTTGGTGGGTACTGAATCACCAGATTGTCAAGAGGAGTCGGACTCTGCTGGACCTTCATGGCTAAGAGCTTTGCTTGATTCACCAGCTTTTGAGCCTTCTTCTCACCGGCCTCGATTTGTGCTATGTATTTTTCATATCCTTCGATCTCCTTGTATCTCTGCCAGAATGCTTCGGAGTAAGCCTTAACGTCGGTCACTGTCTTGCTGCTGTACTGGTTTGCAATCAGTTCGTAGTTTTCACGGCCATACTTGGCACAATGTTGAACGAAGTTGGTGAAATCACGTCTTGTCCAGTTGCTGAAAGCCTCCTCCAGGTATTCCTGCTTCAAAGCATCTTCCTCTTCTGTCAACGGCACAGCACGGTTGATCTTGGACTGCTCTGCTTTCCTCAGGGCTTGTCTCTCTTCTTCATCTAAAGTCTCAGCATCAAAGTCGTTTACTGATACTTTATGGCCTGTTGTCTTTTTGAAATAGAGCTGCTCCTTTTCGAGAAGCTCTTTCAAGCCAGGGTTGAAGAATTGGTGATCTTGCATATGGATGGTCTTTGGAGCCCTTGGAGTCTTTGGCTGCGGCGTCGACTTGGTTGCTTGTAACACGCCCTTGTAGTAGCCATCCACGGAATAAGTGAGCTCTTTTCTCTCTCTTTTTGAAGGGTTAATCCATGTGAAGCCATCCTCGCTGTTCTTCTTTGCAAAGTTCTCACCGTTCCATTCATAGGCTGAGTGCTCAGAGGTGAATTTCTGTAAATCATCTAAACCAAGAGCAGAGTACTTCGCATTGAGTGTAGCTGTTCTCTCTTCACCCTTCTTTAAAATATCATCAATGTCAGTGTCAGCAGCAGTGATTTTATTTTCAAACACTTCTTTGGCACCGAACTGAATCATTCCTAACAGATCGTCTGTAGTATTACCAATACCAGCGTTCTTGTTAGCAGATCTTCCCTGTTGAATAACCAGTTGATCCAGTCGTAATTTTTGAGCAGCTCTTTCGATGACCTTCTCCTCAATTGCTTTCTCGGTGACGAATCTGTAAACGTGGACTTGCTTCTTCTGACCGATTCTATGAGCTCTATCCATGGCTTGCAGGTCGGCCTGGGGATTCCAGTCGGAGTCGTAAAGAACCACAATATCAGCAGACGTCAAATTGATACCCAGACCACCGGCTCTCGTTGTGAGCAGGAAGATGAACTTGTCGGAGTCTGGCTTGTTGTACTCGTCAATGGCAGAGATACGGTCTTCATGAGAAGTCGAACCATCAATACGGCAGTATTCATACTCTCTGAAGAAGCAATAATCTTCAAGAATATCCAGAAGACGAGACATTTGAGAGAAGATCAACACCCTTGAACCTTGCTCTTTCATCTTTTTCAAGAGCTTGTCCAGCACGATCATCTTACCTGAGTTGAAAACCAAATGCTCATCAGTGGTAAATGGAGGACCCGGTTCGGCACCTTCAAACAAGTATGGGTGATTGCAGCACTTTCTGAGTTGCATGACGATGTTCAGCAGACGTGTTTTACCTTCACGTTTCCCAATAACACCGTTAACAGCATCAATGTCTTTCTCCAACAAGCTTTTATACCATTTGACTTGCATATCAGACATTCCCACATACAAGTTCAGCTCCTTCTTTGGCAAAAGCGACTTCTCGACATCGGCTTTGACTCTTCTAAGCAAAAATGGGCTCAAAACCTTATGAAGCTGCTGCACGACTGAGTCTTGGTCATCCTCATCGTTGTTCTCAAACCACTGGTCAAACAGCTCAGCATCGCCGAAAACATCAGGGAGAATGAAGTTCAAGAGAGCCCAAAGCTCGTGTAAATTGTTTTGTAAGGGTGTACCTGTGATTAACAGTCTGTTTTTAGAGTAGAAGAGTCTGATGATCTGCGAGAGCGCACTCTCCTCGTTTTTGATACGGTGTGCTTCGTCCACAACAATGTACTGCCATGCGATCTTTTTCAAAGAGGCCTTCTCTCTGATCACCATCTCAAACGAGGTGACAAGCACATCGAAGTTGGCGTCCAAAATGGTGTTGTTCAAGATATCCTGTCTCTCTTCCTTAGTTCCTTGTAACACACAAACATTGACGTCTGGTGTCCATTTGGCGAATTCTCTTCTCCAATTATCCAGCGTGGACTTTGGAACAATAATGATGAAAGGGCCGTCGATTCCCTTGTGATATCTCAAGTATCCCAAAAAGGAAATCGTTTGCAGTGTCTTACCGAGACCCATCTCGTCTGCTAGGATACCAGACAACGAGTTCTCGTGAAGTGAGATCAACCAGTTCAGGCCTTGAATCTGATACTCTCTCAGTTGTCCATGCACATAACTTGGAGACTCTGTGAGAATAGTGGTTGTCTCCTCTTCGTGTTCTTCGTCCTCCATCAGCTCTGCGTCTTCCTCTTGCTCTGTTTTTCTGCGACGTGTGTTATTTGAAGAACGGCCCTTCTTTGAGGAGGACGAGTTTGATGAACGGGCCTCAGCATCAATTTGCCTCAAAAGCTTCTTGATCGCAGGGTCCTTGTTCGAACGCATGTCCAGGAAATGGCGGAACAAGTCCGTGAGTCCCAGTAAGTACTTAAACCTCTTCGCTGTCTCATGCTTGTCTTTGAGACGCTCTGCTTTGGCGTCTTCTTTCAGCAAAAAACGAGCTTTACGCTGTGCGTGTGTCTCTGTGGCGTCCCCGTTGGCCTGTGAACTTGTTAGTAGCGCTCCTTGAGTGTATAAGCCAGGTAAACATACCGCCATGCTTAATTCGATCTAGTAATGTGTCAAATGGGTAAGCTTAAGTAGCCGGTCAAAGTGGTAGAAGCGGTGTGTAAATGTTCGACGTTTCTGACTTTGCCGCTCTGACTTCTCCTGTGCTGTTGGGGATTGTTCGTTAATTTAGTGTTGTGGTGTTTTTTTCCGGGAGAGAGAGAAAAGCCAAAAGTTGGTTCATGTGGTTGAAGATGTGCAGAGAGATACGGGCGGGGCTCGTAACCGTTGGACGAGATGATCCGTGGAATCGCCGGCGGGTGGGCGGGCTAATTCTGTTCATATTCTTCGAGAGCCTATAAACACCTTTAGTGTCTATAATCCATCTACTTTCTTCCTTACATCCCTCCGCAAACTACAAATAACACACCCCTCCAAAAGCACACCGAGCCACGCGACAGCCGGGTAACTACACTGGCGGTTGGCGCACTCCCCACGCGTCGCATAACCTTTGTGCGTCAGTCTACGGAAGCCCTTTCTCGCTTTCCCCTAAGTTCGTTCTCGGTGCTGAGTTAGCGCCGCCAATCCACCGAAACTGGCACTTTTTGGGCTTATTCTGTTGCTATTGAAGCGTTCTACCATATTGGCCGGTCAATTGAAAGATCTGTCGATTTTATAAGCTAAGATGTCCCGTGAAGACGAGGCCAGAGCCTTCCATTTCGCAGTGTACGAAACAGTACAACAAGTCCCTCCGGGACAAGTCACCTCTTACGGCCACATTGCCAAGCTCATATATAAGCCTCGGAACTCCAGACACGTTGGACAAGCTTTGAAGTCACTGCCGAAGGAGCAAGGCGAATACCCGTTCTCCACCCAAAACGTGCCCTGGTGGCGTGTTATATCGAGTGCTGGCACCATCAGTCCCAGAGAGGCAAGTGCAATGGCACTCCAGAAGCAGAAACTGCTAGAAGAAGGCGTTATGGTAGATGATAACAATAGAGTGGTGCTCTCTGAGTTCGGCTGGTTCCCGGAAACAGAATTTGATGATTATGACTAGATAAAAGAGACGTTGGTCTATGTACATATTTGCATTGTGTAATATATGAGTGAGCACATTATCAAGGGACTGACTGCTTGCGACGGCCCTTATCATACTTTCTGTTGTGTCCTTGTCTCTTCTTCTTATTTTGGTTGTTTTGTTGCGATGATGATGAGCCAAATGGTGACTCTGTCTGCTGTTGAACACGGCGACTCTCTTCCTCCCACCATTTGGCGAACTCTTCCTCCTGTTGGATTTCAGCGAGAGATTTGACGTTCTTCTCCTCCAACAGCTTGTGCTCTTCTTCGTGCATGATACCCTTTAGTGATGGAATAGCAGATGCCTGTGTTAACTCGGCCATTGCTTCTTCTTGTGCACTAAGCAGAGACGGTGATTGGAAGCTTGAGTTGGACTGCGAGGCACTTGGAATCTTCCACGGCGACGAGTCTTGCTTTGGCGAAGATGATTCCATGCTGAAAATATCAGACTTCATCATTCTCTTGCGCTCTTTCTGTGACATTCTCGGGGTATTTCCGAAAGCACTCTTTGCTCCTCCGTTGGAGGATGAAGAGCCCACACCTGGATCAACAGACTTCATGAAAGACCTCGAACTTGACGGTGAGGATCCCAAAACCGGCGTAGCAACACTTGGAGACCCCCATGCGGATGCTGGACTCAGTAAACCACCGCTAGTGGACGGTGATGTTCCGAACTCCGGCCAAGACTGAGCGCTTCCATTGAGACTTCCGAAGTGCGATGCGTTGGCACTAACAGTCTTTGAAGGACGATTCACAGCAATACTCTTTGATGGGGTGGTCGTCATGGCCACACTAGCACCAGAATCACGTCTTAAAGACATAGACAATGTTCTCATCGAGTTGGATGACGATGGTATAACAGCAGCTGGAGTGGACTGAGCAGACCCGAGTCCCGGGACACCAGAGGCTGATGAAGTGCTGGAACCACGTCTATTAGCAGATGATCTTCTGCGACGGCTCACAACTGGCTGGAATTCGTCGTCATCAAACTCAATGGCCGAGTCGTTAACACTGGATTTGCGTGACATTGAGTTGAAGCTCGTTTTCCTTGGTGTAGCAACAGGCTGGTGCTGAGGAGTTGGAGGTCCAGCGGTGAAGCTTGGTCTCTTTTTCGGCTCCATTTTGGGCGATTTAGGCTCCTTTTTCGATGGAATGTCGAATAATGGCACGAAGTTGTCACTCTCCAAGAAGATGTCGTTGAAAAGTCTGATGTCGGTGAGGAACTTGTTCAATAATTCGGTAGAATCACCGTCATACCATGCTTCGTTGTTGTGCTCTGGATTGGTCTTATTGACCCTTTTCAACCAACGGCAATACTTGTCAATTCTCTTGATAACGTGTGTTGACAATAGCTCATAGTTAGGATCAACTAGTAAAGAGTCAACATTGTTATAAATGTACCATAAGCAAACACCGATCAGTTTCTGACAGTTCAACGTATCAGCATGGTGTAAGATCAGCAGTACGTTTTCTGAGGTGACAAAGTCTTTTATCATCAACTGGCAGAAGTCCTTGAGGCCAAACAGCATTAATTCATCGCTGAGCTCAATCAACTCGAAACAGAAATTGATGAAGTCCGGTATTTGGTCCAATTCGTAGTGTTCGTCGAGTATTCCCAATTGTTCTCTTCCGTAGATATATCTCAGCGCAACTTCGAAGACATCCTTACGAATATGGCTGAATTCCAGCACGTGATCAGCTTCGCCGTCCCATCTTTGTGAGAACAAAGCTTCGAAGTAGGCATTCCGAGCCTTCAGGAGCGTAGACCAGCACTTCAACTCACCGTCTTGAAGATGGATAGTAACATCATGAGGGAAATTATCCATGTTATCAAACGCCATGGTAACGGCAGTTCTCCCTCTTAGTCTATCATCAATGAGGTTGATCTCCTTGCAGAGGGCAATTGCTTGAGACTTGACCTTGTCCAAAGAAGAAGGGTCCTCAACTTTCTCCCATATCTTCAAGAAATCACCAGTATAGGCCATGTGAATCGTGATGAGCAGTGCGGTAGGGTGGATATTCTCTGTCTTAATCACACCATTAGTCTCTCTGTGGAGAACCATAGAATCGACAGTGATATCTTCAGCGGAAAGACGCTTAAGATGAGTCCTGAGATAAAGAATACACCTATGAGTCCCGATCCTCTTACCGTCCACCTCTATTTCGAGATCGTACCCTTTATCTGAAGTAGTGTCGATTGAGTCGAGCACGGCCATTGGATCAGGCGAAGTGAGGATGTTGATGGTATCAAGCCAGTCAAATTCTTGATATGTTGCCCCGTTATTTTGCACAGACGACCATCGGTTCTTATAGAGCTCTAACAACGGGTCCTTCAGAACTTCTTTATCACTTGATTCCTCCAGCGTAAATCGGTTCTGGAAGATACTCAGCATTTCGTCCTCCTCAAGATAATCGTTCGGCTTATAGAGGAAGTTGATATCATACGATTTGTACGACTCAGTGTTCACAAGCTCTGCTTGTTTGCGTCCTGATACCGAGGGCGACAAAGGTGATAAGTACTGGAGATCCAGTAAGAATCTGTTCTGCAACAGTTGCAATGGCAGCTGGTCCACATCGTCCTTAATAAACGCAAATGAAGAGAACAACGAGTCACAAGAGACCTTCACCACCTTGGAAAGCCTATCAACCTTGGTATACTTGAATTCCGAGCCACTCTTCCTAGTGGTCTTCATATAAGCGCACCCTGACTTGGTGACCACAACAACAGACCCATCTTTGCCGATATCAACATCAATACACTGCAAATGATCGTGTCTGGGGTTCCACACTGTGTTGTATTTGATATTGGACGACTTTGAGAACATGTCCACACCAAAGGTCGAGACTGAGCCATCATCGTATAGAATTCCGATCTTGGTCGCTTCTTTAGACACAAGCTTAATGATAGATCTCTTTCTGGAGAAACGTGTTGGTCTGAAGAAATCAAACTCGTTGTTCAAGTTCTTGTAGAGTGGAATTTGAAACTTCAAGTGTGTGCCGTTGGTCAAAATGTGGCACTCATTGTCCGCCAAGTGGACTATCGTCGCCTCATCAGTAGCGACAACTTGCTTGATTGGCTGGAAGAAATCGATCAATCTGGGAATCTGTGCAACACCCTTCAACTTACCATATTTTACCTGTTCACCGGTAGAAACGAAGTCCATTTGACCAACATTCAGTCCCCATAACACCAAAGAGCTCTCGGTGTAAGCACAGCTGTGGATTTTCGAACATGAAATGCCTTTAATCTTGAGCTTCTTTAAGCAATTAAGCACCCTTTTCGGCGTATCGGAAAAGGTATCTGTCTTCTCCTTGATTCTCTCAGTCTGGTATCCTAGTTGGAAGTAATTGTTCAAGCCCCAAGAGTAAACTTCTCCTCTGGAAGACAGCGCCAAAGTATGATCATCACTGAGAGCCACCTCGGTAATCTCAACGTCAGAGAGCTCTTCCACGGCCTTGAACTTATAGTTGGGCGTTGAGGATCCGTTGCCAAGTCTGCCTCTCGAAGCGTTTCCAGCAACAAGTATATTGTGTGAAGGCTCGTTTGTGAGTAGAACTGAGTGGTTTTTAGAGAGCTTGACATCCTTTACCCTGGGCTTCACAAGCCTATCGGCAATACTCGGACGGATATCGTTTTCTCGTGGATTGTCGATTTGAACTGTGAAAGGCCTTACTCTATCATCAGAATCACCAGTCGCAAGCTGGTAGTTAACATTAGAGCCAAAAGTGTACACACCAGAGCCTCCTCTGTTGTGGCGGTCGAACCAAATGAGAGGGTCTTGTGTTCGTGGTGGTTTAAACCGAGGCTGTTCTTCTGTGACTTCCTCGTCCAGTTTGAGCTCCAATCTTTGTCTATAGTTGGTGCCGTCTTTGCCGATGCTTTCTGGGAGGATTCTGAGGTTAGAAAACGCATAGGTTTGGTGGTAAAGGTCCATCGCCGTTAGACCGTTACGGTCTTTGATCTTCATCAACGCGTAGTCATGCTCTATCAGAAGACGAGCACAACTGAGCCTTCCGTAGAAAACCGCGTAATGTAAACACGTCCAGCCACTCTCTCTGTCTTGTATCGAAGGCTGGCATTGGCTGTTCTCCAAAAGCATCTTCAACAGATCAAATCTGCCAACAAGACACACAACGTGGATCACTGTTCGTCCAAACACATCTCTCTGTTCGAGGTCCTTTCGTGAGGCCTTACGAAGCCGCGTGCCCAGCGAGTCGCTCTTCTTGGCCATGACCTGTGTTTCAGGTGTTTGTATACGTGTAGTTTATAGCTTCTCGATGCCTCGTCTCTGCGTAATTCAAATAGAAAGAGCGCTCTATTGTGCGAGTTTCCTATTGTATTGCCGATGGCGTGGGCAGTGCCCCTACCGCGCACGTGACAAGTCCGGGGATATCTACTATAAGCGTTCAAAAATACTGATTAATTCCATTCAACGCGTTACAAAAGTTAATATAAAAGACACAAACAACCTTAGTTGACTCTCTCCTTGGACAAGATGTCAACAAGCAAGCCGTTTGGCTTGTTGGAGATAGCACCAACGAGCTCAGTCTGCTTCTGCTTGAAAGCTCTGATGTTGTCAAAGTACTTGTCAAACAAGTAAGAGGAGTCCAATGGACCACCCTTGGCCTCTGGGTGGAACTGTGTGGAGAAGATAGGTCTGGTCTCGTGGATCATACCCTCGTTGGACTGGTCGTTCAAGTTGACGAAGTATGGCTTGAAGTCAGATGGCAAGGTGGTGCTGTCAACAGCGTAACCGTGGTTCTGGGAAGTAATGTGACACTTACCAGTGGTCAAGTCCAAAGCTGGGATGTTGTGAGCTCTGTTACCGTACTTCATCTTGATAGTCTTGGCACCAGCAGCCAATGCGAGGAGCTGGTGGCCCATGCAGATACCGAAGATTGGGCCCTGGTAGGTCTCCATGGTCTTCTGCAAGTTGTAGACGGTTGTGGAGCAGTGGGTTGGGTCACCTGGACCGTTGGTGATGAAAAGACCGTCGAAGTTGTCGGCGATGGTCTGGATTGGGTAGTCGTATGGGAAGACAGTGACAGAAGCGCCTCTGGAGACCAAAGATCTCAAGATGTTCTCCTTAACACCACAGTCAATGACAGCGACGTGGAAGTCACCAGTAGAGGCCACGTGGAATGGAGCCTTGGTCGACACCTTGTGGACCTGGTTGATGGAGGCTGGGTCGACGAAAGCTTCGTCCTCGTCAGCGTCGTATTCCTCGCCGATGGAGATCTTGGCCAAAGACGAACCCTGCTCTCTCAAGTGGGTGACAATGGCTCTGGTGTCAACACCGGTGATGGCAGCGACACCCTCGGCCTGGCACCACTCGCTGAGAGACTGAACAGCAGTCCAGTGAGAGTATTTCAAAGCGACATCGGCAACAACGATACCGGAACACTGGAGGTGTGGAGACTCGAAGTACTTGAGCAAGTTGAACTCATCACGAGCAGTGCCCGATGGGACACCGTAGTTACCAATCAATGGCTGGGTGAAGACGAGAATCTGACCCTTGTAGGAAGGGTCGGTCATGGACTCTGGGTAACCGACAAGAGAAGTGGTGAAGACAGCCTCACCAGACACGTTGGTGTTGGCACCGAAAGAGTATCCGTTGAACACTGGACCATTACGAATGGTGAAAGTGGCACGGTCCAACTGAGAGGTAGAGGTCAGGTTGGAGCTCGAGGTAGCCAACGTTCTGTGGAAGACGACGCGGCGGCCAATAGTTCTGGAGGCGGAGGCAAGCATTGTAGAGTGAGATTGAGTTAAATTGAGTTAAATTGAGTGGTGAAGGAAACGCCTAATTAATATTGGTTCGTCTTCCAAACGTGATCTGAGATGTAGTCCTGGCAGGTGAATTCCGAGGCAAAGTTCATAAACGTCTCGGGTGGGAAGAGATAATCTGGGGTTATTAGAAGATCTCCGCTTAAAAGTGACTTGGGAGTTCTGGTATTTCCGTAAAAAGTCTCTAACCCTTCCAAAAAAAGTCTGGTGACTAACCGCTTGCAATAGGCGAGCCCTCCGCCTTTTATACGCTCGCGCGGCTCTGTTATCGCAAAATTTTTCAGAATTCGCACTGACTCACTGCACATCCGGGCACTTTCACACCCTCGGATCTCATAACAAGCCCGCTTCCGGCCGTTGAAGTCATCTCTCGTGCATTGATCTCTGATTCTTTTGGCTTCTATGTCATCGCTTCTACTGGCCAATTGGTTATAGTGTACAATCGTTTAATCGTTGGGCTAAGCTTTGAGGGAAGAGCTCTCTTCTCTCAATTGAGTGAGACTGATAACGTCTCTTTCGGCACCATGCTTGATGATCCACTGGTCGTCCTTCTCTAGCGTGCTAACGACGTTGAGGATCACGCTGTAGAGCTCAACAATCGTAGACTTTAGCTCCAAATTATCGGTAGAACCGTTCTTGGTGATGAACTCATACAATGCTTCACAAGCTCCTCTGAAGTCGCCGCAGTTCAAACGGTGAGCATACAGAATCTGGTAGAACCAAAGAGATCTCTTGATGTCATCAGTCTGCGCTCTCTTGTGAATCAAAGCATCCACTGATGGATCCTCCTTCAATGAGCTGAGCTCTCCAAGTCTGTGAATGCTGTTGTGCTTGTACATAACATACAGCAGCTTGTTCAATGCCTCTGTGCGTAGCTTCTCGGTTCTGATCGACTGCAATGTGCGGTTGGCGTTGATTAAGTCGAGCTTTTCCACAGAAATTGTGAAGTAAGTGTACGCTTCTTCATCCTGGTACTTCTTTTCAAAGCCCTCGCTCATTCTCTTGTCACCAAGTAGGACCATGAACTTCTCAGCTTGGTCGAATTGCAGGTTGTTCAAGAACAAAATGGCAGCATTAAGGTAGTACTTACCCAGGTTACATCCAAAGAATATACCAAATTCTTCCAGTGGCTTGAAGATAGCCTTTTCGCTCGAGTTCAGTGAATACTTCGAAATGTCGTCAGCGTAACGAGAGAGATATTTAGCGGACTTCCCTGCCTGGCCGATCTTGAACAGAATGATGGACTTTAGAAGTCTGTACACCGCAGTCTGGTCAAAGTATTTGATGAATCTTTCGTAAGCCAGCGACGATAGATCATTTGAGATCAAATATGACGAAATGTAGTACAAGAACTCGTTTGTTTGAATGAAAGGTATCACTTGCTGAGTAACAAACTGCACAATACTGCGCTTGGTGATAGCAACACCATCTTGGTACTTTGCGTTCAGCACTCTGGCGAAAAGCGTCTGTGATGGAATGGCAACTTCGTCCAATTCTAAGCGTTTCGTGGCTGGGTTGAAGCTGATGTCCAGTGTTTCCCAGAAGATCTCGTAAGAAACAATCAACTTCACAACACGTTTAGAGATGGAGTCAAGAAGCTTCTTATCGTCAAAGTCCAACACCAAAAGCAGCAGCAGCAACGAGATGAGAATACCACTGTTGACTTCAATAATCTCTTTGACACTTTCGGTGATGATAGCAGCACTTAGAGAAGTGGTCTTTGATTGGACAATTGGCTGTGTGATCTCCTGATTAGACTGATACTTCAACAAATCGTCGATCAATGCAAATAAGTTGTTGAACTGAGAAAGCTCCTCGACCAAGCTGCCTAAATTAGCAGGATTGAACTTGTCTTTCAATTGTGATTCATAAATGCTGCTGAGGATGGCATCAGTGTCCTTTTCAGGGTTGGTGAACACTCTGAGAACTTGACTCTTCACATTAGCAATGACATCCCTTGACAGAGAGTCCTTAAAGTCCGAGATGATGTTGAGGAACTTAAGGTGGTCGCCAATGGAAGATAACTCACCAACAGACTCGATCTTCAGCTTTTTGTTGTGATCCAAGATCTCCAATGCCGAGCTTGGTCTCACAGAGGAGTAGCCATCTCTATTGATCACGATGACTAAGCCACTGTGCTCGTCAAAGAAGAACTTGAGTGGCTCGTCTTGTTGCTTCTTGAACTCAGCACACAAAGTGTCGAATCTTGAGAATTGTGTTTCCACAGTGGCCTCGTAGTTTGGACCCACTTCAACTCCCTTGCTCACAGATCTGGTGACCTTCTCTAAAAGAGGTAAGTCCTGTGGCAAAGTCTTCGGCTCGGCCTCATGTTGAGCATCTCTGAGGAAGTGCTTCTCGAAGATGGAGAGAGCAGTGGTTACGATCTCATTTGAATAAATACCACTCTGGAAGATCTTTCTTGTATAGAACTGTGATGGAGTCTCGCCGACTTTACGCTCAATCAGCGGAGTGGAGTCGTTGACACTAAGCCATTTAGACTCTAGCTGCTCGTTCAATTGTAACTGCTGAACGAATGAGGATGTGTTACTCTTCCAGAGAGTCCAAAGCTCCAAGATATCGCCTGATTTTGTCAGTTGGAAGTCACCAACCAGCCAAATGGAGTTTGCATTTGGAAGGTTGGCCTCAAATTCGTATTGTGGCCCCAATGGCACAACATCAAATGGGTCTTGATTCAGTGTGAAGATCTTGAAGATGCCGTTGCCGAAAGGAAGGTAAATTGTGAAAAATGTCTTGGAATCATACGTGAAGATATCCATTAGCTTTGTAGGTGTGGAGTCTAGGTATTCTCTGCTGTTGGCCTGAGAATTGGTGACGAAGTCTGCAAGATCCTTCTCTAAGATGAGACTCTGCTTGGAAATAGACCATATTCTCAGGTGTCTGTTGATGGTGACAGTCAAGAGGTAGTCACCAAAGTTGACAGCATCAATCACAGTCTTTAAAGAAAGCTCTTTGTCTCCAGAGAAAGTGTTTTTGTTAGCCCATGGTCTAAGATATTGGCTAAAACTCTCCAAGTAGGAGTTATCGTTGAAGATAACGGACTCAAACTCGAAACGCTCGTTTCTCTGTAGACCAATGATACCACCGTCCTTCAACAAAACAACCAAATAGTTGTTGTTGAAGGCATAAAGCATGTGTGGTGCTCTAACCTCGAAGCCATAAGGATGTGACACCTTTGCCCATTCCTCAGAGTTCTCCGAGCTCAGCTTAGAGCCCTTCAGCAAGAAGTGCTCAATCTTAATAACAATAGATACCAAAGCGCCATTCTGTGTAATGGCGTCAATTATGATGGATGGCTCGCCCTTTAGTGTTGCTTGTGATACCGTGAAACACTGTGCTCTGACCTTGTCTGGTAAGTTGATCTTGATTGATCTCAAAGCGATGTTGAGGTTGTTGTTCAATAGCAAAGGCGCCAAGATGAGAGCGTAGCCGTCATCTACTGATTTGTAGTGAATTTTTGAAGGAAAAACATCATCCTCGAGGACTAGAACATCGGTTTTAGCCAAAACAAGCCCAAGGCTCTTCTTGAAACTACCCTCTGGATCATTGTTGACATAGCTTTGACGACGATGATTAACACGGGCATTCGACCAAGAATATGGCAGAGCGTCCACTTCCAAAAGGGCGGTTGGTACACTACGCACCACTCTCCTCGTGTGTGTGGTTTCCAATGACATTGTGCGCCTATGCTCTAGTTTGATAGCTTTAGTTTGGGAAGAGTTTGTGATGTTAATGCTTTGTTTACTTTACAAGCTGAAAATTCGCGGCTCGAAGAGGTTCATTATGGAGATGATTCGGTTGGTGATTAAGTTAAGGCAGATGTGTATGTGAGACTATGGTTTAAAGGCTCTGTTATGTGAGAAGTGTATTTAAATGTTTGAGTTCTATCAATTGACCAATTTCTACGTCAATTGTGCTGCCCTGGTTGAGAATACTTGATCTCATTATACTATTAAAGCCTCCCATTAACAACAGATACATGCGATGATTATCACCTCCTTAACATCATCACCCGATCTCATTATAACTCCACTATATCTTGGAACAGTCCTCAGACGATTTATATACTCTCTCCAGCCAGCAAACCACCCCTCTAAACAAATCACCCCCTCAAGCCCTAAGTGTTACCCGGCCTTCAACTCTTCACCAGTGCTCATAACCCATGTTTCGCGAAAGCTCCCTCGGTGGTTATGAAAAATTTTCGGCCATAGCTTTCTCTCTGTTTCCTCCAACACTTCTTTTCCTAGCAACAGCACCAGTTCTGTTGGAAACCACACAGCAAGGAAGTATCGGAGTGTGAGTGACATGTCTGTAATAGCTATCACGTCAAGTGCGAGCGACATCTGGGATTAAGGGAAAGAGAGAGGTCAAGCTGATGATCCAACATAAAATTTCAAACTAGAGTATGTGACCCCAAAGATGGGAATGATCTTACTTTCTACTCTGAATTGATCTCTTTTCTCGGTTCCGAGATCTCGGCTGTTGTTTGCATGTGACTGCTATGATACATGATTTGTGTAACTAACACACACAGCTGAATACAGATGTATTCCTCCGTGTACTTCCTAGCTGTGAAGGCAATTGGGAAAGAGTATGAAAGAGTGAGTTTCATCGAGTTTATATATATAATTCAGAGATAGGAGACCAACTTTGAGTGATGACCGAAAAAAACTAAAGCTGGAATTACTGGCTGATTCTTTGTGATGGATAACGTTTTGCTATTTCTGACTAAAGTTGTGTCTCGTGCTCTTATTATATCACTTTTAGGAGTTGATTGACTAACAAATTTAATAGATTTCAATACATTTTTTCTCTTCCACACAGTAAGACCGTTCTTGGAGATGACGAGCCACAGCACTGGGCACTGAACAACGTTGTGAGTGACATGCTTTGAAGTGGGCCTAGAAAACCCACGCTACCGATCCTTGAACCCCTTTTCAACCGAGAGTGTAAGTGTCTGCTGTTATGAGCATGAGAAGCATTCAGTGATGATCCCTTAGATGACGAGTCAGATTTCGGGCTTCCCGCTGATGACAACCTTTATTTTAATACCATTCATGCTTCACTGATTTGGATGCATTCTCGTGCTGTTCTTCCTACAAAGAGGACGTACTAACAACTAAGCAGAGGAAGAAAGGTTTCTTCTCACTCGTTTTGTGACACGGGATGATACTGAAATAAATTAAGACAAGCATATGTCTGACTTCTCTGAAGACACATTATTTCCGTCTGATGTCTGCAAAACGGGGTCTTGTTCCCATAAGGTATGTCTCTTGCACCAGCTGTCAACAGAGTGTTAATGATGACTCACCACATTTCACGACGGTCAACTGCGCTCTTTCCCTGTTAGGAAAGGGCTTTGATGATATTCCGCCCCTGACAGGGCGTGGTCCTGATACATTTCTGTTGAATTGGCTTTTTATTTTGGCAATTATACTAACAATTTAAGCAGTAAGTTTTATCCATAACCGTGCCTCTTCTCCAAAGCGACCATACTGTGATGATTTTTACAACCGATTAGTCTTCATGATACTAATGATTAAAAAACGTACCTTAGATTTGCATGTCAGGCTGATGTATGTCCTTTGGAGATAGTGTTACTGTGTGTCAATTGGGCTAGTATTAACATTTAATAGCATGTCTTGACTATAAAATTTCCCGTAAGATTAACCTCTTCTAATCGTGTTACCACTTCCCTTCGCGTGACTCTCGGCGAAGTCGTCCCATTCTCTCTTCTTATATGTTTCCCTATCAGCCTTTTCCATGTCATCTTCATCGCTCGACTCTTCAGGACCATCGTTTCCGCCTCCAGTGACCATTCCTCCGTTCGCTAGCTCTTGCTCGAGGAACTCTTCAACGGTGACTGTTGGGAGGAATTGCCCTGTTCCAAAGACCTTCTTCTTGAGGTCTTCTCTGGAGACTAACGTGAAAGGTCTTAGGATCTTGCCCTCTTTAGACAAAACTTGGTCGGAATTCCTGTACTCGAGCTTCTCGGTGAATCCGGTGGTGTCTTTAAAGCGTTGTCTCTCTCTGTCGTCGTCCTGAACTTCCACGATCTTGGGCTCTGGCACATGTTGTAGCATCTCGAGCTCCTGAGTCAATCCTCTGATATTATCGAAAGTTTTGATATTAAATAGCTTAAGCTGATCAACATAAAGCTCACGTATAAGCTCTTCGTCTGCGTTCTGGTACTCGTTCTCGTCATTTTCCAACTTTTCCAGTTGTTGAAGTTTCGTCTCGAGCTGTCTCTCGAGCCTGTAGTTGGCGATCTTATCGTCTCGTCTAAGTGTAGGATTCTCGTGAAGAACAACAGTCTCAAACGGCCTATCTTTCAGCTTGTCGTATTTGATCTGCTCGTCTTTGCTTAATAAGCCGTAGTTCTGTAAGTTGGTGAAGAAGTGGAAGTAGCATAAAATGGCCTTCTTGATGTTGATGGTTCTGGCAGGCTCACGATACTCGGGGTAAAGCTGAGCTAAATAATAGTCCACTGTTAAATACTTAATCTCTGACGTATTAATATCCTCTACAGACTCATTAGCAGAAAATATACCGTTTCCTGAGATGCTGCTCTTCAAATCAATCAACTGCTGAATCGCCACACCGAGTTTTGTTTGGTACTCTTCAGAGTCCTTTCTTAGCGGTGAATTCTCGAGACTGCGGAACTCTCGTACACTCTCAGTGTATATTTGTCTCAGTGTTCTTGGCTGTGCCATTTTGCGAGTCTGTGAGTCCCAATTGGCTTCAGTAACGAGGTCTTCTTCTCTCGTTAGAGCCGATCTTTCAGCGATGCTTATTCACACTTAGTCCCTAGTCCCGCCCCGGAGACTTTTCCAGACCCGCACGGGGTCTCGTTTTTCAATGGCAAGCGCGTGTTGTAGCCTAAATGCTACGTATTAATTATGGGCGAGAAAGCTCCGTCCGGGGTCGAGACATGACATCTCCAATTGTGTATAAATAGTTGAATTGCTGTCCTTTTGACTCATTTACTGGGCTACGTATACCAATTGACAACAAACAAATACCAAAATGGCTTCTTACCCTCCAGTTTACTTCAACAACGACCCAGACTCCTTCGCTTACTCCACATGCCGTGTGCGCTGGATCAAGATTGTTCAGGATACAATTGATGATGTTAATGCTTCTGTTGAGGAGTCTACTGACTCATTAGTCAAGGACCAAGGATCTCAGATTGCCTCTAAGCTCGCTCAATTGAAGCAGAACATCTTGGACGACGGTAAGATCCAGCCTCTTGAGGGTAGTCTCAAGCAGTACGAGTCCTTCAACAGAGCTCTCTCCCAAGGCAATTACACTTGGCTCACTGGTCCATGGTTGGTGCTGGAAAACTACTTGTACCGTCTCATCAACACCTTCTTCCTCGAGCAGTCCACATGGTTCAACTACGACATCTTCGCCAAGCTCAAGGAGAGCTCTTTCGAGTCCTCGGTCGCTGGTGTGACGGAGTTGGCTCTCCGTTACTCTCAGCTGGTTGAGCAGCAGAAGGCAAACCCGGACATTCCCGAGGATGTCAAGCTCTTGCTGTTCAAGGAGTTTGCGGAGATTTCCTTATGGGGTAACGCTACTGACTTATCTCTGCTTGCTACTGCTACATTGGACGATATCAAGTCGATCCAAGGTGCCGAGGCCAGAAAGAAGTCCGAGGACAAGATCTTGTGTAACGATCTTGAGCTTGCTTATAAGCAGCTCAAATCCTCCAAGGATGACATCAAATCTGTGGATATTGTGCTCGATAACTCCGGTTTCGAGCTCTACACCGACCTCGTGTTCACTCTGTTCCTCATCGACTTCGGTATCGCCGACAAGGTCACTTTGCACACCAAGGACATCCCATGGATGGTCTCTGATGTCAACATCAAGGACTTTGGTATCGTTTTGAACCAATTGAGGGACACTAAAGTGTTCCCAGACCACAGACACGAGATTGACTTCTTCGTTAACAAGGTCGAGTACTTGTACAACACCGGTGTCTTAACATTGGAAACTTCACCATACTGGACCTTGGATTCCGACTTCTGGGGAATCAGTGCTCAGGAGAAGGAATTCGGCGGTGCTCAGCTGCACAAGAGACTCTTAGAGTCCTCATTGGTCATCTTCAAAGGTGACATGAACTACAGAAAGCTCACTGGTGATAGAAGATGGGCTCCAACCACTTCTTTCGTCGAGTCAATTGGCCCATTAGCATCTTCAGGATTGAAGATTCTCTCTTTGAGAACTGTTAAGGCTGATGTTCTTGTTGGTCTCCCAGAAGGTGTTTATGAGAAGATCTGTGATGAGTGGTCTAAAGAGAATGAGAACAAGCTTGATTGGCTGTACTCTGGTAAGTACGCTGTTATTTCTTTCTCTGAGGGCACTGCTTGAAAGTGAGGAGGCTGTGTTTAGATGGAATGGGTGTTAGATATAATATACACTGATATATGCTGTTAATTGGGAGTAGACTTGTTTTATGTACACCCGGACATTACGCTAAAACACCCGGACATCTTGGGTTTTATTAAAATGCTGTTAACTTGTTTGTTTGGGGTGTGGGTGGTCTGTAACTTTGTATTATTGATAATTGGGCTATCTTTATACTCAAGGTCTCTTATTGTGAGCTTTCACCAATGACTTGATTACCTTAATTAATATTGTTTTATGTCGTAACAGAAAGAGCTTCTCCATCTTCGATATCCACTACTTCAAACACTCAAAAAGCATCATTTCGAGCTCCAAATTTCCTTTTTACTCTCAAATCAACCTATACCACCAAAATAACACCCATTTTATACCCAATTCCACACCCAAAACCACCTCAAACCCCACCTCAAACCCCCAATCACCCACTAATTCACAACTATTACGCCCCATGGACCCTACCTCATTTCGCGCATCAATCAGCACATAAACACGTACAATCATTGTCAATTAGTAAACACCTATTAACCTTCAAACAACCTCTAATCACACCATAATCACGCACAGATGAAGCTCAGCCTCCGATACCTCGTCTCGGTGCTCTCGGTGGTTCTGTTTGCCTCCCTCGGCCTCGCGCGGCCCGAGTCAGAGACCTCTTCAGAGTCAAGACACACCAACAACTGGGCCGTCTTGGTGTCGACATCCAGGTTCTGGTTCAACTACAGACACATGGCCAATGTGCTATCGATGTACAGAACAGTGAAGCGTTTGGGAATCCCCGACTCCCAGATCATTTTGATGCTGAGTGACGATGTGGCGTGCAACCCACGTAACCTCTTCCCAGCCTCTGTCTTCAACAACCAGGACAGACAGATCGACTTGTACGGTGATTCCATTGAGGTTGATTACAGAGGATATGAAGTCACTGTTGAAAACTTCATTCGTTTGCTTACTGACCGTTGGGGACCGGAGCATCCGCGTTCAAAGAGACTGCTTACGGACGAGAACTCGAACATCTTCATCTACATGACAGGCCACGGAGGTAACGAATTCCTTAAGTTCCAAGATGCTGAAGAAATCAGCAGTTGGGACATCGCAGATGCGTTTGAACAAATGCACGAAAAGAAGCGTTATAACGAGATCTTCTTCATGATCGACACGTGCCAGGCCAACACCATGTACTCCAAGTTCTACTCGCCAAATGTGCTAGCTGTGGGCTCATCAGAGCTTGATGAGTCGTCCTATTCGCACCACAGTGATGTTGAGATTGGAGTTGCTGTTATTGACAGATTCACTTACTATAATTTGGAGTTTTTGGAGGATATTGAGAAGAATTCCACCAAGACACTCAAGGATTTGTTCGGATCTTATACCCATGAGGATATCCATTCGCACGCCGGTGTTAGAACCGACCTTTTCAAGAGAAATCCAGAGGATGTGCTCATCACAGACTTCTTTGGCAATGTTCAAAGCATCATTTCTGACGAAGTTGAAGATGATATTCTTTATTTGCTAAATCACAAGGAGGAGCCCGTGATTGAGAACCCACCACAGTCAAAGGTTCAGAATGTCAACAGCACAAAGATCAACGCATTTATGTCAAATAAGGTGGGAATTTCTCACAACACCAAACCCTCAAAAGAGCTAACAACAGCTGCTTATTTAGGTGCTGCTGGTCTTGTAGGAGCACTCGTGCTATTAAGCAAGATCTTCTAGTCTTTTAATGAATTATCTGCATATCGAAACACTCTACGAGCGTAGTTAGACATCAATCATAAAAAATTTCATTTCAAACAAAATCATAGCATAGTTAAAGAAAAGAACATCAGTTGGTACCACCAACAGCAGAGTTCAATTCTCTAATTGACTCATAAACCATTTGACCCTTACCGGAGCCATGGCCGTTGCCACCAGTGTTAAGAGTACCGTTGTGATGAACACCAACCCTTCCAACGAACTTCTTGTAGAACTCAGAGTTCTCAAAATCATCGTCATCTTCCTCGTCGTCTTCGATAACTCCACCATCCTCGAAAATCTCAACTCTAGAAGCAGGGAACCAGTCAGTCTTCTTGGTCGGAACGGAAGAGGACACCGGATACTTCTTGTGAGAGCTCATTCTTCTACCACGGCCCGGATAGCCGTTATTGCCATTACCATTGTTGTTATGGTTACTGGTCCAGAAGCTTGGCTTCTTGTTGTGATGCGCTTGGTTGGCATTCCAGTGGGTGTGGTAGTTCTCTCTGTGGTGTGGTGGAACGTAAGTTTTCTTGTTGACGTTGGAGTCTGGGTTTGAGTCCGTTGAGTCGTTGAAGGCAGAGTTGTTCATTGGCTTGGATTCAACGCTAGACTTCGAAGAAGACTTTCTATCGTGGATTGTGTTAGAAGATGCCTTCTCCCTGTCACTGAGCAATGGAGCTGAAACGATGAGCGACGGAGCTGACGACAGTTCACTGGAGTAGTCATCCAAGTTCAAAGTCACCATAGAATCACCCAGTTGAGAAAGATTGACGTCAGATTCAGCTCTGGAGTCGTCGTCACCTTCTTCAAGAACGAACAACTCGTCGTCAGAATCGAGGTCCTCAGCATGTGTGCTCTCATGCAATGGAGATTTCATAACGTTCACATTTGGCGAGGCTCTCAAGTTTGGTGGAACGTAGCGTCCAGCAGATGAGGAATAGGAGTTGAATGAGTTCTTTCTCGATCTTCTAGCAGGAGATGGAATCGGAGCACCACTGTGAACGTTGGCACTAGCAGACAGAGTACCCATGATGGAGTTCATCTTTGGAGTAGAAGGTCTGTGGTGGGGTGGCTGATAAACACCAGGTCTCTTGTTCTGCTCTGCTCCGAACTTCTCCAAGTAATGAGCAGTGACCGAAGGAGGTGTAAAGAAGTCTCTTCTGTTGTAATCGTCTCTCTTGAACTCATGGAAGTGATTGGCAATGTGAGTGTTCGGAGTTGGAACACCAAAGGTCTTAGGACCATGGAACTTACCACGACCATTGTAAGCGTGAGCGTTTGCATGGCGATGGTTTCCGTGGCCCTTATTGTTCATAATGGTGATTGGCTTAACATCGACAGCATCAGAGGAGAAGTCATTTTCAACAGCATCGAGATCGTCCTCAAAGGTGAATCTCTGGACCTTCAATAACTCCTCTTTCATCTTGAACAAGTCTCTGTTCTCTGGATCCAATGTCAAGGAATAACGAAGAACAGCAAACAAGTCGTCAGACATGGTGGAGAAGATATCAAACAAAGCCTCACGATTACAAGCGAAGTAACTAAATGACTTATCGGTTTGGTTGGCAGCAACAAAAGGACTCTTGTGGAAAACAATGTTCAACAAACAGATACCAATAGACCAAATGTCACATTTGGCTGCATCATAAACCTGAACATTAGTCTGATCAAAGAGCTCAGGTGCCATGTAACGCTCAGATCCAATGCCAAACTCTGTGCACATTCTGTGAGATGATGCCAACCCCCAATCAGAGAGTCTGATGGAGAAATCGTCTGCAATCAAGATGTTTTCTGGTTTGATGTCACGGTGGTAAATATTTCTCTGGTGGGCATACTCAACAGCATCAATCAATTGGAGCATAACGTTGATGATATCAATTGTTGAAGTTGGGCCCTGGTTTGCTCTGATGGCTTCATACAAGTCGCCACGAGGGCAGTACTCCAGAATGATGAACGAATCGAAACAATCAACAATATTGATGATGCTCGGGTGAGAGCCTAGCTTCTGGTGGATATCAATCTCATGGAGAGCTTCGTTACAAATCTCATCGTCAAATTGGTTGGAAACAGATGTCAAGGATCTCGAGACCTGAGACTCTTTAGTTGAAGACTTCTCTTCCTGGAACTTGAAGATGTATTTCACGGCAACCAGCTTTGACTTCAGCGAGTCTTTGGCGAGAGATACAATACCATACGCACCTTCGCTGATGTCTTCAATCTTCTTGTATCTCCCGTTGAGGAGACTTCCCTCTTTGTACAGGTTGTAGGCAAGGGACATTTCTGCGAGGTCGGTGTGCTTAGAATACGTGCTCCTCTTGTGGGGTTGTGTTTGAGGAACAACTGAGCATACAGCGGGTCTGTTGATGCAATGAGCGTATGAGTGTGAACGTTGTTAGCAGAGCAAGGTAGTTCTTCTATGTGGGTGCCTCTAGAACGCGGCAATGAGCGTAAGTATCGTAGATATGGACAACACTGGGATTGTCTTCTTCACCGACTCAGTACGATAGCGTGCCTGTCGATGCAAGATATAAAGCTGAGTTTGTAGCGCTGTGATGCGATGATACTGGGTTGGTACGCAGCGTAGATCCGTTGTGAAGATCTTCGTTCAACAGAAATCGTGATTTGGTGTTCGGGTGAGTCGTCAAATAAAGGAACAGCTCTGCTTGAAGCTCTGTACAGGTCTCTTAGAGACGGTGCTTGTGTATGTGTTCGTACAGATACGCGGCGGTAAGCGCTTATTCCTTATGTTGGCTTGTGATGAGTTTAGGATGTGTCAGAACGCTTTAGCGGCTAAATCCAAATCGTAGGCCCTGAGTTCTGTTGAAAATGGACCAAATCAGAGAATATAACGCTCTTAATATGTGCAAGATTGTCTAACAACCGAAAACGAAGCGCCGTGTGCGTTATTCAACCTTTAAGCTCTCCAAAAGGTGTAATGTGGCGCCCTCTGTGAGTCTGTGGTCTGTTCTTAAAAGGCAAGCAGGCCGAGGCTCGATTCCGTTGAAAGTTGTGCTGTTGCGAGAGGCTCTAAGAGATGTTGAGGTGTTTCTCCAGTCGCCTGTCGTCGTTTGTGTGCAAGATTTGTGTTGTTGTGAAGCAATGAGTTGAGGAAAAGGGCAATGCGACACTCTTTGTTGGGCTAATTTCCCCAATGACGTTGTAACTTGTGACTCTCACGCTCAGCGCTCAGTCCCCGTGGTCCCGGCGTGGCCCGGGCATCGGGAGTCGCTGATCGCGAATTTTTTGGTTACGTAGCCCTCGTCGGTTTCCATATTTGGAATACGCTGTTTACATTTCAGATCTGGGTATTAATGGTGGTAGTGTGTGAAGTGGCTGATGGGTGTGAATCGACTGTCTGGGTAGGTCACTACACTGCTAAGCAAGTGTGTGCTATCCCAAGCGAAGCTGCCTCTTGTGGTGCGCAGATGCAGTAAACACCTTTGAGGGTTAGACTACCTAAACAGGAAATACTAGCTAATTACACACAATATAAAATAAAAAACATTGGATTTCTAGAATATGGACTGTCAAAGTGAACACAAACCCCCAAAATTACACAATACTTTCGTTGAAAGAAGTCTCAGTGTGTGTGTTGTCCAGCACGGCAGCGTGGACGACAATTAGACCCAAAGAAATAGTGGTGATGGAGAGGAGCGTAGCCAAAGGAGAAGAGAACAGGATCACGGGCACTGTGGTAAGAAGCAAAACTGTGTACAGGTATCTCTTGTCCACAGAAAACTGGCCAAAGCGAACCTCATCTGATGAAGTGAGTCTGAGCCAGAAAACACCGGCACTCAGGCCAATCAGAGATATAAGTAACCATGGTCTTTGAATCAGCTGGATCAATGAGACCAACAGTAGCACGACAAGATAATTAGACTGGTAGTACTGTAAATTCACACCCAAACGAAGACGTAGCTCTCCCAAAGACTTTGGAGGTGATACCTTGGCGACGTTAAAGAACTCTCTCAATGGTTTCATGGTGGTGATCTTGTGGTGGAGATACGGAGTCTGTTGTTTGAGCGCGTCCATATCGACGGGGAATCTGGCCGCACTGAACGGGTAGGCACTTCCACTAGCTGACATATCGATTTATTTGTTGAAAGAAATCAGATTTATAGATGTATTAGGTCCAAAGATGGTTTAGGAACGTCTCCGGGTTGATTTCGTCCCTTTGAAAGATCTCTTTCCAGATGCACACTCCGGCAATTAATTGTTTATCTTGATCCTCGCGGTTTTATTGTAAGCCGCGAGCTGTGGTTATTGAGAGCTGCTAAGCGCTGATTAAGTACTACAAAAATGATCCGTTATTGTTCATTAGCCCAGCTATCATACACAGAGGTGTAGCCTCCTATTCTTTGTTTGTTTGTTAGTTCTGTATCTATCCAGCTACTTGCTCAGGTCTCGCCAGCCTTCTTCGAGTTACAAGCAACAATGGACACTTTATCAGCACGGATACTCTGGCCAGCATCCAGCTTAATATCCACATCCTTGACAACGAAAGTCCACACATCATCGCAGAAACGGTAGGTGTGCAAATGGCCCTTGAAAGTGAGCTTTCCCTTCACTTTCTCCTTCAGTGTCTCCGCAATCACACGATCGAAGTTGGAGAGGATACGCATAGCCAATTGTGGCTGAATGCGCTGGTCCGAGATCAGTGTATCCAGTGCATCGGTGAGAGCACTTCCAAGTCTATAAACTGTTAGTTTTTGGCTCCTCGAGGTGCGTTGGAGCTCATGTACGGTTGAGCTTTAGTAATGCGGTGAGATTACAGAACAGCCTTAAAGGCCACTCCAAACCGTTCAATTTCCTCCCTAAACACCAAAAATGACTTACGTGGTTCTTCTGTAGAGCTCGTAGTATCCCTGGTTGCTCATAGTGGTCCCCTTTGCTTCCCCTGGTGTATTTCGTTGATCGCTGGCTGGCTTTTAGAGCCTATTGTGCTTAGTTTATTTGTACACTCAGCATGGATAAATTCGCGGTGGCGCCTGGGCGGGCTATTTTCCACTCTTAGTACTAAACAGAGGTTGATATCTAATAGGTAACATTATTAGGCCCTAAAAAGTGGATTTGAAGCACTATGTCGTCTACAATCTTCTACCGTTTCCGTTCCCAAAAGGAGACATCGCGTATCCAGTTCGATGGTACAGGTATCACGGTGTTTGACCTCAAAAAGGAGATCATCGCTGAGAATAAGCTTGGTGATGGTACAGGCTTTGAGCTTAGAGTATACAACGCCGATACAGAAGAAGAGTACAGTGATGATACGCTAGTGATACCGAGATCTTCTTCTGTGATCGCTCGTCGCTCGCCTCCTATTAAACAGGGAAAAGGTGGTGCTTCCCGCTATGTCACAGGAAAGCCTCGTATCACTAAAGTGACACTTCAAAACAAGACACAACAGGCGGCTCCAGTGGCGGCAGCAGGAGAAAACGCCAACATGACAGAAGAAGAGCGTATTGCTATGATGTTCTCGAACCAGTCTGATCAATGGAAGCAAACACAACAAGAGATGGCCTCTGCAACTGCTGTTTACACAGCGAGACCTCAGCAGCCTGGCGCCGGCGCTTCAACAAACCCAGACGATATTCCTCCACCGGGTTACATGTGTTACAGATGTGGATCTAAAGATCACTGGATCAAGAATTGTCCGACGAATGACGATCCAAATTGGGAAGGTAAGCGTATTAAGCGTACCACTGGTATTCCTAAGACGTACTTACAAACGGTGGAGAATCCAGATGACGATCCATCAAAGAACTACTTAATGAACGAAGAGGGTAAATATGTGGTTCAAGTTGCAGATTCTAAAGCATGGGAGACATACAGAAAGAAAGTGGATAAATCTTCTCAACTGGATGCTTTAAAAGATGTTGATGCTGACCTGTTAGATCCGATCACAAACAAGGTGATGAGTGACCCAGTGATAACTCCATGTTGTTCTAAGGTGTATTCAAGAGCCACTATTGAAGAGGCTTTACTAGAGTCAGACTTTGTTTGTCCAAACTGTGGCAAAGACGATATCTTCCTTGATCAGCTGAAGTCAGATGAGGACAAGAAGAAGCGCATTGACGAGTTAGTAGAAAAAGAGATGGAGAAGAGAGGAGTAAAGAGACAGAACCCTTCTTCAGAACAAAGCGATGCAAAGAGACTGCAAACAGAAGGTGTTCCACAGATGCCTGGTATGCCTATGATGATACCTCCATTCTTCCCATTTGTACAGCCTCAGTGAGTGTTTAGTAATGAGATAATGCTTTATTAGTGGATAATTAGCCGTATTATAGTCAAATTTCGATGTAGAGCCTATTGTAGTCTTTGGGCGAAAAGTTACCCGGCCTCAACAGTTGCGAAATCCGGGGAAGCTTCGGATGAAGAATCAATCACACCACAGCAACTTCTTCAATTCACAATTTATTCGTTCCTCTCCGGATAAACATTGAGCAGAACACAATTCAATCAACAAGCTTTAGTAATTAACAGAAATGTCGTTCAAGGTGCTCTCCGCAAAGCTTGCTGCTCAGGTTGACCAAGAGCTCATGAGCTCAGGGGGCTTCTCCATTGATCAGCTGGTGTGTATTTTTATCGGAAGGAAACAACACAATTACTAACAAGTGAATTCAGATGGAATTGGCTGGTCTTTCAGTTGCTGAGGCTACATTTAAAGCGTTCCCACTGATGAAGAAAGTGTTGGTCGTAGTAGGACCTGGAAACAATGGTATGTTTGACAATTACGCATAAATCGAACCAATAGAGTACTGACAACTCGTAAAAGGAGGAGACGGTTTGGTAGCTGCAAGACATCTTAAGTTATGGGGCTTCCAGCCTTCAGTTTATTACCCTAAACCATCTTCGAAGCAGCTCTTCAAGAACTTGGAAACACAACTTCAGAATTTGGATATTGAGTTCATTGATAACCTCAACAGTATCAGCAACTATCAGCTCATTATTGACGCTATTTTCGGATTCTCTTTCCAAGCTGGCTCAATACGTGAGCCATTTGCTTCAGTGGTACAAACAATCAACGCCAACCCTGAGATTCCTATCCTAAGTGTTGATATTCCATCGGGCTGGGATGTTGATAATGGGTTTGTTGAGGGTGGAATAAGAGACCCTGATGTTTTGATTTCACTGACAGCCCCGAAGCCAGTGGCAAATAAGATTGATACTAAGAGAACCCAACACTACGTGGGAGGACGATTCATTGGCAGGTCGTTTGCAGAGAAATATGGTATCGATATTTACCAGTACAAGGGCTCGGAACAGGTTTTGAAGCTGTGAGGGGGTATTATAAGACCAGATTTCTTTATATTTATGTAGTTTTAAGGCAAAAAGTAACGAGATGGCTGTTCAATGGGTAATACGGCTTCTTAGTATTACACAGTATAGCAAACAGGTTATGTCGTTCTTCCGGAAACATGGTAACCTGGCCGAGTGGTCTAAGGCGCCAGGTTAAGGTCCTGGTCTCTTCGGAGGCGTGAGTTCGAACCTCACGGTTATCATTATATTCCATTCTTTATTTTTTTTGTTTTCCCAAAACCAAAGCGGTAGGGACACTATCATGTTTACAATTTGGTTTCTCTGAATAGTTGATCTACTGATATTCTGGTCTATTTTCAAGCTCCCTCAAGATGGGATTTCTTAGGAGAACATAACTTTGAATGTTTCAAAACTTTCTGTTCCAAAGAAATGCTCCATTACTGCGGCGTGTTATAAAATATGGCGCCGTACGACATCGTTCCTTTTCCAATACTTCACTAAGGTCTTTACAAATAAAGCTACGAGAGTACCAAGAGGAGTGTATTCAAAAGTGCCTTGATGCTTTGGACTCGAATGACAGAAGAATAGCAGTGAGTCTTCCAACTGGTGGAGGAAAGACTGTTGTATTCTCAAGCTTGATAGATAGAGTGAAGCCTAGAAATGGCCAAGGTGATAAGACTATGATCTTAGTTCATCGCAAGGAGCTGGCCACACAAGCTGCTAAAACGTGCTCTTTGGTGAATCCTGATAAAAAGGTTCAGATTGAGATGGGGAGCTCCGTGGCGGATTCCGATGAGGCGGATATTATCGTGGCGTCTGTTCAGACCCTTCGAACAGGCAGATTGGAGAAGTTCGATCCTGACGATTTCAAGCTTCTTATTGTTGATGAAGCTCATCATGCTTCGGCTGATACTTATGTGAATATCATGGACTATTTTGGTATTCATGAGACATCTGATGTTCCTGTTGTTGGGTTTTCTGCTACGCTAAGAAGAGAAGATAGCAAGGACCTTGACAGTGTGTTTGATAAGATTGTCTTCCATATGGATCTGGAGAAAATGATCACAGATAGCCACTTAGCAGATGCTAAGTTCACAACCGTGGAAGTTGAAGGAGCAGACTTGAGTAACGTGAAGTCAGCGAGAGGAGACTTCATCGTGAAGAAGCTCTCTTCTGAGATGAACACTGCCCAAAATAATGCTCTTGTGCTACAAACTTACAGACACTTTGTTCAGCACCATAAAATCAAGTCTACAATGGTATTTGGTGTTGATATATTACACGTTCAGACTATGTGTGAGCTATTCCGTGCTAATGGCATTCCATCTGAGTTTGTGACGTCTAAAACAAAGCAAAAGGACCGTGATAGAATTATCGAAGAGTTCAAGGAGGGCAAGATCCCAGTTTTGATGAACTGTGGCATTTTCACAGAAGGAACAGATATGCCGAATATTGATTGTATTTTATTGGTTAGACCAACTCAATCGAAGACGTTGGTGGTTCAAATGGTTGGCCGTGGGCTGAGATTACACACATCAAAGGAGTTCTGCCATGTTGTTGATTTTGTTGGAGTTAACGGTGGAAATCTCGTTTCTCTTCCAGCATTGAGAGGTTTACCACCAGATACTTCACTTGATGGAGTCAGTTTAGAGGAGATGGAGAAAATGAAGAAGGAAAGAGAGACAAAGAAGCTCAATGATATGCAACAGGAGAGACAAATAGTTTTGGAACAATATGAAAAGTTGGAAAGTCGATTATCCAGAGGAACAAGATCACCTGCTGTTGACCAGGAGCTTGATTTGGATGCCTTTGAGGACATTGAGCTGGAGACATTTGAATCCTTTAAAGACTTCGTTAACAATTTAGGAGAACTGCCTTTGAAATCTGGTAACAAGTACAACGGCCCATTAGAGACATACTATATCAAAAGATCCATATTTCCTTGGATCCAAGGACCGACGAGGTTTATTTGGATTTTGCCATGGCCTGATGGTAATTATAAGAATCCATCCCATCTCAGATTGGAAATACATAACAACGGGTTGAATGTCGAGAAATTCAAAAAAGAGGTCCATTTGAGCCATGTCTACGAGTCGATTCAAAGTTTGAAAGATATCGATACCAAGGTTTGTACCTTATCCCTTTATCGCAAAAGAACCAAAGGGAATCACGGGTTCTACGACAGATACCAGAAGAATTACGATGCTCACTTGTTGGTACCAGCCACGCAAGATGTCAGATTGTTACTCTCTAACACGAGGTCTATATTGAACTCCGAATTTGGAATGCACAGAGACCTCACCAAGTTTGCTAAATGGCGAAATGATCCGTTGTCATCGGCCCAACAACGTGCCTTGAAGCAGTACATCGACAGAGTAGCTAAGAGCTTGAGCTTGATGGAGGACGACAAGCTGCTAATTGACAACGCGTTATCAAAACTAAAAAGAGGAAACGGAAGTGATTTGCTTACCGGATTGGCTATCTTCAAAAGTGTTTTAGCAAAGAGGTTCATTGAAAGGGCTCTCAGAAAGCCTGAGTGTGTGTCAAAGAAGAGAGAAGAGCACCACGCTGATGAAACAGCCGATGATTCTGGAAAAGACATGATGACACCAATTGACGTTCAAAATATATAGAAATCTCATTTTATAGAGGACACTCACCTCAGGTGAGCTATAACTCAACCAGTACTATGAGATCAAGGGGTAGATCTCAAGGCGAGGTAGCCACTTATATAGTAACACCCGTGCACCAGCGCGGAAATTGGCCAAGGGCCGCCGAAAAGGCGCGCTCTGTCTCAAGCTAACAACATAACAGCCTGTGCAATACGGGACGCAAATTAGACCGAGGTAGAGCCTTTTAATAGAGATTAGCTTCTTATTTCAGGGGTTTGGATTCTACTGATTTCTGTGAGAAGTGTGATCTAATTTTTGACGATTTTCGAGAGCGGCACGTGCTTTAAACTATCGCCATTTGAAACCAGTTCTTAAAGAACACGCTCTCCACACAGGCATTACAAGAACTCGGCTAATTACGCAGAAAGGGCACAAATATGGGTGAAACCACGCACCAGCCGACACGTGGCTCAATTGCACTGAATCCAGTGACTGTTGTTGTCAAAGAGTGCATCCTGATAACATCGTCGATGCGTAAGCTCTCCAAATACTCACAGTCCGGAGTGGCGGCAATACTCGGCGGTGGTGCTAGTGATCTCTTCACTGATAGCAATGAACTCAACAAGTTTGGTCTCAGTGGCAGTAACAGTGGCAGCAGCCATGCGCAGGCCAATGATCCGCTATTATCTGGCTTTGTTCAGCTCAGATTGATGCTGAACTCGCAGACGGACCTTTCAGAAATTGATTCTCTCACATTGCTTCAACCGTTCCTTCTGTTGATTAAATCCAGCTCCACATCGGGTAACATCACATCTTTGGCATTAGACTCTCTGACAAAGTTCTTGAATTACAAAATTCTTTCACGAGAGTCCAAGAACATTGCCTTTACACTGAACCACATTATGCATTCTCTCACTCATTGCCGCTTTGAGGCTTCAGAACAGACCTCCGATGACGCTGTGCTGTTGAAGGTGCTGAAACTGCTGGAGTCGATCATTGATTCGGATTTGGGTGACTTACTCTCAGACGACGTGATCTACGAGGTGGTCCAAACTTCTTTCTCCCTGGCTTGTAACAAGAGAAGAAGCGATGTTCTCCGTAGAGCAGCAGAGCTCTCTGTTTACAGAATCACGGTGAAGATCTTCAAGAGATTAGATGATCTCAAACCAGAGGAGAATGAACTTGTTGTGGAGGAGACCCATGATTATTCCAGAGATGAGCTGGTGGAAACAATTGGCACAAATGAAGATGGTAATGCTCCCAAGAAGTCATTCGAGGTACCAAAGACTGCAGACGAGCCATTTGGACTGCCAGCCATCAAGCAATTTTTGGGTATTCTGATCTCCATGATCTCACCAGAAAACCAGTTCAAACGCACCGAGTCTACAAAGGTTTATGCTCTGACACTCATCAGCACAGCAGTTGAGATGAGTGCCGATAGATTCCCTCAATTTCCTACTTTGCTGAACCTGATTGCCGACCCAATCTTCAAGCACACGTTACAAATTATCCAGAATGTGAACTCATTGCCTGTTCTTCAGGCTGCTATGCAGCTCTTCACAACCCTGGTGCTGACATTGGGCGATAAGCTCCAGCCACAGGTTGAGCTTGCGCTGACAACTATCATCAACTGCGTCTTGCCTCCGGTGGAGAACAAGAAGGCGAACCAAAACAAATCAGGCAAATCCACTCCGGTTGAAGTGAACATTAAGTCCCAATCGGGTAAAGAGCTCATGATTGAGGAGCTGTCCATCCTTTGGAGCAGATCACCAACACTATTTATTGATCTCTTTGCTAACTACGACTGTGACTTCAACAGACAGGATCTCTGTATTATGCTCATTGAGTTCCTTTCCAAGCTCGCACTACCAGAAAGTGCGCTGTTCACCACAGAGAATGTGCCACCAGTGTGTCTTGAGGGCTTATTGAACTTCATCAACGGCTTGCACACGCACGTCAGGCTGTCAGACCCATTCGTGTTCGGTAACTCGTGCGATTTCATTGCTGACAAGGAGAAGAAGAAGGAGTTCATCACCGCCACCAACATCTTCAACAACAAGCCTAAAGACGGTCTCAAGGCACTGAATGACAAGGGATTCATCAAGTCTTTGGACGACACCAAAGAGATTGCGTGTTTCTTCTACGAGAAGTCAAGCCGTCTGAACAAGAAGATGCTTGGTGAGTATCTGGCCAAGCCGGTGAATAAGAACCTTCTGGAAGACTTCATCCACATGTTCGAATTCAAGGGTCTGAGAGTTGATGAGGCTCTAAGAATGATTCTAAAGGCTTTTAGACTCCCAGGTGAGTCTCAGCAGATCGAACGAATCGTCGAGACCTTCTCAGCTTGGTACGTTGAATGCCAGCAGTATGATGCCACTGAGACCGAGAAGGAAGATGAGGAGCTCGAGCCTGTTCAGCCAGACGCTGATGCCGTCTTTGTGCTTTCATACTCCATCATCATGCTGAACACAGACTTATACAACCCAGTTGTCAAGGAGCGCATGAACATCGATGGGTACAAGAGAAATCTCAAGGGTGTCTATGGTGGAAAGGACTTCCCAAGCTGGTACCTTGAGAAGATCTTCCAGTCCATTGCTGAGAAAGAGATTGTTATGCCTGAAGAACACCATGGCTCTTCGCAGTGGTTTGGCGATACTTGGAACAATATGATGGCAGCAAATGCCTCTGTTGCAGTGAGCCACTTTGATCCACTTGAATTCAGTGATAGAACCAATTTGGAGCTGGAACAGTACATTTTCAATGCCTCTTTGCCCAAGATGGTTGACACCATTTTCACTATCTTTGAGGTGGCATTTGATGACCAGATAACTGCTCGAATGATCGCTACTCTTGATAACTTGGCGCAGATCTCTTCCTACTTCTCTCTTCATGAATACACTGACTTGATAGTTGGCAGACTGTGTGAATTGACTGGTTTGACTGAAGCTGTTAAGCCATCTCTCGCTGACTCTTCCAAAACTCCACTGAAATTGACCAGAATCAAGGTCGAAGACGGAGAAACCATTGATGTGAGCGAATGTGCTGTTCAATTCGGTAGTAACTTCAAGGCTCAGCTTGCTGTTGTTGTTCTTTTCCGAATTGTGAAGAGCAATTTGCCTCATCTTGACAAGAGTTGGAGCTTGATTGTGAAGATTTTGATGACACTGCTTCAAAATGGCTTAATTGCACCAGACATCTTTGCTGACTTCCAGAAAGACAACAATCTCTTCAGAATCTCGAAGATTAAGCCTGAGATTGTTTTATCGAGATCCACCGCTACTAAGGGCCTCTTCTCAACATTCGCCTCATACTTAAAGGGTGATGATGAGCCTAGCGACGAGGAGGTGAGATTAACACTTTCTGCCTTGGATTGTATCAAATCTGCTAATGTCTTTGAGCTTTTAGAAGACTTGAAACTCCTCGGTGAACATGGCGTTGATTTGGTGCCTTTGTTCTTAGAACACTTGCTAACAGAGCGCGCTGATGCTAATGAGAAACACTTCGAAACACAGACATTGTTCATCATCGAAGCATGCTCCAATTTGATTGTTGTTGATCAGCCAGACTCCGAGCTGAGATTCACTCTTGTTGATAAGATTAATGAGCTTATTTCGAAGCAAAAGGAGCTGAAATTGAAGCCTGACTTCGTCTTCAGATTGATCACTTATAAGCTTGTTTTGTTCCATCACACACAGTTCTCCAACACCGAATTGATCCTGAACACATTGGAAGAGCTCTCCAAGTTTGATAGAAAGATCTTTGAGAAGAAGACACCGCAGATTTTACCGCATTTGACTGCGCTGGCTTCGCGTGGTAATGAGACTGCTCAAGAGCTCGTTGACAACGAAACGTATTGGAAACTGCTGAGACTGATTGCCTCAATTTCGGAGTACACTGGAGATGTTCTGGCGTTTGCTGAGGGTATTTCAGTGAACGTGAGCCATGTCAATTTCATGTGGTTATTAGGACTTTTAGACGAGGTTTCTGCCGTTGGATCAATCGGAGCTCAATGGGAACAAGAGTACGATATGTTGATCAAAAC
Source organism: Petasospora stauntonica (assembly GCA_030558335.1). Lineage (NCBI taxonomy): Eukaryota > Fungi > Ascomycota > Saccharomycetes > Phaffomycetales > Wickerhamomycetaceae > Petasospora > Petasospora stauntonica. The sequence continues at coordinate 569,870 of JAJMSG010000009.1, forward strand.
AGGACATAAGGTGACTAAAGAGAACCCATACGAAGACATTGTTCAGACTTCATTGAGATCCATTAAATCCACTGGTGGATTGCTGGAACTTGAGAGAGATTTCACTAAAGAGGAGACCTATGCTCTCATCCAAGCGTTGGCTCACCAATGTTTGAACCCATGCCAGCAGATCCGGTCTTATGCCCTCGGATCACTGGAAAACACTGTGCTTCAGATAAAGACAGGAGAAGATGTTACTGCCAGAGGAATCTTCGAGTTTGGACTGTTCCCATTGCTGAATGAGGACATTGGAAAGCTCGAGATTTTCCAGCTGATCTCGAAGGTCTACTTACACTTCTACGAGCTGGACCAGGCGGAGAACGAGATATTCTTGAAGTTATTGGACACATTCAACCAATATATCGATGACCCTAATATCGAGGGTGAATTACAGCAATTGATCGCTACAAAGAAGTCACTGGAAAAGAACGGTGCTGACGGAACTCCGGAGCCAGAGAATACCAGAGAAGGTCACGTGACACACGATGATCGCGATGGTCACGTGACACAGACCGAAGAATCTATAGAAGATGAAGTGGATTAAAAAGATTAATGTTCCAATTACAGTTAAAACGTGTGTTTTGTAGATCAATTAAAATGCCTTATTCATCCGAAACAATGTCCATGAGAATAGAAGCGTTCTTTAGCCCAGCTTGTTCTATTGATTGATCGAGTTTATCGATCAAATTCTCCCTTTGGGATCTTAATGTGAAGTGCTGGTTATTGATCTTGTCGTTAAACTCATGTTTCAGAAGCTCATAAATAGTGGTGACTTTCGCTTCTGGATCAAACTTCTTGACAACACGCGTGCCGTCTCCCATTCTAATTTGGATTCTTGTAGCGTTCGGAACAGTTGGTTCTGGGTGATCAATTGCTTTGATTTGTTGAAGTTTCTGTTCTTCTGTAAGCTCCTTTGGAGCTTCTTCATCATCATCATCGTCTATTTCAATCGGATCCGAAGCATTACCAGCTTCAATTTCCTCAACATCAGAGTCCAAATCAACAACATTATCACCATCAGAACCAGCTTTACCCAGAGATTGCTGAATAGCATATTCCAACTGTTTCTCCTCCGAAAGAGTATTAGGATCAATCACAGGCTTATGCTGAACCACCGGGTTCACAGAGCTTGGATCAACAGAGAACTCATTAAGGAAATCATATACCTCATTACACCAACTTGACACTTTTGGAGCGCTGTCCCACATTTTAACCCGCTCACCTGTAATTGGATCCAATATAGCGATATGCGGGAAATCCTCGAAAGCATAAAAATTACAGTAGCTCTCGCCTTGTTGTGAGTCTTTTTGATATTGAACGAAAACAAAGTGCTCCCTCACTACTTCCTTAACAGTGGACGATTTCCAGAAATCTCTGTTGAGGACTTGACACCTGAAGTCCGAAACATCCTGAATATTCACCAAAACCCATTTCTGCTCTCTGGAAGCCTTTGCTTTCGCAGACTCGAGATCAAGCCTGTCCATAATATCGAACGGAGGTCTAAAGAGCTGAGCGAGCCTTCTTTCACCTTCTGTCATACCTCGGAACTCGTCTTCAGAGTCTGCGATATCGCTGTCGTCCTCTGAGCCTGTTCCATGTGAAAACATCCCATCACGCTGGTTGAATATACCGGTTCTGTTATTACCATATATGAGCCTATCAGCGTTCATAAGTGGATTGAAGGCGCCACCAACAGGGCCAAATGTTCCGGGGAAAACATTAACATCATCCACCAATCTCTCGTGAACTGCTTGGTCAGGAGCCCTCGGCTCTTCGTGCTGATACGCTTCGTTCTGTAGTCTCTGAGCCATATCGGCGTCGTCATTGTTATTATTACTGGCTGATGAGCCACCCTGGGGTCCGTGCTCATAATATAGCGATATAGCGGTTTCCAGGTCCATGGAAGCCATTTCCAGGAAATTTTGGGCCATCTCCGGGTCTTCACACCCGGTAATGGCCATAAAGGTATCCATTGCTTCTGTCATTGGTGACGATTTAGCCGGTAAAGTGATTGTGAAGGAAGAGTGTGTGGCGAAATTCGTGCTCATATTGATATGTGATCTGCCATTTTAGCACGGGCCGGTTGGCGTTTACCCGGTACATTTTGGCAGCTGTTTCCATATCCACGGGTTTCCTATATAACGATAAACTGTAAACACCCCTGACGATATCGCTCAATCTACAGCTAAAACACATATATCGAATACTCACATCTCATTGATATTCAAGCACATCTATGGCTTCCTAAAAGACCCCGAAGGTGGTAGAAGAGAAGGAAGCGACGGTGGACCCATAGGCATGCTTCCATAAGGAGGTGGCGGTGGCATAGCCATTCCACTCTGGGCCTCCTGTTCATAAGGGAAACGGCCATACATTGGACCTTGCTGTTGTTGTTGGTATTGAGGGTAGTAGCCCATAGGGCCGTACCCTGGCTGCATTGGAGGATATTGCGGCTGATAAGGAGGATTTGGAGCCTGTTGAGATGGAATTGAATACTGCGGTTGCTGTGGAGGAGCTTGTTGCTGTGGAGGAGGTGGTGGCTGTTGATATTGATCCTGATATTGGGCCTGTGCTGGTGGAATAGACGAAACACTTTGAGTCCGCGTATGAGACGAAGCCTGTGAGCTGTTAGGAATCTGGAAGTGAATTCCAGAAACACCATTAGCCTCAATCTCATTATTAACAAGATCTGTCATTGTTGTAGGTCCAATTGACGCCTTCTTCATTGGCTGCTCGTAGTAGACGTAGTTAGCTTCTACCTTCTCGACCTTAACATGAGAGGTGTTATTGGAGCTCATCATCGCCAAATCCGACTCAATTTCCTGTTCTGAAGCCTTAGAAAGCGGAGTTCCTCTCTGACGAAGAGACTGTGCATCAACTGCACTATATTGGGCCCTATTGAGGACTCTGTCTTTAATCTGCTCACTGATAAGCTGATCATCAGACTTGCTCTTTCTCTCGCCCACTTTGCGAACCGATGCTCTGAATCTGAGCTCCTGATATCTCAGTTTTTCATCCTTTGATATATTGAGATAATCTCTGTTCAAAGAGCTTAGTTTTCCCTGTAAATCCCTTCTTAGCTGCTCCCTTGCTTCTTGTCTGTCTCGTATGCTCTGTCTCCAGACCACGCCCGAGTTATTATCAGTCTGGGACTCAATGAGCTCAGACGAAAGCTCAAACTTACGCTGAACAGCAACTAAATTGTCTTTAAAAGGCTTCATGAGCTCTTCAAACGACTCTGTGAATATAGGAACCGGCTCTAACTGAGGCAATTCCGAGGTCTGAGGTGGTGGTGATAATGGAGATCTCATCGCCAAAGAGGTATTAGAGTCGGATCTCCTTCTCTTACCAGGTCTTCCAAGAGAGTCTGAGAAGTTACTAGAACTTTCCTCAGTACCAGTTCTCTCATTAATACTAGGAATGCTCTCCTCAACAACCATTTGGTGGATGTCTTTGTTTCTCTTCAGCTTTTGTTGTAGCTCTTCAATCTTCTGGATATAGGCATCAACCCTCGAAATTCTGCTCTGGGCGAACCCCTTCGCAATCTTCTTGTAGTTGCTAGATAATTCCTTCTGCATCGACTCAATTTCTCCAACGTTGTCCATCTCGCTAATGTCAACGGCGCCATTATAACCGGCAGGTGAGTCCCCTTCCAGCTGGGACGACGGAGAAAGCCCGCTGTCCTGCCCAAAATCGGAAATTTTCGCTTTCGTGTACGACGGCATTATATGGCAACTGTCTCTCTATGGAATAGCACTGATATAGAGGTTTAAAGCCTTTTTTAGCTCACACCCAGTGTATAATATAAAGGCTAAATGCCCGCGTTGTGTATTGTCGAGACGGAACTGCAGCTCGACGGTAGGGGCCGCAAAGTGGTGCTTATTCTCTGCATCGGGTAGTTTCCGTTTTGGGCAGTATAGGGCGAGTGCGCGAAAATTTACATCTCATCTGTATGGTAGTTTAATGGGTACTTGAAGGTTGTTTATATATTGGTGGAGAAGGCTATATTGAGGACAAAAATGGAGAATTCAGAGCTTGTTAAGCAGTATATTGCATCCCTTAACGGTGCCGTGTCACAGCTTGCGCCAGAAATCACTCAGCTCACAGCAAAGTCGTTCGAAGACAGACTCAATAGTGCAACGGATCCAATGGAGCAGATTAAAATTTCCAACGGATATGCCTTTGTACTGGTATCACTGTGCTTTGCATACCTTAAGAGTAAAGGTATTGACACCAACAAGCACCCTATCATGGAAGACTTGGCGCGTGTGAAGAGCTACATGGCCAGAGCCAAGCTAGCTGAAGAGGGCAAGGATGAGGCCAAAGTGGACACTACACAGGCTAAGAAGTTCATCAACAGTGTATTGAACTCTGGTGTTCCTAGTAGTGCTGTCTCCTCTGACAATTTCAAGGGCAAGCACACCAAATTTGAAGATAAACAGAAGAACGACACCAAAGAAGCCAACGTCAGCGTATCTAACGAGGTGCGCAGCAAACTGAAAGAGAAGATGAGCAAAGAGAAGACGAGGAAAAACGACAACAAAGTCTCGAAGAAGAAGAAGTAATGCATATAGTCACGATATAATAATGCTCATTGGTAAATTTACGTAGCCCCCGGATCTCACAGCACTCACCCACCCGGAATATTACCTAATACACACACATCCCGCGCTTTTTGCTCATTATAAGGCCGCGGCTTCACAATCTCCAACATTTCAACGCGTCATAGGCTCAATGTTGATAATTGCGCCCCTTTGTTTGACCATTGGCTGTTTGCTAGCAACAGAGAGCGTTGTACTGAGAGATTTTAGAGGCAGAGGTTCGTCTTTACCCGCTTTTGATTTGATATTCTTCTAGTTAAACCCGACACATATCGTGTTACTCACATCGTACTCCACACTATCAACAATGTTTGTGGGGATTCGTCGCTTTATTGGGCGGAACAAGAGAAAGTTCCTCTTCAGCGGCGGTGCTATTGCACTGATTTACTTTGCTCTTGGGTATATTCAGAGGAAATTCCAGGAATATCAGCTTCGCTTGACGGAAGAGAGGTTCCAGCGTGAGCAGATCCGCCGGAGATTCGAGCAGACACAGAAAGATGCTCTTTACACGATATACTCGCTGTGTCCTGCGCTAAATGGCGTTATTTTCGACAGCTTGAACGTGGAGCTCATCACACAGCAACTCCAGCAGCGGAGACTGGAGAAGACGAAGGAAGACACCGGATCTCTCGGCCTCGGAAGTGATATTTCCTCGAGTGTTACAGATAGCCAGTTAGTGGATTCTTCCAGCGATAGAAAGAGCAAAAATGAGCTGTGGACAGAGCTGAAGATTACTTCATTGACGAGACTGTTAACGCTGGTGTATTGTTCCGGATTGCTGGTGTTATTTACCAGACTTCAGCTTAATGTACTGGCAAGACGCGAGTACCTTGAGGACGCTTTGAAGTTGGCCTCTAAGAAGCACGGAATCAGCTCTAAAGTCGAGATGGTGGACCACACGGATTACGTGAATGAACAGGCATATCTCAGTTTCAGTTGGTGGCTTTTGAACCGCGGCTGGATCCAGATGCGTGAGCTCGTGAAGGGTGCTGTTGAGGAAGTGTTTGAGGAGATAACACCAAGATACGAGGTTGATATCGAGGAGTTTACAATGCTTTTACAAAAGACACAGATTTTGATTGAAAAGAACCTCAAATTGGGAGATTTGGTGCTTCCTCCAAGAAATTTGGAGAACTTTGTTATTCAGCAAACCTTGGATGAGGAAACGCTTTCTGTGCTGCTCAAAGACCCTGGTAATTTGCGTATTTTGGCGGACGAGACCCACGAATACCTGTCCTCCAGCTCTTCCCAGATTGTTCTGAACTCATTGATTAACAACGCGTTTGCCATTATCGTCAATTCAGTGGGAGAAACCATGGCAAAGACGGCTAATGGTAAGATCAAACTAGCTGTGGTTTTGGCTACAACTACGAAGCTCTCGCACGCATTTAAGCAGCCAAGTTCTGAATTTGTTGGTGTCATGGACCGTGTTGGTGAGCTAGACGAGCTGAGTGCTTCTGTTTACTCCAACTTCGCCTAAATATACACCATTAATGTGTGAACTGTAGTTTTATAGCTTCATCATATAGCATCCCCGCGAAGATCAATATAGTGGAAAGTCGCGATCAGCGCTCGTTATATAATAAATTCACCGCCCCGTCGCCACCTCTAACGACCCTTTAATTAAAAACAAAAACTACATAAACCCCAATTAAAAACAATGGCAGAGCAGCAACAGATTACCATCAGATCCTCAGATGGTGAGGCTTTCACAGTGGACCGTGCGATCGCCGAGCGCTCCATCCTCATCAAGAACATGCTGGGAGACCTTGGCGCTGATGACGATGAATTCGAAGTCCCAGTGCCAAACGTCCGTGCTTCTGTGCTGAAGAAGGTCCTCGAATGGGCTGAGCACCACAGAGACTCCAATTTCCCAGACGATGAGGATGATGACACCAGAAAGTCCGCTCCAGTGGACGAGTGGGACCGTAACTTCCTCCGCGTCGACCAGGAGATGCTCTATGAGATTATCTTGGCTGCTAACTACTTGAACATGAAGCCATTGCTTGAAGCTGGCTGTAAGGTTGTTGCTGAGATGATCAGAGGCAAGTCTCCAGAGGAGATTAGAAGAACTTTCAATATTGTGAAGGACTTCTCCCCTGAGGAGGAGGCTGCTATTAAGAGAGAGAACGAGTGGGCCGAAGACCGTTAGGATCCTCTAGAGGCTTCATATATACAAAAGGGATACGACTAGCTCTTGTTTTTTTATTATTATAAGTTTACTTTGGGTGCTTTGATTGTGATGTCTACGAGTCCAAGGATACCAGGTGTATACTTTATCGACGACTTAATATGGATGGTGTAGGGGTTTATATATGACACTGTAATTGCTATATAGCACTAAACTACAGTTTTAGCACATATCGCAAAAGCACTATATAGTTAAGCTTAACGCGCCAGCCGGAGAGGCCAGCGCGCTCGCTGAAAAGTAAACATTGACGACATCGACCTCAACATCAATATCAATTACTATCAAAGTGCTTTAAAATATACAGAGATGACACTCGACGATGTGCTGCCTCTTCCATTTCGAGTGCTGACTCTTATATCTCTCGGCTCATGGCTGTGGCTTCTCACAGTACGGGTTTCACAAGCCAAAAACATCAATCTTCACCAGCTGTTGAAGCTCGACACGAGGACCAATCTGTACGGCGATCACGAGACAAAGAGCATTAATATATCGATTGTGAGCATTGGATGTTTTCTTTCATATTCAATATTCCACAATTCATCATCTGAGTCCATTTCTATATGGGATATTGTTCCTCTGTTCGCCATTGTTTATGTCGTTTACCTCTTATGTTCGCCTGTTAAGTCTCGTCTATGGACCTCAATGTGCAGAGTCTTCCGGGGCCGCATCGACAGAGATATCCGTACAAACGATATTGTTTTGAGTGATACATTGACGTCATATTCGAGGGTCTTCGTCGATATGGCAATTTATAGTTGTCATATATGGAACGCTGAGACCTGTCTTCCTAAGGACTCTGGCTCGAAGCTCAACAGATCGTGTGGTGAGCAGTATCTTTTGGACTCTTTCATTGGCTCTATTCCGAACTTCATAAGACTTTCACAATGTTTAAGAGAATGGGGGCTCACTGGCGATATAACACACTTATGGAATTTCCTCAAATATTGCTCCAGCATCCCAGTGCTCATCACCGGCCTGGTGATGCGCCACAGAGAGGGCTATACCTCGGTTTGGGTCTTTTTTGCTCTTTTGAACTCATCGTATACTTTCTGGTGGGATATAAACAACGATTGGAACCTCAATCTGTTCAGATGGAAGAAAAACGATAACAATTATTTAAGAACAAAGCTCCACTATGAGATCAAACACTTCTACTACGCCGCTATATTGTTTGACTTCGCCGGAAGATTCATCTGGGTAACAAAATTCTTCCCTTCAGCCAATGAAAACTCGTCATTCTTATACACCACAATCACAACATTGTTCTCCTCCGAAAGCGGCTGGTTTTTGCTGGAAATCACCGAAATCCTCAGAAGATGGGTCTGGGTGTTCATCAAGCTCGAGGTCGACTACATCACGCTCTCTAATGCAAAGGATATTGAGATTCTTCCTAAATAAGGAAGACTATATGATATATAATACACAATGAAATGTCCTAGCTTCTTCTCTTGTTGGAAATAGCTTTTCTGTTGTTTTGCTTTCTCTCATTTTTGCTCAGATATCTGAACTTCTTCTTCTTCTGCTTAGGCTTCTCATGGCCGGAAATAACAGCGTATTTCTGAGCTCTATCTATGCTTTCTTCCAGAACCTTCTTAGATTTCTCCAGATTCACGTAGTTCAGCTTAGCAATCTCTTCGATATCGTTTGGAAGCTCTTCTATTGTCACTTCCGTAGCATCTTCACCGTAAACCTCTCTCTTCTTTAATATACCCTTTGGCTCGGAATCATCATCTTCTTCGTCGCTCTTAAAACCGTCCCATTCTTCAAATTCGTCATCTTTGAAGTTTGGCTTTGCACCATCCTGAGACTCGTCCTCATCAGAGTCAAATCCACCGTTCAAAATCTTCATCTGCTCCTTGTACTTCTCCATCTGCTCAAGCATCTCTTTCTCTTTCTCGAGCTTGATCTGCTTTCTCTCTTCGATCTTTTGGAGTCTACTTTGCTCTTTATGGAACTCCTGAGCCTTTTTCTGACGCTCAAGCTTTCTCTTGTGGAATCCTGTCAAATACTCGCTGAGATATGTTAAAATCAAAGCTCTCATCATAGCTAGAAGGCGAAAACTTACTTTCTCTGCTCTTTGTCAAAAACAACCTCTTCAACTCTGTTCTTTTTGGCCTTTCTGTTCGCATACTTCTGACCACCAGTCAGAATCTCCCTGTTGGTTCTAGCCATCCTTATTAGCCGAGTTTGAGTGAAATAAAGAAGAATAAACAAAGACACTAACGCATCTCTTTTAGCTTTTTTCTTAGCCTTAGCAAAAAAAAAAAAAAAAAACTAGCGATGTGCTTACGTAATCAAAACAATAAAACGTCATTAAATCTTTTAGAATATATTAGAGAGTGGACGTCGTATCGAGCTTCCCGTCCAGCTGGTGGAGCAGCTCTTCGAGGTGTGCCTCAGCAATGTGTAGCATTTCACGGAGATCCTGCTCCTTGTGGTCCTTCAGCACTTCTGCCATTGTATCTTTTCTCTTCTCTCCAGTCCAAGACCTGCTTGAGGTTCCAAGAGGGACCTCATCTATTGGATTATCAGAAGTTCTTGAATCGATCCATTTCCAGATGTCCAGCTCCTTTTGGACCCTTTCATCGGCGTCGTTGAGAACATCATCAACATTGGAGGGCATAATCAGGTACTCACGTCCATCGATCAAAACCCTGGATATACCATTGTTAATATCCAAGCTATGAGCTGATCTCTTCGAACCATGACCTCCCATATATCTGAAACCAGTCCATATCAAGAAGGCAGTCACAAAGAAGAACATTAAGCCGTTGAATGGTGTACTTTGGAAGTACTCCGAACCAGGGAACGACACGTTGTAAGTCTTTCTTGCTTCAGTGATTCGTTTCAAGAACTCAGCCTCCGAGTCATCATCATCACCGTCATTAGACTTCTTACTGACGCTCTTTCCTCTCTTCTTCGACTTCTTGCCACCTGCCGAGGCACCGTCTTTTATGATACTTTTGACTTCCTTCATCATTGCGACGTTACCTTCTTTTTGGCCCTCAATGCTTCCCTTTTCAATCATTCCCTTAATCCAGCTCTTGCCCTTCCATATAACACCACTGCTGATAGCGACCTTTGTGGAATTGTTCTCTCCCCAAGATAGCCAGAAGTTGGTCGACACTTCAAAGTTGTTGCCAGATGGCACATCCGGCGTGGTGACAACTCTCTTCACATGAACCACAGACTCCAAATCGAACTTCTCAATGGTCTCGGTAACGTTACACTTGGTACTCTTTGGGCCAACGCTGGCACTCAATGGTTTCACATAAGTGTAATTCCTCTTCTTTCCAGCAAGATCTTTCTCAGGGAATGCACTAATAGAACTGACATCTGACATCTTCTGGACATCGAGTATGCGTTTCAAATAATCCGGATTGAAGAACAGCGAGTAGACAGTACCCAGTGGTGCCTGCAAAACGTCCTCAGTGATAATGCTTTCAGGAGAAGGAACGTCTGGCTTGTATTTGGCAGATGGGTGCGTCTTTGGACCAATCAACGGAAGAGATGAGGATGAAGATTCTTTGTCAGATCCTGATCCTGAGTTTGTAGAGGATGTTCCGCTATTGGACGAGAGTTTGGACTTCAATTCTTGAACGAGGATGGCGATAGAGTCCTTCTGCCCATCAATCGATCCCTTGTCAATAGCAGAACGGATCCAACTCTTACCGGTCCAGTTCATAAAAGTGTACACCAGGAGTTTAGTGGAGTTGTTCGAGCCCCAGGAAAGGTAAATGTATGTTACCACTGAGAATGCGTTTCCTGAGGGAACATCTGGAGTTTTGGTGGTCTGAGTACAGAGAATGTACTTCTCGAAGTCCTTGTGGTCAATCGTCTCAACAACACGACAACTGGTTTCCTTGGGACCAACAGGGCCTCCAAGAGGTTTTGTATACTCATACTCTCTCGTAGGTTTGCCTTCTTTCTCTTCAAAGGCAGTCAGAGTTGATATGTTCGTATTCTTTTGCTTTGTAAGGACGTTCGTCATGAACTCAACATCTTTACCAAAAAGTAAGTTGTAAACTTTGGGAAGAGGAGCTGCTATTGTTTGCTCGATGATTTTAACTTCACCAGACTTCTCTGTACGATCTGGTTCTGTAGGCGAGTGTTTGGTGATGTTTGGAGCATCTGATTCCGATTTATCACCGTTCGCTTGTGAACCGGAAACACTGCTGTTGGACTCGTCAGCATTACTGTCAGCGTCAGAGTCATCATCGCTGCCAGAGTCGTCACCGCTGTTGTCTTCATCTTCCTCATCGTACTCCTCACTATCAGAATTGGTGTTGCGGCTCACCGAGGACATAGATCTACTTCTTACTCGTCCTCTGGTGTCTCCATCACCGATATCATCATCATCGCCCCCGTCCATTGCTCCTCTCACAATTTGATTCCAAATGTTAGTGATGAGATCAAATGTTGAGTCTCTGTTCAGCAAACTGGCGAAGATGTACTTCTGGTGAAGTGTTTGAATGACGACGGCGTTCGGGAATAGTCCTGCTGTGCTCTTCTTCTCTAGTTGAACAATCTCGTGGATTGGAATATTCAATGCAGTTACCCAACCCAAGATGTTCGATTTGAAGGAAACATGGCGCTCAGAGACGTACATTCGTCCCTGCGCTAAGATCTTCTCGTTGATCAGCATACGACCTTGAACCATGATCTCACGCTGCAATGCACAACTGAAATCATCAATCAACCTTTCGGATTTTGGAATCTTCTTAAAGACACCATGGAACTCAGTGTTTCTCTTTGGTGCAGCATAGGAAATGTTCTTGAGCTCAATACTCGAGACCTGACTCAATGGAGCTCCAAATGACAGATCACCGCTGGAATTGTGAAGTCTGGAGTCATGACCACTGTTGCTTCTAATTGCAGATAATCTCTTAATGTCAGTTCCTTTCATAAGGTTATTAGGAGACAATGATCTTTTGAAAGGAGGGGGTGAACGTGATTTTGAAATCGATCCTTGGCGAGCCATAGACGTAGCATCCTTCGAGCTACTCGGGGTTCTTGCGACCGCTGATGTTGGGTCAAGATTATGCGAAGCAGCTTCAGTATGGGTAACAAAGTCTTTTGTTGGTGATGTTGGTGCAGATTTCCCCTTCGAAGATGTGTCGCTTGCTTCATTCACTTCAATCTGCGGTAGTCCAGCGCCGTTGATGCTAACAGGATTGGAGTGAGAAACGAAGCCCAAGTCCTCCAGTGTCAGCTCACCTTTACCCATTGTGCTCACAATCGTCTTCTTCAATGGCTCGAATTTCACATCGTGAGCAATAGGCATAGACATTTGAGATATATTGTCGTGGATTTCGTCATCTTCATCGTCGACAGCAGGTGTTCCGCCTCTGGTGCTACCAGCTGCCGTGTTGCTATGAGTCTTCTTGTTGCCTGAGAGGGATAGCAATGAATCCAGATGCTGAATAAAATTACCATTGCCATTGCCATTGGCACCATCCTTACTATTCGATGGAGCATGGCTATCATCACTGTTCAAAACACTGTTATCATGAGACTTGATCGTAGCAATGGACCCAATGTGCGTGGCCGCAGTGTGTGCAGCTGACATGAATGTGGAAAAGATACCAGAATGGTTGTTATCGTCTTCTTTATCCTTATCCTTCTCTTTCTCTTTAGTAGCAGATGTATTGGCATTGTTGCTATTGGACTTGCTCACCGGTCTCTGAGCAGAGCGCTGTGAATGATTAGAGTGTAAGGATTCGCCCGTACCATTTCTGTTTGGCAAGTTCACCAATGGCAGCTCATTATTCGAATTGGACCTGTGTCCCTCATCTGTCAGGCTGTAATTGTCGTCTTGATCATCAGACGAAGAGTCCGACTCGTTGTGATGCTTGTTTCTCTTAATGCTGCCAAGGATACCCTTCTGTCTGGACCGCACGGGATTGATCTCTGGTGTGAGATACGTTCGTTGCCGTCTGCCGACAAGCCTTGATGGAGAGGTGGGCCTCGACGTAACCGCTGTATCTGAGGCATTACTCAATTGCGTACTGTCGGTCATTGAGAGGCGATTGTTGCTGTTCATCGGACTCTCTAGCTCTCTGCTTGCACGCTTCATTGGTGTAGACGTCCCGGATAGCGATCTTGTGGAGCCGCTGGCGCTCAGCGTGGAATGTCTCTTCTTTGGCGTAGAAGTGTCGAGCTCTTGCTCCTTCTGGCTCCTCTGACTCTTCCGCCGTAGAATTTGCATGTTCTACTTGAGCTTTTCGTCGATATATTCAACTTCCGTGCCGCCCTGCTAATTGTTGTGTTAAGAGTGGTGATGTAGCGATACTTAATTGTTTATCGAGCCCCGACCTGCAGTGCTCAGTGCCTAGGGTTGCGCTTTGAATGGGGACGCGATATTGCTATAAATCATGGACTGCTAAGCCACGCAACTACGGGGGCCAGTTGAGAAGTGCTTTGATTACTCTTTTGTCAGCTCAGTTCCTTAGCCGCCGGTTGAAACAGTCTGAAATAGGGCTTGTTGCTATACAATCAACCGCAGGGTACTCGGTATCACCCATTATACCGATATCCGCCCTTGCCTAGAGCCAGTGCTGTTAGTTCTCTGTTAACACTTCAATAAGTTCCATCTCTCGGTTGTGTGTGCTTGAATGCTGGATTAATCAAGTGTTTTACAACTAGCAGCCTTCAAGGCAACGCTGTCCTCGGCTAGGCTGCACTTCAAAACACAGGAAACTACTCATTAGCGGAAATTCTGTGATGCCCTCCATCTCTACTTCGGCTTATTCTCTGGAAACTACTAAACAAAGGAAGAATATGACGATGCATACATAAAAATCGCTATAGAATGGCTCGCCTCAGAGGTACTGAAAGTCTCGTTTGTAATCAGCAAAATATCATGATTAGCATGGAAAGTTTCCTTCATCATCAGCAAGCCATAAAGATCTCTAAAGAGAAATACAATAATCGGACTGTTTGTTCTAAAATATGTTAGTTATACGATGGTCCCATACTATAGTTTGCAAAAGAGATCACACATATGGAAGTAAACTTTCAATGCGTGTTAAGAATCAGAATTTTCAGTGTGTTTGGCTTGAAATCGAATCGATCATGGTAAAAAACGATAATCTGTTTGGGGCGACATCGTGTCATCAGCAGAACATACATCTTCGATTACTTCATGTGGTCTCTCTTGAATTCTAACTTACCCAGTTGACCTCAACTGGCGGCCGTGACCAGGAAGGGCCACGGCGAAGCAACAAATAGTCTGATCACTAATTCCACAAGAAAAAGAAGCTCATACGTCTTCGTCAGTTTCAAATCTCCCAGTAAAAGAAAGACAGGAAGAAGAGTATCCTAGAAAATTTTTCAAGCGCACTCTATTTATACACGTGGTGTACGGGTGTGTTACGAGCCCTCATAAGCACTGAGATGAGATCGCTTCCCCATTGTTTTGGTTTTATTTAGGGCTTGGGCATTGACTCCGTGTGAATCACTTCGGGTTTAGGAGTCCTGACTTTCCACTAATGGGTGTGTCATTAACTGTGTCGCCAGATGCTCCAGAACAATCCAAGTTCAAAGTACGAGATCTTCTCGCATTAGCCAACCCCAAGCGTGCTTACCTATCGCCACTGGCTGTGATCGCACACATTGATGTGAACGCTTTCTTCGCTCAAGTGGAGCAGATTCGTATGGGACTCTCGAAGGAAGATCCTGTTGTTTGCGTTCAGTGGTCAACTCTCATCGCTGTCTCCTATGCGGCCAGAGACTTTGGTATTTCTCGAATGGATAACCTCGAGTCTGCACGACTGAAGTGTGATAAGCTGATAGCGGCACATACTGCTGTCTTTAAGAAAGGTCAGAACTTCTGGAGATACAGAGATGAGGATAAAGAGCATCCAAGTCCAGTCGACCACAAAGTGAGTCTTGATCCTTACAGAAGAGAATCCAGAAAGATCATGAGAATCTTCAATAGCCGCTGCGACTTGGTGGAGAAGGCGAGTGTTGATGAGAGTTTCATGGATTTGGGCAGGAATGTACTTGAAAAGCTTGAAGAGGTTGTTCCTGGCTTCTTCAAGCTGTGCCAATCTATGGATAAACAGGATCTTTTACCACCTCTACCGAAGGATCTACAATTAGAAGCACAGGGTGTTGTAATCTCGGCATCTGAAGAAGACGCGAGTAAGCCAATGCTACGTGATTGGGATGATCTGTTTATTATTCTGGGAAGCATCATAACACATGATGTAAGGCTTCAAATTGAGAAGGAGCTGGGGTATACAACTTCTTGCGGCGTTGCTAGAGTGAAGACCGTGGCTAAGCTAGCCTCGGGATTCAAAAAGCCTGACAATCAGACGATTGTAAGGAACACTGCCGTCAACGCTTTTTTGTCGAACTTTGACGTTACAGACTTTTGGTCTATGGGTGGTAAAACTGGTGATTACATCAAATCCAAGTTATCTCCTCCAATGACTGATTCCATCAAGTTCATCAAGGATAGTTATGATCTCAGTGAGTTAGAAGACTACCTTGACGACAAGCAGCTTGCAGAGAAGCTTTACCTTATGGTACGAGGCGAATATGCTGCACCGCTATCTGAGAGAATCGTGGTAAAGTCCATGAACTCCAACAAGAATATCAGAGGAAACTCAGGAGCCAGCTTGAAGGACGCGTCGGAATGGATTAGAGTCTTTGCTGCTGATTTGGTTCAAAGGTTGATGGAAACAGATGATGAGAACGGCTATAAAACCAGAGCAAAGACGATATCGATACACTTCCGATGTGCGAAGGAGTTCAACCAGGCTCACTCAAAGCAAAGTTCATTGCCTATTGTTCCCATGGAAGAACTGGAAGAGACATTTTACAAGTATGGAGTGAATCTCTTAAAACAGTGTGAGTCGCAGTTTCCTAACGTGTATCCGTTGGTAAACTTGAGTATGACAATCACCAACTTTGAGATTTCTGATGGGCTTTCAACCAGTATCATGGGGTTTGTCAAGAAGGGCGATGTCAATACGGCTTTTAAGGACCATGTAAAGCGTGATAAAGAGACTAAGTGTGAGCCCCTGCCACCAATAACAGTCAAAGCTGAAGCAATTGCAAAGGACATACCAGAGAACTATGAAATCATCAGTGAGGGAAAATTCAAATGCCTCCGCTGTGGTACAGAGACCACTGATAAACCAGAACATGACGATTTCCATTACGCTATTGAAATCACAGAACAGCTTAATGGATCAGAGAGTCTTTCTTCTGATCTCAAAAAGTTCTCCTCCAAAAAGCTGTCATATGGTGAAACGAGGCTCCAGCAAAGGTCCTCTTCGCCGTCCTTGTTATCAGCGAAGCGGAAGTCGCCTGCTACATCAACTTCCGTAAGAGCAACTTCCAAGGATAAGAAAAGCAAGGTCACAAAAGGACAATCACGGCTCCCCTTTTAGGGCTACAATATTTTGTTTATAAGGAATGTTCATATAGATAGTATCATAGTATATGCAGGAGTTCGTCAGGGTGATATTGTCGTTGTAGAGATCTCCCGGCAGCCTCAACTGAAAGGAACATAACTTCAGTTGGGAGACGTGCCTGCGGCGGAGATCTGCCTTAAGCGTAGTGGTATCATAATCATTATGGGCGGTGTACTGTGTGTATCACTCGCGTGGAAGAGACATAGCGGTTGGAGGCTTTCTAGCCTCACCAAGCTTGTTCTTTCTCAACTGGGAAGCCAACTTGTTCGTGGCAGTGAAATGTTGTGGAGCTGCTTTCACGTTCTTTGTGAGCAACATATCTGAAGCAATGAGAAAAACTGGGCATAGAAGCCATGCACCAGAGAGGCCACCACGCATCTTTGTGTGAGAAGATGTGTGAGTTCAGTCCTTGAGCTTAGGTTGAAAAGGCTAGCAAAAGAGGAAGGACCCAAACATCAATAAAAATTCTAATCAAACTCCAGACTTTTGATGATCTGCGCTGTATGGCGCTGTGCATATTGCGATTCGCGAACTTTTTTCTTTTCCGCGAACTTCCGCGAACTCGTTTGTGTGAGTGTACCCCACAACGCCTAAGAAATGAGACATTTGAGTTACACAACCTCCACAAAGTTGATGATAAAAGCATCAATATTACAACCAAAGTATGCTGAGAACGCGTGTTTTGAAGAGTGCAGCTGGTTCAAGGGCACTCAGACCTTCGGTAAGATTGTTTTCTGGCTCTGCCGCCCGCCGCGGAGGCCACGATCACCACGAGGAGCCAATGCCTGAAGAGCACCTTCTTGACAACCCAAAGTACATTGGAATGGCTGGTTTAATCGTGGGTACATTGGCCGTATTGGGTTTTGATACCTACTATACTAAGCAGCAGGGTCACTCCTACTTTGGCCAGTTTATTCACCCTACTCCAAGTGCTGAGATTGAGCAGGAAAACCAGGACTACCAGGAAACAATCAACAAGAGTGCCGCCATCTACGAGGCCCTCTTCCTTCAGCCAGTGAAGTCCCAATTTTTGGATACCGAAGCTGTTCAGGTCATTAGACGTGGCTCTCCATTCAACCGTGAGCCGGGTGCTTCTTTGAACATCGACAACTTGGGCCCAAGAAGGGAAATTAAGCGTAGCATCTTCGACTAATGAGGTGTTATGTTACCCATATTTATTCTATTTATTTATTAGCGAGGGCTCTTAGTCCTCTGTCTATTTATTCATATTTATTATATACACAATCTATTTATACTTTCTTATCCACCCTCATGGGTGTATTTTGGTGTCTTTGAGAGCGCATATCGGAGAAGTGTCATTATGAGGGAATAACTTTGACCCAATATTATCTGCTCTGCTGGTTGATTCTTTAAAGAAAGATTTCGCCTTTCTTTGGTGCCTCTATTTCAGTCGCTGTGGCCACTATTTGCTGACAGTAATGGGGAGCCTTGTTAAGATTCCGGGTAAGGCTTCTAATCAACAGAGAGATATACCGTGTGACGGTGCCTTTAACTCAGCCAAGGGATCAAACTTTCTCCCAATAAGAGCTCTAAATGTTGGCGTCAGTCAGGCTGTGGAGCTTGGTTGTTTCAAAGAAGATGTGCGTAAATGCCTTCGTCATGAATCTGCTGCTGAGTCTGATGAGAGTAGTCCTGAAGCTCTAAACTGTCAAGCCGGATTCGTTCCAAGGATCTCTTTTCTTTTCAGTCTGAGGCTCAGCTTCAAAGGCTGGAATTTGAAGTCAAGAAGATTCTGGGCTAAGAATGCTGGCAGTAGGTATGAACAGCTTCCACTTACTGACATTGACTCGAATCAACAAACGCTTCTGATTGACTCTGACGCTCTTGATGGTCCATCCAAGACCTCCGATTCTTCTGTCCGAAGTAACTTAGGAATTGAGAGTTCTGTTCACGATGCTGAGCTCAGTAAACTACTGGAAGAATTCAAAGAGTATGGTTCAGATGCTAGGATTTGCTCCCCGGAATCTGAAGCAGCATCAGTAACTCCAGGTGAATTGGAGCCAAATGATGGAGTCGGTGGGACTAAACTAAACGATCCCTGCTCTGAATCCACTGAAACCTCAAGCTCCAATCTCAAAGGGACCTGCTTTCTGCCTTCACAAAGCATTGGGTTTGGTCAAATCTGTGGTAACTCCTCTGTTGGAACGTCATCGTCACACTTTCCACTTGTCAGCGAAAGTAAATCTGAAGCTCTGAGCGGGGCTAGTCCTACTAACAATTTACCTGAAGGCGAGACAGGCGTAATCTCTCGAGTTCTTAGCTGTGTTCTTGCCCGGCTATTTTCAGGGAATCTCTTACATCATAAAAGAAGACGCAAACCATCCTCGAAGAAACTATCTAAGTCTCCAATCACCGAAGAACCAAATCCAGGACTTGGCTTCGATAACGGTCCTCAGGCAGCGAAAGAATCCCAATTAAACTCCTTTGAAACTCAAGTATCTCACAAAAGACTAGAGAGTATCATGGGGAGCCAAAAGTTATATGCTATCGTGAAGAGAACTCAAAAGACTTATCCTCACGAGGGTCGCTTATACCATCACAGTGATCTTAACTATCGTCCAAAAAGCCAGTTCTTTTCAATGATTGCAACGGGTGATGGGCATAAGACATCCTTGCCGTTGAAAATACAGTTCAAAATCATCAGACCGTTTGATCCTTGTTGTGCCAGCGTATGGACCAAAGAGGTTTTTGAGCCTATTTTTGTTACCCCAAATATCCGCTACATGTCATGTCACCCTGAGTACACAACGATCACTAATTGTCTTCCTTATTTCCTGCATCTCATTGACGGCGAATACCTGAGGAAGAAGTATAACGTGTCGCAAAAGTCACTCTATGAGATAACCACTGAATCAAATCTGACGATGGAGCAGCTATTTGATTGGAAAGTGGGTGCTGTCAAGCGCTTCAAGCTCAAAAGGCCGGCACTAGCTATTACCGAGTACACTCAGCAATCATTCAACATCCAGACAGACTCTGACTCTGACGGTACAGACAGTTCGGAAACTGTCATTCCCGATGATGAGTGTTTGATAATAGAAACATTCGAAAACTTCGCTGCGCTTGTCGCTATGGCATACTATGAGGTGTTCTGTGAGATTGATGGCTACAAAATCTTTGACAGTTCGGGAGATGAGAGAACTTACAATAAAGCTTTGAATTTCTTTCTTGATCAAAGGGTCCCGGACTTCGGTTTCCTTTTTTTGAGATACCTTTCCATATCGCCATATGACATCAATCCAAAAAGGTATCGCATCGGTTCAGAGTTTAAGGCAACAGATAGCGTTATCTGGTTGGAAGAGAGCATTGCCAATGGAGCCCCTCTCTTGAAAAAAGGCCAGGCCAAACTTCTGGTAAGTCTTACCTGTATCCTGAAAAGTCCCTACTTCTTCAAGTTTGTCTTAAGACATCTGCTCTATTCTGTTGATAGGGCTGCTGTTAAGAACTTCACAGACTATCACAAGAGATTGAGCGAACACAAATCTAGGAGATTCTGCAGGCCATTTGACCTGTCTGCTTCTTCATCAGCTGTCTCACAAACCCCAAGGCATGCAAAGAATGTGCATCTTAACACATCAATGACGGTATTGATCAAAGGGAAGATCCTTCGCTGCGCCAACAATTCGGTCTAACAGAGTAATAACCCGTTTTATAGGATCTACCTATGCAATTGTCTAAGCTATAAGAGCATTTCTCAATATAAATGAGCAATAAATGCAAAAAAATATCTTCAATGCGCTAGCCCGGAGTCGAACCGGGGGCCCATGAATGGGAACCATGGATTTTACCGCTAAACTACTAGTGCGTTTCGAATACGAATAATCCAAAACAGCCAACTTGTGGTGTCAGTACTTATCACGTGATTGTTATGCGCAACATAGTTATCAACAAATGTAAAGATCTCCACGGTGGAGTGGCAAAGCTTTATCAACACCATTAACGATTTATTCAATTGAGCGTCACACACCAACAGAGACTCACCCAAAACACTATGTCTACTGTTAAATTTAGAGCTGGTAAGGTGTCGTACGACATCGCCACAAAAACTGCGACGCCAGAGCAAATACAAGGTGTTATTACAGTCAAGCCGTCTGAAGAGGAAGAGTCTTTCTTCGCTTTCGAGTGGAAACCTAGAGAAAATGTGGTGAACATGGAGAAGGATGAACTGCTCATTGTTCCAGGTGATGCTACATGGACACATGTTACTGAGTGCAAATCCGGCAGAATCTTTGCTCTCGAGTTCTTGTCATCCGGCGCTAGACATCTTTTCTGGATGCAAGAGACCAATGAGAACGAAGACGACCCAAGCGAATTGAGCAAGAAGGACATTGAGCTACAAAACAAGCTGCAGAAGCTTTTTGCAGAAGATGAGGAGGAGGAGGAAGAAGCTAAAGATGTCGAAGTCGCCGATGCTGTGCCAGAAGAGGCCAAGTCCGAAGAGACGCCTTCTGCTTCACTGTAAGTAAAGCCCAAAAAGCTCAATGCCATGACGATTTGTATTTTTCTTATGAAAATAGACTGTGTTACTAACAGTGAACCCTCAGGCCCATTTATGACCTCGGCGATTTACTAGCAGGTGTTGACTATGATGCTTTAGTGGCTAATGCCAGCGACGACACCTTGGCTAAGCTCTATGAGTATGTGCCTGAGTCTATGGATAAGAACAAGGAGAATCTGCTTAATGTTCTTAGAAGTGGATACTTCAAGAAAGGTGCTTCTGTTCTGAGTGAGGCTCTTAACTCGGGCGCCAGCTACCTGATGGCCCAATCTACAGGAATCGAATACCAAGGCGAGGGAATTGCTCCATATCTCAACGCCACACGCAAGCAGGCCAAAAAGGAGGATGAAGAAAAGGAAGAAAAGGACAAATGAGTCCAAATGACTATATTTAAGATTAATTGAGTACCATTTGCTGATAAAAACAACGTAGTAAAAAGGTCTAACCACTATTTCGTAGCTCCACGACGCGATCATAAATCTAGGCCAAGCGAGCCGCTCACAAAAAATCGCCAAAAATCACAACAAACAAACATACGTTCCAGCGTAAACAAAAGCAAATTCTGTAAATATATTGATAATATTGCTGCAAACAGAGAGTTGTTTCACTGGAATCGTCATTTTTGTGAGTTAATTGAAGTAAGGTCAAGGATCAGGAGCAATTTGGAGACTCGCCGCCCGCTAAATGGCAGTGATCTGGTGTGCTTTATGTCCCTAAATTGTCGTCCCACATTCCCGTGGGATCAACAAGAGATCACACCGCTTGAAGGAATTTTTACTAACATTTAACACAGACCTAAAGACAAAATGGCACCACAAGACAACAATCTGAAGTCCCAGCTTTCAGATATTCAAAAGCGGCTCTCGGAGTCCACGTTTAACACTCCGAAGAGGGCCAATACGCTACGCAGAGAGCATGAGGGCTCATCTCCGTCCAATGCATCGCCCTCGGCTCCATCTCCAGGGAGCCCTTCGTCGCCAATGGATCAAATGCCACCACCTCGTCACCCAACAGAGAAAAGATCCTTCTCAAGCATTGTTTCTCGCAGAGACAAGAGAGTCTCGTTGCCTGCTCTTGACAACTCCAAGGCCCTGAACTCCCCAGCGAAGGGCAGTGGTAAAGATATGGATTTCGTTGTTGGACTCAGTGAGAACCTGTTGCAGGAGTGCAGAAGGCTCCAGGCAGAGAACCAAGCCAAGTCCCAGAAGCTGAGAACAATCGAAGAGGAGTATGCTCGTGTTGAGGCTACAAATGCTGGCCTGATGGCTAAGCTTAATGACAACATGCAATCCGAGGAGAAGTATAAAGATCACAATTGGGAACTCGAGATGAAGATGCAGCAGCTCACTCAAGAGCTGGCGACTATCAGTGATGCCTACCGTAAAACGCAAAAGGAGCTTATCAAACAGTCCGAAGATGCTCATGAGATGAGAACAGAGTTGGAGGAGATCAACATGAACAGAGCTTCTCTAGAGAAGGATTTCTCAAGCAATAAGGCTAGCGCTACCAATGAGATTCAGGATCTCAAGAGTCATGTTGATGAGTTGAATGATGAAAACACAAGACTCAACGATGAGATCGATGAGCTGAGAAAGCAATTGGAATCTTCCAATGCTACGCCGAAGCCAGTTGAACTCAAAGCTATCCCAACACTGGCGCCACCTGACAGCTCTGACGACGAAGCTGAGCTACATGAGCCCCCAATCTCCCCAGTAAAGGCCGTTCCACTAGCGAACGATGCTCTGCAAACTGAAACTTTGAGATCTTCTCTGCAAAACGCTCACCAGACTATTTCCAAGTTGAGAGCTCAAATTTTGAAGCTCCGTCAAAGTGAGCTTTCCTCCAAACAGGGTGCTCAACAGTCGAACACTCCACGCAAAGCCCAAAGTCCAACTGGAAAGAAGAGGGTTCCACAGGATGCATTCTCTAAGAACGCTCAACTCATGGGCAACCCAAAGAGAGGCTCCACCATGATCTATGACGACTCTGCTTCCTTCGAGGACGATGAATGGGAGAACTTTGAAGGTGATACTGCATCTTTGGCCTCCAACTCACCAAGCAAGAAGGTCCAGCGTCCACGCTCAATCATCTCGACTACTTCAAGGGACCTCATGTCTGACTCCGACTCCGATTTCGAGGACACAACAACTTATCCGGCTCCACTATCAAGTGAGTTGGTCACTATCACCAGTGAAGATGCCACTCGCTATGCTGAGGATCATGGTTTGGTTATGATTCCGCTTGAGCAATACGAGAAGTTCTCTGGAATCGAATCTGGGGCTGTTGACGAGGATGCTATTAAGTCTGCTGCCGCATTTGGTTTGGTTGCTCTTCCTAATGAAGAATCCAAAGCAAAGGAGATTTCTGATGAAGATTTGCAGAATCACGCTACTTCCAAGGGCTTGGAATTAATCTCAACCGAACAGAAGGCGCTCTTACAAGCAGAGATCTCTTCTAAGGATAAAACCATCACAGCTTTGACAGAAAAGCTTTCGCAAAGAGATCTTGCGGATATCCAATATCAGAAGGAGGCACAAGAATACAGAGAGAAGCTTGAAGCTGCCCTTTTGGAATCGTCTCAGAAGCAGGAGAGCGTTGTTCAACTCACGCAGCAGATTGAGAACCCATCTTCTGATTACCTCAACTCTGTTGCCTCTAATCTTGGCCTCCAATTGGTCCAGACCGACACATATAATACCCTTTTGTCTGAATTGGATGCCTTGAAGAAGCAAATTCACGAGCCGTCTCAACAGTTTATCACTGAGAGGGCCTCTGCCAAGAATCTTGTTGTGTTGCCAGTTGGAGAGCATTCAGGACTCCTTTCCAAGATCGAAGCTCTTCACTCTGATGTTGCTAACCACAGCGCTTCGAAGTCGGCTTTGGAGAGTGAGCTTGTTACTGTTAAGGAACTTCAGCAGAAGACATTGCTTGAGCATCAATCATCTCTCTCTTCTCTTCAAGCCAAGCTTGAGACTGCCGAGGCTGCTCATTCGAAGGCCCTTGACGACCATCAAGCAGCCTTCTCTGCTTTGCAGTCTGATATTGCCTCTTCCAAGGAGCTTCATGAAGCTGCTCTCAGCGATCATCAGGAATCTCTTGCCACTTTGAACTCTGAGCTTGATTCTCTCAAGGATACCCATCAAAAGGCTGTTGCCCAACACCAGGCTACTGCTTCCTCCTTGGAAACTGAACTTCTGGCCACCAAGGAACTTCATGAAAAGACTGTCTCCGATCACCAGTCTTCTCTGGCTGTTCTACAGTCTGAGCTTGAAGAGCACCAGGAGACTGTCTCGAAGTTGGAAGCGCAGCTTGTATCCTCTAAGGACCTTCACGAGAAGGCTCTAGATGATCACCAAGATGCTCTTACATCTGTTCAATCAGAGCTCAGCTCTGCCAAGGAATTACACCAGCAATCTGCTGGCGAGTATGAAGATACCATTGCTTCATTGAAGACCGAGCTTGAGTCGAACAAGGGCTTGCATCAAAAGGCCGTTGAGGACCACGAGTCCACGGTTGCTACACTCAAATCTAATAGCACCAAGCAGATTGAGGAGCTTCAGAGCTTGATTGACAGCCCGTCTGTCGACTATGTCAAGGACAAGGCTGCTGCTTTGGGCTACACTGCCATTGAGAAGATAGAGTACGAAAAGAATATTTCTGATTTGACTGATTCTATCAACTCTCTCAAGACAGAGCTTGCAGCTAAGTCTGCTGCCATTGAGAGCCCATCTCTTGATTACATCAAGACGAAATCTCAGGACCACGGCCATGTTGCACTCGACTCTGCGCTCTATGAAGCTGAGGTTTCCGAGCTCAAGTCCTCTATCGACACTCTCGAAGCTCAGATTTCCAGCTTGAAGGATGATCACGCCGAAACACAAGCAGTTTCGGAGCACCTTAACAAGGAATTGAAGAACAAGCTCTCGGTGCTCCAAACTGAAATTGAAGACCTCAGAACTAAGCTCGCTTCTGCTCAGAACGAGGAATCCATCCTCAAGGAGACCATTAGATCACTTGAGGCTAAGATTGCTGAGCCTTCTAGCGACTATTTGATGGAGCAGTCCACTTCTCAGGGCTTTGCTATGATTCCAAAGGCAACGCATGTCTCGTTACTGGAAAAATTCAACAAGTCAATTCACGACTTAGCTGCTGCTGATGGTCTTGTTGTGTTGGAAGATGCTGAGCATAAGTCTCTCGTTCAAAAGGCGCAAGATCCAACTGTTGACGAGTTGGTATCATCCGCTAAATCCAAGGGCTACGCTGTCATCTCTGATGAAGATCACGCGTCGCTGAGAACAAAGGCTGAGAAGTCACTCGAAGACTTGGCTGCAGAAAACCAGGCTGTCGTTTTGCCTATCTCCAGTCACGACGAGCTCACCAGACTGGCACACACTCCAAATACTGATGAAGTCACTTCAGCTGCAAAGAAACTTGGCCTTACAGTTGTCGCTGATGACGACTACAAGCTTCTTGAATCTCGTGCCAATACCCCAAGCGCTGATCATATTAAGGAGAAGGTTCTGCCTCTTGGCCTTGCCGTTGTCTCGGTTTCTGAGCTTGCTAACCTCCGTGAGAATAGCGACAACCTCACAAAGCAGCTAGCTGCAAATGAGTCTCTCGATAAGCATGTCACAATGCTGAAGGATGACATCACAAAGAAGGATGCTTACATTGATAGCCTCTCCGAATCTTTGAGCCAGAAAGAGAAGGACCTTCAGAAAGAGCCAGTCCTTCCAAGGGCCTCACTTTTGAAGCAGGCTGCCGCAATGGGTCTCGTGGCTATGTCTTCCTCAGACCACCAATCATTGAAGGAGCCAACAGTTGCTGCTCTGTCTGAGCACGCAAAGTCACACAACCATGTGCTCATCCCATCCGCAGAGCACGAAGCTATGGCAAAGAACGCCTCCAGAACCCTCGATGATCTTGCAAAGGAGGCTAAGATGGTTACTTTGTCATATGATGATCACGAGCGCCTTGTTTCTCCTACTGCGGAAGACCTGGAAAAGCATGCAAGTGGTTTAAGTATGACTGTGATTCCTCTTTCAAGCTATGACGAGCTCAAGCAGAAGTCTGCAAGAACAGTTGAGGATCTCGCCAAGGAATCCGGCCTGACTCTCTTGACTTCGGAGGAGTATAAGAAGCTCACAAATCCTAGTGTTGATGATATCAGTTCTCATGCCAAGAAGTTCGATTCTGTCATTGTTCCGGAGCTCACGTTACGTGACCTCGAAGCGAAGAGCCAGCTGTCCGCTTACGACCTCGCAAAGAAGGAGAACCTTGTTGTTTTGACTCCAGAAGAACATGCTGCTCTGGAGAACCCTTCGAGAGAGTCTCTTGACGCTCTCTGTGCTAAATCCCACCTCGTCGCTGTTGAGTCAGATGAACTCAAATCTATGAAGACCCAGATCAGCACACCATCGCTTGCTTTCATCACAGCTGGTGCTAGTGCCTTGGGTATGGCTGTCCTGGACAAGACGAGATACGATGACCTTGTGAAGCAATCCAATAAGACTATCGAAGATCTTGCAAACGAGAATGATCTGGTGCTGGTCACTCCTGAGAAGCATAAGGAGTTGCTACATCCATCACTCGAGAAGGTTCATATCCATGCCAAGAACCATGGCCAAGTTGTCGTGCCAAACGATGAATATGCCAAGCTTAAAGATCTGGATACCTTGGGTGTGAAAGATCTAGCTCCGCGTTTGCAGGCTCTAGACCATGTTGTTCTCCCAGCTAATGAACATGCCAAACTCAGAGATGTTGATGCTTTGAGTATTAAGGACCTAACTCCACGTTTGGAAGCTCTAAGTCATGTCGCTGTTCCATCTAGTGAACATGCCAAACTCAGAGATGTTGATACTTTGAGTGTTCAGGATCTTGCTCCACGCTTGAAAGCTCTCGACCACATTGTTCTCCCATCTAGTGAGCATGCTAAGCTTAAGGATGTCGAGACTTTGAATGTCGAAGACTTGACTCCACGTTTGGCATCCTTAGACCATGTTGTTCTCCCAGCTAGTGAGCATGCTAAGCTTAAGGATGTCGACACTTTGAGTGTTGATGACTTGGCTCCACGCTTAAGCGCATTGAATTACGTGGCTATTCCAGCCACCGAGCATGCCAAACTCAGCGACGTCAATACTTTGAGCGTTGAAGATCTAGCTCCACGCCTTCAGGCTTTGGATCACGTCCCTATTCCAGTAAGTGAGCACGCCAAACTGAGAGACGTTGATACTCTCGATGTCAATGATTTGGCCCCACGTTTGACAGCCTTGGACCATGTTGTCTTACCTACCAGCGAGCACTCTAAGCTTAGAGATCTCGAAACATTGGGTGTGAAGGATCTAGCACCACGCTTGGCTGCAGTTGGTCATGTCGCTGTCGCACAAGAAGAGTTTGACCGACTTTCTGCTGACCCAACCAAGGATGAGGTTGCAGCTCTGTGTGGCCAGCACGGCTTAGTTCCAATCGAGAAGGCTCAGTTTGAGAAGATTCAGTCTCCAGACTACCTTACCAGCCGTGCAACTGAGCTTGAGATGGTTGTGGTTCCTCGTGCTGACTACGACATCCTCAGAGCTAAGACTGAAGACCCTGATATGCAGACTATTGAGGGTTACGCTGCTAAGGCCAACTGTGTCTTGATTGGTCAAAAGGAGTATGATTCCATGCAGAAGGTTACAAAGAAGGACCTTGAGGCGAAGGCCGACAAGATTGAGCATGTTGTTGTTTCTAAGGCTGATTGGGATGATGTTCAGACCAAGCTAAAGGATGCTAACGACCGCATTACTCTTCTTGCACCTGCTCCAAGTACACCACCTACCAAATTTGCTGCTACGAAGGACTACTTCGAAACTGTGTCCAGAAGCGCTGAGAAGGAGTCCCGCAAGGCCAAGGTCTTTGAATCTGCTAAGTCTCTTGGATTTGTTCCTGTCGCAGCAGATGAATACAAGCATTTGCTCGAGCACCAAAAGGAGCATGTTGTCACGAAATCTGACATTTACCAGAAGGCCAAGGACTACGCTCTGACTGTACTTCCTCAGGATGAGTACAAGGCACTTTTAAAGTCGAGACAAAGAGATAGCTTGTCATTGGAGGATATTCAGTCTTATGCCACGAACTTTGGTATGAAGCTCATTTCCGTCGATACTGAGGAAGGACAATCAGCATCTCCAGCCAAGGAGAGAACTCTGACACTTCAGCACCAGCCATCCACTTCTACTCTGTCATCTGTCATCAACGAAAGTGACTTCACGGATGCTTTGTCTCGTCAGCCATCTAACGCATCTACTATTCATGCTGGCGATCTGGCCGCAGGTGCTGGCCTTACACTTGATGAGATCAGACTTCAAGCTTCTGCCTATGGGTACACGATAGTTCCTACTGGTGATGAGCGTGGCTTGGACACTGATGCTCCAGATCTGTCACATGACGGTGACAGCATCGCTGATGACGAGGACGAGGAGGACGAGATCCACGACACGATTGTCATGGAGCGTCCATCTAGGGAGATTATCACCTCCCAAGCTGCCGACTTGGGTCTTGTCGTCATTGACCAGGCACATTACGACTCCTTGAACTCGACCGATAAGTCGGTCTTGCAAGAGAAGGCAAAGCAATCTGGTCTCGTTGTCATCGAAGAGTCTGAGCTTGAAGCTTTGAAGAATCCAGACCATGCATCCTTGAAGACACTTGGTGCTGCTCTTGGACTGGTGACGCTAACTGAGCCCGAGGTTAAGGCCATTCAAAACGCTGCTGCCTCAAGTGTAAAACCAGAAGATCTGGTCAATAGAGAGAATATTGGTGAGATCGGTGAGCAGCTTGGATTGAAGGTTTTGGACACTCAAGAGTATACCGAGCTGATTGATAAGGCCAAGCCTGTGGTCTTGACTCAAGATGATGTTTCCCAGAAGGCATCTGACATGGGTCTTGCTGTCCTTCCAAAGGAAGAACATGAGACCTTGAAGAAGAAGGCCAATGCTCCTTTGACTGAGGAGAAGTTGGCCATAGCCGCAGGTGCCCTGGGTCTTACCCTCGTTGGTACTGAGAAGTTCACTGAGTTGAGCACACCAAAGACTCTGTCGAAGACCGAGCTCGAACAGCATGCTTCTGCCAGTGGCCTGTCTGTTATCCCAGCTTCCGACTTGGACGTATTGAAGAAGAATGCTGCTCTCGTCGGTGATGAGGGCTACATTCAAAACAGCTTGGAGTCTAGCGGCCGTGTTGGGCTATCCAAGACTGAGTACAGTTCGCTGTTGGAGAAGAGTAAGGATTTGACTCTCGATGACCTCATCGCTCGTATTGAGGCTATGGGACTCGTTGCAATTGACAGTGGAGAATTGGAGAAGCTGAAGAAGAAGTCATCGAACATCGTGCCACTCGCCTTGCCTGTTGCTGTGACTCAGTCAACGGAAGCACCTGTGGCTGCTATCTCCAAGAACGACATCTTGGAGAAGTCTGGACAATTTGATCTTGTGTCTATTCCAACTTCTGAGTACTCACAGCTAAAGAACAACCTGCTGTCTAAGTCGGATGTCGTTCAAAGAGCAATGGAGTATGGCCTCGTCACTGTTTCTAAGGAGGAGCTTGATGAGCTGAGGGCTAAGGCTGCTATCAACCGCGAGTCTGCTGCTGATATCTCCGATGTTCCTAACTATTCATCTGACGATGTTGAGATGTGGGCTCGTTCTCACGACATGTTGCTTATTCCAGAAGACGCCTTTGTTGCTACAAACGTCTCTCGTATTCCAGATCCAAACAATGTTGTCGTCCTGCCACTCACCTACTACAACAAGCTCACGAAGTCCGAGACGTTCAACCTGGACAAGTGCTCTAACGACGAGCTCCTGGGCCAGATGAAGAAGAGAGGATTCTATGCGTCAACAACTGCTCCGCAGATTGACTACATTGGAGGTGCTGGTGTTGCAACTCCAGACCATTTGACGAGAAACAACACAATCACGTCATTGTCGACCTCAAACTCGAGAAGAAACGTCGCCGAATTGGCCAGCGCTGCTGCTGCTGCTGAATACGACCAGCAACAACAAAGTCGTGCTGTTTCAAGAGCAAGCTCCAGAGCACCATCTCACAATGCTAACGCACAGGTTGGCATGCCACGTGACGTGAGTGTTGATGGAGGACTGTCGTTGATGACTAACGCATCATTGTCGGAGCCTAATATCATTCCAGCACTGACGCAAACCGTCATTGGTGAGTACTTGTTCAAGTACTACCGTCGTTTGGGCCCATTGAGCTCTATTTCGGAGAGCAGACACGAGAGATACTTCTGGATCCATCCTTACACTCTGACTTTGTACTGGTCCAGTTCTAATCCTGTGCTTGGTGATCCATCTGCTCATAAGACTAAGGCCTGTGCTATTGTTGGTGTTGAGTCTATCGAGGACAACAATCCGCTTCCAGCTGGTCTCTACCACAAGAGCATCATCGTGCACTCTCAAACTCGCTCTATTAAGATTACATGTCCTACTCGCCAACGCCACAACATTTGGTACAACTCGTTACGCTACTTAATTCAGCGTTCTATGGACGGAATTGACCTTGAAGACGACCTGGGTTTGCCAATTCAGGAGCCACCACACTTGAGATGACCTAAATTGTATATTAATTGTTTTACTATGAAACTCGAGCTCGTAGACCCCCACAGATCACATCATCCCCGAGATCGCGATAAGGCTGAATATGTGTGAGTCAAGCTTTTCATCAACAACACCCACAAGGCGAAATAGCCAATGCTTCCGACCAGAACTCTTCTACAAGGCATTAAGAAAGCAAACATGGTTGAATGGTTAGCTGTTGTGCACGACAAGCCAGGTGCTGTGAGTTAATTGGAGCGCAATTGATAGAAATTGTACTAACATCGCGCAGGATAGATCTCAGGTTAGAGCTCAGCATCTTGCTGATATCCCAAAGAGCATTGAAAGCGGTAAAGTGACTAGTGCTGGTGCCATTTTCAACGAGGTTCTTGTTGAAGGTGCTAAGCCAAACTTTGCCGGCTCAATGCTTACCATTGTTGCCGACACCAAGGAGGAGGTTATCGACTTGCTGAAGCAGGACATCTACGCCAAGGAGGGTATTTGGGACTTCAACAATGTGCTTATTTACCCACTTGGATTGGCTTATAGAAAGGCTAAGGACTTGTAATTGGAGTCTATATATTAATTGATGCTTTCGTCTAACAATTTCTCAAAAGTTGGCTTGTCGTAGTCTCTCCAGTAAGGGAACTTATACTTCAAGTTCTGTGGGGCCAGTTGAGGGTAATGCTCGTTAATTTTGGCGATAACCTGGTCAAACATGATCTTATAGCCCTTTCCAGTGAAATGAACACCGTCTATAAGCAAATCTTTTGCCCAATTGCCGTCATATTGGTCAAATGCCGTGTATAAGTCCACGAAGGCCACACCACGCTTATGGGCCACCTCTTTCATGGCCTCGGAATATCTCAAGTTATTCTCATTGGTTCTAATGATTCCAGAAGCTGGGTCCATTGGTTTAAGGAAATGCCATTGTTCCTGGTCGTGTTTTCCAGGGCCAATAATCACCACTTTGATGTCCTGGGACTCAAAGAGATCCAAGCACTTGTTCAAGTTCTCGAGGAACTTCGGCAATTCACACTGTTGAGGACCTCCTAAAGCGGCGTCGTTTGTTCCAAAGAACAATGTGGCGAGCTTGATTTTGGTGATTGGGTGGCTATTTTCAATCTCCAAGATCTTCGGAAGAAGCTTCACAGCCCAGTCAGAGTTATAGCCCGAGAAACCACGTTGAATTATATCCAATTTACGTAAATAGGCCTTGTGAAGTGCCGGAGCAAAGCAGAAGATTGGCTCTTTGGTGTCAGGTGGTGTTTGGTCGTAAGCAAACTCTGTGATTGAGTCTCCAAATAAGAGGAATTTGTCGAAATAAAGCTCTGAAGTCATATTTGGAGTGTAAATTATTTAGAAATTATTTAAAATTATTTAAAATATTTAAAATAATTTAAAATAATTTAAAACAATTAAACCGCCCCCTGAGGCTTATCTTTTTTTCGCATGAGCCCAACCGGACCACAGATCACGGCTTATAACTCTACAATTGCATCATTTATAGGTATCGTATTACATTAAGAGGCAAACATTTAGTATCCAACACTAATGAGGTAGTCGGCCAATCTCTCAACAACAGTAGCAGCTTCACCAGCCTGAACACCAGCTGGGTAATGGCCAACAAGAAGAGCCTGGGTTGTTCTCACGGCAACAACACCTTCCTCGCCCTTCTTACCGTAAATGGAACGGTCGTCAGCTTTGATAACAAAGTACTTCTCGCCCTGGATGTGCAAACCACGGGAAAATAGCTGGTCAGCACTGCTGAATCCTTGTACTAACTCAGCAATCTCAGAGCCTCCCAAGATGCAGTTCTGGGACTGAGCCCACTGGGAGTCACCCGCACGTGAGTACAAAGCGGCTCTGTCGATCTTACCGGAAGAAACGAGGTTATCTGTGTATCCTTGCCAAGACATTGTGTTTAGTTTAGCTGAATTGTGTGTGCAATGGTAGTGGCAAGAGCCTGATTCAATGCAGTTTAAGGAATGTTATGTTGTAATTTATAATTGGAAAATCCGCGAACTCGTTCGATACAAAACGGGGCTTCAACCCTCTTCGCGAATCCTCAAGCGCTGGCAGATCGAAATTATCAACAACGTCAGCCAGATTCCTTTGGGGTGTTGAGGTTTAATTTCTAGTCGATTGTCGGTGATTTCGGTCTATATACAGCTTCCTTTGTCCTAAGCTCTATCTCTGGTTTCACGTGCCGTCAATTACCTTAATTCGTTCGAGAATCTCTCACCAGAAACCTGTGCTTAAACCCGGTGTATTGCTGAACTTATCACTCCTTAAAAGATGTCAGGTCTCCAGCGTCGAAGAGTTAAGCAGGTGAACGACACCTCCGAATCTTCCAGCCAGGACGATAACGGAGGCGCTAAGCCTGTTATCGGCTACGACCCAGAGGACAATGCTATGAAAATCCAGGAATCCAAGGAGCCACTTCTGACTCTAATGGAAGAGGTCCTGCTTATGGGTATTAAGGACAAAGAAGGGTACCTTTCCTTCTGGAACGACAACATTTCTTACGCCCTCCGTGGATGTATTATCCTAGAACTGGCTTTCAGAGGCAAAATCGCCGTGGTGAATGACCCTTCTAGAAGAAGATTCGAGATTAGTGAAAGATTGATCCAGGTGATCGACGATAAGAAGACCGGTGAAGTTTTGTTGGACGAAACACTCAATTTGATGAAGAACGACGAAAGCAACCTCAGCATTGGCAACTGGATCGACCTTTTATCCGGCGAAACCTGGAATCTCCTCAAAATTAACTACCAATTGAAGCAAGTCCGTGAGAGATTGGCTAAGGGCCTCGTCGACAAGGGTATCCTCAGAACAGAGAGAAAGAACTTCCTCATCTTCGATATGCCAACACATCCATTGGCCGACTCACAGTGTAAGGACGCTATTGTCAGAAGAATCCTCTCCCTTCTCTCAACAAGAACCATCGTACTACCTACAACCCAAGACAGCAAGTTCCCACAGGAAACGAAGTTCAAGTACTTGCGTTCGATCTCGTTGGTAGCAGGCTCTTACGCTGCCAATGTCCTCGAAAACGTGCTTGCCTCATTAGGCTACGACCAGAGAGACCGTGCTTTTGCACGTGCTGATGAGCTTTTGGCTCAGTTCTCCCAATTCCCATTCCAGCCACAGGCAACTTCCCTGGGAATCGGCATCAACTTGGCCCAGGAAGTCACCGAGGAGCTTGAGCGTAACCCTGGATTCGAATTGCAGTTGGAGGTCATTGCTGGTGTTTTGTCTGTGTTCTCCAAAATGGATTCTATTCTGTAATTTCCCTCTATTTCTATTCTACTTTGTTATACAATTTAAAAAATAAAACATTACATCCATAACCACGGCATCTCTCTGTTGAGGTATTCGCTCTCTTCGTATCCTTCCAAGTTATTTCTCTGCGAACATAATTGGCCAACCGTATCAACATATTTCTGTAGAAGAGAATGGCCTGAACGCTTATTGTCTCCCTTGGACTCCCAAAACATGGCGCCTCCCAAGTTATTATCCTGGATATATAAGGCTTTGCGTTCCACGCTTTGCGTGTTGTCGTAACTGACGAATGTTCTGGTTTTGGAGTCGTAACAATAAGCCACAACGGCCTCAGCATCGTAACGCTCACGTGATCCAGGAATAGGTAATCTTTTGTAAAGATATTTATCTTCTTCTTCTTCAGAAAGAGCTCCATTTTTGCTGACTTTGCACCCGAAGCCCTTGGTGTTTCTGAAAGGTCGTCCGTACAATGCGATTCCCAACACAAGTTTGTTTGGATGGATATTGCGCTCTTCAACGAAGTATCGGATAGCATCATCTCCACATAACTGAGAGTGCTTAAGCTGCGCATTTTTGAACAAATTGCAGTGATAATCGACCGTTTCAGACCATTCCTCGCCAGCAAAGTCATAAGACATGACATTCCAAAAGCTTAGGTAATGATCCATTTCCTCAATCGGCCAATGAGAGAGACGGTCTTTTAACGCAGGACACGCTACTGTTAACAAAAGAGTGTCCTTCTTCAACCCAATTTCAGCCTCCAAAAGCCTCAATTTAGCCCTAATAAGAGAAATCAAGCGAAGATACCCTTGACATTGGACACTTCCTTCAGGGTACTCCCAATCAAGATCAATGCCGTCAAACCCGTACTCCTGAAGCAACTTAACGGAGCTGGACGCTAATTCCTCCATAGAATGTTTAGAGGACATCACTTGAGTAAAGTGTTCTCTATTAGACCACCCACCAATGGACATCATCGTCTTAACGCCCCGATTTGCTACTTTCAACTCATAAAACCTTGAGAGTAAGCCCTTGCAGTGAGATCCATAGCGCGTCAGAGATGGAAATTGCTTGCTCACGTCAGCTTCTGGATCACCCAACTCCACTTTTCCACTGGGACTGATGTTGAAGAACGCATAGAACAAGTGTGTAACGCAGTCGATCTTAATGGCAGTAGGAGGATGCTGCTGATAAACCGACCAGCTGCCATAGTAAAGGCATGATCTGTACTGGTTTTGATCTGTAAATTCGTTGGTAACTATGGATTTTTCTGGTTTGGTGTCCATTGGTTTGCTCTGTTTGCTTGACTTAGAAAATTCACCCGTTGAGAGCCTATCAACAACAGATTTGAAGGTTCCCCAGGTCATGTGGAGGCGAAGCTCTGTGGTGACAGAAGTAGAGATGTCCAGCAAGTGATAGCAATTGAGCAGCTGGTTTTTGCTTATTTGGTATACCACACTCTTAAGACTCGACTCTAGGGGTTATCAGTGCTCAAATTCCCAAATAAACAAACACAATAACGGTGGTATTTGTGTTACATTATTCACGAGGGAGTGTCCTTACCATTTTGGATCTCCATGTCAAGGGCTTCGTAACCCGCGCGAACACGTTTGGTGTCTCTTAGAATCGCGCTTTTTCCAACGCCCAAGGCTCCATCACTTAGTGTCAACAATTGAATAAAGCCCAATTAATCTTGGTATTTCAGTCTTTCCGACCAGCGAGAAATCACACAATGGAAGAGAAGCGTAAGAGAGCAGTGATCGCTGACGACGAGGAGAGCGATGAGGACAACAGCGTGGTGGTGTCAGGGGAGGCAGCTCAGGAATCCAGCGTTGAAAACAACAACGTTGAAGAGCCAGCAGAGGACGAAGAAGACGGCATGGACGACTTGTTTGGAGATGACGATGACGATGAGAATAGAGAGATTGACTCCAGAGAAGCCGACGATGACGGAATTGTCCACGACAGCGACGATGAGGCTCAAGAAGAGGACCAGTTCCTAGTGCGTGAAGAGGAAGTGACGAGGGAACTAAGAGTTGGAGAACAGGACATTATTCGTCATCCTCCAAAGTTCGATAACCAGGACGAAAAGGTGTACACAGCCAAGATGCCAAAGTTCCTTCACGTGAATCCGTCCAGATTTGATGGTACTGATTACCTCAAGAAGCTTGAGCAGCTCTCAACGCTGGATGCTAAAGAGCTGGAGCTTCAGAAGCTTCAGGACGAAAACACCATTAGATGGAGATTCACCAAGCAGTCGAACGAGTCCTTGACGGCCGAATCGAATGCACAGGTTGTTGAGTGGGAGGATGGCTCTTTATCGCTGAAATTGGGCGACGAGTACTTTGATGTTCTCCAGACGTCGGTCTCTGATACGTATCTGGTTACAACCGAAACATCCTCGGATGCTGCTATCAGCGTGACAGATGGCTCCATCAGCAAGTCCATGAAGTTTGTGCCGACTTCGACGAGCTCCAAAATCCACAAGAGACTGACAACAGCTATCCGCTCGAGAAACCAGGGCAAAGCCACTACACAGTCCGTTGTTGTGGAAGTAGACCCAGCATTGGAGGCTAAAAGACTCGAAAAGGAGCAGGAAGATAGACTGCGTGAAAAGAGAAGAGAATTGCAAAGACTTGAAAGAGATCAAGAAAGGCTCGGAAGTGCTGGCCCTGGTGCTACACATAGCTCCAGAGACCGTTACTCTTCTTCAAGAGAGACCTATTCTTCAAGAACAGCTAGACACGAAGACGACTACGATAATGATGATGGATTCATTGATGACGATGAAGATGATGAGGATGCTGAAGTTGAGGAGAGCGATGACGTGGAGGAAGACGACGATGAGGAGGACGATCTTGCCGATGAGAAGCTCAAGAAGCTGAAAGAACAGGGTGCTGCTAAGTACCAGTCTGAGGAGCCAGAGGAGCAACAGACTAGAAAGAAACGTAGGGTGATTGACGATGATGAAGATGAGGAATGAGGAGAGAAGGTAGTACTGGTATTACTTGTTAAGTGTAATCAAAATTGAACGTGTATTTTAGATATGGGGATCTGTTGTAGTTTTGAGTATTTGTTTGGTGATTGGGTGAATACTAAGAGAGTGAAGAGTGGGTTGTTTGTTGTAGTTGATTAGATTAATATAATTAAATATATATGAATGGTATTAATATTGACATTAATATAAAATATCAATGATTGCGTTATACTAATGATAGTACAGCGTTGAGACAATAGCTACGTGTAGGTAGTGAATAAAGCCTGAGCTGTAAGTTATGTGGATAGAAGAGAGGAGTGGCGGGGACACGGCAGTCCTTATACTAGATTGTGCGGAGCTCAGAGAGCCGTCGTGAGATATCGGGAACTTGGTTGGGTGTCAATGATAGAGTATCCAGTTGGACTAACTGAATTGAGTAGAGTCAGATAGTCACGTGAGTAGCACGTGACCCCTGCGTAACAAAGCTCGTCTACCCAGCATCGGGGCGCATGAGCGCGCAGCTTTTACGTGCCCTTAACGCTTATATGCATGGTGTCCAGGTTGGCTGAGAGGTGTTAAGGTGTCACTTTTCCCAGATGAGAGGGTGATACTTTAAACCCAATAATTCAGCATTGGGAAGTAATAAAGCCTTGAAAACGTGATATTCCACTTATTGGTATATCTTTTTCACTTAAGCCAAATTTCAGATCAAAATATGACATTTAAAGATCTCTTTTTGTTTGTTAAAGAAGGGTGGTGTTAGAGTCGCAGACCTGAGGGAACTTACTCGCTATTTCTAAGTTTAATGGTATCAAACAATGGCTCAAAAAACTTTCTAAGACAAACCAGAGAAACTACTACACACAATTACTGTATTAAAAGCTCCGAAAACTTATATAGTATCTCTAGTTCGCCATAATTTGCGTGTGGAAGTGGGTCTATATTCGTAGCCTAGTCCGGGCTGCGACGCGACGCGACGCGCTAGCTGATCGATATCTATATGGGGTGATACAATATTGAGTGGTAAACTAGTAGATATCAGCTTTATATGGACATACCCCTTCGCTAATAGACTGGAACTGTTTGTGATTGCCATGTCGGAGCGGGATATCACGAGCTGTCAAGCTTGGCTAGTACAATTTCTTGAGCAGAGTTCTTTGGGAAGTCACAGGGAAGAGTTGGCCAGGAACATTAGTGATGCCGAGGATTATCAAGTGGGTGCTGATGCTCATGAACAATCCGATGGGGGTGAGGATACTGGTAGCGAGTCCTCCGATCTCGAAGAGACCACTGAAGACGAATTCGACCTAGATGTCTAGGTGTTTCGAAACGCATCTGTCTCTCCAGGCAAACGCTCCATATACTGAATACAGCATAAATAAACTTACAAATCAGCTAAAAAGAACCCTCAGTATGCAATTTCATAAATTTCTAGTCAAATCAAACACTCAATCAAAGAGACTGCTCGATCTGACGACATAATGGATCAAGATAAGTCTCATCAAAGCCTTCACGAATGTAACCAACAAAGTAAGGTGTACAGTCATTTGATTCATCAAAGTCAAACACCTGGGACTCTGGAACTTCAGTGACAGTCTCATCGTTGTATCTTCTGTAAAGCTTGCGTTTTCCATCCCTGATATAAATCCAATAGTGGCCATAGTTGGCAGTTCCACGGTGGATGAAGATGGCAAAGATGTTATAGCCGTGTTTCTTGTAATCATCAAAGTGATGATCAATTTTTGATTCCAGCTCAGTGATCTCCGCAAAGCAAGTAGATAATGTTGAATCAATCTTCTCAATTTGCTTGTTCAGTCCTTCGATAAGAGCCTCGTTCTCATCGGAGTTTTGTTCTGAAAGCCAGTCTCTCACCACTTTAATCGAGTCTTTATAAGAAAGTCCATGCTCATTCTTTTTCAACAACAAGTCCCTTTGAGCCTTGATGGACGCAACTTGCGCTTTCCACTTCATCACATCCTCTCGTCTTTTGATTAGTTCAGGATCACCAGTGTCAAGATAACGATCCATGTATAGGACCTTAGGCATGGGTAGCGGATCATTTCTCTTGATTGCCTGCTGAAGAGTTTTATCATAATCAACTCTCTGGATAAGAATCTGCAGCACGTTTGGAAGCTCAGAAACGTACTCATTTCTGTTGTACATGACTCCGTCAGATTGAACGGTCTCAGTCCTCAAAAATAGATTATCCAAGGCATCGTACATGTGTCTTGGACGATCATTGACGTTGACAATATACCATGCTGATCTTGTGGTTTGATCTCTCTTAATTTCAGGATTTTCAATGCAGGTCAAGTATTGTACCGTTTTTCCGAAGAAAATGGACTTGACAAAATCAAGTTGCTCCATGTCATCCGGATCTAGAGACTCAGGTTTTGTAGCTGCCTCTACCTGAGATAAGACGTTACCAATACACTCGGTAACATCCTGCTGTCTTCCCATATCGAATGCTAAAGCCATCTCGTCATCTGAAATCTTAGCTGCCTTTGCAGTACTCAAATCCACAACCTCAGCATCGTCAACATCTTCGTCTGGCTTGGTTTCGACCGAGTTCACGGTCTCAAACTCGTCCACAGGCTCAGAGTTAGCAATATTCTCCTCGTGTAGAGATCTTGCTTCAGGCCCCATATCTCTGTCATCCAAATCAATTAATTCAACGCTTCCAGAGTCAAAGCCCATCTGCTCATCCCCGTTCTTCGACTCTTGTTCGCCAAATTCGACTTTCATGCTCGAGTGTAAGAAAGCCAAGAATTGAAGAGCCTTCAAAGGCGTGACAACTCGTTCCTTTGTGTGAATCTGCTCGTAGAACAGATCTCTCAATTGATAAGTGAACTGGAAAGATCTCTCAGTGACGTCTTCATTCACGAAGTCACCACCAATTCTTCTGTTGTGGTAGATATCCTCTCCATGATAAACGTCCTTGAAGTTCAAGATGGCCTCTCTAAAAGGCTTGATTGCAAAGTAGTACTGAAGTAAGGAGTTCAAATAACAAGTATTTCCAGTATTGACAAGACCAACAGGCCATTCGTCTGGTGGCAAAACCGTCGGATCGACGGTGCCAGATTCCAAATACGATTCAATCAACTTGCTCTGCTTTGCTTCACCGAAAACACTGAGAGCCTTTCGAGCTTTTAAGATGTCGCTGTCTGCTTTTGAGGCTTCAAACAATGTGATAGCCTGGACGTCGGTAGCAGCTGGGTCGACGCAGATGTATTGACAAGCTTCTTGGAATGTGATCTTATCAACGATATCAGGATAGTCTGTTTCCACCTTGTTCAGCAGCCTTGGGGTCATTTTGGATAACGCAATAGTGACAAAGGCTCTGTTGATGTTTAGCGTATCGTTTGGTGAATCAACTTGCTTGACCATTAGGCCGGTGAGAATAACATCATCATCAACGTTATCACTCAGATCGAGAATCGAGTAAGCCCTGTGCAAAGGCAATGGTTCATATTTCCAGTATCTCAACAATTTCGAGCTTTTACGAGAGGTTGCAAGTGCCTTCAAAGCACTTCTCAGCTTTGAGTCGGATGTTGGGCGAGCAGCAGCTTCATCCTTATAGAAAGTCAGCAGCAAGTCATCGTCCACTTGAGAGCCTTCATTGGGGTCCATACCGAGCGTCTTATAAGCATTAGTAACCTCCTTTTGACCGACAACGCTCAATGATGAGATGAACTTCGTAAGCCTCATGTTGTTCTGTGTTTGGCCGACTTCACAGAGAGAATCGTAGTAACGGGGCTCATTATCAGGATCAGATCTAACCATGTTAAGATAGCAGTTCGATATCAGATCGTCGCTATAAAACGGATAGACAGAGAGATTAACAAAGCTCTCAGCCTGAACAAACTTGTGATTCTGGATAGAAGCAGTGTCGTTGAGAGAGCGGAAGAAGATCTGTTTAGCGTCCACAAATCTTTGCTGCGCAAATGGGTTCGGCTTGCCAGCAGAATAAGACTTGGTACCAAGGAACGTGATTTCCGTCATCTGTCTCATAAAAGACTCACGAGTTATAGCGTGCGTTCTATTGGCCATATCGAAAAGCGGAGGTGGGAAATATTCATCGTCTTGAAGAGTGAAATGGAGTTTTCTCGTGAGTAATGCAGGGTTTGTGTGAGAGCAGAGCGACTTGTTGTTGGCATTAATACTTTTGATTTCGCTGTCTTGTGTGGTGGCTAGTGGACCACGCATAACTCTGAACAAAGTATGAAGACATTGTGCTGGCGATGGTTCGGATCCTTCAGCAGGTGGTTCTTCGTCACCAGCGTGTGCCTTGCGATGTCTGATCTTGATTGGACCCAGCTCGTAGTCACGAAGGTCCTCTTCATTGAACTCGGGCCGTGATATTTCAATTCTTACTACTTTCTTCGTTAGTGAGCAGACATAGGAAGCAGAATCAATGATATCTGGAGCACAGCTCTTTAAGACCTCAGAGTCACCAGGATGAGGTACAGTCGCTCTAAGGAGATCCGTAGCATCATCGTCTGTAAGTTCGCACAGATGAAACTCATTCTTGGAAATGCTCAATTCTGTTTGCGATTTGGTCTTGATAGCGACCCTCACATGGTATACTTTTGACTTGGATAGTGTTGGCTCTTCGTTTGAGTGTAAAATGCCTCTGAGGACTGTGATCTTATCACTTGGGTTTATTATGGAGTCATACTGTTCCATGGATCCGTAAGAATGATCACTCTGAATGCGTAGTGTATAGGGGTTGTAGTTCAAACGAGACAACTGTGAGGAGTATTTGATACAGGGAACAGAAAGAAGGCCCCCACGGAGGGACTCATCAACTCGTTCCGGATTCAAAATAAATTGAAGATCTGACATGATATCATCATAAAGCCTGTTTGATGTCTTAAAGACATTCCGTTCACAGCCCTCATAATCCAGTTCCTTTTCGATGTCTGCATCCATACTGGAATCAGTTGAAATGATAGAATGGTAGTCACCAGAGGTTGCTTGTGGAACCACTCCATCCACCTCTGTCACCATTTGTTGATCATCTATGGCCTTCTCGTTGGTGGTGGCAACCTCTTCATCTTGCTGCGACTCAAACGCATCAGTGGAAACTGAACCAAGAACAGCGCCCTGGTCAATGCCAATTGTCTTCTGTAACATAATTGTGTTTCTTGTGATGTTCACTTGCGCTAATTAGCCGGATCGAAGCGCCTGTTTAATAGGTTGATCGTGTGTGTATAAGCTTGCAAGGAAGAGCCTAATGGCTGTCAACTCCGGATCAGGAAACTGCTTTATAGGAAGTGTGACTTATCCAAGACTCCAATCAAGTGTCCAGCCTCTAATTGGATGTTAGGCGCTCTTTGGTCTCTCCTTTACACCAAATTAGTCCACACAGCCACGCAATGACTTCTGAATTTGCCTGGCCTTGCCCCAGTTTACTGTATGGTGGTGTGGCGATTTACCCGCGTGATATTGGCAGACGTAAAAAAGTATACTGCGAGATGAGCGATGGGTGTAGATTAATTATCTAAACAAAGCGCTAGATTGCTACACGGAACTCGATTCATAAAGAGAGACTATGGGCTGGTTTGGTAGTTCATCTGCGTCAGTGACGCCAGTTCAAACAGCTGAAGAGCCAGTGTGGGATCAATCAGCGTCTCCGTCCCTTAATGGTGCTGGCTCAAGCTCGACCACTACTCAACCAATGACACAACAAGCCGGTGCCCCAGGCGTTCCATCGATCGATTTTAAGAAGATGAATCCTGAAGATGGAATCTCGGGTATGGCAACCAACTTGTTCGAGCAAGTGGTGAAAGGAAATCCGTATTTCGCCGCAGGTGGTGGTTTGATGTTGTTAGGTACAGCTTTAGCTGTTGCGAGACAGGGTGCTCTACGAGCTTCGAGCTTCATGTATCGTCAATTGCTTGTGGACTTAGAAATTCCATCAAAGGATAAGTCTTATATGTGGTTTTTGGAGTGGATGTCCCAATTTAAGAACAGAAGCTCGAGACATCTGAGTGTTGAAACAAACTTCGTTCAGCATGACAATGGGTCTGTGTCAACGAGATTTTCCCTAGTTCCAGGCCCGGGTAACCATCTCATCAGATACAAGGGTGCCTTTATGCTCATCAAGAGAGAGAGATCTTCAAAAATGTTGGATATGACTAACGGAACCCCTTTCGAGACAGTGACGTTGACCACATTGTACAGAGACAGAGGCCTTTTCAAGGACCTGTTAACAGAGGCCAAAACTCTTGCTTTGAAAGCACAGGAGGGAAAGACTGTAATCTTCACATCATGGGGACCTGAATGGAGACCGTTCGGGCAGCCAAAGAAGAAGAGAACGATTGGGTCGGTGATTCTGGATAAGGATATTAGGGAGAATATCTTAAACGACGTTAAGGACTTCCTACAAAGTGGAAAGTGGTATTTCGACAGAGGTATTCCATACAGACGTGGTTATTTGCTTTACGGTCCTCCTGGAAGTGGTAAGACCAGTTTTATTCAAGCACTGGCAGGTGAGTTGGACTACAACATCTGCATCTTGAACCTCAGTGAGGCCAACTTAACTGATGACCGCTTGAACCACTTGATGAACCACATCCCGGAGAGAAGTTTACTCTTACTGGAGGATATCGACGCTGCTTTTAACATGA
Source organism: Petasospora stauntonica (assembly GCA_030558335.1). Taxonomy (NCBI): domain Eukaryota; kingdom Fungi; phylum Ascomycota; class Saccharomycetes; order Phaffomycetales; family Wickerhamomycetaceae; genus Petasospora; species Petasospora stauntonica. Next base: position 613,126 of record JAJMSG010000009.1, read on the forward strand.
GAGAACAAACCGACTCTACAGGCTATAAGTCTGGTGTCACATTCAGTGGATTGTTGAATGCACTGGACGGTGTTGCCTCATCTGAGGAAACTATCACCTTTATGACTACAAACCATCCTGAAAAATTGGACCCAGCTATCCTGAGACCTGGTCGTATTGACTATAGAGTTCTTGTGGGAAACGCCACCGAGTATCAGATTGAGCAAATGTTCCTAAGATTCTATGAAGATGAGGCGGACAAAGCCAAACAGTTTGTTAAAGAGGCCATGGCACTCAACGTTCCAATATCTACTGCACAATTGCAGGGCTTGTTTGTGTACAACAAGAATGACCCTGATGGCGCTTTGTCGATGGTTGATACTCTTAAGACACCAAATCATGTCTTTTGATTTTCCTCGTGAGTTAAACGAGGGCAGGCCAAAATACCGATTGTACATAGCACATAGCAAATAATGAACTCACGATATAGACTCACCTACCGTATTTAACCTCTGTATTTCTTCAATAGCCTTTCTTTGACCTGCTTGAGATGGCTAGGAAGTATCTCGTTAGAACCGTCCTTTTTAGCAAGATCAGACGCTTCGCTAACGAGAGCCTTCATGAAGAGCTTATAGTCTAAAGTTAGTAGCACATCCGTGGAGTCATTAGCGATACTTTTGCTTGTGCGCTTCCTTAGTTCGGACTTCACAGTCTTCTTTGTGATTGAGGGCATTTATTTCGAGATCAAACAAGGAGCTTTTTCTCGTCCTTCCGGCACATCTTTAAGACGTTTGATGTGTCAAATGTAAACAAACTTCACAATTACTTCGCGCCCGCTCGCAACCCGGGTCGTCCCGGATCTCGGAGCTCGGTCCTTCCCCTATGAACGATAAACCCGGAAACATATATGTATAAATCTGGTGAGGGTAACGCAGTGAGAGTCAAGGTTTTACATTATGAATCTTGAATGTACAATATCAGAGCTAAATCGCTCACAGTTGTTAGCTCGGAAGGACGCGGAACTGTGGAGTTGCAGAAAAGCCGGAGATGAGACGCTCTCCTGACTTGTTGCCGAATTTTGCTGTACAGTGTACACCATAGAAGCTCTTGGAGCGGCTGGGATATCTTTACAGGAGAAAGAGAGTCATATGGGGTGCGTGATATGGCCGAGACACTGAGGCATCTTCTTACGAGGGAAGCTCTTTTGTCGAGCTATGCCGCCTTTGTCTTGCACGACGATCCTAGACTTTGAGGTTCACCGCTATAGCCTGCGTGGCTGGAGAATAGGCTATGAGGAGGCGGTCAAGAAGGACATCTCCGCACTTCTGGCAAGTGAGACTATTCTAGAGAATATTTCCCCTATAACAGCTGGCAAAAATAGGGGAACCCACTGTATACTACACTAATTTCTTACTCACCAGATACAGCATAAACTAGCCGGATTATCTCCATAGCAAACCACGGCAAAACTTGAATCGCACATGAAGTGCGACGTGGAGAATCGTGCAGAAAATTTATCCGAAGGGTTCAGCCGGGACAACTCTCGGGTGATGTGTAGCGAGGCAGATCGTTGTGGGTGGGCAACATCGGAGAGGCTGGGGAAGAAGGCCCCAGTGGGCGAGCATGTGCTTTGCGAAGCCAAGTGTTCATTGTGTATAAAATACCAAGACATATTCTACCAATCAACACCAGTCCTGGGCCTACAAGGTCTCCCCGGAGCATCACAGCCCCGGGAAACGTTAACTAAGGCGAGAGTCACTCTGACTTCTGCCCGTGTGTGGAGGTCCGCGCCCCGCGCCCCGCGGGTCCACCCACCCCAGCAAAAGCCGGAACTTTGTGCATATGAGTGTTTGAAAATCTTCCGGCGTGGCGCTAAGAATGAGCCTTCCGCCGCCTTTTGGTTGCACAACAGGCAGATTGTCAGTTCAGAAAAAACGGGAAATTAATTCTCTTGTCGCCCACCACACCACAACGACAAACAGGATTCTTTCGTAGAAAGACATCAAATAACCGCAAGAACAACGGAGATCTCTTACACTGCAACATTTAGCAGCTGATAAGTCCCCACTGCCACCGAGAAAAAAACCGTCCCACGCCGAGTCAGCCCCTATTCTCCACACCAGGGAAGGCAGAATTCAAAAGCATTCCGTGGAGGCCACTTGAAGCAAAAAGAAAGGGCAAACACACAAATACACAACACACAGAGAGAAATCTACCAAACACAAGAGGGAAATGTACGTCTCTCCTTTCCTCAACCAGGCGAACTCGCAAACGCCTAGAGAGTACACCAATAGGGCCAGAGATGAAGTGGCTAGGAAGCTTAACCTACCGCAGGCACAGTCCTCTGCCAACTCAATAATATCAACAAGATCATCGTCATCAGGAGGGTCAAGTCTAAGGCATGGACCGTCGCCTTTGCAAAGAGTTGCTAGCGTGGCGTCCGACAGCTCGTTATCAAAAACGATCTCCAATGACTCCCTCGACACCATCTCCGAGAACACACCTCTGCACACAGAGCAGAACACAAGGAAGGGTGTAAAGAACATTTTCGGCACCCTGGGAAAGCTGAGAAGAAGAACATCAAACTCTTCTGTCTCTTCCCTATCGCAGGAGTCAGTCGTGACACGTGCAACCGAAACAGAGGACGATGTCATGATGGTCGATGACGAGGACGACTGCATGTCTATTGCCTCCGACTCTTTGATGATGACAGACGATAAGACGATACCAGCAGTCAACCAGATGCAACCACTGCACCCAGTGCCCTCTATCGGCTCTGTGTCAACTGCACAGAGCGACATGTCAATGTCCACAACGTATTCCAAGAGATCAACAGCTGATTCACTATTCAGCACACAGAACTCCATCGCTACCGGATACACTGCCATTTCGTCCTCAATGTACGAGTTACCGGCTCCAGCTACGTACGATGCTCAACCAAAGACACAACAGTCATCTCAGCTTCTCACATTACAGCAAGCTTTACCTACGAGGTTTGATGACATGTACGCACCAGAACTTCTGGCTGATCCAAGTCTGCTGATTGACGGTCGTCCAATCTTCACCAAGAGAGCATTATTGGATTGGGAATTGAACGATATTCGTTCTTTGCTCATCCTGGAAAAGCTCTTGCCAGAGTGGAATGGTCAACTGCCCATCATTCACACACCAAGAGGGTTCAAGTTTGAATACTTGCCTCTTGATGCAGACGACCAGTACATCGTGAAGACGTTAGTCGAGAGCGACATCTATAAGGAAGCCAATCTGGATATGGGATTCAGAGTCCAGACAGCTAAGTATACTTTACACGCAGCAAGATCAAGACATGCACAGATTTTGAAGAGCTCGGGCTTACCTTCTCTCTACAACAACAGGTTCTCCAAGCCTGAATGGAGAAATGTCATCGAGAACTTCTTGTTGAACTTGGCTGTTGAGGCTCAATGTCGCCACGACTTTAAGAAGGCCTGCAGTGAGCTGAAGAGATACAAGAAGCAAATGGCTCCATCAACATCCTCTCCAGTGGCTCCAGCCAAGATTAATGGTAAGAACTCGCTTCTGAGAAAAGCCATCTTCAACGACGTCTCACAACTATCTGCTGCTGCTACTGCTTCGTTGTCTGCTGGATCAACAACCACCGCATCTACCACACCAACATCTACCAAACTCACAAAGGAGGAAAAGGCGCGTCTCTGGACAGACGTTCAATCCAAGGTTTACAAAAGAATCGGACTTGACTGGGCCCCTGATATGATCACCAACTGAGTGCTATATAGACTAAAGAACATCAAGGCGTTTATGATATTTGTAAAAAAAAGATTGTAGTTGTTCTTGATCAGCTCCTATGGAAGTGCCCCAACCGCCGTGGTGTCCGGGTGTAGATTTAGCAGGCGGCGAAAATTGTCAACATCGAATGCCGTGGATCTGGCTTGTTGTAGAGCGTTACTTCGCAGTGTTTTGTTAATTACAACTAGACTAGCCAGATTTAGATCACAATGAGTGAAGCTAGAGCTACAACAGATGCTGCTGACTTATTGAAGTCGCTATCTATCGACGCTGAGAAGAAGGGCGAGGCTGCTGCTGCCGCCGCTTCTGCTCCAGCCGAAGAGCCAAAGAAGACAGAGAAGAAGGAAGAGAAGAAGACAGAAGAAAAGACCGAGGAAAAGCCTGAGGAGAAAAAGAGAGAAACCGACTTGATTACATCATCTTATGAGGTCAAGGTCAAACTCGCTGATCTTCAAGCTGACCCTAACTCCCCATTGTACTCGATCAAGTCCTTTGAAGAGCTTGGATTATCTCCAGAACTTCTCAAGGGTTTATACGCTATGAAGTACCAGAAACCATCGAAGATTCAAGAGAAGGCTCTGCCATTGCTTATAAGTAACCCAGCAAAAAACATGATTGGCCAGTCTCAATCCGGTACTGGTAAGACTGCTGCATTCTCCCTTACAATGCTTTCGAGAATCGATGCCTCTATCAATGGAGTGCAGGCTATTTGCTTGGCACCAGCCAGAGAGTTGGCCAGACAGACAATGGAGGTTGTTGAGAAGATGGGAAAATACACAGGAGTCACAACACAGCTGATTGTTCCAAACTCTTTCGAGAAGGGTAAGCACATCAGTGCGCAGGTCCTTGTCGGTACACCTGGTACTTTGCTGGACTTGATTCGTCGTAAACAAGTTGACACTTCGAAGGTCAAGGTCTTCGTCCTGGATGAGGCTGACAATATGCTTGATCAACAGGGATTGGGAGACCAGTGTGTCCGTGTGAAGAAGTTCTTGCCTAAGACTACACAATTGGTTATCTTCTCTGCTACGTTCCCAGACGAAGTGCGCAGATACGCCGAGAAGTTCGTTCCAGACGCAAACCAGTTGTCGTTGAAGCACGAGGAGCTGAACGTTGACGCTATCAAGCAGTTGTACATGGACTGCAAAGACGAAAATGACAAGTACGAAGTTTTGAAAGAGCTTTACGGTCTTCTGACTATTGGTTCCTCCATTATCTTCGTCGCAAAGAAAGAGACCGCTAACATTCTTTATAAGAAGCTTGGTGACGATGGTCACCAGGTTTCCATCTTACACAGTGATTTGGAGACTTCAGAACGTGACAGATTGATTGACGACTTCAGAGACGGCCGTTCTAAGGTGCTCATCACCACCAACGTGCTTTCCAGAGGTATCGACATTCCAACCGTCTCAATGGTGGTGAACTACGACATGCCAACAGACAAGCAGGGCAAGGCTGATCCGTCTACTTATCTGCACAGAATCGGTAGAACCGGTAGATTTGGCCGTGTCGGTGTCGCTGTCTCCTTCATCCACGACAAGAAGTCCTTCACACAGCTGATGGAGATCAGAAAGTACTTCGGTGACATCGAGATGACAAGAGTCCCAACAGACGACTGGGAGGAGGTCGAGAAGATCGTCAAGAAGGTCTTGAAGTAATAGACTACGCAATACTACACTAATTTGTTATAAGCGAACCAGCGTAGCCCCCGTGCCCATAGCCCCTATCCGCATGGCCCCTGCCTCGACAATAGAGGACATAATTAAGCGCGACTAACCCACCGAGCCACCCGGGCGTTGGCCCTGGGGCTAAAAAAATACAATTGTACCTCTCCGCCTCTTTCCGTTACACACTTCGTCTCCCTCCAATTGTTAAGCAAAAACTCTTCGAAATGGTTGACTCTGCTAAAATCATCAACGTTATTATCGGTAGGTGCTGTGGTGCGGGCTGAGCAGCTTTTAAATGACGTTAATCCGGGGCTTTGTGGCCTCTATTGACGTTTGTTATTGTTGCGCCGATAAGCCCAACACTCTTCAGGAATTGCATTACTAACTCGCAAACAGCTCTTATCATCCCACCTCTTGCCGTCTTCATGGTCAGAGGTGCTGGCAGAGACCTCATTATCAACATTGTCTTGTGTCGTAAGTGCTTTCTTTTGCCTATTATGGGGTGTCGGTGGAAGTGGCGGGTAAAGTGCTTAGCCTCTGGAATGTGCCACTCTATTCTCACTAACCAAAGCCGGATTGAGCTCAGTTTACTAACAAATTCTAGTCTTCGTCTGGTTCCCAGCTATTTTGCACGCTTTGTACGTGGTACTCTCGAATAATTGATAGATCCCGTTTCTGGTGCTGAACTGTTGCTTAACTGATTTACTGCCCAATTATTGCTTGTGATATTACCCGTTTTTTCTTTCTTTATATTCTAATTTTATCTCTAATATAATCAGCTGCTGCTTGTGAAAGTTGAGCTGAGAAATTATTACTCTTTCTACCGTAAATTGTTATCTGGACTCTATAACCTTATAACACTTGGAGATTACGCTACGTTTGAGGCTTAATATAGCATGAGAGCAGAATCGTATATGTACAGAAAATCACACCACACTGTGTAAGCGATGCTTGTTGATGATTTTGATTTTAATCAGATTACAACCTATGTAATGTTAGTATAATGAACAGGCTTCGATGGAGCTTTTAGAGAGCTTCGGGTAACTTACTGTGGGGCAAGGGCCTCCATCAAAGGGCTGCTAATGAAAGCAACACCAGCCTGTTAACGTGTTAGTACTCTTATTCTTTAGAAAGTGACTGCTTAGCACAGTTGGGTTTATAGACCATCAAAGACGTACAGCAAAGTAGGCGATGTTCAAGACAGCTGGGAAAGCTGGGTTCTGAGTGATTCTCTGGTAAAGGGAAGCATCCTTCTTAGGCTCAGCGGCTGGTCTCTGCATGTGAAGGGAGTTCATTTTGTTTGTTTCGTCTTAGACTTTTATTTATATTACCTGAACTTACTATAGATGTGATTCTCGACAACTTTCTTCACCATGGAGCTAGCGAAGGCGCGATGGTCTAGAAAAACTGGTAGACGCCGCATACTCGGGTCTTGGTCTAGTCCCAGTGAGGACTAGCGGGACGTGCAACCAGGATCACCATATCTTTGTCAGATAACCCCTCGTGCTTTATTTTATCCAGTATTTTTTCCGAAGTGTAGATACGAGTTAAAGGGGTTGATATAATTGGCTCTGGTGAGTGAAGGCCTATTTGAGTGAGCTTAAGGGGTGCGCTCTGAGCTGCTAGGTCTATTGTGGGTGGGGTGCCACATACACTCCAGCTTGTGTTTGAAGCTAGCTACCCATCCTCAGTAGAGTACTTAAAGTGCTACAGCCTTCTATAAGTCAGGTAATAAAGATATGTGTATGTTTATAATTTAGCAAGTAGTGTGTAATCTCAAGAACCTCCGTTAAAATAGCAATTGAACCCAGGGAGTATATCAGCCTCGATATGCTCCCGCCCGAATGAAACCAGAACAATAAATATGAATAAAAATGAAGAAATAGCAAAACGACTTGAGCAGAAACGTACCAGACGTTCTGTCTGTGTGATAACAGTGCTGATTCTTGAAGAATTTGTGTGCACTTCACCACGTGTAATTCTGCGCCACATGTGTCTTGAAACACATGTGCGAGCTTAGTGTCACAGCCGACTCAGGCGCAGCGTCCTGTTTAGACAAAGAAACACCTTCACGTTGAAGCAGCCTCATAGATAACTTTCTGGCTATAGAGCTGTTTCTTGCCGAAGGCCTTTAATCTCATTCCCAGTCTTGTTGTTGACACCTTTTGTACTTTGATGGTGTGCATCTTATCAACAAGGGCAATGGCATATTGACGCATGTGAAGGATGTGAGCGGTGTAGAGAGCCAAGTCGTAGGCAATCAACAGGACGACGGGTAGCAGTATAGCTGCTGCTGCACAGAGCTGATAATGTTAGTATAGTCCTCTGTTTTAACTGGCTGTAATAATACTCACAGAAAAGTACTGAATAACAGTAGCGAAGCTCCAGAGGGCAGTGGTGGTAAACGAGACCATGGCGCTGAGGACAGTGTGGATACTCATCCTTCTGCGAGGTACCAGGAGACAAGAAAAGAGCGACCTGCGTGGTAGTTATATAAACAACAGCCGCAACTCAGAGGTGGAACAATAAACTGATCAGAGTGGATATATCAAATTTTATAAAGCTTGGAAACTTTAGGCGCATGTGAACTGGTGACCGTCCCGTGTGCCCTAGAACATTTAATTTGAAAATTAAAAAAAGTGCGGTACGCGCAGCACAGCACGCCATGTGTCCGACCTGAGCCGTGGGTTTCTAATTTTTCAAGCTTCTAGAAATCTTTACACCGGATACTTCATTGGAGTCAATTAGGAGACAAGTAAAGAGGGACGATGCTAGTTGTTTGAGCAGATAACTGGGCTAGATTGGAGTCTAGGACGGAAAACGGCTGCCCAAGGCTGGGCTTCACTTCCCGGATAAGGCTTTAGAGTTCTAGTGATCAGCAACAATAGCTGCCCCGGTGACAGAATTACTGTGGTGCGAGACACCCGGAGTGCGTCGGGATTGTTTGTGTACAATTGTGCCTTTCTGGTTGCCTGCTGCTTCAGAGTATAAAGTTACAGTTAAAGCCCACAACTGGGCTCTTTATCTTCCGTCGATCCACCACACGCCTTGATGTTATCATCTCCGAGGTTCGGGACCTACGCCATTACAGTGAGTATCTTTTGTGTTTACACGATTCCAGATTGAGACACACTCATCGCCAGCTTTAAATGATGTTTTAAAACTTGAAACTTATCTACATTATCTGAGAATTTACAAGGGAAGAGAAAGAGTTAATCTGATTAGAGCATATTAAGCGTGAGAAGATTGTGGCATCGTATACGTACTCAATGTGCAAGTAAACTAACAACAAAACAGCTCGATAGTCTAACAATAGAAGAACGTGCACATAATCAATTCGTAGCTTGCAGCCAAAGAGGCTTGATTCCTTATCTTTCGATTAGAGATCTGTTTGTTGCTGCTGTACGCCTAGCCTTGATGCTGCGTGTCCGTACCACTTGACTGAATCTAGACGAAAAAAAATAAAGAATGGAATATAATGATAACCGTGAGGTTCGAACTCACGCCTCCGAAGAGACCAGGACCTTAACCTGGCGCCTTAGACCACTCGGCCAGGTTACCATGTTTCCGGAAGAGTGAGATCTACAGATTGACTGATCGAGTGTTGGAAAGGTAGAATTTTGCTATTTTAGCTCCAAGTATGGCAAATTAGCTGTGCACTTCTTTTCAACAGGTGTGCTCTACTCCAATGACAATACCTAACTAGTCCACAGATGGTTTGGTTTACCTGAAGGTCAATGTTTCCATGCGAAATCTTTACAGGGGCCGACTCAACCATCTTCAGTTGTTAAAGCTAATTTCATACACACAATCATTGAATCACACTACATACACATTTATATTATAGTTGTATTATTCCGTTCCCTTACTTGCCGGATCTCAGACCCGTGATTTATATATAGTACTGGTAGAAGATAATGTGCTCACTTGTACAGCTTAGATAGAGAGACAGCAGCCTCGTCGTTCTTATTAAGAACCTTAGCAACTGCCAGCTCAAAGTCTTCTTGAGTGACGTGAATTCTTCTCTCTCTTAAGGCGTACATACCGGCCTCGGTACAAACACCCTTAACATCAGCGCCCGAACAGCCGTTCATTCTCTCAGCAATCTTTCTCAAATTGATACCTCTAGTTAAGTTCATGGCTCTGGAGTGAATCTTAAGAATCTCTGTTCTGGCAGCCACTGTTGGAGCTGGGAATTCAATCTTTCTGTCAATTCTTCCGGGTCTGAGCAAGGCAGGGTCCAAAATGTCCAGTCGATTGGTAGCCATGATGATTTTGATATCCTTTGAGTTTTCGAAACCGTCCAACTGATTGAGCAGCTCCAACATAGTTCTTTGCACTTCGGAATCACCACCACTGGAACCCTCAACACGAGAAGAGCCGATAGAATCAATTTCATCCATGAAGATGATAGATGGAGCATGTTCTCTAGCCATAACGAACAACTCTCTAACCATTCTTGAACCTTCACCAATGTACTTTTGCACTAGCTCGGAACCGGAGACTCTGATAAACTTACATTCTGTGTGGTGTGCCACTGCTCTGGCCAGTAATGTCTTTCCCGTACCCGGTGGACCATAAAGGATGACACCCTTTGGCTGTGCGATACCCAAACTTTCGAAGAGTTCTGGGTGTTTGACTGGCAGTTCAATCACTTCCTTGATCTCCTTGATCTGCTTTGTAAGACCACCGACCATGTCGTAAGTGGAATCTGGAACCTTCTCAACCATCATCAAACTGACCAATGGGTCAACCTTGTTCGGTAGAATTTTATGTAGGTTGTAGTTATCAGATTTTAGGCAGACTCTCAAAGATGGCTTAATCTCTTTGATGTCAATTTCAGGGGCCAAATCGACGATGTATTTCCCCTCTGGATGGATTTTGACAAGTACCTTCTTCTTACTCAGGGCCTTAACGACTTCACCAACGTAGGAGCCAGGCTCTTGCAACAGCTTGAGCTCATCCTTCAAAAGTCTTACTTTGGAGTTGAGAGAGTTTCTCTGTGCTTCCAGACGGCGCAGGTTCTGCGTCTTTGCATTGATCTGGATCTCTGTATCCTGGATACGCTGCTCAAAGAACTTTAGGGGTTGTTAGTAAACAGCTTTGGTGGAGGAGAACAATCACCACTTGGAGGTGTTTTAGTACGCCTTAGAAGTGCAATTGAAATACTTACTGGCTTGACACCACCTTCATGAACCACAGCAGATGACATTGTCAGTTAAAGTGATATTTTCAGTGCGGTATTGGTCTGATTCTTGTTGTTCGTGTGATTCCACCGGTGGCGTTGCTGGCCTATTTTGTACTTTTCAAGTCTCCGACAGTCGCGCGCTTGAGATCCTGGAGGCCTCGAGCGTGAACAGAGGCTAATGCATTATCTAATGGCTAAGAGGGCTCTAGTGCTAAGCGTTAATCGTAAAATACAAGACACACACCGTAATGCTAACGAAAAGACTTAATCTCTACAGAATTGCATTATTTATAACGGTAATGGTACCGGCGGCTCAGGCATATCAGAATTTGTGTAGGTGTCAATGTGGAGAAGAGTACACGATAATCACGTTACCCGAAGACACACCGTCTTGCTCGGCTTGCACAAGAGACTATTGTCAGAGTCTACAATTTGAGGAGTGCAAGGACACACCTACAGAAGACTTCCAAGTTCTTTGTTTCCACCGAGAATCATACAAGGACCAGGCAATTGTCTATGGGTTCGTACTTCTTGCTCTTGGCCTCCTTGTATACGCAGTATTTGGGCACCATTTGAGAGGAAGAGTATACAACGCTGTATGATGATGAATTCTGTGGTCTTTAGTCATATTTGGTCCGACTAATAGACAAGTTGTGTTTCCTTGACTGTAGTAATGGGGTTCTTATCTTGCGATATCATGCTGCTTGATCTTCCGTGATGAGAGTTACGCAGGTATTTCAGGAGACTCATCGATGGAATGTACACCAGCGACAGTGATTTAGGCGAAGATCCCCGGCGCTAGGCAGAAGGGTTCGAAGATCGCGTAGCGTAAATATCATCACACTAACAATTGTCTTCGCCTGATCAGGTTCCGCATCGCGAGTGAAAAAAAAAGTGGGCCTCTGCCCTGTGGGCGGTGGGAAATAAAAAAAATGGGCGAGGAAACTTGTACGGAACCTGTATCACAAAGAGAAGAAACTCCACGCTCCAATACCAGGGGATTTTCTATTAGACAAAAACAGGGTAGTCCAATCAAACAGATTCCCTGCCTCTGCAAAAGAAAACTCAAACACATCCCCATTCCCCGTATTTCTCCACTCTTTCCTTCAACTCTTTGATCACAGCAAACGCGCCGCATCGAGTTCTTTGAAAGTGAATATTTGAGCATTCGAATATCAAAGGAGACTTATAACACCAGGGAATCCTACGTATATCCAGCTGACTGGCTATTGATCGATTGCAACTAGCTATCTTTCTCTAACCATTCCAAAAAATACATTCACAGAGTCTACCGTTTTGATTGGAAACATGTCCCAGAACACTTCCAGCACCGGTAACACTCCTGCTTCACCAGCTGCTACACCAGCCGCCACACCAGCACCAGCTGCCTCTTCCGCTGCTGCCACTCCTTCATCCACCAATGCTACCCCAGCCACCAACTCTGGTTCTAACAACAATGGCGGCTACCACCCAAGAAACAAGGTGAACCACAGAGGACAGGGCCAGTACAGCGGCAGCCATTTCCAGCCACAGTCCGGTGTGTTTATTCCTAGCGGTGACTACATGGGTGCCTACCAGCAGCCTTACCAGGGTGCTTACTACGGCAACCAGTATTATGTTCCACAGCAATACGCCCAGTCTGCCTACAGAGCTCACGATTATGGAATGCAGCATCAGATCAACCTCACCACCCCAAGCGGCGAGAAGGTTGAGCTGCCAACATTGAATCAGACTCCAAAGTCTTCTAACGCCACTTTGAACAAAACATCTGCATCATCTACACCAAAGGCTGCTGCCGCTCAGCTGGGCCACCAGAGAAACTCCTCTATTTCTTCTAACGCATCCCCAGCTTCTCCAAGGAAGGACGACTCCAAGGGTGAAGACGTGAGAGATGCCTTCAAGAAGCTTGTCGCTGAAAAGGCTGCTAGAAACAAGGCTGCTGCTGCTGCCGCCGCTTCTGGCTCTTCTACTGAGGCTGCCGCCCCAGCTGCTACTGAGTCCAAGCCTGTGGAAAAGCCAACTGCTCCAGTTGAGGCACCAGCTCCTAAAATTGAGGAAAAGGCACCAGCTCCAACTCCAGCACCAGAGACCAAGCCAGAAGTTGAAACCCCAGCTCCAGCTCCTACACAACCCGAGAGTGATGCTGTTAGAAAGTTCAAAGAAAGCATTGCCGCCAAGGCTGCTGCCTCCAAGCCAGAAAGTTCCACCCCAACTCCAGAGCCAGTCCCAGCTCCAGTTGCTGAAGAGACTAAGCCAGTGGAACAGGAGAAGGTTGAGGAGCCAGTTGTTGAGACCGAAGAGAAGAAGGAAGAGCCAGCTACCGAGGCCAAGACTGAGTCTGAGCAGCCAGCTGTCGAGACTGAGGAGAAGAAGGACGAGACAGCTGCCGAGACCAAGACAGAGTCTGAGGAACCAGTCGCTGAAGCCATTGCCGAGTCCGAGGAAAAGCCAGCCGAAGAGGAAGCTGGCTTCACCATCTCTAAGTTCTTGAACGCTCTGAAGGATGCTCAGAACATCACAGATCCATTCACCTTCACTTACCCTGAGGGAGTTCAAGGCCCAGCCGAGGGCTTGAAGGCTTCAGGTCCAGCTTACAGATACGACCCACCATTCCTTCTCTCTCTTCGTGAGAAGTGCAGACTTCCAGTCGACAAGGAGTTCAAGGAGGCCATCAAGTTCATCGACCTCTCTGCTCGTAATGACAGATCCGCTTCTTCTAGAGGTGGCTTCAAGTTTGGCCAGGGCAGTGGAATTTCAGGATCTCCAGGCTTCTCCAAGTCTTCATCTAACCTCAGAAACAAATTCGACTCCAGATCCAACTCTAGAACCAACTCCAAGAGAAGAGGTGGTTCCGGAAGAGGTGACAGAAAGTCCAACAGAAGAGGTGACCGTGGTGACGAGAGAGAAAGAGACCCAGAAGATTTGCCAGAGCCAACTGAGAAGCTTGAGAAGTCTGCTAACAGATGGGTTCCAAAATCCAGAGTTGCCAAGCCAGCCGAGGGTGAAGAACAGAAGAACCTTGCTCCAGATGGTGTTACTGTGCTATTGACAGAGGAGGAGATTAAGAGAAAGTGTAAATCTTTGCTGAACAAGTTGACTTTGGAGTACTTCGATGAGATTACAGACGACATCATGAACATTGTTGCCCAGTCCAAGTGGGAAGAGAACGCCGAGACCTTGAAGCTTGTTCTCAATGCTACATTCGACAAGGCTACCGACGAACCTCACTGGTCTAACATGTACGCCCAGTTCTGCGCTAAGATGTGTGTTGCTGTTGACGACGAGATCAAGGATGTCGCTCTTGAGGGCAAGGATGGCTCTCCACTATGCGGTGGTCCTCTTGTTCGTAGATTGCTTTTGTCCAAGTGTCAGACCGAGTACGAGAAGGGCTGGACCGACAAGCTTCCTACAAACGAAGATGGCTCTCCATTGGAGATGGAGATGATGACAGACGAGTACTACAAGGCTGCTGCTGCTAAAAGAAGAGGTCTTGGTTTGGTGAGATTCATTGGTCACTTGTACGTTTTGGGTCTCTTATCTTCCAAGATTATCTTCATCTGTTTGCTCAAGTTGTCTGAGAACAACACTGACCCATCTGAAGACACTATTGAGAACTTGATTCAGTTGCTTAAGACCGCAGGTCCAAACTTGGACTTGAACGATGCTGAGCACGACAAGTTCAACGGCGTTTTCCTCGCCAGAGTTGCTCCTATGGTGGATGCTAAGATCTCCTCAAGATTGAAATTCGCCTTGATGGATCTTATTGACTTGAGAAAGAACAGATGGAGAGGTGGTGAAGCTGACAAGGGTCCAAAGACCATTCAGGAGATCCACGCTGAGGAGGAAAAGAAGCGTGCTGCTGACCAGAAATCCAACGACCGCAGAAGACAGAATAAGCCTGAGTCCAGAGCTAACTCTTCCAGAAACGGTGGCTGGGGTAACAGCCGTGCCTTCGAGGGTGACATCAAGAGAGTCGGTCATGTCTCCACACCATCATCATCATCAAATCTTGGTCCTATGAACAACTTCTCTAAGTCTAGATCTATGAGAGGTAAGGGTGGCCTTGGAGGAAACAGAGAGAACAGCAGTAGTGCCAACTTGGCTGCTGCTGCCGCTGCTGCTTCCAACACAAACAGCACACCAACTCCAACGGAATCCAGACAAAACTCCACAAGAGAGCAGAACAGATTTGCTGCTTTGTTGGGCGGTGATGATGACGACGATGCTACACATGATGATGACGAAGAAAAGGCTGAGGAAAAGGTAGAGGAGGAAGCTGAAGAGGAGCAAAATGAGCCAGAACAACAGGAAGAAACACAGGACGACAAAACCGAGGCTGAGGCTGAGGAATAAGGTGTAACTACATGGGGTTTAATAATAACTTGTTATATACAAAAATAGCCGGTTCTGATGTAGCTAGTGGCGAGCTGACTCTTTCAGTATGGTCAATGCGGATTTTACTAGATGATTCGGAGGTTGAATCTTGGAGCTTCTATGGAAATGGTGCCTGCGAATCTGGGTGTCGTCTATGGAGTCTTTTGGCTGATTGGTCAGTACATTTGCTTCAACAATGTTTGCCTCCAGGTTGGTTGGAGTTGTAGTGGCATCCGGGGCGTCTTTATGAGCTTTGGACCCCACCCCTCCACTTGGTGGGCTCCATCTGATGTCAGATTGATCTCTTAGTACAACATATTGCAGGTTGTTAGAAGCAATAATACGTGATCCGGGACTTTCACTCCAAAATAAGGCATCTATATCGTGGTAAAGCATGCGGCTCTTTTCAAGATCAGTATTAGCCCCTGGATCACCACCCTTCATTTTTAGTCGAGTGAGAACTTCACTTGAGACCATTGTCAATAGAAGAAGACCTGCCAAAGGATAGGAAGCAGCTTTTGCAAAGGCTTTTGACATTCTCAAAATCAAAGCACGCGTGTGTACAATGAAGAGCACCATTAACGTGTTGAGGAAGAGGGCCACGCTAAGAATGAGCGTCACGATCGAGATGGTCAGAGTCCCATTATGGCGCTCTTCTCCTCTATCATCTTCGACCTCGATGTTATCATCTGAAGTTACCATGAAGAACTAATGCAGTAAATTTGAATGACAGAAGCCCTCTCAAATATCAGTTATAAGCGTTTGATTAGCACAAAGTGACACATAAAACGGGCGAGGTGATGGTCGCGAGCGGAAATCTCCCGAGATTAGCTTTCGAAATCGTAGTTGACGAACAACCGGGGCTATCGCATTTACAGAAACAAGAAATTAATCAATATCGAGGATAATGCCTTCAATTTTCGTCACTACAGGAGCGACTGTTGCATTCACAGAATTAATTGAGCTCGTATTGAGCTCCGATGTCCTGCAAATACTTTCAGATCAAGGGTACGACCAAATAACCGTGCAGTACGGTAAGGCCAAAGATGGACTAGATCAGTTCACACGATCCACAGAGAGACTCGGTAATAACACAAACGGTATCACCATCACTGGCATTCCATTCGCTAATGATATCAACTCCTACATTTCAGACGCCGATTTGGTAATATCGCACGCAGGCACAGGCTCTATCTTAGATACACTACGCTTGAAGAAGAAGCTGATTGTTGTGATTAATGACAAGCTCATGGATAATCACCAGGAAGAAGTCGCCAATGAGTTGTTTGACTCATCGCATATCTTAAAGTCGTATTCTACCAAAGAATCTTTGTCGGCCGCTATCAAAAACTTGCAAACCTTCCAGTTCGTTGAGCTACCGTCTCCGGAAGCTGGCGTGATTGAGGAGATTCTACACATCTTGTAAATGAAATTATTCGTTGGTCATATTCTTCACTCAACAAAAGAGTTATGCAACTCCTTGTAGTCTTCGATAAATTTGCGTAAAGACGCAGATGTATTCTGCTGAGCTGGCGGCTCTATGAGAGGCTCGTTCAATGGATCATAGTCCCTCGTCAAGAGCCCTGACTCAAGAGTGTCGTATAACATGAAGACATTTTGACTCTCTTCGACAGGTTTCTTGACATTTGGGTCGGCATAATCAAAGTCTGTCATCAAATTCTCAAATTCGAAGGACAGCGGGTATGTTGTGTTGAACTGTGTTGAGAAAGATGATTGAGATGATGCTGTCGAAGACGGGGAGTGCAAGGTCTCGTTGTGACGCTCTCTCGCATAAACTTGTGGATAATGAGCCGGCTTGATTATAGTTGGATTGAACTCTGTGATGAACTCCTCGCTCACCTTCATCTTTCTTGACTTCAGCCTGTTCTGCGCCAATGTGTCAGGGAACATATTCTCGACGCTCATGTACTTGTTGAACAAGTCTGCTCTTCTGTTGAAGAAGGAGAAAACACGGAATGCATAACTGGCGTAGTACCTGATCTCTCCTGTCAAACCTTCAAACAAATCAGTCTTGGTGAAGGGGTACATCAGGGTAGGACCAATGAACCTGTACTTAGTGATGTAACGTGTTTCAGGGAAGATGTTATCCAGCACTCGACTCAGCATGAAATAAAACAAGTACACAGTCTTGTGTACCGGCCCAGTGCAAGTTGGAATTGTGTTGATCTCGCTCGGTAAGATCTGGTTGAAATTGTGATACACCGAGTACAGCAGCTTAGCAGGGTACGAGATCACATTTGACGGGTTGAAGTTCTCATGTAAGACTTTCCGGTCTAGGTTATCATCAAAGTAAGCACAAAGGTTTTTGTAATGTTGAATGAGCAGAGGGTCCTCGGTGTTGGCCACCAATTTGTTCAATTGCTTCAATGTGTGGTATACTTCATCCAGTACTTTGAAAGTGTAATTAGGAATGAATAAAGACTTGTTGGTGATGTACAAAGATGAGGCAATGAATCTAGCAATTGGAGAGGCATCGGGCGTGTTATCATAGAGTTCACCGAGGGCAACCACAGAACCTGAGATATAGAAGCCACGAATTGTAGACTGAGTCAAGACGTCGTGACTTTGAAGTACAAGAGTGGGCATTGTCATGTTTCCATAACATGCTCCGCACTTTGCGAAGTCGCCGACCTTCTGAGCTTCAATCAGGTTCAGAACCCATCTTCGGAGGTAATTGATTGCATCACTCTTGGATCGTAGACCAATGTGCTCTAAAAGCTCGATTGTGTTTCCCAGCTGCTTCGCTTCGGTTGACGGGACTGACTTTGAGTCCAGCCTTTTACGCATCTGTAAGGCCAACCAATTGGCAGCGAGTAAGAGATGGCAATTGAACGACTCCTCATATTTGAAGAACGAATCGTTCATCATTTTGACGAGATACAAACGGCCTTTCCACGTTGAGTCGGATTCGCCGGGCGTCCGCACTTCCTGGGACGGTAGATGTGTCAGCTTGACATGCCTTATCAACGGAAGAGTGACGGGGGCATTCTCCTCTATTACGTCGTCAGCGTCACCATCTTTATCCATTGGCGAGTCGGTTGAGGACATCGGAGACTTAGATTTGGCGGCATTCTGCTTCTGCTTCATGCTCTGGAACTCCACTTTGTCCTGTTCGCTGAATGACAAGTAACTGCACGGTATCTTCACTTGACGGATGCGACAGTTCCTGCACTCCGGTAACTCTTCATTGCACTTCATTCGACGCTCCTTGCATTGCAAACAGCCCAGCTTAGAGTTTTTGTGCTTCCTTCTGGGCTTCTTCGAGGCCTTGTCGCCGCTATCTGGTGATACCATCCTCGTTCCGTGTAAGCTGTGTGTGCGGAGATGAGACTAAGCTTTAGCGAGCCGGAACTGAAATTGGAACAACAGTGTTAATGGTAACGAGACAGAACAACCAAAGATGTGTGTGTGCGTCGTTCTGAGACAGAGCCCTTGATTCAGAGAGCGTCTCTAAGCCGGAACTTTAACGGAGAACAGCGATCTTTTATGTATTTCTCTGCTGATGAATATTTGTTATACAGCTGCTTCATGCGTAGTGTTGCCCACGCCGTGAAGTTCTGCCTGTGCCCTGTTCGCCGGCAATCGGGCGAGTGCCGAGGTGCGGAGTTGAGTTAGGCGCGCCGAAATGGTCCGCCTTGCAACACTTTTTTGGTGGCCTGTCTGCCAGAAGCATGCGGGTTTCTTGGCTTCAGGGATGCCAGCTGTGCTGTCAGCGATGACTTAGCCACAGTTATTCGTCATTCGATCATAGTGGGTTGACAATTTAGTTTGTGGAGAGTTGTTTTTATCTTCAGCGTCACTCACGGATTTGTGGACAGTAAGCCTTACAATGTGCCGCTTTCTTATCTTCAAGGGTAAGGACCCTATCCTGCTGTCACACCTCCTCACACGGCCGGCACACTCTATCATCAAGTGAGTACCCCAGCTTTGGCCAGGCGTGCAACGAATACTAACTTCTAAGCCAATCGTTCGATAGCAGATTACGCCTGGATCGAAGACGTCCAATCAACGGTGATGGTTTCGGCGTAGGATACTACTCTTTAGACCCAGAGTTCGAGTCAGGCCCATGCGTCTTCAAGGCGATCACGCCAGCCTGGAATAACATGAATTTGGAGAAGCTTGCAGAAAAGACTAAAAGTAACCTGGTGTTTGCACACGTCAGAGCTTCTACATACGGTGTGCTGGCAGAGACGAATTGCCACCCATTCACCTACCACTCGTTGATGTTTATGCACAATGGTGGTATCTCAAACTTCAACAACGTCAAGCGCAAGCTGATCAACCACATTAAGGATGAGTACTTCCTGTTCCTGCAGGGGTCAACAGATAGCGAGTGCTGCTTTGCCTTGTTCCTCGACACATTGGACAAGATGGGAGTAGATCCAAGTGGCCAGGACTTCACACATGAGACATTGAGACTGGCGCTGGTAAAGACAATTGAATACATCAAAGACTGGACAAAAGACATAGTGGAACCTTCACTTCTCAATTTTGCAGTCACAGACGGACACTCCGTCGTTGTCTCGCGTTATATCACATCCAAAACTGAAGAGGCTGCTTCTTTACACTTTAGTTGTGGAAGCAGCTTCGTTGAATACGAGCCAAACCAGTACAGAATGGAGAGAGTTGATAGAGTGCAGAATGTCATCATGGTCGCATCTGAGCCTTTGACATTCGAGAGAGGCGACTGGATTGCTGTACCGACAAACACAGTACTCACTATCAAGAATCAAACTGTGCTATTGCACCCAATTAAGGATGAGTACTTCCAAGAAGACCCTCTGTTCATGAGATCATCTACCTTTGCCGAAAGCAAGGGTCTCATGGGAAGTGTGCCAGTTGCTGAGGCTCCAGATGTTGATGTTCCACCGTTGGAGAGAGAAGGCCGCTATCGTGTTGTTCAGGGCCAGGCTTAAGTCTCATATTCTCATAATTATCATGATTTTCATATGGTCGCTTGTAGTATAACTATTATCTCATCGCATCCTCCCGCGATAGCGCTTTGGCTGAGCGCTCCAGTGAAAAAGTCATCAGTGTGCGAGTTCATAAACTAGCACTAAAGATGGAATAGCCAGCGCCTCAAATCTCAAACCGAAACCAACTCCAAGATGTCGTACAGAGGGTTTGGACTGGAACAGACAAGCACCATGCCAAAGAAGAGCATCAACGAGATGACTCAGGAGGAGCAAGCAGAGGAGGGTGCAAAACAGATGGTGGAGTTCATGATGTCCTGTCCTGGTAAATCTATCATCTCTGGTGTAACGGGTTTTGGTCTTGGTGGTGTCTTTGGTTTGTTCATGGCCAGTGTATGTGGTATTCAACTTAAAGCTCCAATATTGTTTAAATACTAACATTCTATAGATGGCTTATGATGTGCCCATTGGAAACGCTACAGGTCACATCTCAGATCTTCCATTCAAGCAGCAGATGAAGCTTCAGTTCACAGATATGGGTAAAAGAGCTTGGTCTAGTGCTAAGAACTTTGGTTACATTGGTATGATTTATGCCGGTGTCGAGTGTGGTGTCGAATCTGTAAGTCTATTGTACCCACCATTTCGAAGCACACTACTAACAACGATCAGCTTCGTGCCAAGAACGATATATACAACGGTGTTGCCGCAGGTTGTATAACAGGCGGTGGTCTTGCCTACAAGTCAGGCCCACAGGCTGCCTTCATCGGCTGTGCTGGTTTTGCTGCCTTCAGTACTGCGAGTAAGTTCATTTTCCACTTCCTTCGTCTAACTTTATACTAACAATGCCATAGTTGACCTTTACATGAGAAGCGAATCCGGCAAACCACCTTCAAACGACTATGACGAATAGACAAACTCAATATCTTGTATATATGACTACACTAATGAACTTTTATCGAATGTCCTTATTCAAATGTCCTTAACATTGGCCTTGCCAACGTTCATAGTAATCGCCAAGATTTACACATGGATAGAAGCACCGACGAAAGCACCAGAAACAATATGAGAGGCACTGAACTGCTTCTTGGGTACATCTCTGTTGCTTTGTATTTTTCGTGTGTCTGGGGTTCCTGCTGTAGTGTGCTGCGAAACTCCATAAGCAGTTCATCCTTATCATTGAGATCAACAATCTTCCTTGAAGCTGACGCAGCTCCATTGTTCATAGGCATGTACTCCAATGAAGAGACGTCTCTGCCAGCACCAGCGCCAGCCGGAGGTGTCCTTGTTCTATAGTCATCCTGACGGGCGTGCGTCCTTACAGGTTGTACAGGTGTTTTGATGATGCCTGGCGATTCAGGTTCTTTGTGCGTTACGACCCCCGGCCGGAGCATGTTTTGAATGGACTCTCGTAGTCTTTCCGTCTTCCATGATTCAGACTTGTTTGTTGAACTTCTGGTTCTTGTTTGCTGAGCTTGTCTTTTCACATCATCATTTACGTTTATACTGGCCTGGGGTAAAAGACTGCTCCCAGAGATTGACGAGCCTCTTGGCTCTATTAAGTAGGGTAATGGCAAGGGTTCTCCCAGAATTTTCCTGACATCTGCTCTCGATAGCACGTTGGGCGATTGCAGTGCTTGACTTCCTTGTGGTCGTAAAGTTGTGGGCCTTGACTGATCAGAGTTGTTGTGGCCATCCGCTGTAGCACTGTGAAGCTTTCTGTGTAAATTCAGGATCCGCTGTCTTTTCGTTTGAGTCTTCTCCGTTTCTTGACTCATTGTCTCTAACAGAGCGATGTGCTCAAAGTGCTCAATGTAGTATTTTTGCCTATCTATTCGAAAGCGTTGTAGTATGTTTTCTTTCATGAGACCCTCTGTTGTAGTGAATTTACACAGGGCGCGCCTATAATTTCCTGCCTGCAGATCATGGCACTACCGTGTTTTCTACAATTGGCTAAATTTCTGTCATGGAGGCAAAATGCTCGAAGTTTTAGTTGTTTCGTAAAGTTAAGTTTCGTGAGGGTTGGATATCACCAAGGTCTATGAGTAAGCCAGAACAATAAAGAAGAGAGGAAGAAGGGGGTAGGTCGACAAGAAGAGCATCCAAAGGACACACCCAAATCTGAACCGAAATGAAAGAAGACGAGAGATTAAAAGATGGAAAGAACAAGAGATGAGAGAGTAAATGACAATTAATAGTAATGTAAAAAGCGTTAAAAAGTTATAATAAAGTGAGAGATGGAGAGAGAGAGAGAAAAGAGGGAGAAAGGAGAGGAGGATCATGAGGAACCAAGTTCTTCAATGATCACGTGCAAAGAAAAGAAGTTCATACATCTGGATGATTGGGGTATATAATCAGAAGTTGAATTGAGTCTGGTTGCCAGTGTTGAATGTGAAGGTGTTGCCACTCTGCTCTGGAGCCAATCCGGTGTCTTCGAACTCTTCATCGGCGGAGAAGTACTTGTCAATGATACTGTAAGCCTTTTCGTAGATCTTAGAGTTCTCGTTGTTCTGACAGTCGAAAATTCTCTCCATACCACCACATTCTTCGATGTACATGGCATTTTCGTTCTCTGGCAAACCTCTAGTCTCCTTATCAACGTCACCCATCTTCAAGATGTTTTCAAGAGCATCCAAGGTCACCTCAATGATCTTAGTGTCAGCAACCTGAAGTAAATCACAAAGTGGCTTGATACATCCCTGGCTAACCAAGTAGCGGATGATCTCTGGCTTCGTCAGACCACCAGAGGAAGCATTAGAAATGGCCCAACAAGCCTCCTTCTTGGTCTTATAGTCGGCAGATTCCAAAAGTCTGATCAAAGGTGGAATCAAGTTGGCATCAATAACAGATTGAATCTGCTCTGGGTTACCGGCGGTGATGTTAGAAATAGTCCAAGAAGCCTCCTTTCTAATAGACTCCTTTGGAGAAGAAAGCAATGGCAGCAAGGCTGGCAGAACACCAGCATTGATGACAACCTGGGTCTGCAAATCGTTACCTGTCACGATGTTACCAACAGCTCTAAGAGCTGGTGTCTGAACCAATGTGCTGTCGTGGTTCAACAATTCCACAAGTCTCTTTGGAATTCTGGCGTCAATAACAGCCTGGATGGCTTCAGCAGGGCCATCAGAGAGGTAGGAGATAGCCCAACAAGCGTCGATCAGTGTTTCAACATCAACGGAGTAAATCAGCTTAGCCAAAGTTGGCAAAGCCTGGGAAACCAGGCTCCAGTCTGGCTGTGGGTTCTTACCTCTACAAAGGTTAGAAAGAGTCCAAGTGGCGGTTCTGATGAGAGACATCTTGGCAGTGTCAAACAAGCTCAAAACTGGACCCATAGCCTCACAAGACAACACAAAGTCTCTGTAGTTAGAGGAGTCACCAGCAACGTTACCCAAGGCCCAGATTGCCTGCTCCTTAACTTCGATAGAGCTAGAGTAGAGGAGGTGGACAAAGCATGGGACAGCGCCGGCCTCAACCACAAACTTGGTTTGCTGAGAGTTACCAGAGGCAATGTTTGTAAGAGCCCAAGCAGCTTCAAGCTGCAACATCTCAGGCTGGTCGTTCATGAAGTTGACTAAAATAGGAACAACACCAGACTGGATAACCAAATCAATAGGTGGGTTCTTCTCTCTAGACAAGATCTGTCTGAACTTAACAGTGGCAGCCAATTGAGAGTCGAAGTCATTAGATTGGATCTGCTCCATCATTCTTGGAAGCTCCTGTTGCAACTCAGTCAAGAACTTAGAATCGTCGTCCTTCTTGTCGTCGTCCTCATCGTCAGAGTAGTCAGTGGTGATGTTGAAGTTTCTTCTCTTGGCAAGAGTTTCATCTCTCTTAGCCTTTCTCAATTCAACACTCTGATTCTCACGACGACGACGCAATTCATCTGGGTTGAATCTTCCCTTGTTCTTGAAGTTGGTACGACGGTGATCCGGGACGTACTTGTTTGTAGAGTCGGAATCCATGATGTGTGAATGCTCTGTATTACTGAAATCAATAATCTGGAGAGTGTTATCTGACCGCCGTGGTAGAGAGTCCTGTTTTATATCAAATCTTTCTTCCTAAGAGATGAGGGAGAGAAGACCAAGAGGGAGTGGGAAAAAAAAGGACGGCGAGCGCCATCTGTTTTTGTTCGAAAACACCTAAAGCGGAAATAAACCATATTTGGCACTCGCACTCTGTCTGTAATCACAACAAAACTGGCTGTCACAGCAACGGTATCACCATGGAAACGGAGGCGCGAGTTGGCTTTCGCGCTCTAAGAAAGCCACTGGAGCTCTTGTGGGGTCGGTCGATTAGAACTATAGTCGTTATTCAATACTTCCCAAAAACTGGAATCTTGCATCACAGACCGAACACAACATGATAAGGTCCAGTTTAATGGGTAGAAGGCATCTTCATATGTCTAGATCATTGTACAACTCATGGCCAGTTGTCAAAGTGTCTAAGCCGTTCGCTCTTGGCTCCACACCAGTCGGTGATGAATGGCGCCCAAGTATCTCTCCATTATACTCTTCCCCTTCACACTCCGCCGTATCAGTGCTTAAGAGGGCTTGTCTTGGATTTGGGATCATTGGCCTATATGTCTCTGAGCTCATGTACTCCTCACCGACTCTGAGTACGGAATTGAGTATCGCTCTGGCCTCGTGCTCTGTGATACCTTTACCCATTGTCCATTTCTTTACAAAAGACTATGTGTCAAGAATATTCAGAATGTACCGTAAAGACGAGCTTCAGACGCTGGGGTCACTAACCGAGGATGAGAAGCTCTTAGTCGAGAAAGTTTCGTTCACTGGGAGATCATATTACAATACTTTAGTACGCACCAAAGACCTGATAGTTACCCGCAAAAGATTCGGGTTTATCAATTTAACAAATGGAAAAGATGACTTCTATGTCAATGAAGACATTGGAGGTATGAAAATGGACCGCATTTGGGGCATCGCGGAGCACAATGCCGGAGTTCAGACAGCTCGTTACATGGAGAAGTGAGTGCGTCGAGCCCAATGGGGTTATCGGAAGAACTAGACGAAAGGTATTTATATTATTTATTATATTATTGAACAAAGGCATTGTCAACTGTCGAATATGACCGTCGTTGTAGAATTTGAATTATATTGTAGATGTCTTTCAAATCCCCAGACTACGCCGCGACGATGCTCAGGGCCCCAAAAATAAAGTCTTCGAGACCACAACATCTCTCAGGACCACAATATCAGCCCGTCAAAGAGTATTGAATCGCAAGATGACAGACACAATGGATATTGATGTACGTTTCGAATACGTTCAGCTTAGCGGATAGTAAAATTGCAAGCGCTAACGACCTACAGGACCCCAAGAGACCTGAGTGCGTTTGGCTCTCTGGTGTTGATAATCTCTCCGAAGACAACATTAGAAGGTATATGAACAGACACACCAACGAATACTTCAAAACTGAGTGGATTAACGACAACTCTTGTATGTACATTTCTCAATGTCAATCGATTTCGTGAATAGAATACTAATTCCATCAAACAGTGAACTTGGTGTTTGATGATTATGCCCAAGCCAAAGGTGTGCTGGATGCCATCACCAGAGACCCACAGGAAGGACTAGATGACCTTGAAGAGCGCTTGGCTAAGCCTTATGATGAATCAAATGTCGACATCGAGTTCAAAACCAGAATCAGTCGACTGGATGACAAGAAAGTCAAGAACGCATCTGCCTACTCGAGATACTACTTGTTCAACCCAAAGAAAGAACCGCAGAAACGTGGCCGTTATCCTAAGGGATACCGTAACCGTGAGCCTCGTGCTCGTACTAGACGTCCTGTGAGGGACGATAGTGAAGATTTGTTCCCTGAAGTGGCCAGTTCGACAGCTCCAGCGGAGACTGTCAATGAGCCTAAAGAGGACACAAATGATACTGATATGAGGGATGGCCCAGAAGACCTTCTGAGCAGACTTGGCCAGCTTGATAAGAAAGGCGACCTGCTTTCAAGACTGCGGGAGCCTGTGGAGAAGCAAGAGCAGGAGTCGAGCTAAAGCCGTCTGGAAAGGGTAAGCTAAGACTACGACTCTTAGTGAGTGTGTGTACGATGAATAAAATATGTTTGATTAGAAGTATTCACCACGACTAAAAGAAATCCACCAGATTTATAGACTCTGGCTCATTAGACATTTTGTGGCGAAGATAGCCGAGAAAGCACTGTGTGGGAGATAAAAAAGGGGGGCAATGAGTCTTTGTTGGTATCACATTGTGAAGATTGATGGATGAAACAAAACGAGAGAAGTATATGCTAGTTTCTGGCGAGTGGGAGAGAAAGATAAAGATCATGGTGGGTGTTGCAAGTCAATTGAGTGTTCTGATTAGAACAAAAGGGCAAGACCAGCGACCAAAACGGAACCGACACCGGCGCCGTAAACGTTGGCACCGTTAGAAGACTCGGAAGCGTCCTTACCAGCCTTAGTCTTGTCAAATCTACCGTACTTGTGGGTACCAGTAGAGGTGGAAGTAGAGGAGGCCTTGGTCTTGTCAAATCTACCCCATTTGTGGGTACCAGTCTCGGAGGTGGTAGAGGCGGCCTTGGTCTTGTCAAATCTTCCCCATTTGTGAGTACCGGTCTCGGAAGTGGTGGAAGCAGCCTTGGTCTTGTCGAATCTACCGTACTTGTGGGTACCAGTAGAAGTAGAAGTAGAAGCGGCCTTGGTCTTGTCGAATCTACCCCATTTGTGAGTACCAGTCTCGGAGGTAGTAGAAGCAGCCTTGGTCTTATCGAATCTACCATACTTGTGGGTGGAAGTGGTCTCCTCAGAGGAGGCCATAACGCCCATAGACAAAGCGGCAATGGTAGCAACAGCAGAGACCTTCATTGTAGATGATTAGGTAACTTCTAAAAGAGAGTAACGGCTAGTTGTTTCTTTCTAAACAGAAGCGGTATACAGGGGAAGGAATTTTAAATGTCTCGTTTGTTGATAAAAATTCCCGGACGCTGGCTCACCGGCCAAACCGCTACCCTCATCATGCAGAGCGCTGGGCGGCTCGGGAAAGTCGAGCATCCAAATTGGCTGCCCCCATACAAAAAGCCCAAGTTTCCACGCAGTAACTCGGCCCGTGTAGCGCGAAAGCGGAACGGTTTGGCGAACTTTGCCGAGGGAAATTTACCTTTTCGAGATAGAAATTAGCCTAATGTGGTATTCGCGCACCAATTCTGGCGTTAATTGTTTTCGCAAATTAGGGTCTTCTCGCTTTTTGATTGGCCGATTCTTTGTTTGTATTTTCGCCGTTTTGGGTAATTTGGCACTCTGAGGCATTTTGTCGTTGCTTAGTTGGGAATTTGCGCCACTGTGTAAAGTTGCACGCTAAAAGCTCCAATACATAGGGTCAATTTAGCTTGTATTATGAGCCAGGCTAGATCTGATTTGTGTTCCAGAACTCCAGAGCTCGGATACACGCAGATTAACTGGGGCAAAATGCCTTTCTCCGTGGTGATAATCAGAGAGCCTCACAACCAACCGAGATTATCAGCAATACTGAACTAGAAACTTATCCTTACAGACCTGCTTACCACTCATTCGTGTATCATGGACCCTGTCTGTGCACTGCCCCAGTTATGTTTGCTGATGCTTTTCTTTTACGAGTGGTGTGTAGAAATGAGGCTTCAGGGAAGGGCTGAGCAGGGCTGTATGTCAGGTACGCGCGCCTCATGAGGGATCCCACTCAGGCACCAAACTACAAGCACTATTCGTATCTGGTAATCATTCACTTCGTGGCCGTCACTTCAGAGGGCCAAATCCCAAAAATGCTGAAGCTTAAAGCTCGCTTATGATATCCTCAAGTGAGAGAAGCTGAAAGAAGCTAAGAGAACGGTCTGCTTCTTGGCGTGGCCCTCTTCTCCAAACACTGCGCGCACGCTGGCGGGATTGCGCAGGGCTCCGCCGTTGGCGCCTATAATATGTGTGCCAGCAAGATGATCTCACGCCCTAAAGACAGTTAGCAAATTGTACCCCAATAACTCAATTGGCTCAAAAATGTGGCTTTGTACTGTTATAAGCCTTCGAGAGGTCATCGTCTACACTACTCCACCTGTAAACCTATTGCGGGCCTGCAAGAAGTATCTTACGTCGATCAAGAGGCGGCCCCAAATAATTCGACGTCATTTTCTCCATGTACATTGTGGCACAAAAATTATCTGAGGTGCACTTCTGCTATGTGACTCTGAACGCCCAGGTAACCGTAAAACATTTACTGTGCAATGGACGTCGCATTATGCCCTACAATCTGGCAAGATCTGCCACTAAATTGCTACAATTGCTAAAGAGCGGAGACTAGAATTTAGAGTGTCCTAGTGACCACAAGGCACCCCGGACATAGAGTTGCTCTCCGCATGCTATACATCGGCCAGCAGCAGATTTGGATTATAATCCGTTTGTACAGCTGGTTCCTTACACTGCCACCTGTACTCGTGACTGACTCAGCGTATGTTGTAATTAATATTCGTGAAACCTTGTAGTGGTCGTGCAGGCACGTATGCCCACAACTCTAGTACACAGGTCTGCTCCAAATAATATTCTCATCGCCGCATGTATTGTCAGTCACACCCCTGGCATGTGTTTGGATATATAAAGGGTGCTTGTCCGCTGGGATCTCTCCGCTTTCTAGCCAATTCGTAGTGTTGGCGTTCTACGCATCTCAATTCACTCCAGTACCATATTCGAACAAAATGGCTTCTTTCAAGACCGTTTTTAGCAACATATTCGGTTTCACCATCCGTGGCTTCCAGATCTTCTTCGCCCTCTTGACCTTTGCCCTGCTGGCTGAGGGTGTCAACAAGTTCTCTACCGCGGGTTCCTTTGTATGGCTTTTGATTGCCGGGTTGATCTCCTTCATCTACACAACTGTCATCCTTGTCCTCAGCTTTGTGAAGCCAAGCTTGATTATTCCGGGCGCAATTCTTATCATGGAGCCAATCTGTGCCATTGTCAACTTTACAGGCTTCATCGCCGCTGCTGCTGTCATTGGCGACTTCGACTGTTCCGATGGTATTGTCAGCGTTGGCTGGTACGACTACAAGTGGGACGGTACCGGTTGTCGTGCTACTAAGGCTGGTATTGCCTTCGGTGCTTTTAACTGGGTGCTTTTCACCCTCACTTCTGTGATTGTTGGTGTCTTTGCTATTAAGCCATTGTTAGGATCTGCTGTCGACATCTGGGCTCCTTCCTCTTACTTCAACAAGCCTGTTCTTACCTCCACCACCACCTCAGGTGCAGCATCTACTGGTCTTGATGAAGAGGCCACTGTCGGCGATGGCGCTACTATGGAAAAGGAGGTCAGCGAGGTTGATCCAGCTGCTGAACCTCCTGTTGTTGACGCCCCAGCTGTTGAAGACATCACCCCTGAGCCAAGAGCCTGATCTTAGCGTACCTCGCATGTACCATACCATGTTTTTCTGTTTTTCAAAATTCTATATATTAATTGCTTGTCCTACCCATTGAGATTTGTAGCATCGAAGCTTAGAGACAGTAGCCGTCGAACCCCAGGTATTCGACAGCTATATAACAACGTTACTACAATGATTCAGGCGAGGCCAGATCGCGCGCGGCGCGCCCGCCTAATAATCAAAGGTGTCGATCCTCCAAAAAACATGGAACATCTCCAGGAAAACAGCGCCCTTCCCCATCTCTTGATTGGAAATTTGTGGTTAGACCCATAACGAAAGGGACAACTGTTGCTAGAACAATAACTAACCTACACACACTCTCTTGTTCCAGCACACAATGAGCAAATCTGGAACATTAAGCAAATATAAGCTCGTCTTTCTAGGAGAGCAAGGTGGTACGTACGAAGTCACTCCGCCTCATCCGTGATGGGTTATTTGGCCAAATACTAATAAGCAACAGTCGGCAAAACATCACTGCTCACAAGATTTATGTATGATACGTTCGATGATAACTATGCTGTGAGTTATAAATGATATCCGTGAGGGTGTGTGTGTACTGCGAATCTATACTAACATGGCTCAAGGCGACCATTGGAATTGACTTCCTCTCCAAAACAATGTACTTGGATGACAAGACGGTAAGATTACAATTATGGGATACAGCAGGACAAGAAAGATTCAGATCATTGATCCCATCTTACATTAGAGACTCGCACGTTGCTGTGATCGTTTATGATACAACGTCTAAGAAGTCTTTCGATTCTGTCAACAAGTGGATCGAAGATGTTAAGGCGGAAAGAGGCGACAATGTAATCTTGTGTCTTGTGGGAAATAAGAACGATTTGCTAGATACAAGACAAGTTTCCATCGAGGATGGTGAAAAGAAGGCTAAGGACTTAGGATGTCAAATCTTTATCGAAACAAGTACTAAGGTTGGCTACAACGTGAAGAATCTATTCAAGAGGATTGCCAAGAGCTTACCCGACTTTGAAGAAGCGAAGGATGATGCACCAGAGAGTGAGTTATGTTCTCTTCAATTGCTTTTGACCGCATTTACTAACATTTCGCCCTAGTGGTTGATATCGCAGCCGACAATAAGAATGAGGAGGACCAAGGCCTGTGTCAGTGTTAGGCTACTTGTACAGCATATACCCATTGAATCACACGTTGCATGTATTATTTGGGCAAGTGTTTCGTCCATGTAGTCCCTACATTACTCCTTTATCGCAGAAGCCCAAAACACTTATGCGGTGCTTCAATTGTGGCTCACGCAGCCACCAGAATGACAAAAAAGGGTCAAATCGCTTCAAGTTTCAGGTTCACAATGCAACTCTTTATTGAGGCACTTCTAATTCCTAATTCCATAAGCCCAGTAGTACAACTTATGCCTCCTAGTCCTCAAGGGCCACACACCAAAGCCCTTCGCTATCGCGACATTTTTGATAGAAGAGTTAAAAAACAAGAGTGGGGCCTGCCTCCACACCATCAACGCCTCACATTCAACCATCTACAAACATCAAATAACGGCGAAATGTTGAGAAGAGGACTTGGTGTTTCTAAGCAGCTTGCGTTAGCAAAGCCACTAGCAAGAACTGTGGTCACCCAGGCTGATTTAAAGCCTAAGAGTATGGCTACTGATTTCCCATTGGCGTCTCAGGATAACAAGAACACCAACGCTTTGGAGTATGTCTTGACCTCCATGGATGCCATTTCCAACTGGGCTAGAAAGTCCTCTTTCTGGCCAGTGACATTCGGTCTGGCATGTTGTGCAGTTGAAATGATGCACGTGTCCACTCCACGTTACGATCAGGATCGTTTGGGTATCATTTTCAGAGCCACTCCAAGACAGTCTGATATCATGATTGTTGCTGGTACTTTAACCAACAAGATGGCACCAGCCTTAAGAAAGGTCTACGACCAAATGGCCGACCCTAAGTGGGTTATCTCCATGGGCTCCTGTGCCAACGGTGGTGGTTACTACCATTACTCATACTCCGTGGTCAGAGGATGTGATAGAATCGTTCCTGTTGATGTCTACGTTCCAGGCTGTCCTCCAACTGCTGAGGCACTCATGTACGGTGTTTTCAGATTGCAGAAGAAGATGCTTCAGACAAAAACTACCAGACTGTGGTACCGTACCTGATAGGGCAATTGGCATCAGCACACGTGGAGTGAGCTATATCCCAGTATTTATTATTTATTAGCCATTTTTCGAAAGTGGTACTATTTATTCCTTTATTTATTCCCCTATTTATCATCAAACAAGACAAGTTCATCCATGAAATAACTGTTAAACCATCCTGTCAAGCGTGCTTGTCAGCCCGCTAGGTAATATTTCCGTCCCCACACAATGCAATTGTTCGCGCACTCGCTAGCTCTGCACCGTGTGCATGATCTACATACGACACATTAGCAATTGTTGTTTCAAGGGTTTCAGGCTGTGCAATTGGCGTGACTAAAAGCATAGGACGCCTTAATTACCATACAAACAGCAATTTAATAATTCCAGAAATGGCACCACTGCATTTTCTAGTGAACTACAGGCCGGAATCGCCAAACCACAACTCAAAGACTCCAGAGGAGATTGCCTCTCTTCTGTTTCAGCATTACGAGTCAAAGATTCCAGGATTTATACCGCCTCCCGAGCCACCCAAGAAACTGCTCACGTACGAAGAGACACACATAAGATGGAATCCTGAGTTCAACATGGGTGATATGTCCAACATTCTAGAAAAAGAGAGGGACAAAGAAGGCTCAAAAACTCACCCTCGGAAGTATGCACCTCCTTTGAACAACGAGGCATTTATCAACTACTACGACACCGCAAGCACTATGGGAGAGGAACCCATGCCATGCTGTGTGTACCACTCGGCATGTGATATCAATGATAACATATACATATTTGGAGGGTGTGTTGCGCTGGAAGGCGAGGGGGTTGACGTTTCAAAGCTACGAGTCCGAACTGGCCTCGATTTGCCACTCCCAGTGGATTCTGAATTGCTGAACAATCCATTGGTTGTCCCCAATGACGAGCTGATTGTGATATCATCGGTCACAAACAGAGTGACTAAACCAAAGCTTTCGGGTGATGTTCCACCAGCGTTACTCTGTGTCACCGCAAGTCAGATAACGAAAAGACACATATTTTATTATGGAGGGTTCCAAATCATTGACACCGTTTCTAGAGGCGACAATGGGACTCTAATAATAGATAAATCGGTTGTTTTGAACAATTGTGGTTATATTTTGGATGTTGTCGTTCACAAATTTTCAAAATTCGAGCTGACAGCTTATCCTAACTCCACAACATTATTCCCTATTACCGTCCCCAGATTTGGGCACACTTCCACGACTGTGAGATCTCCTCTGGGCCCTGGGACGGTTTACGTCATGGGAGGTTATCGTCAACGCCCAGACGGTAAAACATTCGAGGCAATTCAAGATCTATGGAAGCTGGAATTATCGGTGGTCTATGAAGGTGATAATGACTATGTTGAATTTGGTGACATAGTTCTGGCAACCCCTGTATCGTCAACAACTCCACCGCCTAAGGCAAGAGCATTCCATGCTGTGGACGTTTTCGAATGGTCTCTGTTTCTGCACGGTGGAATTGATGGAAAGAGAATATTTGGCGACATGTGGATGTTTGACCTAAAGAAGGGTGCTTGGAGCGAAGCAGAGACTCACTTCGAAGGTAAGAGGGCACAAGTGAAGAGATGCGGACACCAATCTGTGATCTTGGACAAGTACATGCTGCCAATCGTTGGTGCAGTTCCAGATGATTTCGGCTTGAAAGTGGAGGACGAAGAGGACGGCGTGCCAGATATCTCTGCATTGTTCAGAACTAGAAGGGAATCTGATAAGAAACAGCTCAACACACTGTTCTACTACATGTTCTGTATTGATTTGAAGTCTAAAGCCTGGATCATCCAAAGAGTCTATCATGACTATTACATTGAATTAGAAGGGAGAGAGGACGAGTTGTCCTCTAGTGGTAACATCGGAGGGACAATCATTATGGGAAACTCAAGGACATTTCACATTGGTGGCCAACTAACATCCGACCCGAAGATAAGCCCAATTGGAAAGGTTCATGTGCTGAACAATGGCCTCAACTCCTATGAGTTCCCACTGGGATGCTCCATCAATACTTATCGTAAAATCGAGTGATACCATTTTGTTTTTAGCTACAATTTAGAATCTTCGACGCTAACATAGTAGCTTCGTTATAGGATGCAGGCGCGAACTGGCGCGGGTTTGTTTTGTTTACCTAAATCAATCCTTTAACTCACGATGAACGCTAAGATCTAATTAGACCCAACCAAGAACATGTCTGACTCATGGCAAGATGTTCCGGACGAGAGTAATGACCCGAATACATACAGAGACCCATCCGTGGACTTCTCACAAGGTGAGTTATTCCAGCGGTATCAGTTCCGTTGATCAACGATGCTAACAGTCTATAGGAATCAAGGACGCAGAAGACCTTGGGCTAATTGATATCGGGGCATTGGGCTCGTGGTCGGTTTCATCTTTCAAAGCTGGCAGTGGAATCAAGGAGCTGAGAGAGGATTCTCCATTGTCTTACTGGCAATCTGATGGCACCCAACCGCATCATCTGGATATACATTTCTCAAAGAAAGTTACCATCAACCGTGTCTCTCTCTTCACAGATTACACACTCGATGAGTCATACACACCCTCAAAGATTGTGATTTTAGCTGGCAATGGCCTTCATGATTTAGTGGAGGTGATATCCCTGGATTTGGATCAGCCTACAGGGTGGACGCATGTCATTTTCAATAGTATGGAAGATACGAAAGATGGATTAGAGACTTTCTTAATGAGACTGAACATCGTGGCCAACCATCAACACGGTAAGGATACGCATCTAAGGTCTGTCAAAATCTACTCCTCACAAACAGTCTTCACCCTAGACTCCACAATCCTGGGTCCATTCACGAGTAGGAAGCTGTTGTCTGAGTCAGTTATTCGCTAATAGCTCAGACTCTGGTATTTACAGTGATCTTGACTTTGCTGAAATTGCTTCAAAAGGTGTCAGACGTTGAATGTGTCTTCTTGCCTCATACCATTTGCACTTAGACTACGATTTTATGAATTTATGACAAAATATATGCCAAAATTTGAGACCAGCTCATAACCTTACAGAACGTACTGGAGTTTAGGGTGCGATATCTGTCATATCACTGAGAGACAATGTAATATCTCCCTTCTCAATTTCACCAGCAGTAGGGGCTTAATATTTCTGCAAGCATAGATTAGCCAAACTGCTCTTGGCGCAATAGTTTGTAAAACGGCAGTGGCGCCTCAGACTCGTTAAATGTTTGTGGACCAACTACGTCACCAGCGCAGAAACCAATCAATAGCATCGTACTGATGACGCTTGTCTTAATGTGTACAGCAACATTTGATGCATTGAGTGAAGACATGCATGCCCGTCCAGCAGTTAACAGGTGGCTCAGGTAATTTCCGACCATCATGGCATTTCTATTAGTCAAACAGAAAACCAAGATGCAAAGACGCACGAAGCTCAAGAGATTGATGAATACAGGACAACCATACGAGACTTGAAGACATACTACGCAAGATAAGCGAACAGGAGATGCAACGCGATATCAATCTCAGAGCCAGGCATATTGGGGATTGAGAAGGCAGAACCCAAACTTTTCATCGAACGAGATTCCAGCGAAGGTCCCTAGAGCTCCGTTAGAGACACCATATTTGAACAAATAAAAGTAGAAGAGATAAAGACGAGGATCTGTGAGTGCTTCACTAACCTGATCCCACTTGATCTGACAATTTCCAAGGCCTGTTCTGTTGTATTTGATGTGGGCAATGCACAGCTTCGTTCCCTCCTCAGTCAAGAACCAGTCGGGAGCCAAGCAGTTGTTGGAGAGCTTGGGTAACTAAGCGTAGAAGAATCGAAAACAACTTCAATTTCTGTAATAATGTAAAGAAGCTTACCAGCAGCGATTGGGTAGAAATCCTGGTTGTGGGTGCCACAGTGCTTAGACGATACCAGAGCCAAACATCGGTCTAAAGGTTGATTCTCCTTCCTGTACCATTAGGAGGTAACAGTCATGGAAGCAGAGTTAAATGAAACTTTCAGATAATCCCAAGAATACACGGCAAGTCAGTCTTCAACTTTAAGAGCAGCTCTATCCTCATCATTTATGGTATCTCTTCTTTCTGGTTGGCCATTCAACCGTGCCCCTTTCCATAGCCTCACATATATAAAGGGGGCCATCGCCTGCACTCAAAATGGTCAGGAGTTTTAGAATATGGACAATAACTTAAACTACGACTATCATGGCCGTCTTCAGATGTGGCAGAAACGGCTATATTGACTACAATATCACCCATACCAGCTATGACTTGTATAACTGTGGTCAGATTGAGGGCTATCAGTACCCCAACAGGTCGATCGTCGAAAGCCTATAAAGTGGTGCCTCATCAGGGTTCAGCCTTAACTGGCGTACCATGTTTGTTTTATTATTGCTAACTATTAGTGTCCCTGCTGTGTGCTGAGCCAAATGACGCTCATATTAAGTAAGTCAAGATATGAGTCAGTACAGTGATAAGCTGGTTGTTTCATACTTTGATGACTCGCCTGAATCCTACCACCTTCCTCACTTACATGAAGAGCATGAGTTTCCACTTATGTACACTCATTCCCACTCTTCCTTCTTTTTCTACTGAGTAATAGTAACTATTTGTACTTCACACCGTTTACAACATATTTTCGGAGGCTGGGTAGTACCCTTGTGTAGGCCAAGCGCCCAGTAGCCGATTTGTACTTGATTCTACCACTGCGCTAGGTAATAATGTTGAATGGAGGTTCCTCAAGAGACCTCCTTTGATAAAATGCTCAACCGGGTGTCGTAGCGCTACTTCGAAGAGGTAGCAGAATCCTTAGTATTTTAAGATTGATGAACAGGGGGCGGCCTTAAGGGCGACACCTGAACTTTATATAGACGAGCCAAGAAAGGGCGGGAAGCCCCAACAGGCTTGTACCTCAAACATGTGTGAATACCTGAATATAGATACCGGAATGTAGATAGCAGAGAGATAGTGAGAGCGAATAATGGTAGTGTAGGCGTACAAGTTCAAGGCTCACCTATGGGGTCAACTATCTACTATCTTCCAAAAGATGAACACTGAGCCTGTTGCTGTCAAAGTGTGGGCTACTGCGGTCAAATAAAGCCAAGAAGATATCAATTGGAGGGCAAGCCTTCGGAGATTTACCGCTAAATAACGCCAACAGTCCGTCAAAATGCGGCATCTGGAGTCTGGAGGCTAGCGGGATTCAATCGAGAGGGTGAGCTGCACAGTCTTGCCAATTATGAAGCAAACTCCTTTAGATATGTGATTGGTGACAGTTGCTGACGCATCTTTCCGATCTGATGAATGACCATCAGTGTTTGTTCTGTTCACCGAGTGATGCAACTTGCTCTACAAATGGAAATTTCGCCTTACGAAAGGGAGTTAGGCTGACTAGTATTTGCTCAGTCAGTATCTGACACGCTTCTGTTCGACTGGTTCCAGGTGTGTGGTATGTACCCGAACTTTTTCTTCGAGCCCAGGTCTTCTTGGAGTCCACGACTTATATATGAATAAAGTTACACTGAGACGAGGAACATGAAAACTGGTCGAGAATGAGCTCGCAAGAACAGCTTGAAATGTTTGTTGGCCGTCATTTAGGTCTCTGTTCCAATCACAGCTTTGGTAAAGTACTCGAGACTCATCTATTCATCTCCATGTTCCTCCTGTCATCCTAAGTCTTTAAGGAGTCTCTTTAAGTCTCAGTTTTGTCCATTTAATCTGAAATACAGGCCAAATGATTGGTTAATTTTCCAGTATGAGTCGCAATGAGGAAGTTCATCTCATCATTTTATATGTTTATCTGTTAAGAAGGAGGGTAACAGTCCACTTCGAAACAGGTTCTCGATGAGGTCCTCGATGAGGTCCCATGTTTTTATTGTTTGCTTCAACTATATCTTGAGTGAGAAGGGTTTCTTGTGTCTCTTGTGTCGGAGATTGAGATGGAAGTTTCCATTGTTAGGGCCATAGTGATGATTTTGAATGAGCATAGCGGTCACCGGTCAAGAGATTCGCTAAGTTTTTGTGAGAAGTGTTCAGTGGAATCCTAGATGTCCTATGTTGGTGATTCAATGGCTTGTTAAACTAATTCTCGGTAGCTTAGGATAGGATTCCTGTTGGTTTATTTTGCATGAATGGATCAAGTCCACGCTAATCGCTATGGGATGGATATGGAATGGTGGCTGCACACTGTGTCTACTTTAAGTAGCACCTTACAACACTACTAAGCTATGCTTTCTTGGTACTGTCACTGTTACCCTACAGCTACACCAATGCTATCACTTGAGCAACTCCACAATTTCAAACATACATAGTCAATGCGGGTATTTTGCGAATTTTTTTTGCTTCAGTATGCGAATCGTGAGTTTTGCGAATCGCGCTTAACTATGGAGCGGGAGTTTTGCGAAA